>CAOLHI010000374.1:0-600000 GCA_948474755.1 Ctenosaura bakeri | reverse complement strand
CCTCCAGGTTAAGAACTTCAGGTTTACTCCTGCCCTTTGGAAAGAATTATCAGACATATTGGAACAAATAGGCAGGGATGAGGACAATTTGATCATGTAAATGCTATGGACTTTATCTCCCAAAAGTTCCAGGCAGCCTAGCCCGTGGCAGAGGTTAGTCCCAAATATATGGACAGCCAAAGGTTCCCCAACCCTGGGCTAGGGCAAAACAGCATGGGAATATTACCAACCCATATACAAGCTCTTGTTTGTCACAGCAGTAATCCAAACACTGTATAGTCATCACTCTGACGCTTCATAAATGTAAATGGGCTGCTGGTTCCTCCTCATGTTACATGTGTTCAGAAACAACACTGATTGTAGGTCTACTCTTGGATTTAGGCTGCATGTTTTCAGTGTGTTGAGCTATTATCTGAATGGCTTTGCAGTGATCACAACAGATGATAATTGACCATGATAACTTAATGTAGCACAAATGTATCCACTTGACTAGCTGGTTTTCTGCATCATCAAAGAGTAAATAAAAGTATATCATATTTCCACACCTGATCAAAAACCTAGAGTGACAGAAGAATGTTAAGCATCATCTCTTGCTACATGACAGGTGAGCAGCTTACCATGTGGTTACAAACAGAGTGTGATAAACTGATCAATTGATAAATGTACTCACCCACTGTTGTCTAGGAATGTGTTAGCTTCAGCTATTTAAGACTTTGCTGTTCTCAACCAGTGCTCCTGAACTTTCTTGTTCTACACTAGTTCTTCTCAGGCTATCTGTTATGGGATGGGTGGGTGGGTGGGCTGTCAGTCTTTTTCTCTCTCTTCAGTATGCCAGGGACCAGCACCATATTTATGCACATTTGTGTACAATTGTTTCTTTCTTTCTCACCACAGGCAAGCATTGATCCAGGGACCACCACTTTAAGCAGCACTATTCTAGACCACATTGCTTGCATACACACACTGTTGTCTGATAAGATAGGCATGGCTACTCTATGATGATAGGCCATAATTACTTGATAAACAACATCACAGAAAGACAGGAACCATACGGCAAAGGAACGGGCATGTTTTCCAGTCAATAATATGTATCCTTTTAGTTTTCCAAACGATATTTTTTACAATTCTTAAATTCAACACTGCAATATTGAGAGACTAGCTGTTCAAAGCAAGAAGACCGGTACAGGTGCCAGAAGAACGGGAGGCAGGCATGCCAATTAATAAATAGCTCATGCCAGTCCATTGCTGGCACGTTTTAGACAAAAATTATAACTGAATTATGATTCAGTAATAATTTCTACATGAAAGACGCCAGCAATCTGGCACCCTTTTAGGCTGCTGCAGTCCTATGTGTGCTTTGCTAAAAGTTCACTCCATCGGAATCAGCAGAACATACTACCAAGAAAGTAGGCTTAAGGTGGAGCGCTAATTTTCAGGATGCCCTTCTTTGCAGTCCAGAAACTTAACTTGTAAGGAAAAGGTTTCCCCCTCCCAAGAAATGCCAGCGGTCCCTTTCGGCCTGTGTCCCGCCCTGCCCATCCCATCCCCAAATATATTTATTCCAGTGCCACCAGTGAAAGTTGAAATTATTCCAGTTAAAACACATACACTGGGGAGCCCTGGCTTCAGCATCAAGCCAAAAAAAAAAAAAAACTGATCTCAGGAGAAGCAGAAACCCCTCTATGCAAAATCAGAAATGGAGGGAAGGGGGGAAGAGTCTGCTAATGAGATATACTTGGCGGCCTGCCAGAGTCATTCTGTTTGGCCTTAATATGCCTCCATAATTCCTGCAGTCTTCCAAACCGAATAATTAAATAAATATATAATTTTTTAAAAAAAATAAAAATAAAAAAAAATTAAAAATGCAATTTTCTTGCCATTAAAGCAAATAATAGCAGAGAAGGCTCCCCTCCTCGGTTGCCAAAGGGAGAATCGGAGCAGAAGCGGGAGGGAGCATCCCCTTTCCCTCCTCCCACCCCGATTCTGCCAAGTGCAATAACAATGCAGTCATCACGAGGGAAGGGAGAGGGGAGGAGGGGGGAAGGGAAGGGAAGGGAACGGCCGCGGGGGGGGGGTGGCGCGGGTGGCGAGAATCTCCAGCATCAAAACCCGACGAGTTCAGCAGCGAGCTCGCTCTCTTCCTGGCGGAAAGGCCAGCGGGATCCTCCGAGCCAAGGGCTGGAGCGGCGGCGGCGGCGGCGGCGGAAGCGGCACCAGCACCGGCACCGGCATGCCGCCCTTGTCGCCTCGCTACTCTCGCCAGCCGAGGCTGCTCTGCCCTCATTGAGCCGCCGACACTTGCGGCGGCGGCGGCGGCGGCGGCTGTTATTGCCGCCGCCGCCGCCGCTACTGCGTTAGAGTGGGAGCGAGAGCGATTGTGCCGCTGCGACAGGGGAAGACGAGGCTCGGCGCGCGAGGAGGCTCACTGAGCATGCGTCGGCTGAGCCCACGGACTCCAGCGCCTCGGCAGCCGAGGGACTCAGGAATTAAAGAAATAAACCGAGGGATGAAAATACCAGCAAATAGAAAGAAGAAGGCTTGGTGAGGGGGGGCCCTCTCGCTCTCCCCCTCCCCCAGCGCCAACAGGTAGGGAGCAGGGAGGGGAGAAAGGTGTGTGTATAGGTGTGTGTGTGTGTATTGTGTGAAGAGGGTGTATTGGATGTGAGGCTGGACTCGGGGTGGAGGGGGGGTTTCGGTCCTCTCTTGCTGGGGGGGCTTCCTCCCTCTTAATTCTCCTCAGCAGCTGCATCATGGACGCCTGAGGCGGACGAGGGTGGGGGCTCTGGGGTCGGGGGCTCCCCCCAGTCCCAACGGTCAAGGCGGCTGAAGGAGCCCTTCCTCCCCCGCCGCCCCCCCTCTGGCTTTTGTGTGTCTGTGGGTGCCTGTCATTGGGAGAGGCAGGGAGGCTGGTTTTCGAGATGTGGGCGCCTGTGTGTGCGTGTGTGTGTGTGTGAAACAATGCTCTCATGATCTGATCAGGCTCTTGTTTACACAGCAGCAGCAGCAGCAGCAGCAACCAGGCGGTTCCTAAAAGCTAAGCATGGTGGCTGGGCTTGGGCTCGGATCCATTGTCAAAAGAGATGCTCTGTGTGCAGCCCTGAGGAAAGGCAGCCTAGGCAGCCTGGGAACCGGAGAACCCCAGAGCAGCCTGCCTGGCCCTGCCACAGAGTGGCTCTCCTGTCGCCAGATCCCTGAAAGCAGCAGAGTGCATCTCGTTTTCTTTGTTCGTTCCCTTTGCTGACAGGCACCATTGGGGCGAAATCCGGGATTCTGGTTATCTGCGTGCAGATATTTGCATGTGATGGTCTAAATTCAGTCCAAATAATGTCTGAGTGGGTGCGTGTGAGTCCTGGGTGTGTTTCCTACATACAGACAGAGAGAGACACACATTCATGACTGCCGTCCCTTCCCCCACCCTGGGATTGCAATGGAAAGAATGCCGAAACCCATAAAAAACACAAGGTTGTCGACTGTTTTTAACATAGGCATTTATTGGAAAGTCTGAAGGAATGAGAGGAGATAGTGTAGGGAAATCATAGGAAAACCAGGATTCTGTTGTTTCCCTTCAATGTGGATGAACTCACAGGGTGTGATTAATATGCTTTGGTGAGTTGGGTTAGAAAACATACATTCTGCAGGGTTGCTTTTGGACTTATTCCATATCAACACAGCATCTGCCTCCAAAACGTAATATAAATAGAAAAGATGGGCATTCTGGAGGTATTTGTTATGGAGGCATCTCCTGATGTTTTATTTCTAAGCAGTGCAAATGTGGGAATGGTGAGGTAGGAGTCAGGTTATTTGGAGGCAGGAATCGTACAATGTTATATTCTGCCAAGAAATCTAACTGTAAACAAGACCAATCTGAGGAGCCCTGAATAAGCCCAAAACATTGCTTAGGCAGTTCCCAGGCACATTCCCTCAAACAAATAATAGTACTCCAACTTGCAACTTCCTTTGACTCTCCATAAATTAACATGTTGGATAGCACTTCCTGACATCATTGGTATGTTAACTTAAAGGCTCAAAGCTTGATTTTTTTTCTCTTTCCCTCAGATATTTGGATGGCATGACAAATCAGGAGGAGGAAAAGAGGATGTACTATGTGACTAGACACCAGATCAGTTCTGCTTTTGGAATACATTCTCAGTAAGATGTATGGGTCTATTTTTTCCTTGTTCATATATATAGATCATGAGACTTGACTGAGGCAATCTTCATATCATCCATCCATCTATGGCGAACTACAGCCATGCAGCTGACAACATTTTGCAAAATCTTTCCCCTTTAACTGCTTTTTTGAAATTGACTTCGCTGGGTTTCATAATAGGAGTCAGTGTGGTGGGCAACCTTCTGATCTCCATTTTGCTAGTCAAAGACAAGACCTTGCATAGAGCTCCATATTACTTCCTGTTGGATCTTTGCTGCTCAGACATCCTCAGATCTGCAATTTGTTTCCCATTTGTTTTTACTTCCGTGAAAAATGGTTCGTCTTGGACATATGGGACTCTCACTTGCAAAGTGATTGCCTTCTTGGGGGTCCTGTCCTGCTTCCATACAGCTTTCATGCTGTTCTGCATAAGTGTCACCAGATACTTAGCTATTGCCCATCATCGCTTTTATACAAAACGGCTGACCTTCTGGACTTGCTTGGCAGTTATTTGTATGGTGTGGACCCTATCCGTAGCTATGGCTTTCCCTCCAGTGCTGGATGTGGGCACTTATTCATTCATTAGGGAGGAAGACCAGTGCACCTTTCAGCATCGTTCCTTCAGAGCCAATGATTCTCTGGGATTTATGCTGCTTCTCGCTCTTATCCTTCTAGCCACACAGCTTGTCTACCTCAAGCTGATCTTTTTTGTTCACGATCGCAGGAAAATGAAGCCAGTTCAGTTTGTTGCAGCGGTGAGCCAGAACTGGACGTTTCATGGTCCTGGGGCCAGTGGCCAAGCCGCTGCAAACTGGCTGGCGGGTTTCGGAAGGGGTCCCACGCCACCAACCTTGTTGGGGATCAGGCAAAATGCCAACACCACAGGCCGGAGAAGGCTCCTCGTCTTGGATGAGTTCAAAATGGAAAAACGGATCAGCAGAATGTTCTATATCATGACATTCCTCTTTCTAACCTTGTGGGGTCCCTATTTGGTTGCCTGCTACTGGAGAGTTTTTGCAAGAGGGCCTGTGGTTCCTGGGGGATTTCTAACGGCTGCTGTTTGGATGAGTTTTGCCCAAGCTGGAATCAATCCTTTTGTCTGCATTTTCTCCAACAGGGAGCTGAGGCGCTGTTTCAGCACAACCCTTCTTTACTGCAGAAAATCCAGGTTACCAAGGGAACCTTACTGTGTTATATGAGGGAGCATCTGTAAAATCTTTAGCCTTGTGAAAACACTACCCTTCTCTGCTAAGCAATTGTGGCCTGTTGCCATGTTTTGAGAAGAAAGGAAATATATATATATATAAAAATATATATATCTCAAAAAGGGGGATGTCAGCAGTTGTAAGGATTTGGGCAACAACACTCTGCAATTTTTGCAATAGCTCATCTCTAATCCTATTTTAAAAGCTAAACTTGTTCCTGCTGACCAGTCGTGAAGGTTTATAATTAAAAAAGAAATAAAGGACTGAACCACTGCCCTAAAATGCTTTGATGTGGTTGAAATCTAGAGAAATGATTCAGAGAGTAGCAGGTGCTAAATATATCAGCACTAATGCTGTATATATCACTCCATAAAGCAAGACCATCACAGAAAGATTAGCATTGGACATCTGAATCAGTTAAGTTTGACATGAGGTTAGTGTGTTGATGAAACTAATTTTAGACACGGATGACCTTTAGATCATTTCATACAATTATTGTTTTTCAAAGACTAAAAATTGGGGACAGTGTTAAGTCCTGTAACTAATGAGAGATGTGCCATGTAGTACTGGATTATCACCCCACTGTTTGCCTTGTGAGTTCTGGGGAGCATTCCAAAGCAGTTTTGTGTTCTGGGTTTGTGTTTGGTTTAAATTAAGACTTTATTTTCCTCTGAGTACATTCTTTTTTTTTTCTTTTCATCCTCCCTCAGCTTTTTTTTTTTCCTAAAAAAATAATATTGATCTTCTTTCAGGGTGAAATATTACTGGTATATAACTATGTTCTTTGTTTTGTTTATTTAATTTCTGTTGCTGCTGCTGTTTCTTAAATCCTGATTTGTTATATAAAATTTACTGTATACATTTTATATTTTCGAAAGCTAGATATCGGTCTGTTAGGCAACATCAATGAGATTATCCAATCATAACAAAGAAGTAATCATTACACAGACTAAATCACATGTTGCCTTAAAGGGTTATCTAGTATCTTCCATTTTGTTTAGCATTTTTTTGCAACTAAGCAAAGAAAAATGAATCCGTTAACTCCAGTCTGTCATTTGGGAGTGCATGAATGATCACTTAATGCCCTCTTTCCTTTTATTCCCATGATTCCCTAAAACAGTATGCTCATCACTAGGATGATATGATTTCCCTGCCCAAATCCCCACCTTTAGGTGTGTTGCCCATTCTAGTTTGTTCTGAGAAACACAGGCAGTCAATGTATGTTTATATTTTAAGACAACTGTCATGGGAAGACCGCTGCCTTAGTAAGATATCTTGCACAATGGGTGAAGCATTTATTCTACTGAAGGCACAGTCTTGTTTATACTTTCTGCACATTTTGGTGTATTGGTTGTTTCCAATTATTTCAATTTTAACTTGTGAAAGCATATAATATGATTTCTAGTATTTTAGAAATACATTAGAGTCTGTGAGTCTTTCTTTCTTTAAGATACAGATGTGTGGATTTCAATATAAAGTTGCATTTGCCAAAATTTACCTGTGTAGCCTGTTAATTTTCTTGGAATAAAATTTTACATTTTTCCACTTATACAACAACCCTTTTTATTACAATTATTACTATTATTTTGTTTAGAGAGCATGAATTATTGAGAATGTAGCCATTATGGATTATTATTCTTTGAAGTCACTGTATTCCCAAACTGTAAATGCATGAATGATGGGGACTGCAGGATTGATAAATGATATTCTCGACAATAGCACTGTTGTGTAGTTTATCATAATTACCCTGATACCTATTGGAATATGTCAGTTCTACTTAAACATACCACACGCTATTTGAGATAACATGTTACGTGTCAGGTTTTAAACACAATGTACAGTAGAAAAATAACGTGATTTTGACAAAGGGAGATCTAATTTCTAAAAAAGGGGGGAGGACTTGATGCCAATTAGTACTGGCATACTCTATATTTTGTTATAGTTCTAGAACTTGCCATTTCTCATCCAAAATCCATGGATAGCAATTATCAGCTGAACTGTTTTGAGGATATTATATTTTTTCCCATTAATAGAAGTAATGTTCTTTCTGCATATGAAGCAAAATAATTTGATTAAGGATTAGGATGAGAAACTTGATTCCACCAACACTCATGGCTAGCTTCATAAGTTGACCTCATTTGTTCTTCACGCTAATATTGATGGGTTCAAAGGCTAAATTTAGCATGCTGTGTTGAAACACTGCAATAATCAATCTTCATGAATACAAAAACATTTCAGGTCATAATCCCCAAGATGCCTGAAATAAATGAAGTTCCAGAGATGTGTCCTACTGCTTGCTCTACATACACTATTGGAGTTTTTGATGGAGTAGTCCCACATTAATAGTATTGGTATTGTTATTTTTCAATACACATGTCCTCTTTTTATGTGGTTTTTTTCCCTACATAGGTGTAGGAAAATTCTGAGCTTACCCATACACATGGTTGTGTGTGCATCATGAATGTATTGTGTTTACCTTGTTATATGTGCTGGGAAACACAATTGCATGTTTTCAATACATGTACACATGATAAAATAATGAAATGTGCAGAGTGGCTGTACATAGGGTGTGTATGCTCTTGGGGTGGGCTCTGCATCTACACAGATAAAAAAATCAGTGAATCTACAAAGATTCTAAAGGCAGCTTTCAAAATGTCTAAATTAAGATCAGCCAAGTTTTTGATCGTATATGGCTAATGAATCAGGATGCAGGATAATCAAATAATATTTTACTTTATATATTCAACTGAAAGTTATTATTCCTAAGACTGCTAAGGTATATTGGTAATTAGGATTTCTTCAATAGTTACCCTCATAAGATGCATCACTACAGATAATTAATGAACATCAGTAAAAGAGCATTTCTGATGATAGATATGCTGACGCTGATGTTTCAAAGGCCAGAAACTTTCAAACCTAGTCTGCCTCAATCAAGTTGAGTTCTGCAACAGGAATGAGACAGGACATGACAGGAATGAGAACCTAACATTTTAACTGTATAGTTTGGGAATATGATGTGGGTACCTGTTCCCCATGTTTTACATGTTTTACAGTCTTACAACTAAAACATGATAAAAATTACAAGGAGAAACCTCTGCAAGGTTGAAAACAAGATTTATTTTACACCTGTTTAGACAGGTTTTTGCTTCATTTTGCTCCCTTGGGAAGAGGAACAAAGGTGTACCAAATGAAATTAAAAGGCAACACATGAAATATTTTAATGTAACATACAGTCACTTTCTTTGTAAATGCACTGTGACACCAAATTATGCAGGCAAATGGCTTAATACAGTTTCTTTAAAAGGATTATATGCTTACATGGATTAAAATGGTGTATCTGGACAGCTGTTATAATTTTGGGTAATATAATGTTCCGTGCGCAGATGGATGGAGGTCAAGAAGAAAAATTTGTCTGTGTTGTTGCATAGCTGGTTTCTTGTACCATGGGATCATTTCTACTAAATGCTGGGATGGGTGCCACTGGGCAATAAAGGAGTGGCACAATTATTCCAGTTTGGAATTTCATGCTATCTTCTAAATGTCAGCATTTATTGGTTTAGTTTATTTTAGCTTGTCTTGTTTAACTTACTATTAGAGTTGACTTTCATCTTCAGAGTACCACAGGGTGCAGTTCTCATTTGACTGTATCCACTTCAAATTGCCATGATGTTGGGGTAATGTGACTGAATGCTTGCATATATAAAAATGTCCCTGCACAGGGAAATTAAGCATACTGGACTATATGGTGTTTTTGAATGTGTAATTTAAATTTTCTTACCCTTAGCACTTGGAATACAGTGAGTTTGGTTCCAGCACCTGCCCCTACCCCAGCATACCAAAATTCATGGATGCTCATGTTCCATTATGTACCAATGGTGTAGTAAAATGGTGTCCCTTATATAAAATGGCAAAATCAAAGTTTGCTTTTTGCTTTTTTTTTTTTTTTAATATTTTCAAGCCATGGTTGAATCTATGGATACAGAACCTGCAAGATATGGAGGGCCAACTCTACTATTTCTTAACTAGACAATGAAAGACAACATGGACACTCAGTAATGAAATAAAATTGGGTTTCTCAATCTATGCCCTTTCCCCTTACAGCAGAGTTGGGCAAAATGTAGCCATCCAGATGTTAGTAAACTGCAACTCCCATCAGCCCTAGCCAACCTAGCTAATGGTTAGGAATGCTAGGTGTTGCAGCTCATTTTGCATATCCCTTCTGTAGAGCTTCCCTTCCAAGTTTGATTTACTGCCTCCCCCTTGATTTTTTTCATCCTTCTTCTTCCTACATTTTGAATGCAGTCCTCACTGCTATTCCTGGTGTTTTCTTATAATAGCAATTCACAGATTGGGTTGCAGTTCTCCATAGTTAGTGATTCGTTTACTTGGCACTGGCCTCACCAAAAATGCCAAAGCTCATTTTATAATATGTATATCCACTAAACCCACAACAGTATGACAGTACGCATGACAAACATGCACTATTCAGTTACTATCTTGTTAAATGATTTCTGAAATGACTGCAAAATTTCTATGTAGGCTCATTTTTTAGAATGCTGAAGGACAGTCAATTTCCCTGTGTGTGAATTTACATACAGATTGACAAATGAAAGCTGCAGTTTTTCATCAGAAGGTAACACCACAGGCCCTTCCACATTATACAATTATAGTACTATGTTCCTATTTAACTGCTCTGACAACCTCCTGTGGGATCCTGGGATTTGCAATTAGGGAGGGACATTTAGATTCTGAGCCAGAGAGCTTTTGTACTTCACTAAACTACAAAGCCCAGAATTCCGCAGTTAAAATGGCAATTAAAGTGGAATATAGTGCTATAACCATGTGGTGTGACTGGGCCCCATGTTTATTACTGGTATTATCATCCTGTTGAAGAACGTAGTATATTTTCTTTTGCCAAAAAAAACTGTGACATGGCATCTCTGAATATATAGACTGTTTATACATATCTGTATATGTGATATTGATTTCAGCAGAGTCCTGTCTACTTGTGACTCATGCTTGTGATTCCTACTGATAGAAGGAAAGGCATCAATACTTCATCCTGAATGGCAAGTCGCCAACTATTGTTGGATATGAAGGAGAAGATGAAGCCATCTTTGAGTTTCTTTTTCACTGATTTTGGTGCAAAGTTTGTGTCTGTCTGTGAGGGGCCTTCTGATGGCTTATGTAGTAATATGCTAAATCTTTGTGTACTTTAAAACCCAGTGATTAATGTGCCACAACCTGCAGTTGATTCATTTACTGATTAAACTGAAGGTTTGGAGCATTCCTTGACCAAAGTTTGCAACTTGTCCTTAGAGATCTATCGTGGTAAGAACTGTGGATTGTCATGTGCATGGCTGATCAGGAAGTGAATTTATGGCAGAATGGCACGGGGGTGCAGTCCGTGGTGGTACAGTCTCATAAGTTGACATTTGTGGTGTTCATTTGGCCCAGGTGGCTTCTCTATCCCTATTCTACAGCTGTAAAGATGGAGAAGTCAAAAAGCTCCATCCCAAAGGGATTTCTAAGGTTCAGAGAGTTCAATGGAAAGTCAGAGAATTGGAGCACTTTTTCTTGCACAGGTGTAAGAAGGGGACTGCAGGTTGCATTCCTTCTTATTGCACAATAGGTCAAGCTCACAGGTACAGGAAGACTAAGGCCATTTCCACACTAGACTGTTACCAGGCGGCCCCTCCCAAAACTGCAAACCCCAGGATTCCATAGGTTGTTGAAAGTGGAATCATAGCACTATAACAGTCTAGTGCAGAAATGGCTTAAGACATGGGACAATTGACAGGTTAGGGAAGCAATGAAGTCCATCCATTCTTCCCTTCCATTTCTTCCATAAAGCAATGAAGAAGAAAAGATAGGAAGGATTTCTGCATTTCTCTCCTGTGTCAGCTTTAGCTATTCTTTTTCTCCAGCCGACTGTGGCTGTGTTATATGTATGTATGTATGTATGACTGGAAGGACTGGCACTGATTTCTATAACTTGGGAACAAATTGAGTACATGACATTTATTTTTCTAGCTTGAGTGCAGTTTAGTGGGCATTTGGCACTTTAGTTCTTCTCTCATTTTGGAATAAATTACTCTATGTGTTTGTGTAGATTATATTTTATTTTTAATAAATAGTTCAAAATATAACAGATTGCTTGCATTTAGGGTTTTGCTATTTTGCAACATATCCAGTAATACTCCTTCCCCTTACTTGAAAAACTGCTAGTTATGAGCCTGGAAATAAATCCATCATAGTGTCATCAGACTCTGTGATCAAGGATTAGGTGGACAAAAGCACCTGAAATAAGAGGTAGTCACTTCTCTCCAGCTACTGATAACATTTTTCACTTTCTGTGCTATGGGCAGCCATGAAAACATCTAGGTGACAGAAAGAAAAAAAATCTATAAAAATAAAAAGATTTCCACATTTTCCCAAAGCTAATAAACATTTTGTTGTTTTTCGGCTGTTTAGAACAATTCATAAATGGTGTCAGAGGCTGCAAATGACACTGCAGCTCTTTTACCTACATTCTTAAGAGTAAAATTGCTGGCGACTGGGGACAGTGAATTTGAATTTTAAAGTAGTGCTACTCAAAGTGGTGGTCCATGGTCCAATGCCAATCCCTGAACCATTTGGCTCCAGTCCCTGGCACACTGGGTGGGGGCAAAATCCTGGTCTCACACATCAGATAACCTAAGTAGCAATGCTTTAAAGCAGTGTTTCCCTGGCTTATCTAATATGGAGGGCTGGCAGTTATTTCTTCTGGAAACTTGCCAGGGACCAGCACCAGTCCCCAAATCACCACTTTAAGTAGCACAGTTTTAAACCACTTCCCTTATTGTCCTATTTAAATTTTCTAATGCTAAAATAAATAATCATGGAGAAAGAGGGCACCCTTGTCTTGTTCCGTTTTCTATATTAATATGCTCTATACTGTTGCCATTTATTAATATTTTTGCTTTTTGAGAGGAATAAATAGCTTTTATCCAGTTTAAGAAATTACTTTGAAAACTTATTGTTTCCATAATTTTATGTAAAAATCCCCAATTCAAATTACTGAGACCCTTTTCTGCATCTAAAAATAGCAACACACCTTTAAAATCATTGTGATAATTCAAATATTCTAATATATCCAAGATCATTCTTGTATTGTTTCTGAGTTGGTGCTTTGGCGAGAAGCCAGTTTGATCTTTGTGTATATATTCTTGTAAACAAATCGTCAATCTGTTTCTTAAGATCAACACAAAGATTTTATAGTCCACATTCAATAAAGAAATAGGTCTGTAATTTTTAATTAGTAACAGGTCCCTATCTTCTTTTGGTAATTTGCTTCTTTCCAACTACTAGAGATTTTCTCAGTTTAGAGGATACCATTCACAACTTTTTTAAGGGGCTTCTCTAATTCGCTGCAAAATACTTTGTGATACAATGCAATTGAGCCGGTTTTAAAACACTTTAAACAAACTATGCAAAGTGTTGAACACTAACCCCAAAACAGGTTTAGCATGTTGGACGAGTCCTTTATAAAGTCTAGAGTGAATTCACTGCCTGACTCGCATGGAAGCCATCAGCTGCTACTGAGTAAGTTCCATTAAACTCAGTAGGATCTGTTTTTAAGAAGACTTGTATAGGCTTGCACTGTAAAACACTCAGTGGTACAACATTTTTTGACTTCCAGCTGGTATATGTTGGCTTGTCAAATATTGGAGAATCTTTCAATGCCTAGCAAATAAAAGCCAAATATCTCATAAAGCTTAAAAAAAATACTGTTACAAAATAGCTCTCAACTAGCCTTAGGGGCACAGAAGCCCCATGTGCTGTGTGTGCGTCTTTCTCTCCTTTTAAGAACATTTTGTTTGTTCAGTTGCATTGTTTTTTTTCTCTGCATTTCATGCTTGAGAAAATTTTTTTAAACAACCCAATTGCTGGAGCAGCCTGTTATTATACATGAGTAAAAAAAGGTTAGATTGATGAGATTTAAAAAAAAATAATTAGAATATGCCTTATAGGACACGTGCAATTCCAGAAAATGTTGTTTAATAACAGAAGGTTATCAATTACAAGATACACGACATCTTGTGAGACTTTTAAAAAAGAAAAGCGTTGCTGATCCATATTTTGCAAAGAGGAGAATATATCATAAGGATCAGTCAGCATAACAATGCATAACAATATTACTTTAAAGACATGAATGTACAGGGCTTTTTTTCCATAAGGAGATAGAATTCCTTTCTTCCACTTAGACAGCCAACATGGTATAGCGTTTTGAGCATTGGACTACAATACTGGAGACCAGGGTTCGAATTCCTGGTCAGCCATGGAAACCTTTGGGCAAGTCACATCTCTCAGCCTCATAGAAAGGCAAGCACACACCCTCTTTGGACAAATCTTGCTAAGAAAACCCCCTGCAATTCAACATGGTTCACTTCCTTCCTAAATCAGGCTGATAAATATCATGGAAACTTGGAAGAGAAGGAAAGTCCATTGTGTGTGGAAGTATTTTCAATCTCTGGTTTTGCTACTTAAAGTAAATACCTTGGCTGGGAACATTCTGCAGTTCCATGCTGGGCTAGCCCCACCATTAGGCAGAATGATGCCGTGAACTGAGGCAGATGATTTTGGAAATCATTAAAAAGGAACAGATTATTAGTTAGTTCATTTGTAATGCTTTCTTTTTCTTCGGAGGAAGAGACATTTTGAGGAGAGAATTGCCTTATGTGACAAAATAAACTTGGCCGGCCTGGAGTATTGCACACTGTGATTTAAGCCTTAAGACATGTTGTTGCCAGAGGTGAAGCAGTAAATGGTACCCTTTGCTGCTTTGTCTCAGGCAATGAAACTTTTTGGGGAATGGCCTTTATTCTGGGTTTCCTTTCCTGAGCCAGTTATCTTTCAATTGATAGATCTCAGACTACATGACAAAAACAAAGTAACAAACAAAGCAGGCCTTGAAAAACTATAATGTGGCCATCCCTGCCTCATGCTGTCTTTGATGTATCTCTGTTTTTAGGAATCCTATGAAAAAATCATTTTAGGGATTAAACTATTGGCATATTTTTCTCGTAAATACCAAGATGTAGTAATGCTACAGAAGGGAAGAGCCTGTTGTGATTTTGCCTACTGATATGAGAGTCATCATTGTCATTTTAGAAATCAAGGCTTATGTTCAAAAGCAGGAAGACAAGTAGAAGATTGTTGTTGTTATTTCCAACTTATGGCAACCCTAAGGTCTAAGGGACCACACTGCAAATCATCTGGAGATCTACCAGTCTTACCTTCTCCTACCTCCCAAGACAGATGTGAAGAGTTTTGAAATTTGGAGCATGACATAGTGGTGTGAATGTTGGACTATTACTCTGGAGACCAGGGTTCAAATCTCAGCCATGGAAACCCAGTGGGTGACCTTGGGCAAATCACAGTCTCTCAGCCTCAGAGGAAGGCAAAGGGAAACCCACTCTGAACAAATCTTGCCAAGAAAACCCTGCATTAAGTTCCTTGTAGGGTTGCCATAAGTTGGAAATGACCCGAAGGTGCACAACAACAAAAAGAGTTTTGAAGGTTGAAAGTGACTTCCTGGGAAAAAAAGTTTGCCTTTTAATGTCTTGATGAAGTAAAGGGTGGAACCAAAATAGGTTCATTAGGCTATTAACATGGGGATGTATTGGGGCATCTGGAATTATGCAAGGAAACCTTGGGATTTTTTGATCAAGAGAAAAATGAATAGAGAAGATTGTCAAGGTGCAATTCCAGCACTGAGGGACTGAGAAGATGATAAACCAGAGTGGTTGAAACCATGTTTCAGATTCAAGGAATAGGAAGATAGTCAGTGCAGTCAGGATTTACAGTGAGCAAAGCATGAGCAAAATAATCAGTGGTGGAAAGAGATTGTGGCTGAGGGGAATATGAATGAGGCAAGTATTTCTGTTCAAGTACTACGTAGGATCTGAATCAAGCTTTGGTTTAGTGATAATAAATTAAAGATTTTGAGGTGTTTTAAAAGAAAATTGGCAATGTTCTCAATGACAGAGTTCGTTTCTGACAGAAATTGACAGTTTTGTGCAGACAAAAGGGTGTCAATTTTGCTTTAACCATCCTTTCTCTCACACAGAAGTTGAGGGGGAACAGGTCACACAAGTGTTACAAGTAACAACTCTTAGGAGAAAGAAGCAATCATATCTGCAGAAAAAGTTAAACTATGAAAAACTGTAAAAGAGTGGCTGATGGAAATCTTTGTATCTTAGGGGGAAAAAATAAAGGACTTAAGAGAGAGAAAGCCACAAATAAGGTGTTCATTTTCATGACTCAGTTGACAGCCACATATTCAGTATATTTTTAGATAGCTTCCCATACAAACATCTTTAACCTGCATGCATACCTTCAGGGGTTTTTTGCTAGTTTGTTTGGCTATTAAGGCTGCTTTCTGTATTCACTGACCAGGGAGTAAGTTTCATTCCTCTCAGAGGGGCTTATTTCTGAATAAGTATGTGTAGGATTGTGCTTTTGACATTCCATAACAATGTTATTTCCACAATATGGAGTTTTCCTTTCTCCAGTTCTCTTCCACAATTGTTTCACTTCTAGTAAAGGCCTATGCATTTTATTCCAAAAAACCTAATACTGTATAGTGTAGATACTTTTATAAATAACAACAGACAGTGGTGAGCATGCATCATCATGTGACATGTAACATATCACACTACAACAGTGCCATCAGAAACTTTTGCTTATGCATTCCCATAGTCACTGAAGAAAGTCCAAGCAAAAGTTTTGCCAGACTACTCTATGTTTGTAATTTGTTGACTGTAAATATTCAGTGGGGAGCATAAACACCAACAGTATACAAACCAGTCATGGTAGAGTCCCAAGAATTATGTAAATTAGCTTCTTTAGCTTCAATAAACTAAACTGGTTTAAATTGATATACAGTGGGCTTCAACCATTGTACACATTATATTTTCCATTACTGCTATAGGGCAGGATAGCCTTCAGTCTGTTGCTATCAGCCCTTGTGAGTGAGGAATGCTGGGAGGTGCAGTTCAACAACACCTGGAGTTCCTAAAATATTCATGCCACCATAGGGACTGATAATAGAAGCTTCCCCTTAATGGTACAGAAAGAACATTTTTTTTCCGTTGCTCAGCGACCAAGGCATTGTGAAATTAAATTGTTTGTAGGAAGCATTAATCTTTAACGTGGATAATATATGCCTAAGGTCCTTGTAAGTTTTATGTAGGTAAATTTCTCCTTCATGGCATATATAGACCAAGAGTGTTAGACTACAAAAAAAAAAAAGTCTGAAGAGAAAAGGAACTCCTAACTTTTACCCTGTAATTGTTGTGGTGTGTGCCTTCAATTTGTTTCTGACTTATGGTGACTCTAAGGCAAACCCATCCTGTGGTTTCCTGAGGACTGAGTGGGTGTAATGTGCCCAAGGTCATCCAGTTGGTTTCCATGCAGCACTCAAGCCACTATACCGCACTGGCTCTCTATGAGATGTGAAAACAAATGTGGGTGTAATTTACTGTTTCTGAAAGCATGAAAGGGACCTAAAAGAAGATCCATTCTTGCCACTCCAGTCTTTCCCTCCAAACTACAGTCTGTGAAGCTGCTTCTAACTTTGCTTAGAAAGCTCTAAAAAGAACCCTAAAACTATCCATGTGGTTTGCAGCTTCTACATTTAACGCTGGAGGCCTAATGTCTTCAGAAACCTACAAACTGCAGGGTTTTCCTAGCATTTGTTCCAAGCAGCTATCATTGGCATCAAAGGATAAAGACCTTTCGAGACAATCTGAACCTGTACATAATCAATGCAGGGAAGAAATGTGTTGGGATTTCAACAGATGACCCAATCTCAAGCTCCATATCAAGACATAGATCAGTTCCCTATGCCTAGAGACTATGCAAAGCCGTATTACTTCTTCTACAGTCTGGAAAATTTACTCTTTTGGACTGTAGCTCCCACAATTCTCCAGCCATCAAGGCTGTGTTAGCTGACTGATTCTAGGAGCTCTATTCGAAAAGCTGCTGGTTCTTCTTCTGCAAAATAGCCCTTAGATCAGGCAAGTATTGCAACAAAGAAATAGTAATGGACAATTGGCTTCAGAACCTATAGACTCTTCTTTAGATCCATTTTGCTGTCTAGTCGTGTTCTGTCTCTAACAAATGCTCTGAGATGTTTACAAGTGGAACATAAGAACAATAGTTTCCTTGTTTTTTATCCATGGCACCAGGTATTCAGAGATATATGACCTCTAAAAGTGGCAGTTCCTTGTAGGTATCTTGGCTGATAAGAGAACAGAGATTGGGTAAAACAAGTATGAAGAACTTTAGGTTGCTGAAGCTGGTTTTAGTTTCACAGTGGTTCATATGAGTCTGAAGGGAAAAATATTTTTTGAAAGAAATAAAAAAAATTAAATGGTCCTCATATACATTTTTTTTAAATAAAAGATGAGAATTCTGCCCTTAAAAGCCAGAATTATTTAAAATAGTAGGACCTCAAGTCTAGTTCTTTGATTAGACAGTGTGGGGTGGCTGCCTCAAGCAACAGATCTGTGGTGTCATTGTTACTTAATTTGTTATTTCTGGGGGAGGGAGAAGTTATTTGGCTTGTCATTTATGTATTTATTTGGGTTGTCATTTATCTATTTTTACCACCAGGGATTTTTACCACCAGGTTTATGCAGGATTTTCTGCTTCATGTGTCAGTTGGCTTTGGGTACTTTGCAACTTGACTGGGGTAAATGATACCTCCACCTTAAGAACCTAAATGTCTTGAACTGGCCCTTGCATGAACTCATACTAGTATTACCACTACTTCTCTTCCCCATTCCACAATTTGAATTCTGTCTGCACAGTAATAAGAACCCATGTGCTTTTGCAATAAAATTACATGCATACATGCATTTAGAACAAAGAGTTTCCAGTGTTAACTGTGTCTCTGACTCTGAAAGTTAAGAAGCTGGTGTCCTCTGTGTGTTTCTGCAGTTCCTTATATCTGCAATACATGCCCCTTCTGCAGCAGTCTGTATTTGCCTTTGCATCTGTATTTGCCTTCACATCTATTCATCATCTCAAGGTGACCATAACCCAAGTAATGGGTTATCTGCTGCTGGGGATTTGAAACAGGGATCCAAACCATGGATTCAGTGAGGATTCAGAGGAATCATTACTGGTTTTCAACAACAGCAAAAGTTCTGTACTATTTACTGGTAGAGGGTCCAAGCCTTTTTTCCCCCTGTCCTTTCATTTCCCTTCTCATGCTGTCAAGTGGTGATGTAGCCTACCATGTTGATGGAAAATCTAATCCCCTTGCATCTATAGACTGTTTGCTGTATATTCTCCACCTCTAGTCACTGAATCTCAAAAAGTATTACTGTACAGCTCAGAAAGTTGGAGAAAGAGGCAAAACAAAATAAGCAAGGGATTTCCCCTATGAGGGAAGTCAGACCTTGAAAGGATTAGCTTTTGGATGACAAATCCAGCCTGTATGGGTACTGCAATGCTGGCTTGGGTTTCTGGGAGTTGTAGTCCAAAAAGAGTTCTTCTAAGTTCTGGGAAAGGTTCCAACATTTTAGTCTCTTTAAGCATGGAAAAAGGGGTAAGGGGGAAGCAGGATGGAAGTACATAAAATTGTGCTTGGTATGGAGAATATGAATAGGGTGAAAATTTTCTTCCTTTTCTGATAATAGCAGAAAACCCAGAATCATCAAATGAAGCTGAACACTGGGAGATTCATGACAAGCATTGTCTTCACACAGTACCTAGTTAACCTGTAGAGATGTAGTATGTGATGGCTGCCTCTTTTAAAGGGGGATTAGACAAATCCGTAGAAGATAAAGCTCACAATGGCTCCAAGCCAGGATGGCTATATATCACCTACAAAAGCAATAGGCCTCTAATTCACAATTCCTGAGAAAACGTAAGCAAGGGTTACTACTGCACTGATGTCCTCTTAAGAATTCTAATTAGACATTTGGGAACAATATTGCTAAATTAGAGAAGTTTTGTGATCTAATTTTACGGAGCTTTTCTTACGAGATCTATCAGCCTATGGAAATATCTCAAACTGGATGCATCTAGACAAGGATGGAAAAGTGCTGTTAAGAATAGAAACTATCACAAAAATATAGGGGGGCGTGGGGGTGTGGGGGGTGTTGGTGTTGGTCTTTACCTGTGCACAGCATGCCCATCTATAGCATGATGCTTTTGATTTCTTTTATGTCTCGTCACACAAACTACTTGCATCAAGGAAAACCTCGGTCTTTATGTATCCAAATTCTCAAATTCTACTTTTAAAATTAGAATTTCTGTACTTTTTTCTGATGGTTATTTTTCATAATCCACTTATATCACAAGAGGAAAGCAGCTGGTAAGAACCCAGAATTATAGAGTTAGAAAAGATCTTATGGGATAACCAAAACCCTGCCATTGCAGGAATCCACTACTTAAGTACTCCTGAAAGATGGGCATCCAATCTTTCTTAAAAAGCTCCAGCAAAGTAAAATCCACCACCTTCCAAGGGAATCTGTTCCACTATTGACAAGAAGTTCTACTTGATGTTTAGGTAGAATCTCCTTTCTTGTAATTTGAATATATTGGGTGGGATCCTACCCTCTGGCACACCAGAAAACAAGCTCAATCCCTCTTCCATGTGACAATCTTTCATATATTTGAAGATGACCATCATATTACCATTGTATCATTGTTCTCCAGGATAAACACCCAATTCCTGCAGCCATTCCTCACAGGCCATTTACCTCTTGGTCAGCCTCCTCTGGACATGTAGCAGATTGTCAGTGTCATTATTATACTATAGTAGCCAATACTGGACACAGTATTCCAAATGAGGTCTGATCAAATCAGAATAAAGTGGCACTATTACATCCTTGTAGCTAGATATTATAGTTCTGTTGGTGCAGCCTAGGACTGTGTTGGCCTTATGTGCCAACGCCATCACACTGTTGATTCATGTTGGCCTTGTGGTCTACCAAGACACCTATATCTCTGTTACCTGTCAAGCCAGATGTCACCCATATTATATCTGTTCATGTGATTCCTCCTACCCAAATGTAATGTCTGACATTTATCTTTGTTGATATTCATTTTGTTAGTTTTGGTCCACCTCTCTAAAGGTCATGTTGAATAATAAACGATAATAAATCTGAGCTCTAGAAGTGCTTGTTTAGCATGAATATTTTTAGACAAAATTTTTAGACAAAACTAGATTGTTTTGTTGGTTATAGCTGTAATGATGTAAGTAGAGATCCCATTATTTTTAGCAGATTTTACCCGTCACTTTCAAGATCTTTAAAAAAGAATTCATGGTTCCTTCTTTTCTTTTTTTAAATCTTTCATTTCACAGATGATGAGATGGTCAGCAGAGACACTCTGCCTAATAGTGATGCCTCCCATTCCATGCTGTCTAAAGATAGATACCAGCTGCTGAATATTTTATTAGCTTAAAGCTCAAAGGAAGCCATTATTTGTAAGTCAAGTTAACTACAGTAGAAATAAAGCTAATCCTCTATCATCTTTAGTACATTAGACTTGCTCCTTGTAGACTGCATTGTTATTAGTGAACGTGCATGTGCATTAGAAACTTGTCCAGTTTGGGGTTCAAGAATGGAAGCATAGTGAATTGAAAACTTCAGTTTATTTAACAATACAGTGCCAGTTCAGATGTCAGCTTTTTTTTATAAGAAATATTTTTTTTTATGAATAAGAACACAGAATGTAAGAGATTACAGCTAAGAAGATGACTTCTTGTAATAGAATTCAAAGGGATCTTGTAGCACTTGAGAAAAAGAAGCTGGTAGCACAAGCTTTCATAGACTTAAGTTTACCTTCTCATATGCATGGAGTGAAGTGCCTAGGAACAGAACTTTATAGCTATGAATGAGCAAGCTGTTTGTTTAAGAACTACTGTTCTGAGGTCCAAGATGGAATGCTCAGGAAGATGGAAGGGTTCCTCAAATGGTTTTTGTGTATTTCCATTCCTAATGCCTGATTTATTTCCATTTATTCTCTGGCACAAGGATTGATTTGTTTGCCCAATGTAGAGTTGAAGAGCGTTGTTGACAGAGGATGGCATATCACATAGGATGAGCAAATGAAAGTACGCTAACATTCTGTGTGTGATGTGATTAGGTTTTGTAATGGCATTTCCTGAGGAGTTGCATGGGCAGAGTTGGCACCTCGGTTTGTAGTGAGGTATTTTACCCATCTCCCCATCAGTGTTGTGTGTCCTCCTACAGTTAAGTAACTGTTTGTGACTGAGAGGTGTTCTGTATGCAAGTAATGCCCTGCCACCAAGAGCCTTTGAGGAGGCAACATTATTGCCCAGTATAGGTTGTGCTTCCTTTGTGATACATCTGAGTGGTCTCAGTTGGGAGCTGTATGTGACCACTAGTGGGATTCTGCCATTTCCTTTCTTTAGTCTGTTCTGTAATAGATTAGTCCTGGGTACAAGTCTTGCCTTATTGGTTGTTTGGTTGGTTGGTTTTACTTCATATGGTGGGTACTGTAGCCTGTGGAATGCTTGTTGTAAATCCATGAATTTGGTATTCCTGTCTTTTGGGTCTGAGAAGATGCAGTTGTATTGGAGAGCTTGGCTCTAAACTATGGATTTGGTAATGTGTTTAGAGTGGAAACTGGAAACATGTAAGTATGTGTAGTGGTCAATGGGTTTGTGATATAGTGTGGTGCTTAGATGTCAGTTGTGTAGCTATACAGTAGTGTCGAAAAAGTGAACTTATTCTGTTGATAGTTCCAGGATGAGATTGATGGTAGGATGGAAGTTGTTGAAATTTGGATGGAATATCTTGAGTGAGTCCTCTCCCTGAATCCAAATTATGAAGACATCATCAGTGTACCTCATGTTTCTGGGTGCAGGAGTTAAGGAAGCATTGTTCTAGGTCAGCCCATGGCAATATCATTAACTTAAAAGTATATATTGTTATCTAAAGTAAAGTAGTTGTATGTGAGATCAAAGTGGCAGACCTTGGTGGCTAGATCTGCTATAATCCCATCTGGAATGATGTTTGTGACAGCATATTGTCCATCCTTGTGTGGGTATGTTTAGTCTGCAGAAGAGGAGGTTAAGAGGGGACATGATAGCCATGTTTAAATATTTGAAGGGATGCCACGTAGAGGAAGGAGGGGGCTTGTTTTCTGCTGCTCCAGAGACCAGGACAAGGAGCAATGGATTCAAGCTGCAGGAAAGGAGATTCCACCTGAACCTCAGGGAGAACTTCCTGACAGTCAGGGCTGTCCAGCAGTGGAATTTGCTGCCTCGGAGTGTAGTGGAGTTGCCTTCCTTGGAGTTTTTTAAGCAGAGGCTTGATGGCCATCTGTCGGGAGTGCTTTGAGGGTGTTCCTGCATGGCAGGGGGTTGGACTGGATGGCCTGTGTGGTCTCTTCCAACTCTACATTTCTATGATTCTATGATATTGGTGTATAGTGGTTCCACATCCATAGGGGCTAAGATGAGAGGTTGTGGATGGACTGTAATTTCTGCAGGAAGTTGGTAGTGTCCTTCACATAGCTAGGAGTGCTGTGGCATATGGTTTAAGGATATTGTCCATATATCCAGAGGCACCAACTCTGAGTGTTCCAGTGCCTAAGATAAAGGGTCATCCAGGGTTGCCCTGTTTATGTATTTCAGGTAATAAATAGCATATGCCTGGTCAAGCCTCCTAGGGGGTGTCAATTTGGATTTGGTTCTGCACCTCCATGGGAAATTCCCTGAGTAGTCTATATAATTCCTTTGGTATTCATCTGTGGGATCATTAGACAGGATTCTGTGAAATGCATTGTTGGACAATTGCTTCTCAGCCTCCTGATTGGTCCATGAGACTACAGTTCCTCCTTTCTCTTTGGATTTTTGTATCAGAATGTGTAGTCATTTTTCTGAGCCCTGCATTCGATTCCATTTTTCCCACTAGATACTCAGAATAAATATTTACTGTGAGAGGGAAAGAAAAGTTTTCCATTTAGCTACACTAAAGTACCCTTAGGTGGTGTCATTGTCAATATGTGATTGGAATATCTCAGAGAAGATATGGGGGAGTTGCATTCTGGATTTGCCTTTTTTTCCATTACTGTATCTGCAACCAAAAGGAACCCTCATCTTGCTCATTGGCTCCATTTTTGGACAATTCTTCTCTCTGATTTTATTTAGTGGTCCTTTGTCTGTGACAAAATTTTGGTGGCTTCACTTTTTCCATAATTTCTGCTTATTTAAATTATATTGCAGCAGCAGCAGCAGCAGCAACCCCATGTTTTAAAAGCAACACATAGACAAGTAGTGTTTTTTGTTCTTAGCTCTGAAGGGGAAACTTGCCCAGTCTGGGGTTCAAGAATGGAGGCATAGAGAACTGAAGACTGTGGTTTCCTTAACAACACAGTGTCAGTCAAAATGTCAGCATTCAGTTTGACCAGTCTTGCACAGAAGCAAACATACAGCTTAACATTCTCAGCAGTTTTGGAAAATGCACCTAGCATACAACAACATATATAGCAAATCATTTGAGGGTTCTGGAGATCTATTAGCAAATGATGAAACAGCAGTAATTAAGCTATAATGGGAAATTATCAAGCAGGAACCAAGTGAAAACTATTCATGTTAAACCTTCTCCCTACATTTCAGATTGTTGTTGCTATTAGTAGAAAGCACCAGTCGATTGATGATAGGAACAGAATCCTCTTGGTAGTATATATTCTGCTTTTCCTTAAGATTCCTATAAGCTTAATAACTCTGCAGCCTTAAATTATTTCCTTAATTCAGAATACTTTTCCTTTAGCATGACTGTACCTTATTTTGACCATATGGGTCAAGCACTGACATTTCTCAGATTCTACAAGTGAGTCATGTCTTGGAGCCATGTTGACTTGGAGATTCTAGGAGCTGAACTCTAAGAACATGACTTTTCCAATCTCTGTTTAAAGATAGGGTAGGCTATATCTCCCCACAGAAATTATCAGTACAACCCAAACTCCTATCTAGAGCTTTATATCATGTTAACACCAATATCTCTGAACTTGTGGGATTTAGTTCATTGGCAGCTCTTGGGATGGAAGAAACAAGGGATTGGGCTCATTAAGCACTACATTTCATTTTCTTTGATGTTTTAATGTAAACAGGTCATTTTATTTCCATCGCACTTCCGTGCTCCATTTCTGCTATATCTGCATATTATGTTTTCTAATAGGGAACGGTATATTTTAGGCAGAAATATATTTGGAAGGTAATGTCAGAGGAATTTGGAAAGCTTTCAAAAAGTCACACACACACGCACACAAATACATGAAATTAAATGATATGTAAATGAAATACAGAGGTACTCAGGTCTTATGTTAGCATTTATTTTGTTAAAGGCTTCCAGTCTTTCCAGGATTATTAGCGCTGGGTGAAAGTAAGCCCTACTTAATTCTAAGGTCATGTCAGTTATGAAAATTAGCTTGCTGTAATCAGGAATGGAATGTGGTGTTATTTTTCCATGTTACTTAGAGACTTGTTTCAGGATGACAGAACCAGAAGCTCAAACTATTTCAGTTTTTGTGAGACTGCATTCTAGGAGGGCTCTGCAGTGAGTTTACCTGCTAAAGAACAAGGGTTGGAGACCCTCCACAGGTTGGGTTCCCCAAGTACAATTTTAAATTCCACACAATGCCGCAGATCACTGGCACTGAGCTGTTTAAGGCATAGTACAAGTGAATTTTAAAACACAAAAGAAAAGATGGTTTGTAGGCTTGGTTGATGGCGCGTAGATTTAATTGGGTGGCCCAAAACAGACTTCAGAAGACTCAGTGGTGGGAAGGCTGTGCCTGCTTGCCCTCCATTAAAAATGGCAAGAGAATCTCTGTGCACTGAGGATTCTGGGACAGACACACAAAATTCACTTAAGCAATTTTCTGAGTGATAATCATGTTAATCTGCTTCAGTATAAAAGGAAGAATTCTCTGTGGTACCTTAATGACTGGATTGATTTATTTCATGATAAGCATTTATGGATTACAGCCCCTTCTTCACATGCATCTCAGGAAGTGAGCTGTGGTTCATGAAAGCTTATGCTGAAATATATTAGTCTATATATATCAGTCCTTTTTATTCAATTCACATAAGTCACATGCCAAGCTATTACCTTTACTGTCACCAGAGCTTGAAAACATTACTTTTTGTTCTACAGTTCCCAGAATCCCTCAACCAGTGCCTTGGCAATTCTGTGATTTGTAGTAACTTTTCCAAACTGTGACTTCATGTGATCTTAGCAGATACCCTGTAATACTCTACCAGACCAGCAGATTATATGCAAAGAGTGATTGTGATGAACCAGCTCTCCATCAAGGAAGCGTCTCCTGATTTTCTCAGTAAGGAATCCTCAAAGAATTTCCTCCACAAACAGTGGGCTGTGTCAAGAAAGGCTGATACCAGATAAGTACAATTTCCTGTCACGACTCCTGGATGGCAGTTGGTCATTCTCTTAAATAAGACTCCATACCTCTTTCAAATTCTGACAAGAATGTGGGAGCTGTCGTTTTGGATCAATTTTAAAATGTCTTTTTACATTTTATTTACTTTTATTTCCTTTCTTTTTATGTCATCCATCACTATAGCTTCACAAGCATGTGAAGTGGGAGTAAAGAGATAATATCCACATGTTGTGGTGGTTGTAGTACTACTACTAGTAGCAATATTATCCCACCGTTTCCCCAAAGCAAGCAGTTTACAAATTAAAATGAATACAATATAGTTCAAACATATAAAAATCAACATTGAAATGGAATTAAACTATCAACAACATTAACAATAAGAATTGTCCTATGAACCAAAGAAATAATATAATCAATCCATTGGTGATGATAACTACGCTCTTTATGGCTTTATCCCTATGTGGCAGTGTTCTATACATTTTATCTTCAGTAATGTCACATCTACAATTCATAGATGCCACAATTCAGAAAATATTCACATGGCAAGTTTGTAGTGATTCAGAGGCATTGATTTAGAGATCCTGGCTTAACAGTGAACTACCATTCCTTCAGTCCATTAGACTATATTTAAGTTGGCTACTTCTTGCTCATTCTACAACATAAGCCTTGCAAAAAATAAGCCCAGTTGAGTTGTGGCATTGACTTCTTCACATTCTGTATAAATTGGTTTATAATTGGAGATGGGCTGGGGTGGTCCTCAGCCTGCATAGAGAAGGCATCCATTTTCAATACCATTGGGATAGTGCTTCAGTGCTGTCTGGGGGTGTAGTTATTCACTAATTTCATTTTCAAAGGAGAATTCTCTAAAACTAGTAATTTTGGTGTGTTTCTTCCTGCTATAACTCTTTAAAAACAGAACAGTTTTTCAAAGACTGTTTGCAGTTGAGGACTTACCCTGTGCTGCAAAATACACACGCATGTGTCTGTGTGGTAAATGGCATTTTCTGCCCAAAAATTTCATTTACTGCCAAAAAATATTATATTTTATCCAGCATATTATTTTCTGGGCAGAAAGTATTATTCTACGGAATGTATTCTGCCCATGGGTGTGTGTACATAAAAGCAGTACTTTCTGCAGAATAAAAAGCAATTTCTCTGCAGAAAATAATATATCTGAAAATGCTATTTTCAGATAACAAAAAATTTTAAATGTGAAAATTTTGCACAGAATCAGTCCCAAAATGCAAAGATTTTCCTCAGTCCAGGATTCCCCTCATGAGGCATTCCTGATGCTTAAGAAACATGTTGTTTGACCATTTGTTTGAATATTTTTGTATATTCTTTGCACCACTAATGCTACTACAACATCTTAGTAAGTGGGACTGCACTGATCCAGAAGTCAAAATTTATTGGGTAATTAATTCTTAAGCAACAAGTCTTAAGCAAAGGCTGTTAGTTATAACAGTGATTTGAGCCATTGTCCCCTGTTGCATGGAAACAGATCACTAGTTTAACTCCCCCACCCTAGGATAATCTGAACTTCTATGATTACATGGATTTGCATAAATATAAGCTCTCTGAACAAAAGCATGACCCAAATTGCATTATAAAATAGTCTAACAAGAACTAAAAACACATGCTGGAATCACACATAACCTTTTACATAATGTAACTTTGTCTATGCCTAGCTTCACAACAGAGGGAAGATGTATAGCAGAACATGGCAAGAACACCTGGTACACATCAAGACTGTGGCAGAGAATGCACATCACTGTACAGTGTGCATTGGTACACCAAGCACATCACTGCACAGCGTTATTGCTGCATGGTGTGCATTGCTGTGCGGTGTGCATTAGTACAACAGTAGTGTGCATTGTACAACAATGTGTATTGTGCACCAATGAGCTTCAGGCACTTTGCCAACTCTGCTATATAATGATGTAACATCAGCCCTCTACTGGATACTGGTATTATGCAAGTGCATAATTCTAATTCCTGCAGATGTCAGTCCACATACAAAGATGTAAGGCCCCAACAGTAAGAAGGGTTAGGCAGAGAGCATTTGACAACAAGAATGGCTCAAAAAATGCTAGAGAATGAATGTCCATACAAATACATCTGCATGATGAGACCTGGTGTGACTATGCTAGGCGGAACTGCTTCCCAGCTGAACTTCATGTTTATGGAGCAGCTTGATTCAGGTTCTTCTTGGTTGGTCTAAAAAAGCATGAGTTCTTGCAATATAGCTTCTTGTGTTTTGCCAGGTTTTGCCAGCTGCTGTCTCTTCTACATCCACTCATGGGGGGGGGGTTGCAATTTCTTGAATCTGCACAAGGGCCTTTTCAAAAGTTTTTTTTTTAAAAAAAAAGACAACAACAACAAAACCTGAGAACATGGTTTGCTGATATGGTCCTACAATCTGATGGGCAAATTTGCCCCTTCTAAAATGTTGCAGCTGGATATTATTCTGAAAAATAACTTTTTTGCATCTTTGGGTTAGGGAGTAAGTGAAGTCCTGTATTTCCATTCAGGCAAAAAAAAACAATTGTCTTGAGTCAGTCCTGCTGTTCATCTACAAACAGAACAGAAACTATCCTAGGCTTCTAGAATCAATTACTTTCTATAGCCAAGTAGTTGTACCCCCAATCACCCCCATGGTTGCACTTTTTGGTGAGTGGGTTAAGGAAGACATGGTGTAAAGCAGTGATGCCCAGCCTGGGGCACACATACCCCCAGGGGTATGAATGAGGACATTTAGGGATATGCAAAAGGAGGAGGAGGAGGAGGAGGAGGAGGAGGGCAGAAAAAGTACACAGTATAAGCCGTTCTTGGAGGACATCACAATTTGATGCAGTTCTTGATTGTCCATGTTGTTGGCATTCCTGTCCCAGAACCTTAAGCGATGGGGTGAAAATCATAGGAATAAAGAAAAGAGTGACACACAAGCCAAACTTCCAGCTGCCATTGGCCTACAGACTTTTTAGAAAAGAGTCTTCCTCACTTGCATGTTCACACACTGTCTTCTATTCAAGTTGCTGCTCCCTCAGCCCCACCCACACTAGGTAGTTTCTCAAGCCTGACACACATGTACTCTTCTCTCCTTCTTCCTTGTGCCCTCTCCACAAAGAAGGAAAGCTCTGTAGACATTCAGATTTGCCCCAAATCTGTCTGAGGGAAGGTATGTGCAGCACCAGTCACTCCTCCCTGTGCCTTTGGCTGGGAGCAAACTGGATCCTGAGACCGCCAAATGTCTAATGGGGCTTGCACTGGGGGTTGCACTGGCCTGGGCAGGGCAACTGGCGTGACACCCTGCCTTTCCTTCCATGGCTGTAAGGACATTTCCTCAAAGCTTATTGAAGATTTCTGATGGGGCTTTTTTTTCCCCTAAAAGAAAGGACCTGGCAGGAGAGGAAGGGTACAATTTATGGAAATGGGCTGCCAAGAAGTACACAAGTGAAAAAAAAATGGAAGTTAGGCCAGTTCAGGCCTAGTTAGTGCTTGGAAGGGAGACTGCTAAGAAGCACCAAGTACAGTAGGCTAATCCAGAGGAAGGCAGTGGCAAATAGCATCTGAGTATTCCTTTCCTAAGAAAACCCTTTGAATTTCATGAGATCTTCATAAGTCATCAGGCAACATGAAGACACATACAGACATACACACAATCTATACTCACTCTGACCAGCCCCTTAAAATTATTAACAGCTGGACAATAAACCATCTGCACCAGGAGACTGTATGTGGTTCTCTTTTAATGTGCATAACTTTTAATGTTAAAAATAAACTATAGACTTTTTATACATTAAAAAATGGGGGGATGAAAGCTGAAGAGATGAAACATGGTAGACGTTTTATTTTTGTTTTGTTTTGATTTTTGCTCCAAATATCAGCCATATGCTTTGTAACAAGTGAATACAAAGCATAGTTATCCCAACAGAAATACTCAGTGTGGAAGCAGCCTCAGTCTTTTCTCTGTCTCTTCTTCCTGTGATACTTGTCTTGCATAAATCAATAGACTTTTTCCTAAGCCATCTTTTGCCATTCACCTAAAACATTCCCATGAGAATAAGTCTTTAAGAAGGACAAAGAACTTCAAAAACTTTGCCCACGGGGATGGGCAAAGAGTAGCCTGTGGGCTGCATGCAGGCCTTGGGACCTCTAAGTGCTGCCTTTGAGATCCTCCCAGAAAACAACTCTAGCACCCAAGCCATCCAAAAAAAAAAAAAAAAATCTAAAAATGTGGGACCAATTTTGGGGCAATTTTTTGTCCCCAAACAGAACAAAACTGCCTTAAAATGCAGTGTTTTTCTTCCCCTAACCCTGCAAAGGCCCCTGAAGCTCCCCAAAACACCAAAAGAGAGAGTAAAATCAGCCAAATATTGGCCAAAATCATGGCTGGAAGAAACATCATGTCACTTTGGGTGCACTGAAACTTGCTGGTGCAGCCCATTAGATAGGTGGTGGGAAGTAAAATGCCCCCTCTCTCTATGCAGTTGCCCTCCCCTCTCATAGAGGATTAATTCCAGGAAATTATGGGGCTTAATTCCAAGAAATTATGTATAAAGTTACAGATTTTATATTGGAATTCAACTGACTTCCAGTGAGATAGCTATCACTCTAGAGTTTTCCAAGCCTCATTTGCAATGGAGAGTGATATTCCATTAGAAAAATCTTTCTTTTTTTTTTCTTTTTTTCTTTTTTAGATGAGGCCATCATTGAGCTTGGCTTGCTGCTAGACAATGCTAGAGTCTACTGAACAATGCACATAGGATGAGTCAGCCATTTCATTTTACCAACTGATGGTCTTCCTTCTAGTTTTTCAATTATTTATTAAGTCAAAGGTTTAGATAAACTTTAGAAAAAATCATGGGCATAAGCAGACTCGTATTTATATTCTGAAAAGTCTTGGTGTAAGCAAATAGCATTCAAGCTTCTGAATGCCCTAGGGATTCAAAGGCAAGGTCCACAAAACTAAATGCTTTCAGCACAGGGCTACCCCCTTGAGCTCTCTGAAGCACTTTATCTACCTTCCATACAGAAGAAATAAAAGAGAAAGTACCAGTAAGGCCTTGACCCAGATGGTTGAGATGAATTGCAGAGTGTAATGAGTAATGCAACGAACAGGATGGCTTGACAATAGAAATATTAAGAGCTTCAAGCCCCAAACACCAACAACATTTTCATCATTTCAAGGGAATGCATGGTGAAAATGAGGACTTTTGGCAGAATCAGAGGATAATATTCTGTAGTTCCTTTTTCTAAGACTAAAGTCTAATCAGCAAAAGGGTACCAGTTCATTTCATTCATTTAGATTACAAATACAGTAATTCCTCCACATTTGCTAGGGTAAGGGGCACAGGACCCCTGTGAAAGTGAAAAAAACATGAATAACTCTAAGGCCTCCCAAAACCTATTTTTAACACACACAAAAAATTATGATCAATATATTCAACCCACTATGGATTCCTTTCAGGCATCAGGGTTCCTTCACAAGGCAGAAGTGGTTGGCTGGTGGGGCTCACTGCCATCTTCACTGCTCCCCCACACCATTTTTAATAGGATTTGCAAGCCTCATTCACAGTTTCTCAGTCTCATGAGGCTTGCAGTCCCTCTTAAAAATGGCATCGGGAGGCAGCAGAGGTGACAGCAAATAATCCGTGAATAATCAAATCCACAAAAGTGAAACCTGCAAATGTGGAGGGCTGACTGTACTTTGTGACTTACACAACTGTAGTATCCTAATGTTTACATCACTACAAGGAATAAATGAGATCCATATTAATTGTAATTTCAATCATACTTTTAACTGTATTTTAATTGTACTTTTAACTATGATATATTTTAATTATAGTATATTTGTATTAGTTTTCTATGTATTTTAACTACAATTTTTAACTCCATCTATTCTATACCCAGCCTCAAGTCTTGGGGAAAGGTGGGTAACAAATAAAATTTATTATTATTGTTATTAGTGTTATTATTATTAGCCTCTCAGAGCTCTTAAGGAGGAAGGACAGGCATGTCATCATTACGATCATCATCAGTTTCCTGCAGTGCCAAGAATGTTCCTAAGTGAATTTCTTCCAGAAAAGAGCCTTTTGCAATAAAACCATTTTGCTTTGTTTGTGTGATTTATCCAGAGATATAAATGTGTTCAGAGGATCTCCTTTCTCTGGTGCTGCCCATAGTCATCCAAAGGTAACATGGAATGAGTTTGAAGTAGTTGTTATGTAAGCAAAGAGTGGCTAACAGGGGAAGTATGTGGTATAGCCCTCGTGGGACAAAACACTACCTCAAAACACAACTGTCTGTCTGCCCATCCATCTATCCATCCATCCATCTCTCCATCCCAACTTTTCCCCCATATGAAACCCAAAGTGGCTCACAATAACAAAAACAGTTGAAACAAAATGCTCTTAGAATAATGGATAACATAAATGTTTTCGAAATTATGTTAAAAATATTAAAAATATTTATTTAAAACAGTTTTAAAGGTAGTAAAAAATAAAATGATGATAAAAATGCAGCATAGTCCAATGAAAAGACATTCTTTAACAGCCAGTTAAGAATGGCTTGGATAAAGAAAAAGAAAGAAAGAAAAAAAGAAAGCCCTCCCTGAGGTTCTTAAAACTTGGACAACTAAAAGTTCAGATTTTTTGTAGAGTTACAGTGCCTCTGAGCATGCAAAAGAGCCTGAATATAGCAAGGCAGGGATAGGGAACTTCAGAAAGACGGGGGCCAATTTTCAACGTTATCATCCAGCCCAGGCTCTGAGATCATTAGGAGAGAGATCATTAGGAGAGGCCCTTCTCTCAGCCCCACCCACATGCACAGTGGGTGGGGACTTGAGAAAGGGCCTTCTCAGTGTCTGCTCCTGAACTCTGGATTTCCCTTCCGAGGGAGGCCAGAATGGACCCCTCCTTGTTGTCCTTCCAGTATCATATTAAAACCTTTTTAATCAGACAAGCTTTTAAAATGGAAAATTTTTAAAGAATGGGCTAGGGGATACTATATTATTTTAATTGTTGTTTCTAAGCTTTTTTTCCCCATTTTTAATTGCATTTTTATTCTTTACTGAAGTATTGTTTTAATCCTGTAATTCATTTAATTCTATTTTCATATTCACTTTTTGTATGATTTTAATGGTATCATTTTTTAAAATTGTGAGCCACTTTGAGTCCCAATTTTGGGGGGAAAGGGGGATATAAAAAAAACAACTCCAACACAGTTGTTGTTGTTATTGTTGTTTGTTTATATCCCCTTTTCCCCCCAAAACTGGGACTCAAAGTGGCTCACAATTTTACCATTCTAAATGCATACATTTACATTCTAGAGATGCATTTTTACTCAACGTGACTGACAGACTCAATGTGACAACATTGAGTAAAAATGCTTCTCTAGATCAAGAGAGTCCAGACTGCCCTACTACCTATTTCTGGTTTCATTTATTAAAACATTTCAGATGTTTAGGATAGGGTTATCATTCTACTCAGATGGCCATTTTTAACCTGGTTTGTAGGCATGCCACTTTGTACCTTATCACCATCTGGACCAGATTCCAGTTATGCATTTTTTAAAAGTAAGACCAAGATTCTGCTTTGATATCATAGCTACATTCCATCTGCTGATCTGACCTCTGAAAACCACCTTAAAAACCAGTTGGCTGTCTCAAACAATGGGGTTCTGTGGTGGTCGTCGGTGGGGTGCTGCAGGATAACATAACTAGTCCCGTCCTGCCAAGAAGCAACAGTGTAACAAAAGGTTTGGACAAGATTCCACAGTGGTTCCTGCTTCTGTACTTTCCACTATCATTCACTGGTGGGAGGAGGCTGGTTATGGAATCCTGCAGTGCCCCGCTCACCAGCACTGCAGAATTTCATCACTGGCTAGCTTTTAAGGAGGGTTTCACGGGCATTTGCTGTAGTGGCAGTAGTGCTATAGTTGCAAATGTGAATATAAAGGAGTTACAAGACAGTAAGTCTAGCTTATGGCTATACCAACCATAAGTCTCTAGCTCTTATAGGAGCAAAGTTAAGGGGCAAAATTTGTATTTTCAAGCCTACCTCTTTCTGTCTTCAAGTATATTTAGTCAATGAGTGAAATTTCACACCCCTGACTTACTTTTGTGACCCATCCTCTCTCAATTGCAATTTCCAGTTGCCTGGATTAAAGTTACAACTCTGAAGGAAAATCTAGCTTTTGGAGTATAGTCTTGCTAAAGTCCACTTGGAATGGCTGTGTAAACAGCAATGAAGCCATTGGAGTAAAGGAGAAGAGATGAAACAAAGCAGAGTAAAATCTGCAGTACAATTATTAGTATTTAAAGTGCCATGGTGCCTGTGATTTTCATTATTTGTTTGATGTACCACTATCATGGATTTTAATAGATGTTTGGAAAAAATCAAGTTACATTTTATGAAGAGCAGTCAGAGTTCTCCCATTGCCTGATGTGGGAAGCAAAGATCCAGTCCCATAATTCCCACCTTGCTTTCTCCTTCACGATTGCTCCTGCCAACACCTGTACTTCTGCTCCTGGTATTGAAGCACTGTTGGCACCCCTTCCTTTAGTTATCTGCTCACTTGCTGTTTGTTTAAAGCTGTTTAAAGGGCAGACAAGCAGCAGCATAAAGTGAAACACATTAGGAGGACAATAAGAGAGTTGGAGGTGTAGCTGCAAGGAGGAAAGCACGGCACAAGGGCAAGTGAAGCAAGTGTGGATGGGGGAAGGATAGGAAGGTATATCAGGTGGTTGCAAAGTACTAAGGAAGGAAGGTATGGCAGCATGAGGTGAGAAGAAGGGGAGGCGAAAAAGAAAAAGGAGGCCAAGATGTGGAAGTGATGGAATGCAAGAAGCAAGGGAGGAAAGCATGACTTAAGTATAAGGGTAGGAAAGAAGCCAGGAGAAGATAAAAGCCACAGTAACGGGATGCAAGGAGCAAGAGACATAGAAACAGGATGATGGAAGGTGCAAGAAAGCAGGGAGTGGTGTCACCAGGTGAGACAGCAAGGGAAGGGAAGGTGGAAGTAGTAAGGGATGGAATGGAAGAGCAAGGCAGGGAAACATGATGAAGGTATGGCAAGGAAGGGAGAGAGGTGCACCCACAGAGTAAAAGAAAGAAACATTTTAAAGGTAAGACAGTCCAGAGGAAAGCAAGGAAGAAAGAATGAGAAGTGCAGTGGGAGGTGCAAGAACAAGAGAGGTGGTATAAGGCCCCACTTTGGGTGTCCCCGATATCACTATAGTTTGGATGGGCACCATACCTAAGTGGCACCATATTTCATTGGCAATTGTATTAATTGGCTCCGATATCAAAATCAAACCTGAGAGCTGTCCAAGAGGTCAAACCAAGTGAGGGAAGAAATCTGACTGTAAGCAAGAGAGACAGGTCAACCTAAACATCTTCCAGGTAAGACTAAGTCATTGGTCAGGCAAATAAGCGGCATTCCTGTGGATAATAGGCTTAAGCAGAAGCTGGAGTTTTCCTCAAGGAGTGCAATTGTGACAAACCCACCAGGACACCAATTGACAGATACCCAATCCCTGTGCACCTGGACTCCTTCCTCTTGCTTTATAGCACCCACAATATATAGCTATTACAACACACATTACATCTTTGTCATCCAAACACTGCAAACATTAGTGGGTTGATAGTCTATTGTCTGTGTTGCAACTCCTATTGTTCCACACCTGAAACTAGACATACCTTCCACTGCCACAGGCTATTTTTTGCGTACAAATACCCCTGATTTCAGGATGCCCAGTGCAGTCTCTCAAAGATCTATCCATCACTCTGTCCGTCTGGCTCCTGAACGAGAACCATCTTTAGGTTCTACCTAAGCAAACCACATTTCAGCTCTTCAGTAGTCTTCTGGGCTGGTAATTATTACCCCCCACAAAACCCTCAGCCTCTCTATCCATGTTTTTATCTCCCTTTCTCCTTTAGTTAGTTTTTATGGGAATGTTTGACTGTTTGTATTTTGTGTGCATGCATGAGTGAATTCTCCTCAAGAAAACACATTTTTAGCTTACTTTTGCATCTCTGGCTGGTTCTTTTCTTGTGTGAGCCCATAAGCATTGGTAGAAAAGGTCTCATTAAGTTAGCTCTCTCTCAAAAGTCTCCTCTTTGAGCTAATTCATTTCCCACTTCTGCAAGGAGGTATTGACATCACAGGGTGGCCCTTGTGGCACCTACGTTCTGGGGTAACAGTAGGTATAAAGTAGGTATAAAGTATAACAGTAGGTATAAAGTATAAAGTCCAACAGAAGGAGCTGTGGTTTGTATGTTTATCTTTACTTTCCTGTGCATTTCTCCCTGTGAATCAGATGGTGGTCACTTTCAGAAGCTTCCTCTGGTTTTTTCATGCATCCATATCTTTTTGTCATTAGAAAAAAAAAACTGGTGTCAAAAAATGTGACAGTGATCCGATGAGAACAGAATAGAGGTGCCTGTGCATGATTATTATGTTGTCATTATTACCTAGACCAGTCCAGAAATGTACATGGCTATTTTAGGATCTTGCTAGTAATCCCTACAAGAATCCTGTAATGTAGATTTGCTTAGAGATAGTGTGGACCTGAGACCACACAGCAAATTCCATGATAAAAGAGGGATTTGAACTTGCGTTTCTCCAGCACATCAGACATTATTTTATTTTATACTAGTTCTTTCAGGAGAGTTATTGTCGCGTATCTTCATGTCATTTCCAAACTCTGTGATAGGGTTGCCATAAGTCAGAATCAACTTGAAGGCACATAACAGTGAACAGCAACCTACATCATGACCTGAAGCTATCCGTTAAGGACAGGAGCCTATGTGCTGTTGTTGTTGTTGAAATGAAGAACTAATCTGCTGTGGGCTTTGACTGATTCTGGGGTCCTCTTTCCTTTGTCCCCGAAAGCTGATCCTTTGCTGCAGAAAGAACACATCACTGTCTTCACAGCCTACACCTCTTCAGAGTGGAGGCAGCAGGTATTTGAAATCCAAATGTCTTGTACATGAAAAAACTGGAGAGACTGGAACCTTTTTCCCATTAGGTTCAGACTTAGAGGTCTTATTACTCTTTGAGGAATACAACTGTAATAATGGCGAATCCATCTTCTCCTAAGTTCAGGCTTCTGTTGATTTCAAGGTATGTGGAATAATTCAGCTGTACATTTCATGCTTCTATAACATGAACAAATATTCCCCCCATCCAAGAAAGTGAAACAAATTTTGCTCATAAAGTAAAGGATGGGGCAGAACAGTTTTCTTTGGTGATGGTGTATATGTTTATTTCTTCTGGTTATTGCTTATATGATTTTCAATGCTGCTACACTGTTTTATCTTTTTGAAGCAATAATGGGTTATGGTATTCTTACAGATTTCCTGTAGTCCCAAGGGATTTCAAAAGCCATTTACCTGTACCATCACAGTACAGAAGCCTGTTTATTCCCAAGAAGCATTTTGCTATGAAATCCTATTCATTATTTACCATCCCTAAGATACTTTCAGTGCATTTGCAGAAATGGTTTTTGCATCCTTGCACAATTTTTGCATTTCTGCAACAAAGCACCTAAAATGTTTAGCAACCTCTTGATGTCTATGTGCCTTAGAGGTTATGCATGTATAAATTTCAAAAGGCTCTGCAGTGCTTTGGGAAACTTGGATCCAAATCACTTTGTTGAAAAATAAATAACTGACAGCAGAATTTGGAGCTGATTGAATGGCCATTGAAGCCCTAATGGCAGCTGTCTAAACAGATATGCATTTTACTAACAGCAATGAACTCAGTGATCATAGGCATGAAAACTGATGGTTCACATAAGTGGAGATGACTTTTCAGTTTCTACAGTCACAGTTGTCTACCTCCAGCCTGATTACAACATCTTTGCAGTATGAGAACATAGCGTGTTTTGCAACACTGCACTTGCACGGCAATCAGCCCACCCTAGTTGAAGTACATAGTTTCTGGCACAGCATGTTTCTAGAGCAGACCGTTGGTTTTAAAAAGATGTGCATGCATATCATTCCTGAACCTGAGTTTGCTCCCAGCTGCAGGGAGGCAATAGTCCTCCGCAGTATTCCCCCCAATATTTGAGCATCCCAAAATATGGTGGAGGGATTTTTCTACAGAAAAAAACTTTTTTCACAAACCCGTTCTGCTCCCCCTTTTCTGTGCAGCAGTAGGTTTTCTGCACAGGAAACCATTTTTTTCTAAGCAGAAAATCCATTTGTACACACACACAAAATATACTGAGCAGATAAAACAAACCACATGCTTTTTTCCACAAAAGCCTCCTCTACAATACATTGGAATACTGGGGGGAAACTGCACATACTTCCCACTTGTCTATTATTCTTCTAGATAGCATTTTCCAGTTGTCAGAAACCCCAATTTTTCAACCTGGGAATACTTACAAAATCTCTAATCTCAATACTCAATGGGAAGACCAAATTGAAGGAGTGCTGTGTTTCACACAGAGGGCTGATGACAAACAAAAACAGTCCCATGACTGCCATGGAGGCCAAGAAGTCCCAAGCAGGCATAATCAAAGGCATAACGCAATTCTGGACTCTCATAACACCACACTCAGGCCATTTCCACACTACACTGTTATAGTGCTATTAATTCCATTTTCAACATCCTAAGGAATCTTGGGGTTTGCAGTTTAGTGGGGAGCACTTAGAATTCTCAGCCAGAGAGCTCTTTGGCCTCAGTAAAATACAAACCCTAGAAATCCACAGGAGGTTGAAAGTGGAATAATAGCACTATCACAGTGTAGTGCAGAAATGATCTCAAGCTCATCTCAGCCAGCTTTTACTGAAAACATTGTTTTTCCCTATTCCCCCTTGACAGAAATGAAAATATTTCTGTTTAAATATTTGTGCAAGTAACCTGGGCTTGTCTGCTGGGTAAACAGATTATTTAAATATTTAATCACAGCTGTGTTGAAGAAGAACACATTTTGCTTTAAGTCCCTGCAGCTGGGATGTTTTTTTTAAAAAAAAATTCTGAAGAGAAACAGATTATGACAGTAATAACTAGCCTGGGGAACATAGTTTTCAATGCATTGTTTACATTTATCAGTCTCAGAAATAACCATTTTTATATGCATCTTATTATAATTTCTTTTCTAGGAAATTAATAACAAGCTGGAAAATGCTTTTGCTAATGACCAGCTCTAGAAGCACTACATATTAATAGGCATTACAACCACAATGTAGCAACAGCAATCTGCAAACTGAAACAGAATTCCAAGTATAAATATGTTAAAGAATAAAGGCAAATCAGCTACTGCCGCTCACAAGCAGCAGCAGAGCCCGCGGGTGGTGATACCTGGCCAGTCCAGCACCACACAGGTCAGTTTGTGAAACAGCATTTTAAATTTCCCACAATGCCCCTGTCATCAAGGCTACCATCTTAATCTTCTAGGTGGTCATGGGCATTGTTGGGGATGCTATGGGAGATTAAAATGTTGATTTGTAGGGACCAACTGATAAAGCCCACAACCAAGGGCCTGCCAGCAAAAAGGAAAAGAGAGCACTTACTGTGAGTTTCTCTAAGGGTCCTATCACACTACACTCCTATAGCACTATTGTTCCACTTTAACTGCCATGGCAACATTCTGTGGAATTCTGGGGTTTGTAGTTTTGTGAGGCCCAAGAGCAATTTGGCTGAAAATTGTAAATGCTCCTCCCTAAACTGCAAATCCCAGGATTCCGTAGGGTGGAACCATGGCCGTTAAAGTGGAATCATAGTGCTATAATAGTGTAGTGTGATAGGGCCCTAAACATGAGAGGAAAAGCTCATCAAAGAAGTAAAAGGAAAATATCCTGAAAATTCTGAAAGCTTAACTGTCATAAAGTAGCAATTAGGATGGGGATTAACTCCCCTCGCCCCCCCCACTGTATTATTTACAGGTGAGTAGATTTCTAAGTTACAATTAGGTACATTTTTACTCTAATGTTTTTACTATTTATGTTTACCTAGGGCCTTTCCGCCCTACACTGTCATTGTGCTATTATTTCACTTTCAACATCCTGTGGAATTCTGTGGTTTGTAGTTTACTGAGGCCAAAGAGCTCTCTGGCTGAGAATCCTAAATACCTCTCTCTAAACACCAGGATTCCATAGGATGTTGAAAGCGGAATAATAGCACTGTAACAGTGTAGTGTGAAAAGACCCATAGTCAGCCAGTACTCAACGGAGAAAAGATGATGATCACAGACTAAAAAAATTATGTCAGAACTAAAACAAAAGTACACCAGGATCAGATGAAAAGAGACAGAATTTACGACTTGATGATTCAGGATCACACGTCATCTTGTTTCAATGTCACATCCAACATCATACTCTTGCATCTACAGAATGTATTTCTACATCAGTTGATATTATCTCTGAAGGTCAGCAGTTCCTACAGCAGCTGATTGCATCATTAACCTACCCCAATTGACTGACTCATCAGATGCTTGCAAAAAGCTAGAATTTGTATGTAAAGTAGCATGCATTGCTTTTGCAGTGAATTTGGTCTTTCGTCAAAACTTACAGTGAAACTCTTCATTGGCAAAATTCTGCCTATGATGACACAGCAGTCCTTTTAAGCACACCACTAAGCAAATAAATATTGTTACTTGCAACTCAGTTGCAGGAGACATTAAAACATCTTTCCTCTTTGTGTCTTTTCTGTCCATGACCAATTTTGACTGCCCCATACTTTTTTTCCATTTGGGAGAGCAAAGCTCTTACTGAGCTGTGCACCTAGAAGAGTCACAACTGGCTTTGCTCCTCTCGTGGCTTCCCTCATCAGATGACTGAACTGGGTGGGTGATCCAAATCAGTGGTCACCAACCGGTGGTCCGTGGACCACCGATGGTCCACAAGAAAATTTTGGTGATCCATGGAGAAATGTGGACATTATTTGATTTCTGACTTCCAGTTCAGACACGAGAGCTGGAGACATGGTCCTCGGTGTGCTCCGTCAAAAACAGCCACTGCAGCAGGTTGCTGATACTGAGAAGACCCCCATACCAGCTCGCCAAGTATGCCTGAACTAAAAGGGTCTTGCCAGAGGTGGATTTGCGACCATGAGCCAAGACAAGACCTGTATGGTGAACCAGGAGGAGGCAGCCAAAGGGTCTCCCAAGAGGCTGTTGCTGCCATTTTTTCATCTCGCCTGCAGCAGTTTGGAGGAGACAGGAGGGATTGCCTCTCCCTGCATATATTCAGCTGCTGAATTTCTTCTGGCCAATTTTTTATATATATATATATATACTATTGCTTGTTTTTTCATTACATCATAGAGTTGGAAGACCAGTGTTGGGGACAGGGCAATAAGATCTTCTAGTTTGGACTCTGAATTAACTTTCTACAGAGGACCTCCATGAGTCTAGGAGGATTTCCTCCCTTTCCCTCACACTTCTTTGGAACAGTCCATATGTTGCTTAAGGAAGAAAAAAAAGAAGAAAAAGAGGAAGAAGAAGAGGTAGAAGCAGCAGCAGGAGCAGCAGCCCAGCACAAGGTATTTAACAACTATCATACAACAGATATATGAAACTCAACCTTGCTGCTTTCCCTACTGGACTGAAGGGGTTTTTTTTTTTTGTTTCTGCGCCTAATTCCTGGTGTTTCCTTCTTCGTTTGCTAAGACACAATTGAAGACAATCCTTTGTTTCTTTTTTCCTTCTGCTCTAAACTCAAAATGAACTAACAGCCCAGAAGTACTTAGTTTAAATTTTCATTGAGATCCATTTGATTTGACTGCTTGAGATGCTGCATTTTGTGGATTTAACCTTCGCTCCCCCACTCCTTTCCAACTTGAGTGTGATTCTCCTGTCATCTTTGCCCAGGTTTGTTGGAGGGCATTGTGTGTGAGCTCTATGACTGCAACTGTTACTGCTCTAACTTAGACCCATACTGTTAAATTTGATAGCTATATCTGTTTACCCTCCAAAACCAAAACCAACAGCAACACAAAGAGAAAAGAACAACTCAGTCAGAAGAAGTGAGAGGAACTGTGAGAAAACAATGGTAAAGGAAAAAGAGACAACGAGAGAGGGAGAAGAGGGGAGAGAGGTCTGGAAGGGACAGTGAAAGATAATGAACTTGTTTATTGAACCTGCTTAATGAATTTATTTGATGAATCTACTGAATCAATTTCTGTATCGATTGGGAAACCAGAAGTCAGTGTATCAATTCTGTAACACCCACACTGCAGAAACACTAAATATATTATTAGGATAGATATTTTGAATGAAATGACACAGTGGCTAATGAACAAACTGATATTTTGATTTATCTTTATAGTACCTGCCTGATGAACCAAGGTGTCTGTAAATATCAGAATATGAATCAATTGGTATTTTGATTTATCTCTATAGTATCTACTTGATGATTTAAGTTGCTTGTAAATAATAGTGTTGTTATAATTAAACAAGTGCATTTCATATTAATAAAATGGAACTTTTATTATGATTATTTTATAGATGTTTGTACCTTTTTTAAAAAATTCATGTTAGTGGTCTGCGGGATTCAAAATTGTGACTTTAGTGGTCCATGAGGTCCGAAAGGTTGGCAACTGCTCATCTAAATAAGGGATGTGGACAGAAGATAAAGGTGTAATTCATCTTCAGAACAACTCATAGGATAAACTCACAGAGCAGATTAGATCCGATTAAAGTGCAAGGTTCCCACTACTGGCCTAGACAGGTATATCCATATTACCAGTGCAACTCTGTTGGCATAGGAGCCAAAATGAAGACAATGTTCCTATAGCAAAAGAGCAAGACATGCTAACTGGGACAACTGGAAATAAGGACATAATGGTAACCTCAAATGTCATATATGGCACTGAAATATTCCCTGATGTGTATCTCCTACAAATTGTTGTCTGAGAGGCATAATATTCCTATGAATAGCTGCTTTCACACAGGTGCCCTGGGTGTACATTCGGGGATCCAAATCACATGAGGTATCCACATAAAAAGAGTATTCAGATCTAATGTCTTCCTTTTAGACTGTCATGGGTGCTACCAAGTTTATGCCTGTGGGAGGACCAAGTCTAAGCACAGGGCCAGAATTAGGGGAACCCTTATACATAAACATATCTTGATGGGGGGGGAATACTACCCAAATCCTCCAGGCATTTTGGGCACTGATCATGATGGCTAGAAATATAGGGAATTATGGTCCAAAAACTATCTTTTCAAAGCTCTATACATGAAGGGTATTGTATGAATAGGACACAAGAAGCTGGCATGCCACTGAACTCCACAATAATTTCTTATCAGCAATATAGCCACATCTTCTTTGGGAGATTCAGGGTCACTATTAGCCAGAGTGGGACAACTTCTCACATGAGAGATGATGGGGGATGCAGTAGCAACCACTAGCCATGCCTTACTTTTTGAGTACAGAGCTGTTCCTGACCACCAGCGCCACCCCAAATACTCTCTATTATGCTGCTTCCTTCAGCAGGCATGCTAAGTCCCAACGCTTATGCAAAATTTAGCTGCCAGTCTAGTTTGCGTTAGTGCATCAAATGACTGAAGAAGGATGCAAGCATGGGCAATGAAATGTCTTTGCCTGGCCCTGGGAGGACCATTGAGATATAAAGTTTTGCAGCATGGAACTTTATCACTTTGCCTACATACGGTGCACACACAGAGCACACAAGAGAGAATTGTGGTGAATGCAACCATGGTAAAAAGCACTTTACATAACCCAACTAGTTTCCAAAGGAATAAGAACCCATTGTTGCCTTCTCAGAACACAGACAGGTTCCCTGCCCCTGAAGCAACAATCAAAACAGCCCACAGCACATTCTACTTGATTTTTTTCCCACTGGGGTTACAAGGACAAAGCAACACCCACAGGGGAAAACAAGGGAAAGAGAATTACATGCTACATTAAAAACCATCACCCCCAGCCAACATGGGCTGTGGTATCCAACAGAGTTAGTGGGCTACAGGCTGGGCAGGCTACGAGAGATTATGAACAGGCAAGGTGACTAAAAGTCTGATTAAAAATCAGATTGAAATCTGATTGAAACCCACCTTCATAGTCTTTCCATAATCCTGTGAGTGTAATAGTCCAACAGTGGGGTTTTCCAGCTGCAAGAGAAAAATAAAAAGGGAGGATGCCATGGTTAATGGATTTTAAAAGAATATTAACTGCATTTGTGCATTAATGTTTTGGAGTCCCTTAGGGAGCCTAGTGCAGATCACATTATTACAGTGTTTCAAACCAGAGGTATATCAGGGACCTAAAAGAGTTTGTATTCTTCTAGCAATATGTTTTAGATTAATATATTTTTCTACAAACAAATGTTATAATAGAGTTTATATTATGGGTAGGAATCAGAGCTCGTCCAAAGTATTTTGCCACCTGAAGCAGAGGAGTAACAATACCACCCATCCAGATCAAAGCGCATGCCAGGTTTTACCTTGTTGCACAAACCATTTCTCTCCATCTCTGGGAATTGAAGAAAACTGTAATAATTTAACTAAGCATTTGCTGAAACCCAAAATCTATTGCCTACAGCAGTTGTCTTACTCTGGCCAATGATAGGGTTGGCTTTGGTAGGGAAGGACTATAAATTGGCGGAAGAGCACATGCCAAAGGGCCAGGATTCAATCAGTAATACCTCCAAGTAAGACTGAAAAACCCTGGAAAGCTAGTGCCAGTAGCCAGTAAGTGTGGACAGTATAGAGCCATATGAATCCATGATCTAACATGATGTTGGGCAACTTGCTATTTTATAGACTACATCACGTCCCATGTATAGCTTTGAAATGTTATTGAAATGCTCCCACCCTTTCCCTACCAGCATGACTACTGTCTATATTGGCTGGGGAATTCTGGGAGTCCTGGTCCAAAAAAGTAAATTTCCCAAGTTCTGGAACTATAGTGCTTGACAGAAGCAACCCTGAAAAATACTTGGCTGCTTTCAGAAGGTAATCTCACCAATACATGGATTTATTTAGGAACATGTGAATAGAGTGGTGCTCCTAAGTAAGAAATGAAACCACAGAATGGGTAAGGTGATTAATAGTCAAAAGATGCCTAGAATGTCTTAGACAAATTGGAAGAGGGTGAACAGGAAGGCAGAATCTCCCCAAATAAGAATGAGAAGGAGATTGTCTGGATCATTCACATTAATATACACCATTGTAATATACCAAGAGTGTCTTCTCCTGATACCACAGCACTATTCTAAGTCCCTCCCCAAATTATAAATCCCATGATTCCATAGGCAAGAGCCACAGCTATTAAAGTGGTATCAAACTCATATTGACTATATAATGCTGATACACCCCAGAGTGGAAAAATATTTTAATGACTGTTTAGTGACAGTGCTTAAGACTACTGCCCTTCCCTTGTGTTTAGTTAATATCTGTTTTTTGTAGGCTGACAGCATTGTAAAATAAATATGTTCTTAAAAAAAAGCTCAGTTGCCAGATGAGACAAAAAACAAAACACCATAGATAGTGTATTTCTTTGCTCACATGGATCTCCCTCTGTCTGAGGTTATGCAGGCAGAAGCATGCCTTTTTGCTCATTTATGCCCTTGTTGAATTGGGCCAATAGTATATTATCTGATGCTAAGATAATTTCCCCAAAGACTGGTGGATTCCTTGAAATGCATACAAAGTAATTGATACTTGTTAGAACACTTCCAGTTGAGTGTACAGTTCTTAGGCAAATTCAGCACATTTGCTCAGAGAAAAATCCCACTGATTTTGATAGGACTTACTCCTATCAAACTGTTTATAGGATTGCAGTACAAGTAGCTGAGAGAAATCAAGAAGCTCACATTTCATTTCTGATTTCTCTGTTCTTAATTACTATCAGGACAGCTTCAACTTGTGGGAGCCCTGTAATTAAGAGACTTGAAAGTCTCTCTGTTATCATCAGCCCTGTTCATGTCCTACAAGCTCCAGCCTGCAGCTTTCTTGACTGAGTCTGTCCACCTGTCATTTGATTTACTCTTGTCCTACTGCCTACCATCATTCCAGGCATTATTGTATTTTTAACCAGTCCAAAGTATGACAGTTTCAGTTTAGTCATCTTGGCTTCTAGGGACAGTTCAGGCTTGATTTGCTCTTGGACCCATTCATTTGTCTTTTTGACCATCTGTGATATCTGCAAATGGTATACTATACCACATTTCTTCTTGTCAGCTTTCTTCACTGTCCAGCTTTTCAGAACCGTACATAGCAATGAGTAATATTATGGCAGGGACAGTCCTGCCCTGAGTATTCAATTATATATCTTTAAACTTGAAAATCTTGTCTACTTCCTTCATAGCTGCCATTCCAAGTCCTAGTCTTCTTCTGATTTCTTGACTGCAGTCTCCATTATGATCTATGGCTAGATTTTTCTGTAGCTGCCATTCTATTTCAGATTTTAGGATGGAAAATGGGTCTTTTATTACCAATTTATTTGAAATCAGAAATGGCTTGTGGCAGTAATAGGCATCCTAACCAATGGGATGGATACATCAGGCTGAGTACTATAAAACTGAGATACTCAAAAAATAAAAATAAATAACTGTTCTCTATATGCTATTAATGCTTAGATTTTCAAACTGTTTTTTTTTAAAAAACTGTGACTCGCAAATACATGATTGCTTCTGTATATTTCCCCCTTCTTCAAAAAGAGAAGAGACACAGGAACACAAGCGTTAATTTTTAAAAAAGCAAAACGTTCTGCTCACCATATTCCAGATATTCAAATGGACACATCTAGTATCAAACCAGAGTGGAATCTATAACTCTGTTGCTGTTGTGTATCTTCATGTCGTTTCTGACATATGGCAACCCTAGGGCAGATCTAGCATGGTACCCTATCATTTTTGTAGTGGGAAAAGATTAGGTTACACTCAGGCCTAGCAATAGCACCCAGTATACTCAGGTGACTGATGGTATTCATACTTAACCCCCACCCAGCATGGTCTTGCTGACCAGCATTGCTTCAACCCCATGCATTGATGGAGGTAACCAAACAGCGCCTCCCGACATGCTTATATTTTGCTGCTGTGTGTGTTGATAGACCATTGATTCGATTGTGCATGAGAACCAGTTGCCTACTTAGCTCCAGGTAGGGCCAGGTACCAAGCAGCCACTTCATTCCCATGGAAAAGTACCTAACCTGAGATGTGAGTTGGATTGTTTGGCTGGTGACAGGGGAGCACATGGGACCAGTATGACACGGACAGCATATTTGGGGCAGTGGGCAAATTGGCAGCAGCCCGCTGAGGCACCAGGCCTGCTTTCACTACACAAAGGCCCTTTCCATAGCTTACCAGATCCCAGCAGTGTCCTGCAGGGAACTCAGAAGAGCCTTTCCTGGGAGGGGAGCATGACAGGAATGCTCCCCTCCACACTAGCTGCATCCGTGAATGAAGGAAGCATGATGGCACTGCCTCTTCCTTCCGCAGCGCAGCTGGGTACCATCCCAGGTTGTGCTGGAGCAGGAAGCACAACCATTATGCCTCCAGGACCTCTACACAGCAGGTAAGTATGGGCAGGCGGCAGGAGGACTGTGCAATCACCTGTCATTGACAGGGAAAACCAGTCAATTATTTACTGTGCAATCACACCACCTGGGGATGGGAGAAGGATGGGACTCAGATGACGTCATGAAGAGCTGTCACCTGAGTCCTGTCCTTCTCCTGTCCCCAGTGTGGGATGACAACATCCTGTGGAAAGGACCCAGTTTCTTTCAAGTGACAAGTCTGCTTTGAGGGAGATCTCTCTCTGTCATTCTATGTCTGTCTGTGTTTCCCTGAACGTTTAGCAAATTAAAGCTCCCTAATGCTCTCTGAGATTTGCCAGTTGTAGGAGCAATCAGAACAGTCCAATAGAAGTGTCCCAGTACTGCAAATGACCTATAGGTTAATCTCTCACCTGGTTCAGCTGTCCTGACACTCCCCTGCTGCTTCTTTTAAAATTTTTATAGCCCTCTGCATTTTAACCCTTCTCTCCATATCCACTTGTTGTAACAAAGCAGCCCCTAGACAACTTCATGCTAAGCCAGAAACCAAGTAAATTAAAGCCAGCCCAGTGTGGACAGAAGCCCATCATGCCCCAAATAGCTCTTCTCCCCAGTGAAGAATAACAATAGAAAAGAACAACATAGAAAAAATTTCTTCCGAGCCCTGAAGGTGACTAGACTAAGCTTGGGAATGACAGGGGAATTGTGAAAGCACATAAAGAGGTTGGATGGATCAGCCTGAAGATCTGCCTGAAAACAGCTGTCTGTGAAGCCAGTAAGCCAATGTATAGGTCTGTCAAAATCTTGGGCTGCATTTTGAGATGTGCTGAGATCATGTGCTGAAGTCTCTCTATGATGAGGATCCTTGGCCATTGCAAGACTTCCTCCCAGGCTTACTGCCAAGTATCAACCCTCAACCAGGCTTGGGAGCAACAGCGCTGTCCTCTCCATCAGTGCAACATGCCTGAATGGTGAGATTGGGACTTACTTTCTAGGAAATGAATGCTGGATTGCAGCCAAAGAGTTCCATAGTAAGCATTGATTTGAAAAGCGTGCATCTTGAGATACACCAGGAGTTGGTGCTACCCAAATGCTAATTAACTTTCCACTGCTGATTAAATGGAGGATCACATCTGGAAAATACAAAAGTTTTGCTGGCTTGTTTCTATCAGAAGATAACATTATACACACACACACACACACACACACACACACACACACAGACTGTGAACACTAACACAAGATGTGGTAGATCCCTCCAGTTCTTCTAATCTGAATAGTTTAATGGTTTTAGGCACTCTTGGTAAAGTGTGTCATGTGTGAGTGTGTGTGTCCCATCCTCCTTTGGCATCTAATGAATTACCTGCTCCATCATTTTCTGTAGGCTGTTGTTCATCACAGAGAATTAATGGTGACCCATGGATATTAGTAAGTTCCAAACATTTGTTTTTGTCTGTGAAAGCCATCCTTTTGATTTCTGAGTCACAGAGCTGGAGACACTTCAGAGTCATGCTGCTGCCAATGGAGAAAATCTGTCATCACAGCATCTCTGATAAATAATCTTGTTGCTAGAAAACCTCTGATAAATAGACACTGCTTAACCATGTTGGTACAGACTCCACTCCTGCACGTAAAAGCCACACATAATGCATACTATTGTACAGTAGTATTCACTATGTTCTCTAATTATTAATGAATGTACACTAATGAGATTGAACAAGTGTATTGTATCAAATATTGAAAATGTTTAACATGTTCTTTATGCATTTGTTTACTATAAATGTTCTATATCACCTTAGAACAAAATTCCCAGAGAAATGTATGTGAAAGAAATACAAAAGTAATGAAAATACAAATTCTACAAATCAGACCAGACATAACCAGAAGACAAGATTATCCAGATAAAAGCAGTCCTTTTTTATTTACATGTTCTTGTTCTTGTTCTTAGTGTCTGCCTTCAAGTCATTTCTGACTTATGGCAACCCTAAGACAAATCTATCATGGGGTTTTCTCGTTAAGATTTCTTCAGGGGAAGTTTGCCTTGCCTTCCCCTCAGGATTAGAGAGTGTGACTTGGCCAAGGTCAACCAGTATGTTTCCATGGCCAAGCATGGATTTGAACCTGGTCTCCCAAAATCATCCATCACTCCACCACACTGGTTCTCCTTTATATTTCTAGCATATTATCTTTATCCGATATAAAGATGTTGAAATGTTGAAAATAAATTTATGGTCACTTTTTCTTCTCCACTCTTTATTTTCAACATTTCTATTGCTATATCTGATAAATAAACTGGTTTTATTTATATAGTCAATTATATTTATCAGATATAGCAGATAACAGATATAGCAATAGAAATGTTGAAAATAAAGAGTGACACATTTTCTTTTTTTAAAGAGAAAAATTGACATGAATTTGGCCTTAAGACCTCATGAAAAACATCTAGTGATCAAGTTTTATGGCCAGGATGAGAAGGCGGCTGTGTCCAGCATAGAAAACCAATTCTGGAGCATAACTAGGATTATTTTCCCAGCAACACTGTCAAAGGATTGGTCCCAATTTAGAACTGGTAGCTTGATCATTGTACAAATCCAATCCATAAAAGGAGAAGCCTCATTGCAGGAAGAAAAAGACTGTATTATGATCTTTATTTCAATTGCTTCACATAGTTCATACAAATTGGTGGACTTGTGAAATTGACTGGATCACATATCATCACTGGTCTAGTCAATTTCACTCCGCAAGAGAGCTTTGTTTTAAAAACGTACTTCAGCATGACTGAATGGTAGAGTATTGTTGGGAAGTGTACGATGAATGCCTCTCTTTCATGCTTCATTTTCTGCACAAAAGAGTATTGGAACATATGCAGATATGTCAATGCTTATGTTGTAAGCTGCTTTGAGTTACAGAAAGGTTGGTTGCAGATGTTTAGAGTCTCTGTCACCTTATACAGTTCTAGCACTTTCTTGCCATTTTAGCTGCCATGGCTGCATCCTATGGGAATCCTGTGGGATTTGTAGTTTCAGGAGCTATTTAGAATTTCAGCCAGAGAGAGTTCCAGTGCCTCACCAAACAACAAATTGCAGGATTTCATAAGATGCAGCAATGGCACTTAAAATACTATCACAGTGCTGTTATTGTGCAATGTGAAAGAAACAGATTAATTAAATATGTATCCTTCTATAAGTTTTTTTAAATTAAACTTTAAAAAGAGTTCCAACATGGGAAAGATAATTGTATTGATGGACACTGTGCAATAAATACCAGAAACAGTCGTACTGAAATATGTACAAGCGTAGCGTACCAGAGTTGATTGCATTGCTGGGAGTTAGTTCTGTCTCTTCACAAGAACTTCCTGAAATGTAACTCTCTTTCTCATTCCCACCCTTAGTCTTAAAAAACAACAACAACAAAAAACAGTTTCCTTCTAGAAGCAATTTCCTCAAAGACCAGGACTTGATTTAAAGAATTAACTTGTGGGCAGGGACAGCTCTCCAGCTCCACCACAAGATCTGCACTGCTGCTTCCATGTTTCTGAAAATCAGTCAGTCACATGTTTCTGCAGCCCAGCTGCATGCTTGTAATGTCATAACCTATTGAATCAATGGGATCTACATATGTGCTGATTCAACAGCTGATTCAACTACTTTCATTGGGAATCCCAGTAGGATTTGTATGTGACAGCTGCATCAACCCTCCAACTGTCTTGACTTGGCAGGGACAATCCTGTCATCCCACTTTTTCAGCTACTTAGTGCCAGTTTCTCTCTCCTCTTCACACTTTCCCCTCAGTTTACTTCAAGTGCTGCAAACTGAGTTCAAAGTGCAAAAGTAGTTTGCACTCAGTTAACTCACATGGGAAAGTTGAGACCTGTCTCAAAGTGCTCAACAGATGGCTGCAGTGTTATAGAGAAAGCCCAACACATTTCAGCCTATGTGTGTGCGTGCATATAATATATAAATATATAATATATAGTATATATATATAATATTATATATATATAATATTATGTATTTATATAATATATAAATACATAATATTTAAGAAATGAAGGTGGTGAAGGCTCCGAGACCAGATGGTCTCCCTGCAGTTTATTATAAAAGTTTGGAAGATCAATTGTATTTGCCATTTCAACAACTTGTGAACTCAATTATTATGACAGGTAAATTACGAGATAGCTGGTCTCAAGCAAACATTACATTGATTCCAAACGATGAACAAGATGTGACAGATCCTAACTGAAGAAATTTCTGAAGCAGAAATCCATTGTCCATTTGCTGGACAAAAAAAATCATGTGAAGTAGGCTTGAGGTTTTTTTCATATGAGCAGATGATCAAGGGGAAAAAGTGGAGCTAGATAGCTTTCGGGGATGTATTAATGTTGCTCTGAGGGAGTTTACAGGAGTAGGAGGAGCCAGGATCCTGATTTAGTCCTTTAGGAGCTAATGACTTTAATTTTAAAATCCATTCTACCTTTTTCTTTAACAGAATCTTCTAATCAAGACTATTCACCTTGTCTATAGCCCAAAACCTGAACTCTGTTGCAGGATTATGGTACTCCAAAAATGACTGAATAAGGGAGCACTTATTTCATTACTTTTATATTAGAAATGGGTTCTCCTACATGTTTTTAAGAGATAACCTTTCCCACATAAATCTTTAGGCACTTGTATTATACAGCATGACAGCCAGTGTGGTGTGGTGGTTTGAGCACTGAACTACCACCTTGGAGACCAGGGTTTGATTCCTCACTCAACCATGGAAACCCACTGAGTGACCTTGGAAGAATCACACACTTTCTTCCCCAGAAAACCCCATGATAGGTTCCCCTTAGGGTTTCCATAAATCAGAAACACCCTGAAGGCACACAACAACAACAGCAGCAGCAACAACAGCAACTGTACAACATAGATGATAAAACTGCTACTGTAAGTTGTAAAAGGGGCTAAAATGTACTTCTTTTTCTTTGAGTGGTCTTGAACTCCATCAGCTTGGAAGTATACCTATGCTATACACAATGGCCTGTGGGTCTGGTTGAACCCATCAGAGTGTTCCTGGATGTTTCATATAGCCCCTGAAGAAGACCACAAATATATATATATAGGTTGAAATGCATTGGATTTCTCTATGATAAAGCACCCATCTGTTGAGCAGTTTAAGATGCATCTGTCGTGAGCCCGGCCAAGCTCGCTGTGGACACGGACGGCGCTGCCGCCGCTGAGGGAGCCTCAGACGCTTCGGATGCTCCTGCCGCTGACGTGGGCGGCACTGCCGGCGCGGAGGGGGCCTCGGATGCTCTGGCCGCACCCGCTGCCTACGCGGGCAACGCCGCCAATGCGGTTGGGGGCTCAGACGCTCTGGGAGATCTTCGGGAGGACAGGGAGGGCCCGGCGGAGGTGGGGATCAAGCCTGCTGGCAATGCCGGCGCCAGTCCCGAGCCCGCCCCAGCAGCTGAGGCGCCCGCGGGCTCGCGGGGGGCAGTCCCCGACTCCAGTCCGGAGTTTCCGCCAGGCCATGACTCCGGCCCAGAGATTGCCGCCGCCCCTCCTCCGTTTCGGCAGCAAGCGAAAGAGGCAGTCCGCCAGTCCAGGCAACTCATGGAAAAGCAGTGGCGGGCTGAGAGCTCTCAACTGTGAACCCAGGCTGCCGGCTGAGAGCTCTCAGCTGCAGGCCCCGCCCCAAAGACTCCCAATCGGCCTCAGCTGGGCTGGGGGCTACTTAGGGCAGACACTGGCAGGGAGATACCACGGAGCAACAACCGTCGGTCTTCCACGCCCACGCCCCTTCCTTCCAGCGTCCAGGCCCGGCTCCTCTCTCCAGCGACCGCAACCAGCCTTCTCGGTAACTGGGGACCTTGCCTCCGTTTCGGGTGACATAACCCTATGTTTGCTTTGAGGACCCAACTCTGAGTTTGCCTGGGGTCCTACCCCTGTGTGTGCGTTCCAGGACTTGTCTAGCTCATTAGCGGAAGGGCGCTGTAACCCTCTGTTTCCTGGCTCCCTCTAATAAAAGCCGTCCAACCCCAGCCGCTCGTCCCGCTTCTGCTTGGCCTCCGCCCGCCGCTGACAGCATCTTTGCTTTTTCCTGTGGATTCCATTTGATGCTCTCTGGTTTATGATTCAGTTAACTCAGCCAGAAGGAGAAGGTAGGATCTTGCCTTCCATGTTGACTCAGGCAAAAGTAAACTGCTGCAGTCTTTCCTAGCTTGTGTGTTCTTCCTCATTAATAACTTTTAGCATCTTGATCATACTGTTGCTTGGCCACAGATGCCCCAGTTTTCATCTGAAAAAATGGAGGGCATGCAGCAATCAATTACTTGCTTGGGCATAATTTTAACACAAAGAATAGGGAGAGGCACTTACGAGATTTTCTTCCTCATATGTGATCTGGGAGGTGGAGAACACTATTGTTGTTTTGCCTCAGGCAACAAAATATCAGGAGAATGCCTCATATAATCAAGCCTCTAAACAGGTTGCCTTTTGGTTGCTTAGTGCAAAAGGGTCTTTATACACTCCCATTTCAGCCCTCCCCCCCTTTCTGAATATTTCTTCTGGGAATGAGATAACTGAGTCGGCTATCATTGCAACAAGGGCTGTGTTCATTTGACAGAAATGTTTCCGAAACAGTGAGCTTATCTTTCATTCTCTTCCCTCCCCGTGCCTCCAGAGGTGCTGCATCTTTAAGTGTTCAACCCCCACCTCTAAGTATTGGTGATCTGCATGCAGAAATTGTGCACAGGATTGCTATCGCCTCTTCAGAAGACTCCAGAGTTTTTCTTTTTCTTTTTCCTGAAACACAGCTAAATTCATGGGTAACTTTCCAATGAGATTAGCAGGGGAGCATCAGGAACAATGAATGTTACTTAAAATAATAGGAGAAGAATTAGGGAGACAGGTCTATCACAATACATCTAGCCTCCCTATTTTTCTAGGATTTGGTTTTATTGAAAGATATTTTTCTGTAGATAAGAGTAACAAATCATCAGCTTTTCAAATCATATGAAAGCACAATAGCTTAATTCTTCTCGGTCTCTTCTGAGTGTCTGTGCTTCATTTTCCTACAAATGAGCTCCTTGTAAAAATGTCACATCACAGTGCTGCTGCTTCAAGGCTATTTAATATTCTCCTTTTCCTAACACAGATATGGATTCCTTCCCTTTACATCTGAGATTGCTTTAATCAGCCTTGCATAATAGCATAGCTCCCCAAACTATGCTGCTTTTCTCAGTTATAGAATCAGAATGCAAATTATAAAAATTCTGACCTGCACAAATCATGTAACAGGTTTTTGGCTATAAAATTTATAAAAGCTACAGGAATAAACAAAATGAATTTCAGTGTATCTTTTTGTGACATGCCAAATCTGACTGTTCGGGTCCAGGAATACAGGCCATTAGTGAACAGTGGTGAAGTGTAGAATAAGACAGAGAGATTAATTTGCAATGCAAAAACAATAGACACCCATTTTCTCCTGCTGTCTGTGTTTGTCTTTGAGCAGATTCACCCACCCCTAGTACTTTTTTCCTACGTGACATGCCACATACTCATGAACAAGGAATGGGAATGGATATGCTGTGATGACCGGGAAGGGTTTGTTTCTCCCTCCATACCACTACTCTTCTACTGCACTCTGAGCTCTCTCTATTGCTACTGTGCAGCTGTTCAACTCTTGTCCTAGCATCTGCTGGCAAATACACAGATGATTGGAACGATCCTAACTTTGTAATATTAGTCCTGATCATGGGGATGGGGAAAGAGATGAAGTGCCAGTGTAACTCTTTTCAAATCCAAGACTGGATCTTGTCCATTATAATGTTTGTTTTGCCCACTGTATTTCAAAGGCAATGTTCACCTGAAAATAGTCCATACAGGACAAAGGTGGGCAAAATTTGGTCCTTCAGATGTCGATGGAGAGCAACATCCATCACCTCTAGCCAGAATAGCCAGATGGGAGGAATTGTGGAGTTGCAATCCAACAGCATCTAGAAGACCAACTCCGGTGGATCTTCCACCATTTCTGGAGACCTTGCTGTCTCAAAGATGATCCACTAGTAGATATCCCAGTTACCCAGGTTAGTCTTCTCTGGATAACAAAGTTCCAGTGAGCATTCACAATGCCTTCAGGAATATTCCATTGACAACTGCACAGCAGGATTAAAACAGAATTACTTCTTGCTTTTCTTTGTGCCAATCTCCCATGGTTTATTATGAGGGTGTTCGGAGAGACTCAAGAATCCATAGGCTTGTAACCTATATATCACTGAAAAAGAGGGTATTGATTTGCATTAAGTGTGCATATGCTGACTTATATAGAGATATGCAAATTTAAAAGTAATTTCTATAGTCTAAAAAAAAATAGTGGGATAGAAGAATAGAGCAGCACAGTGGGAAGTACTGTGACCAGTGTACTTGCCAGTTGTCTACACTGATTATGGATGAGCAACATCAAAACTCCGTTCCTTAGGTTTTATTTATTTTTTATTTAAAAAATTACAAATTGTTAAAAATTAATAACAGTAATGTCAAGATTACATTATATCAAAAAGACAGTAACATACTTTGTATAACATGACATATTGTATACTATATATAGTAAGTATATGCATACACATATGTATATGAAAACCGAAACAAAAAATTCTTCCTTAAATATTCATCTCACAAAGAAATAGATGCTTCATTATATATTAATTACCAATAAACAAATATATATAACTGTAATTTCAGTAGAACTCCACTGCTATATGTTAATGTAAAATTATTAATTATAGCATATTTTAATAAATCCAATTAATTTTTATTGTCTTATTGACACTGTGTGTTTATTAACTTAATCATAACATATTAATCATATCTTTCATTATTTAACTTCTATATGCCATTTAAGTCTATTTGACTATTTATTAATTTTTTAATCTTATCCATACTACTTTTAACTTGCTTCTTACATCCTTTTTTTTTAAATACTTTTTGAGATCTAAATTTAACTTTCAATTCCAGCTATCGCTAATATCGCCCATTTGGTTTCACAAAGAGGGGATATTATTTTCCAGTATTCTTTAGATTGCCTAAGAGTGTTTTCAGATAATAAAGTTGTTAGTTTATCTAACTCAACCATGTTGTACGGTTTCAATGACCAATCATCAATGGTTGATATTGTCTCTTGTTTCCCCTCTTTGGGTAAAGGTCAGCCTGGCTGCAGAGATCATATATAATTAGATTTTGCAATGGATTTTCTTCCCTAATTGTTGAATATCATATGAACAGAATATGATAGATAGATAGATAGATAGATAGATAGATAGATAGATAGATAGATAGATAGACAGACAGACAGACAGATTCTAATGGGTAGTGAACAAGTAGAGAGCCAGTGTGGTATAGTGGTTCAATTCCCTGTTCAGCCATGGAAACCCATTGGGTGACTGTGGGTACATCACATACTCTCAGCCACAGAAAACCCCATGATAGGTTCACCTTAGGGTCATATAAGTCTGAAACAACTTGAAGGCACACAGCAACAGCAACAGTGAACAAGTAGTGGACATAATTGACAGAAACCACAGAATATTTTGTTATAATACTGACTTAAGATATAAATATGAGTCTTTTCAATCATCTAGTAAATAGATATTTAGTTGCAGTATATAATGGCTAACAGTATTAATCTTTTTTACACAGTATGGCCTAAATTCTATCTTAGTCCTGACTTGAATAGACCATGACATTTATCTCTGTGGTGATACAATGCAACAATTGATTGAACGGGTCTGCTCTACTTGGGACTAACTAACAGGATGCCAACCTATATATTAGTATAGAGTTCTTGATTATAAACAGCCTCTAAACTATCATATATTCCTGTCCTAGCTAACTGAGAACCCCTCCCTACTCAGGAGTTGTAAATTCCTGGCATTCTGATCCTGCGCCAAGGCCATTTCCACACTACACTCTTATAGCGCAATTATTCCACTTTCAACATCCTATGGAATCCTAGGGTTTGCAGTTTAGCAAGAGGCCAGTCAGTCCCTTCCTAAACTGCAAACCCCAGGATTCCATAGGATGTTGAAAGTGGAATAATCACACTGTATGTAGTGCGGAAATGACCAGAATCTCCAGAGAGTGAGTCATGAGAGTCTCAGGGTTTAACCCCAAAATCTCAGGGCCTGGGAACAATGCTGCCCTGACAAACTGAAGAAGGGGTGAGTTCAGGTAAAAGCCAAAATTCAGGGCCAGGTCTACCATTAGGTAGGCTGAAGCTGCTGCCTCTAACAGCATTTCTGAGGGGCAGGCAGACATAGTGGGGTGTTGTTGGACAGAGTTGTGTGTGTTATGGGGCCTACCCTGATCAGCCAAAGCTAGTTCACTGCTTTCAAGTACAGGGTACTTCAACACCACTGTTATTATTAAGATACACTTTTAGTCCAGTTTTCTTCTGTATGCAAAATGGAGATTAGGGTGCCTTCTAGTCCTTTGAGTGTGGCAGAAAAATTACATGTGCCAGCCCTGTATCGATTTATTCGTGCACAAAATCTTTTCCTACTCTCATTACAGCAGCCATTGTTGTAAGAAGACATTCTGCTCTGCACAACATCTTGAATAACTACCAGCTAAATTCTGGATACTTTTTGGCATTTTTATGTCATTTTGATGAGAGTTGTTAATGGTATCTGATCCAGGGAGAGCACTGGAGAAAAACAACAACCATAGTGCATAACATAGTTACGTAACTCTCCTTTGTTTCATAACATTCACTTAAAGAAGCACCACATATGGACAATGTCGTACATTGGTAGACACACATGTATCCCATTGCTATGTCTCAGTAGCCACATCCCCAGATGCTACCAAAAACCTCAATTTCTAAGCAGTGAAGCCCTCCCCAACATGGGACGTTTCTGTGGTGTCGGGAAGTGGGAGGGAATTGCAGGGACATGCCAGCTATTTACCTGTAGCTGGATGCACTGTGACAGGCATTTTACACAGACCTCTGGGCATAGGTAATTGTACCATTCTGTAGGTAATGGTACCACTCTATTCCGCTTTGGTTAGACCTCATCTGGAATACTGTGCCCAATTTTGGGCACCTCATTTCCAGAAGGATATTGACAAGCTGGAGCATGTCCAGAGGAGGGCTACCAAAATGATAAAGGGTCTGGAAGCCATGCCCTATGAAGAACAGCTTAGGGAGCTGGGTATGTTTAGTCTGCAGAAGAGAAGGTTAAGAGGGGACATGATAGCCATGTTTAAATATTTGAAGGGATGTCATGTTGAGGAGGGAGTGGGCTTGTTCTCTGCTGCTCCAGAGACTAGGACAAGGAGCAATGGATTCAAGCTTCAAGAAAGGAGATTCCACTTGAACCTCAGGAAGAACTTCCTGATGGTCAGGGCTGTCCGGCAGTGGAATATGCTGCCTCGGAGTGTGGTTGAGTCTCCTTCTTTGGAGGTTTTTAAGCAGAGGCTGGAGGGCCATCTGTTGTGAGTGCTTTGATGGGTGTTCCTGCATAGCAGGGGGTTGGACTGGATGGCCCCCGTGGTCTCTTCCAACTCTATGATTTTATGATTCTGTGCATTGTGATTCTCTGCAGATGACATCATTGCAGCCTGTCCAGCTACAAGAAAATAGCTGGACACTTCCCTACTCATCCCATCACTCTCTGACAACAGAGAAATGGAACTGTTGTTGAGGCTGTGCAGCTCATAAAGTGTGCTGGGGGTATTTTGGTCACTGCATGATCTGACCAGAATTCCAGCCTACACAATGACCATAAGTGTGAGTTGTGATGGCATAAGTCTGTCTTATGCCGTCACAATTTACTAACAGGGTGCCAAATGCTATTTTTAATATATTATCTGAACACAGTTCACATATCTTTATGTTAACAATTGAGTTTTTAAATCAGCTGTTTATATGTGTGTGTGTGTGTGTCACACACAATTGATTTAAAAACACTATATATGTATGTGTGTGTGTGTGTATACACACACACACACATAGTGCTTAAGTTGTGACTTTTTTCCTTCTCACTTTTTGAAAATAAAGCCTCTGTCTTGAACCCAGAGCCTACTATACTCAATTATGTAAATATCATTTCCATATTAGTACTAGAACATTTATATTGCATTCATGTGACTCCCTCTGGTGGTTAATGGAACATTTCAAAATGTGAGACTGGGTATATGAGGTTTTGGGGGGGGGTTCTTGCATCACATTAGGGGTTGTGTTTTTTTTCAGCAATTGATATAGTTTACTGTATGTTTTTAAAGACTCTGCTGTAAAAGACTTCACTAAACATGCACGCGGAGAAAGAGAGAGCAGAGGACTGACACAATTGGAACTGGCAAGGAGTAACTGGAAACTCTGACTTTCCAGAGATCAGAATTTAGACACTGAAGCTAGACAACTGTTGTATGATGTTCTAAAACTTTTTGCCAATATACATAATGTAATGAAGATCTGAATGAGTCATTCCATACTGAGGCCATTTCTGCACTAGACTGTTATAGCATGATTATTCCACTTTCAACATCCTATGGAATCCTGGGGTTTGCAGTTTAGGGAGGGGCCTTTGAGGGGCCTATGAAGCCCCTCCCTAAACTGCAAATCCCAGGATTCCATAGGATGTTGAAAGTGGAATAATTGTGCTATAACAGTCTAGTGTGGAAGTGCTCTGAGTTCCAATTCAGTCTTTCAGAATCTTCATGATGATCATCACCATAATCACTACCACCATAAGGAAGCTGTGGGATTGGTTCTTTATATTGGTCCCAGGTGAGAATTAGCATATAACTAATAAGTGTCAGAACTGCTTTTTTAACATTTAAAATATATATTTAGGACTGGCCCTATACATTAGGCATACTAAAGGGACTTAAGATACACAAGTTATATTTTCACTGTCACTGGGATTCATCCAGGTTGTCTTCAGGCCCTCTCTGACTATTAAGTGAAATGCACATTTGCATCTGTGGAGATTTGATAAACATGTTCTATTTCCCTCCATGTTTGTATCAAACACACTGTGGGTTGTGCATATTAATGTAAGGACAGTGTTACCTTGCCAGGCCGGAACATGCTTTAACTTCAAAGCCCACTAAGAATGTCACAGAAGCAAATTTTACTTATCAACAATCATATTGTGTACCCAGTGCCAAGTGAAGACATTCCCTGTGCAATTTGGCCTAACATATCAAAAGAGGTCATCTGATCTTTGATGGGAAGAGTCTTAGAAGAAAATAACAGCTATTTTGTTCCTTCCTTGAATTTGCTACTGAGTTTAAACACAGTGGAAAGTAATCTGATCAACTGGGATTACCCATAAAGAAAAACAGGGCAACTTTTTTTCTGTGCAATACATTATTTTCATACAGCTTCAATCCTATGCCAGTAATGATGTACACAAGAATGCAAGTACAGTAATCACATACAAATGATTGTAACCCAAAAATGCCATGTTGAAAAAGAACACTTCAAGTTTTAGGAGTCATATGCAGTAACATATAATGTCCAAAAACCTAAGCCTGGAAACATTTTGTTTGTTCGTTTGTTTGTTCTGAGAATCCACTGGGCTGGCTGAGTGATTCTGGGAGCTGTATTCCAGAAAGAATCCTTGGTACATCTAGTGAGATTGTAATTTTCAATAGTAAAGAGAGGACATCCTTCTCATGGATTGCTCCTCCCCCTGCTTGCATCAGACACGTTGCTCAACTAACTGGGTTTGCCTGGAGCTCCCCCTAGTGTAGGAGAGCATCCTAGCGAGATTGAACTGAAGACAAGCCTCAGGACAATGCAATCAAAGCAGAGAAAAGAAAATCCCAGGAGGATAAGCAATGCTACACCAGAAAATACCAGATGCAAAGGTCATGTTCCCAGCACACTGAATGATAACTAGGTGGAGTAGAGGCAGTCCTCTGTTCAGTACAGTAAAAGACAATCTCATGTCTACAAGGATAAGTACCAATGGTCCTATTCCCATAGGGGCAGATGATGTCCCTTTGATGGGATATACCCAAGCAAATCCTTAGTGTTGAGTCTGTGCTGTAGAACAGAAAACTAGGCAAATACTGACAATGAAGGGGGAAAAGGTGCCATCTCCTTGTCAACTACCTGCTGTAGGACCTATCTGCCAAAAGATGTGTCAGCTGTGGTACACTTGTCCAATTTGTAATATCTACGGCTAGACTCCATTTGGTTTGGTCTGTGTCCTCCCAACTCAGTCAGTCTGCCTTGGTGTTTGGAACATCTTGGACGTGCCTGGCCTGTATGGAAATGAGATTTTTCTCCACTCATATCAGTAGCAGTGCCACCTGTGACATCGGTCACTGATGATGATTGAGCTCACAACCTGGTTGGGCAACTGCTGTGATTCTCATGTCCTAGCAAGTAGACTCACTAGGCTCCATCTTCATGGCTGAAGCCCTCCACAATGAGTGTGCTGTCCTGGGCTGAAGGAAGGACAGAAAAGTTCTCTAGTATGTCCACACTATTCGGTCTTCAGCTGACAGGTTGCAGATGAAGAGGCTTCTGTGTCCAGCCTTTTGGAGGGATAAGTCAAGAAGATGAGTAGGATAATTGTGGTGGTCGTGGTTGTGATGTTGTTGATGATGATTGCTTATATCCTGCCTGTTTCCCAGGTTGGGGCTGAAAGCAGGTAACAACAGTTAAAACAAACATAGTTTAAAATTCACAGCACACAAAGGTTAAAAAACCAATTAAACCATCATAGATTTAAAACCAGTTAAATACATAAACTTCAGTCCACTCTCCACATTTGCAGGTCTGACCGTCACACATTTGCTTGTTTGCAAGTTTCTCCAACCCCTTCCACCCCGATGCCTCAGGTGTTTCTTTTCTAGGGGAATCTTCCCTCTTGGTGGCTCCAATCAGGCCATGTAGCCTTTTAAAAACCCACCCCTGGTCCTTCTCCTCCTCCAGCAGCTGTCTGGCCAGCTAAAGAAATCACAGCTCAATTTCTCAACCCATAAATCCTCCCCTAAACCTCCACACATACCCAAAGAAAGATATGGGTAAGAGAAGAGAGGAAGTATAAGGCTACCCTGCCAACTTACCCGCATTCCCTCTCCTTTCCCTGAGTGCCCACTATCCCCATCATGCCTGGAGCCCCTTTACACACACACACACACACACACACACACACACACATTGATATTTGTGATTTTTCCACTTTACGATGGTCCTGTGCCCCTAACCCTAGCGGATGTGGAGGGCCAACTGTATTAAGAAAACTCATAAATAAATGAATGTCCCGTGCAATGTACGAGGCCTGTTTCCACTTAAAAAAAGTTCTCAAAGGCCAGCTGGAATAAAACAGGTTTTACTTGCTTGCAGAAAGATAGTAAAGAGTGTGCCAATCTGGGAAGGGAGTATCAGAGTCTGAAGGCAGCCATCAAAAAGGACTTCTGTCATGTTCCCACCAGATGTTCCTGTGATGGTTGTGAGACAGCAAGAAGAGACTCCCTAGAAATCTCAAAACACGGGCAGGTTCATATGGAGAATACATTCCTTCAAATAACCTGGATCTGAGCTTTGTAAAGCTGTATAGGTCAAAACAAGCACTTTGAACTGTGTCTCTGGAAATGGACCAGCAATCGGTGCAGCTGTTGCAGCAAGGGGATATGCACTTCCTATAGCCATCCCCAGTTAACAATCTGGCTGCAGTTCTTTGGAACAGCTGAAGTTTCAGAGGCAGCTGCACACAGGTTGTGTTACAGTGATCAAAATGAGATATAACCACGGTACGTGTCACTGTGGCCAAGTCTGACATCTCAAGGAATGGACCTTATCTGTGCAAATACAGTCCTGGCCACTGCTAGGACCTGTGCTTCCAGGCAAAGATTCAGAAGAGCTTTGAGGGTGGAGGAAGAACAGGGGGGTGGTTGCAAAATGAGGGCATTGCCCTTCAATAATGATTCTGCTTCTCAGATAACATTTTCCTTCCACCTCCAGATTTCTATTTTTGTTTCTTCTCCTTCTTCTTCTTATTATTGCAGTATTTCAATTCTTGTACATTAATATCTCCAAAACAAATAAAGAAATACAAATATATGCACATGCACACACACACGCGCGCACATACACACAATTGTTTATATAGCTGTATAAACATTTTTCTTTTTCACATCTATTAAAATAAAAAGTTACTCTTAAGGTGTCATCTGTTATTTCCCAGTCTTCTAGCTAGGATATTAATGCACAAAGAGTTAAAACCATCAAACTTCATCTGACATAATTATTATGACATAATTATAATTATAGTCTCCTCAAGCATGTATTCTCGGCTGTTCTTGTTTCCTTATAAGTTATAATAAATTTCTACTTCCAGCTTTTCTTTTCTTGGACTTATAACTGGTTTTTATTTTATTTTTCCTGGTATCTTCTTTAACCTTCAGGTAGCTTTGTAACTCGTCTTTCTGCTTTTTTTTTTTTTTAAAGCAATTGAACTCTTAATTTCTGCTTGTGATATAATTATTCTGACTAGACTGATAAATATAGATAGATAAATATAACACAAATGTAACACATAGATAAATATAACACTAATTTACACTATTATTTGTTTTGATCTTGTCATTTCTAGATTATTACCATTCTATGTTTCTTTTCTAAAAAATTCATCACTGGTTTCCATTCTTCATTATATTTTTCCTGTAAATTTCCATTAATCCAAAACGTCAGATTGTCCATTTCTTTGATTTCTACCAGCTTTATTAGCCACTCATCTATCTTTGGCACACTATTGTTCTTCCAAACAGAGACATATAGGATTCTGCCCATAGTGATCATGTACAGTATAATCCTCCATTTTTTATTTTATTTTCTTTTTATTTTCTTTTGTAAGTCTTTCATCACTTCTATGAGCATATTTAATATGAAAAGTTCGGATTTCATTGGGAAGTTTTGTTGTTGTCTGTTGGTTCTGTGAACGGTATTTTGTTTGTTTGTTTGTTTGCCATTGGGCATGACCACCACAAGTGGAAAACAGTTCCTTTTACATCTTTACATTTCCAACAGTTAGCTTTCCTTGTCTTATACATTTTATCTAATTTATCAAGAGACAGATACCATCTATGTATCATCTTTAAATGGCTTTCTTTCAAGTTTTGGGATGCTGTAAATTTTTTGAGTTTTCAACCAACCTTTCTCTCAGTTTTCCAGCTGAATGTCATGAACAACATTTTGTGCCCATCTCACCATCATTTCTTTCCCTGTTTCTTCTTCTAATTCAAGCCTCATTTATCATTTTATAAAATAAAATCCCCAGATTTCTGGCATAGCAATAACTTAAAATTCCACTTGAGCATTTGCAAATACAGATTAAGTATCCAAAGAAAAGAAGCAAGCAAAATTACCAGGAGAAAGGACAAACAGTAATATAAGCATTCTAGGGATGAACAACTTTCAATGCTTCATCCTCTGCAGTGCTAGAAATTTGGAGTTTGAAGGAAGATTTCATTTACGGGGATCAGAATTCTTATTTGGAGGCAATGTCCTCATTTCTCACCCCCAACCCTCATAATTAGACACTTGAAGAAGCAGAAAGTTGGCTAGTCAGATGCAGGAGTGTGAGCAAGGTCAGCCTGATGGGAGCAGAGATAGGAATTAAACTAGTTGCTAGGTTGCTCTCCCAAGCAAGCCTAACTGGCTTCATCAACCTGTCAGAGTGAGTAGGAGGCCCAACCCATCAAAGGATTGCCTCTGCAGCTATGGGAAAAAATAACTTTTTCAAGCTTTGGGATGTTCTATTGCTTATTTTACTGTAAAATGTTTCATCTGGAGGTTGGATATCAATCTCAAACAAGTGTTTCAATATTACAGGGAAATCCATTCCCACATATTGGCATCATATTTCAACCTTGGTGCTGACGGCACCCATGCATAGAATATGCAAACTAATCTGATATAGAAATTAATTTCTAATGAAATGAAATGGAATGCTTAGCTGCTTACTCTAGAATTGCCATGTTAAAGCTTTTGAATTCATGTCTCAAAGGGTAGATCCAGACTTAAATAATACCTGAAATTGAAATTAAAGGTACAAGTTATTCAGGAATTGTTGAAGCTGAAGACTTAAGTTTCTCTGATTGCAATAGCTCTACTATAAATTTGGATAACTGAAGGTTGTTTGAGTTGTTTTCCTTTACCTGAAAGAAAGCCCTATTAAATACAGTGGAATGTACTTATAAGTAAACATGCCTAGAAACTGCACTGCACACTTGCTCAAGAAAAGGCTTTGGAAATCAGTTCCCTGTTAAGCACAGAAAACAAGGTTGACATAATCCCTTTTTTGTTCTCTTCCTTCCACAAATTGATACTCTTGAATGGAATGAAAATGTTCCTCCAAACTTCAGGTCAATTTCTTTGTATTAACAATTGATAGTGAATACTTTGGGATTTGTTATTTTGTTGCATTCTTTTTGTCTAAGATGTATGTGTTGCTTTTAATCATGTAAGTCTACAATTTCTCATTAGGCACTTCAGTTCCTACACATGGATGATAGCCTGCTTAGAGGAACTATAGTTGTAATTTTTTCTTCTTCCTTGTAAATCACAATTGATTCTTTGATTTCTACTCTTATGGCATACACAAAGCTTGGGACAGTCATTTTTTGGATGACAGTTGAGAGAATTCTCAGCCAGCACAGCCACCAACTATGCTAACAGGGAGATTGTGAGAGGTATAGACCAAAAAGTAACTTTTCCAACCTCTGTTTCCATATACATGAGCTGGCATCTCTATTGGCTGAAAAATCCTGATAAACAAATTAATTTAAAAATCACAGCCATTGGACTTTGTATTTCAGCCTTGACCTGTAGACACTCAGTACTTTCCTATGGCCAAAACAGAGCCCCAAACTTCATTACATCATTTTTGCATGTGGTAACAAAATTTTTCCATGTGTCCCTCAGCCTTTACATTTTTCTAAAACCTTACTGGCCACTCCTATCCACCACTCCACAAAAGCCCTTTCCACACGTGGGCAAAGAAACAGGGGAAACCACGCTGAAATGGAGCTTACCTGAGTCCGTCGCCACGTGGAGCAGTGCATTTTCGCTGCTCCACACTCCTCGGCATCCCACAGCGTCCTGTGGGGCCCAAAATGGCGGCTTACGACTGGTGGAGGCTCTCCACCAACCGGAGAAACTTGCCAGCCACAAAGCCCATCCCCAGAAGATTTGCAGGCATGCCCTTGCGTGCACCTGCAAATCCACACCGGGCACTGTGGCAGGGCTGCACGCGGCTGCACGATCATGCTTTTTAAAAACCACTTGAAAAGTGGTTTTCAAAAAGCACGTGGCGCCGCCACTTCCAGGTGCCGTAGCGTGGATTGGGGTGTGGAACTACGCAAAAGTAGTCCAACCCAATCCACTTTACGGTGTAGACGACCTCCGTCAGAGGTCGCTCTACACTGTTTTTAAACCCCCGTGTGGAAAGGGTCAAAGATTGTAACATGTTATCTACATGCATCTATTCTAATAACATATTTCTGTCTCACTGAACTATCCCCCCCCCATTTTCAGTTTCCGTGTGATTTAATATAATCTATATTTCTTTGATGCGCTCACAAATCCTAGCCAGAAACATATTTCCTTTGAAGTTCCACTTTAGGTGGGAGTTCAACAGACAACTATTCTTATATGCCACTGTAATGGTTGCTTTTGATAAGGGCATCTTAAACTTTGGGATGGCAGCAAACTATATTAGTCACCTTTAATATTGCCCTCCTTAACACATCAAAGGAGTGTTTGCCAGGTTTTCTTCACTAAGAGAGATTTCAGAGTAGGCTTTATAGACATCAAATGACTCGCATGCTAGCTTACGCATGTTTTCACATCCCAATAGGTTTTCTCCAAACATTCAGTTACACAGCAGGTGGAATTAATGAAACACCCTTTAGGGAAAAAGATTTGATAAGTCTGTTTCAAAAACAAGTGACAAAGTGCTTTCAACACAGTTACAGGCCTGCCTCAGTTAACAAAGCCTCTCACAAAGAAGCTCCTTTCTACAAAGTCTTTTTATGCCCACCCAGCCCCCACTTTTCCTCCTCATCCTCTGTCTACCTTAAAGACATTTCACATTGGAGGATGATAAAGAAAGAGTGGAGAAATAGACTTTCAATGTCAAGTTGCAGCAGCTTGTCTATAGTAAACAATGCAATGAACAAATCGGGAGCTGGGAAAGAATGAAATTCTTCTCTAGCCAACTCTCTGCAGCCATATGAGCCTGCCTACAACAGGTAAGGTAAATAGCAACTGCCTCTAAAATTACTTACTGAATACATGTGAGGAGCAAAACAGAGGAAGGGGGAAGCAAGTAAGACTACCTCACCAGATATCCCCAGCATATTAAAAAAATGATAGAGCTATAAATCAGACCACAAAAATGGAAATCATAAGCAAAGTGGAGGCTGATGAAAGAAAAGAAAATCCTTGGATCAGTGGCGTAGCAACGGGGAGCGAGGGGGGCGCTTTGCCCCCAGTGGCAATGTTTTGGGGGCATCCTGGCTCATAGCCATGGCCCCACATGCCCTGGCCACGCTCCACATACTGAGGCCACACCCCCACATGTCCTGGCCACGCCCCATGCACTGAGGCCATGCCACACACACCGTAGCCCTGCTCCCTCCTGCCCCCCTCCACACACTCCAAGCTCCGCCACTGCCTTGGATGCATTTTGGAAGCTTTCAAATGGTCTCTAGGAGGTTCAAAGTGTTTCTTTACCTGACATGGTTGCTTCATTTCACATGTGCATACTGTTAGTTCTGCAACATGTTGAACTGCTTCTTCTTTTTTGTGGTGTAGGAACCTATCTCTACTCTTTCCATGTTATTTCTGCCTCTGGTACCAAATTTTCTGTTTAAGAAATAATGTCCAAGGACACACCTGCTCTGTTATCTGAGTATACCTGTATTTATATACTTTATTACATCTTTAAAATTTCCTTTTCTTCAAGGAACTTTGCATAGTGTGCATAATTCTCCTCCCTCCCATTTTATTTTCACAATAATCCTGTGAGGAAGATAAGGCAAACAGACAGTGACTAAGCCAAGGCCACTCAATGGCCTTTTGTGGCTGAGAGAACATCGCAATGGTATGAATTTTAGAAAACTCCATTTCTCATCCACCACCAACCACCAAAAGGAAGTAAGTCAGATTAAAAAGAAATACACACAGAGAGAAAGGAATCAGGAACCAAAAAGTCTCCTGTTTGGCATGACAGTGGTAAAAAAAAGATAGGAACAAAAGAGCACAATTAATAGAAAAGCTATACTAAATCCTAATCCAGAGCTTTCCAAACTGTGTTTTGCAACACGTTAGTGCATCAGCTGCAGTGTGTAGGTGTGTCACACTAATGTAATGGTTGGAGGGGCTGCCTCTCCCACCACCACTGCCTCTGCCCAGGACCAAGGAAACCCCGAAGAGGGCAGTGGGCCAGGTCTAGGTGGATGGGCTGCCTCTCCCATTGCTGCCACTGCCACCCCATGCTGAAGAAGATCCCGGTGGGGGCAGTGGCGGCAGGCCAGGCTCGGGTGCAGCGGCTGCCTGCACTTACTGAATTACTTCCTGTGTCATGAAATGATGCATGTCTAAAAAGTGTGTCACCAGTTTGGAAAGCTCTGTCCTAATCCAACTTTCCAGTCACCAAAAAAAATGGATACTAACCTGGTAACAAATGTCTAGCAAATTCCCAACAACCCCAGAAGAGACTCCTACAACAATTGAAGAACAACCAACTCTTCCAATCACAATGACCTCAATCCTCCTCCCACTATCAATATAGTAAGTGCAGAGCCCCAAAATGGGGAGTTGATAGGTAAGTAATTGCAGCATTTTATTTTATTGCCAAAAATCAATTGTTTCATTCTGGGAGGGAGATAACAATCTTATCTTCTTCCTGTTCACTAGCTTTGCTGATGCAATTCATGTGTGGCCTTTTGTTTACTAAACTGGTAAACAAAAGGCCACACATGAATTGCATCAGCAAAGCTAGTGAACAGGAAGAAGATAAGATTGTTATCTCTCTCCCAGAATGAAACAATTAATTTTTGGCAAGAAAATTCATAGGAAGAAAAATCAAGGGTCAAAAATGGTGCTTGGAGAATGCTGCAAAAGGAGCAATGTCATCCTCATCTGTCCATTCTTTTCCTTCTTTTATGCTCTGTAGGCCTTTCTTTCCTGCACGGTCTTCCATAACATTGCATGCCTCTGTTTTCTGCCCCTCCCTTCCTATTCCTGTTGCTGTTTGTTATACTTAGCCTCACTTTCAGACACAGCTGATGCCCACCATAGAATGAAAACTTCCAATGAGGACAAATAAATGCTATTCTCTCACATTGTTCCTGGGGAATTCCCATAAAATTACACTGGAAGATGTTGGAAGAAAGGGTACTTTATGTCTGGACTTATGTGGAATTTTAAAAAAAACCCACACACATGCACAATAATGCTTTGGTTCTGATCTCTGGCTACAACACCAAGTGTTACTAGAAAGTTTCATGACCAGAGACAGATAAAAGCAGACACTTTTTTTAAGCCCTGCAAGAGGGATTGGGGGAGCCATGTTGAAGGGCCACCTGGAGAGAAGGTACATTGACCTATCTGTGAACATAAGGAAAATAGAAGCCAAAGAAGGAGTTGCACTCTTTCTCCTACTGCACCTGCACTAGTAAGCACCCCCTCCTAAACTAGTTTGTAAAAAGAACTGCAGGGATACCAATAGATGTATTTGCATGTAATGTCTATTTTGGCCCCCAGCTGCATCTGCAACACAAGCACAACCATCTTTGCAGTGACACTGTAAGTATCAGCAAGACAGTATACATAAAACACTTCAAATGAGCTATCTAAATCCTAAGCATTACTATTAGTGTTAGTACATGTAAATTCTTGCTGGAATACATTTCTTTACTTAGACGTAGATGCATTCCTTCTGTTTTAGTATTGTTTTTCATAAACATTTCCTATTTAATTAACAATGTGCATTTTAAATTCCTACATGGCAAGCTGTCCAAGAGTATCTAATTTTAGCATGATCTGATTTTTCTTTGGTTGCCATTCCAAACACCTGGGGCCAGCCACAAGAGTAAATTAGATTGTACTAAAATGTCTAGTAATGAAGCTCAAGCAATGGTTCCCCAAAGGGGAACTCAAACTATATTTAGCTCTCTCTCTCCCCCGCCCCAACTTTTTGGCTCATATGTTATCTAGCATTTTACTCAATCTGTTCCACAGAATGGATGAGAAAGAATCTAGGGAGAGTCTGGAAAGCAAAATTTGGGTAGGAATCACAGGAGAGATAGTAGTCCATGTTCACTGTTGGAAGTCACTGGTCAATAGGAGGGCTGAGAACCTCTCACCCAAAAACCCTCTGTGACTTAACCTTTGTGGATCATCTAAGGCTAACTTATAGCAGGCCAGACCATTGGTTCCTTAAGCCTAGTATTGGACTAGTTTGACTGACACCAGTTTTCCAGTTTCTTATGAACTGGTAGGTTCCATGTCAGTAGGCAAATTACTCTGCTCTGGATCTTAGTTGAAACTTTCAAAGCAATACTGAACTCTCTTCCCTAAACACTTTCAGAATCTTGGACAGCTCCTTTAAAGACCGGAGTAAACCATGGACTGGATTCCCCATCCCATGATATAGGAGACCCTGGCTGCCACTGTTCACAGGCAGAAGACTTTGCCAGCAGCTGCTGGCTTATTCTTTTAACACACAGTGGGCAACTGTGGAGGGGCCCCATAGACCACATGAAGTCTCCAGATCATGCTTTCCCTACCCATTTTAATGAGACATGTAAAGATCTGGGCCTTCTGTATGCAAAGCATTTAATTCTGGAGGAGGAATATTGTATTGTTTAAGTCCTAGCTGGTGCTCTGCCTTGTGCTGCTGCCACATGCTCTGCTTTGGGTGTTGAGGAGGCAATGAGGGCGAGGGAGGGAGAACGTGTTTTGTAGCACAGAGTAGTAAGTAACAGCATTCTATTATTATCAGCTCGCATTCAGTATTGCACTTACAGATTTGTGACCTAGAGCTATTGATTTGTAACTAATCTATATCCAATAAGACTAAGTAGTCTTACTGTAAAACTACATAAATGCTCCCCTAGTCCACCTTAACAGCCAGCAAAGGAAGCCTATTCATTTGGCAATTGGGGTACAAGGAAAATGTTTACAACCCCTTCCTACCAATGAGCAAGGCTGTGACAAGGATTTGTGGGAGAAGACGTACTTCTGATTGTCTCATCCTTGCTCACTGGTGGGAGGAGGTTGGAAACATCCTTCTTCTTGCACCCTGATTGCCATTCAAACAGAGCTTCTTTGCCTGATCCAGCTGCTGGATGTTAAGATGAGTTGGGCCAGGAGATGTTGCTTAAAGCCTGATGTAGAATATTAACTCTTCTTCTTCCTCCTCTCCTCCTCCTCCTCAGTCTAGGACTCAAGGGGACTTACACAAGTTAAAACAGATGAAGCTTAAAAAGTCATATAAAAGTTAAAAATATAATTAAACTATCAATAAAATTTAAAGCATTTAAAAACATAACAAAGAATAGCAATATATATAAACCACACAGTACATGAAATTCCCTTTCCTCATGAGCTTCCACCCCTCAGGACCCTGTCAAAATGAAAAAGCCTTCACCCCGCTACAAAAGGATAGCAAAGAGGGTACCTCTCTAGGAAAGGAGTTCCAGAGCCTGGGAACAGCCACAGAAAAAGCCTTCTTGCATGTTCCCATCAGATGAGATACCTATGGGGGCTGTAATACAGAAGGATGGGACTTCCTAGAAGATCTCAAGACATGGGCAGGCTCCTAGGGAGATACAATCCAACAGATAACCTAGGCTTATTTCAAAGTAGCTAGAAATTGTTTTAGCTACGTACTTTTGAGAATTACCTTTTCAGTGTTGCAACTAACCACTGGGAGGGCTCAGAACTGTAGGTGAAACTGATTACTTTTTAGAAGTCCCTTCCCAAACATTACGCAGATCATCTAGAGACCTTTTATTCATTCATTCATTAAATTCATGAGTCACTTTCCACTGCTGAAGAAATCTCAAGGCAACATATGAATGAGAATGTATCAGTAGATCCAAACCCATCACCTGCCCAACCACCCCTGCTAAGTAAAGACAGTCTGCTAAATAATGATTTACACTAGTGCTGGAATCTGCTTTAATAAATATATAGATCATTTTAAAAGGTCTTTAAATGGAAACTGTATAAGACACATAATCATTTGTTTTTATTTTTCTTTCTTTTATACAAGCAACCTCAAAGACACTGGAAATTGAGCTGATATTTAAACATGCAGAGGAACTGCTCTCTCTTTCTTTTTTCCTCTTCAATGCTTTAAGAAGCCCTGAGGACAGAAGCAAATTAATCAGAAATAGAGGATGATGAGAATAGGTAACAAGGGACTGCCTCTTCATTTCTGTGTGCAGAAGCAATTAATGTGCACAGAATCCCTATTAATTGGAGCAGATCTTTATTGCTTCAAGAGCACAGCTATATACACCATCCCAACTTCTGTGCCAGAGCTTCTATTATTATTGTGTAGTGTAATGAAAGTGGCATAACAGTATCTAAGAGATGGGTTTAACAGCAGGAGAGAGTAAGCATTTGTCATCTACTTGAGCAACTAAATACTGTTCTAAAACAACAAGAAGAAAAGCAACTACAGCAATTTTACTGTCAATTAAATGCATACAGATACATAGGATTTATACCCTAACTAAAAGTAAAGAGACACTGGGGAGAACCTAATCTGAAAGCATTTCCCCCTTCTCTGGTGTTTCTGTCACTGTTGCTGTCTTTGGGGAGTCTGAACAGCCACAGTGAAATTGCTTCAGCCAAGAAGTGTTGGTATGCTCTCACTCAGTTATGGGGTTCCTCCTCATTCAGTCCAGATTTTGGTGCCAGGGCAGCTGAGACAATGAGAACATCTATTCTTAGAGCTCCTCCTTAGATTTTTAGCTGGCATATATAGGGGCTAGTAGCAACCTCAGCTAGGGTTGCCGGGTCTCTTTATTATAAGAGATGCCCCTTATTTGAGGACCAGAAACTTTGTCCTTTATAGGGCTGAGGTGTCCCTCATAAAGAGTGTCCCCTACCTGAGGATTAGAAAGCTTTTCCTTTTATATAGACTGAAAAAGACCCCAAAACATGCTGTATTTGGGAGCGTGAGGTCCTCATAAAGACAGAAATGTCTGCATTGTGTAATTTTGGAATGTGGACAATTTGTTAATTTTACAGAGAAATATATGGCTAAGTTAAGTAAAATCAATACTTTCATTTGGTACTCAGGGAGAAGGCAAATTTGTTAATAGCTAGTCTAATTGTCACACCCATATGTCATGAATTTCAATTTCCCCTTACAGCAGAAATAATTTACCTACTAAAACAAGAGTAGGAATGTGCAGCTTTCCACTTGTTGAACTGCAGCTCCTAGCATTCTTTGCCATTGGTTCTAATGGCTAGAGCTGCTAGAAGGTCCAACAACATGTGGAGGGCTTCATAATTCCCACCTCTGGCCTAAATTCAATTGCTAGTCCAAACTAAAGGAGACCTGCTCAATCAATAGGACTTACATGAGTTGACTTACTTTTGAAGAATTGATTCAGTGGGCCTACCAACAGTGTACAGGCAACTGTAAAGAAATGTAGTGCTGTATCAGAGTTCTACGGATACTCTGGACTGCTAAAAAGACAAATGAATGGGTCCTAGAGCAAAAAAAACTGAACTCCCCCAGAAACCAAGATGACTAAACTAAGGCTATTGTACTTTGGCTGTATCATGAGAAGACATGACTTACTAGAAAAGATAATAATGCTTGAGAAGGTTGAAGGTAGTAGGAAAAGAGGAAAACCAAATTACAGATGGATAAATTCAATCAAGGAAGACACATTCCTCAATCTGCAAGACCTGAACACAACAGTTGAGGATAGAGTGACCTGAGATCTCTCATTCATAGGGCCGCCACAGGTCGAAGTTGACTTGACAGCAACAAATAAATGTCAGCTGTAAGAGCAAGACTATCTACACCGTAGTGACTGGGTGTGACACTGATGTTTAGATTACTGTAGCACACTCTGTGTTGGGCTTCTCCTGAAGAGCATTCATGATGATAAAAAAATGATCCAACCAGATTACTTCCTGGGATAACCTTTTTATCTTCCATCTTACTTTATGTCCATCTTGTTTTGACTGACCATTCTCACTCCTACTCTAAAAAGAGGGCTGTAAGCATAGCTACCACTACCATTAGACAGAGTGAGATGACAGCTTCAAGCAGTAGATTTTGGATATCAGGATAATTGATATTCATATGCATATGGTGGAAAGGTTACTAATGAGTTTTTCTACATAATGTGTCAAAGTAGCTTGGCTGGCTTTTGGTACTGTACACTTTGACCTGGGTGGGTGAAGAATCTGTATCAAGCAGCAAAATGCCTTTGGCCAGCACCAGTGGCAGTTGGTATCTTTCATGTCAATGAAACAGTAAAAAGGAGCTATCCAATGTGCTGAACTCTATCCCACAAATACATTTGGAACCCTGGATAGCTCCTCTTAAGCATCTTCTCATGCAGACAGTATAGCAAGTCTGCTGTCTGACACATGGGTCATTTCAGGTATTTAAATCAGAAAATATTTACTACAAAGATATAAAGAGAAAAAAGCTAAATCTTGGCCATAGCACTGTGTGAGACACAAAAGGACAGTTTGTATGTTTTCCTTTCTAGCAGAAACTCTTTAAAAGATGTCACATGTGCCTGCTTGTATCCCATGAGAGCTAAGAGATTACAAGTTAGAAGATATGCCATTACCCACAATGACTATTTTAAAGAAGTATTCACAAAGTTAGTTTTCAAAAGCAATTAAATAAATTCAAGCAGAATCTTTTTTTAAAGTATATTATTTATTTATAGTAAATAATTTATACTTACTTTTTAATTAAAGGGTACTTTAGGAGTTGTGAGTGGAATTTTTCAGTTTTTGGGCCATCCTATTTTCAATCTTGAGACTATTTTTCCCAGAAAAAAGTTACACAAAATTAACAAGTCAAAAAACAAGCAATCAATGAGTTACTTTATGAATACTGTAATAATTAATGATAACAAATTTTCCAACACTGTAACAAGTAACAGCTACAAATTACTTGTACTTCCCAGCCACAGTATCACATAACATGTGAAGCACCTTAATTTGCCATTTACAGGGGGAAAACTCTAGCAGCTGGTGATGAACTATTTAAGGAATGAGCCACAAGTAACTTTCATGGCTATAATCTTATATCAACTTACCTGGGAGTAAGACCCATTGAACCCATTGGGTCTTAGAAATAAGCAAAATGTGTACAATCACACTATAAGGCTGCTATCCTAGTCTTCTTACCCGACAGTAAACACCACTGAACTCAATGGGACTTATTTCTGAGTAAGCACAGCAAGAACTGAGCTGTACAACTAAACTATGGATTAGATGCATTTGTGATCTTTTTCTTAACGATGTTATGATATGACAAAGCAAGGAGAAGTCCAAATTCTCTCATTTTTACTGTATTATGTTTTTTTTCTCATTTACTAATCAGAAAGCTGTTTTATAGCTATTGATTAGCTATTCTGTTATGTTATGTTATATTACTAATCTGGTGAACTAGTATTACAAGAGTGCACAGTTGACCTTCCACATTCACTAGGGTTAGAGGCATAGGACCCTTGCAAAAGTGGAAAAATCACAAATATCAAATGTGTCTGTGTTTATGGGAAAGGGGCTAAGGCATGATGGAGATAGTGGACACCCAGGTCCAAACCAGATCAGGGAAAGGCATGAGAAGGTAAGTAGATCAGCATAGTGGCCCTATACTTCCTCTCTTTCACCCATCTCTTTCCTTTGGTGTATGTGGGGACACTGAGAGAAGGTTTGTAGTGCTGAGAAATTGGACTGTGAGCCATCCTTAGCTGGCCAGACAGTGACTGGTGGAGAAGGTGGAGGACAAGAGGAAGGTTTTTAAAGAGCTGTGTGGCCTGATCAGAGCCTCCTAGAGGGAAGGTTCTTCCAGAAAAGAAGCACCTGAAGTGGGCAGGGGGCAAGGGTTGGAGGAACTCACAAATAAATCCGTGAAAGTCAAACCCACAAATGGGGAGGGCCTACTGTATTTTGTTTCCTACACAATGGCTAACAACAGAATCCTATCCAGGTCTACTCAGAAGTAGAGTGTCTCGGATTGAATGGAGTTTACTCCTAATTAAGCATGCATAGTTTTGTAACCTAGGATGGCAATTGAACAAAAGGGAGCTTAAATAGACTTCCCTAGGAAGCACTGTAAACCACTTTCTTCTGTAAAAGAATCACTACTTTTATTGGTATGTTGTATGAAATATATTGGGGTGGCATTGGAATTATGACTAAACAGCAAATGATTGAAATTCATTGGTTCATTAACTTTCACAAGGCTGACAGCGATTAAAAAGACTGTATTTTTATGAATACATCAATGATACAACATTGCTGAAGAACATTACTAAGATTAATAACCAGCAGAAGTATTCAGAAGGGTGTATAAATGGAAATGAATAGATACCAGAGCTACACGTACCATTTCAGTTAACAGTTACATCAGCACCTGCTCATCAGAGTAGGACCAGCAGAGATCGTAAACATCATGATCTACCCAAGAGCTCTTGACTAAAAGAGCAGAAGAAAAGAAGGAGGTGGGGAGAAGTTGTTCCAACTACGTCTTTTTCCTTTTAAAATGCTGTGTTCCTCAGTTGCCCTGATGGTACTGCAGGATATCCAATACTCCAGTGTTGGAAGAGGTAAAACCTGCAGAGATTTCTGAGAGGAGTGGGCAGAGCTTGGACCTGGATGTGCCGCCTGGAGATTCTAAGAGCTGTCCTCCAAGAATAGGACTTTTCTAAACTCTCAGTTCAGATGGAGAGGTGAGTCATATCTTCCCATGTTTCTTCTCCCTCAGAGGGAAATATCTGTCTCATGGCCCCTAGAATACCATATCATGGATCATAGGATAACACCATTAATGTATAAAAGATCTCTCAGCTGTGGCATCTGCATTGCTTGAGAGAATCATTGACTATAATTAATGGTAATTCCGTTTCAACTGCTGTGAAGGATACTCTTTGGATCCTCAAACTTATTTTACATTATTCATCCATCTCAACTGCCCTGAACAAAACATGCCTCTCCCAACCAACCACCACACACAACTCTGTATACGTGAAGGATTCTTCCCCCTGCAGAGCCTTCCAAAGTGAATGTTGCGTTCTTCACACACCTTATGTGTTAAGTCAGACCATCCCAACATGATATGGTAACAAACTAACAGACAGAAACTATACAGATAACTATAGAAAATAAAGGTTGGAGTGGTATAGAGGGATTTTCAGAGTGATTGTTGAATTGGGTGATATGACACCTATCCTGAAGCCCGGGTAGTCTGCAGATTGAGTTTGGAGATATGGAGTCTCAGTACATGGGACTGAGGGGAAAGCTCGCCAAATAAAGCGGCAGCAAGGCGGGATGGAAGTCCAGAGCAATCTGAGGATGGTCTCGGAATCAGGGGTTTTTATAGGGAGAAATGTAACTGCAGGCTATTCCGTACTTGGGGAAAACAATGAGTTTCGGGCGTGAGACAAAGCTTTGGAAAGGTCAGAATTTCGCATGATTGAGTTAGGTCTGAATTGACAAAGAGGTAGACAGTATGCAGATGCACAGTGCTTTACATTTGAGTATTCAGCTTGCCAAGTTGCCTGCTCGGGGCAGGGAGTTCTTTGTAAACAGCGTGCATACATAACAAGGGTGTTTGCAGAGAGGTCTCCTAAAGCGGCGATCTGGCTATTTCTGGCCTGCCTGTATTGTTTTGGGATATTGCAGTGTTCAGTGGCCGAACCTAGTTCTGTGTTTGTCCGGGGGCCTCACAAACACATGGAGAGAGATGGTGGAAGAGAGCCAAATTATTGATATCAAAATGATATCTAGCATCCCCAAATCTGGGCCAGCAAATGCAGTAACACAAGTTAGGGGGAGGAAAGCTTGGGGCTGGGTTTGATGTGATTCCTAGAAAAATGGGCCTCTAGAGGAAATTAGATGAACTACATAGTTCTCATTCCCACTGCAAAAAGAAGCACCAACTCACCAGAATATCTGGAATCTGTTCTTGGATACCCAAGCAGAAAATGCTTGGCAGAAGGAAAGCAGAGGCCATCATATCTGCCTTCTCATATTTCAAGCTACATGTGATTATTTCCTAAATGTCCACATCTTTCAGGACACTTCAATGACTATACCCTCTCAACTGTCTGTTGCTATATTGTAATGCCCACTTCACCAACAGACACAATTGAAATTCAGCTCTCTCAGATCTTCCAGAGCCACAGTGTTCTTCTGCAAGTAAAAGGGCAAAGATTGGCAAGTACAATCCAGAAGGAAAGCGATGACAAGCATTAATTCCATAGATTCCTGTTCAGTCAAGACTTTATACAAGGATTTATCCCATGCTCTCAATTTTTTTTTTATTATGATTAATTAAAATCTTTGGATCTCATCCTTTTACCATGAGATCTTGGGGTAGCAAACAACATAAACATTTTTTAAAATTCCAAATTGAAAAACAATAAGTAAAAACACACTAACATTCAAACATGTTAAAAGACCTTTAAAAGGCTAAAAGAGTTAAAACAATTTACATGCTTAAAAGTAAAATAGATCCCAAAGGTTTTAATTAAAAACTATGTCTTCACCCAATGCTGCAGAGAAACTGGTATCGGTGCCAGTAAAGCTTCCAGAAGGCATTTTACAAGAGGTATACCACAGCTGAGAAGGCCTTCTTCTGTGTCCTCCCCCATCATATTGGCCCCACTGGTGAGACACAAAGGAGAGCTTCTCTGGCAGATCTTGAGCAGGAATATATATAGAGAAGCTCTCCTTCCAGTATCAAGGTCCCTAGCCATTTTGGGCTGAGCATGTCATCACCAGCAGTTTGAATTCAGACCTGAAACAATAGCAGTTATCAGACTTACCAAGATCCCAATTTACACCCAAGTGGTTTGGAGTATGGAGCAGAATCAGGCTAAAATGGTACTGTGTGCCAGCTTCTTCTTCCCAGGAGCTTTTGCAGTTTGTGCGGGCTCTGGTAGTGGCCAAAACAGCAGCCAATCAATTGGAAAATCAGATGACCACTGGGGTTAGGACCTAAGAGGCCAATCAGTCTGTTCAGCATAAAATCATTGTCCCAAGCAAACTCCCTTATTGTGCTCTAGAGTAACTTCCCCACTTTCTTTCCCTCTATTGTTACTGATTTGTGGGGTGGATGATTTATACCAGGATGTGACTGTTGAAGTGGTCCTATAATAGCATTTGTCAATAAATTTGGCAGGTTGAGGAAGTAGCGGGTAGAATCAGCAAATTGGCTTGAGTGCTAATCATCCACGGATAACAAGGGGTCTTCTTAAGGACATTGGGACAAAGCATTCAAAGACATGCCCATCTTGGGGGCATGAACTTGCTTCAGTTCCAGCGGGCAGGAGAACCATGAAGTGTCTTATGCTCATGTGGGATCCTGTTCTGTTGTTCCAGGTTCCCTCTAGCAGTCAGGCTGACAGGGTGGTGGCTTGCTATTTTCCAACACTCACGCTGCCCAGTCTTGGGATCTGGCCCCATGCTGAGCCAACCTTCTGTCAGCTGTAATCAATGAAATTTTGTAGCCTATTTTATTCCAAATTGAGGTATATGGTATCACCAATAGCATGCTCCATTGCAGAGGGTTGCAAACTGGCAGCCAGTGCAGTTTCTTTAAGACTATTATATGTTGTCTGTATGGTACCCCAGTCAGCAATGTTACTACTGTATTTAACAGTTTAAATATGTGCTAGGTTGAAATAGATTGTGCAATATCTTGTCCAAATGGAAAGACAGTTTTAGATGTCATTTCCTTTTTATATCATTCAGTATGATAGCATAAAGTGTAAACTACCTCTCCTGTTCTTTGGATACAACCTATGATTCACTTACTTTTCCCCAAATGTTTTTTATTGTGAGAGCCAAAATGCAGTGAATGTTATGGACATGCATTTGCAAAGACAGATATCACATGGATACATTTTTCAGAGAGCTGCGATGAACTGTAGGCCTCTGTCAAGACTGTAGTTGGTTGTTTTGGTGCCACATGTCAAATGGTTCTTGGGCACAGCTAGCATGAAATGACAGAAGAGCTTTATAACAGTTGTGGGCAGATTTCAGGCCTGTCGACTCAACTACATTATTTACTGGACTTCATGGTCCAATAAATCCTAGACATGTCTGCTCAGAAATAATCCCCACTGAGCTCAATGGAAATTATTCCTTGGTTAAATGGGTTGTACAGAATTACTGGTGAAGATTCATTGAACTCTGTGGGATATACTTCTAAATGAAAATGTATAGGATTGCATTGTTATCTGGCACAAATCCCTAATTAGTAATCAGACTCGTGTTTTCTCATACTTTCCTTCAGGCACTGAAGATGGACTACATACGGCACAGATTTCTTCTATTTCATCTGCTGTGTTGTAATTTACGTTCCTCAGAGCTATTACAGTTTATTTGAAAAGGACTGTTGTGCTGTACAGTACACTGCACGTACGTCAAAACAGTTTTCTATCTAATTTGTAGTCCCCATAGGACGACTGCAAGCATTTGCTTATCACACTTTCTATAAACAAAGAGATGTAGTATACACGGAGGCTATACAGTTATGCTGCTTGGTTGGTTTCATAAGGCTGTCGACGGAATATTCTTCATTGTATTTATACAAGATAGAAACAGTGGCTAGGATACTGTGTTGTCTTTCGACAGAAAAAAAAGCCATTTCAACATCTTCAGGGATTACTCTGGCCTATGGATTTCTTTCTAGAAATCAGTCATTCTAGCTAAACTGACTATCATACTTTCAACATATGAGATAACATGACCCATTGGAAAAGATGGTGATCCTTGGTAAGCTGGGGAACATTACTGGTGTGGGTAGCATCAATCATGGAAAATATGGCCCTAAGTTTATTAGACCTTAGCCAGACTGTTTATAACAGGTCATCTTGGTCACAAGAAGCTGAAGACAACTTGAAGGTAACTAACAACAGCAACAATTCATTTCATCTGCCAATGACAATTTGCTACTTGAACTCAGTCATTAGCACAGTAGCCAAAGGAAGCAATTGTGTAAAGAAAGTAACAGCGAAAGTTACTTTTTAAAAGTAATCCATTCCTATAACTCATTCTAACCTGTCTGGTTATAATATTTTTTCAACAATGTCATGAATAATGGCAATGCTGAAAAAGTAACTTGTTACCTTGCTTGATATGACCCTTGCTATTTTTAGTTACTTTTGGTTACCTTTGGGAAGAAGCCTAAGGAATAGCAAAAATCTTTTAACATCCCTGTTAAAATACCTTGAAAAAGGCTTTAAAATGTCCTTCAAAAGTCAGTTTTGGAAATAAATGGGAAACATTACTTATTACACCAAAAAAAACAAACAACTTGCTTCCAACTTGCAGTTACTTTTAAAATGTAACTTCACTGCACTCACTTGCTCCAAAAAGTAACTAGATGTAGTTAACGATGTCATTTGTACTGGACAATTTCCAACCTCTATGTAATGGCTAAAAAAAATTAGAGGTGTCCTTGAACATTAAAGTTGTAAAAGGAGGAGCCTGACAAGACTGGAGCCATTTCCACACCAGACTGTTATAGCGCTATGATTCCACTTGCAACGACCCCTCCCGAAACTGCGAACCCCAGGATTCCATAGGATGTTGCAAGTGGAATCATAGCACTATAACAGTCTGGTGCAGAAATGGCCTGAGTAGAGTTAAACAATCACAGTGGGGAGCACTACACCAGGGAGGGGGGATATAAAACCAGAGGTTTGTCTGTTAAACTGTTAGATAGTGCCAATAAAAAACAGAGTTGGGATCAGGTAGAAATAGAGATGGGGCAGATAGGAACGGATTAAATCTTGAGAGGACCAAAAGACAGGGCCAGTTAGGAATAAAGAAACTGATAAGACCTGAATAGGGACTTTAGTTTGATGGGGACTTTGGCCTTTTCTGCATTTTATTTTTAAAATGGGGCAGCGCGTCCTCCAGTGAGGACGTTTGCACTTGGGGGTGAACTGGGTCCGGACTACTTAATGTATGTCCGGACTTCAGCCTGCTCCGGAACGACCAGAACTGGTGGTTCGCCATGCTATTGAAAGACTGATTAAAAGAGGTCTTTCAATAGCCTGGCACGCCCCAGTCCATTGCTGCGCTGATGTGTAGATCTGCAGGCTTGCGCCAGCGCAAGGCTGTAGATTTTCTGGGGACGGGCTTCTGGCCAGCGAGCTTCTCTGGTTGGTGGAGAGCTTCCACCAACCGGAGGCCTCCATTTTCATCCCCGGAGAGTGTGTAGCGCAGGCACGCGCTGCTCCGGATCAGCGTGGATCGTCAGGGAGGAGCGTGCCAGTCCGGTGAGTAACGGACTGCCCCATTTTCCCCCCAAAGTGCGAAAAAGCCCTAAGAATGGGGAAACAGTTAAGGGCAAAGTGTTACTTTGTTTTAAAACAAATTGTTCCAGTATACTGTGTATGGAGCCAGGGTAAGATGGTATGTTTAATTTACTGGTTACACAATAAATCTTTACTGGTTCTGTTTTCCACATCTCTGTCTCAATGTTTTAATGTAATAATTAATAAAGAGGACCGATCACACATTACTACATTGAACCCAATGATCAACACATCCACTTGTAAATGTCACCTTGGGGGCCCAAGAACCAGCAAGGGGTTTTAAGGGTGAAAGAACTAGGCAAAGGGTAGGAGCCCAAGAGCTCGTCACAAAAGTTAACAAAAGATGTACTTACCAGTTAATATCAATAATCTATTTATGACGATAAGTATAGATTAATTTAGTAACCATGATTTATTATATAAATAATTATAGGCAACAAATATTAAATTTAATTATAATTTTGTGATTTATCATATTAGTTGTCACTGCTGGAATTTCTACTAGTTGTTCGCAGTAGTGGTGGGAACCAATTTTTAGTTTTTTATAGTTTGTTGTTTGTTAGTTTAGATATTTGTTAGATGTTTAGTCTGATATTTGTAGTTTCGTTTTTTATTAGTAATGTCATTTAGTTTAATTTTATTATTATATAGTGTTTTGTTTTGTGAATTGTCATTTTCTTTTCTTATATATATGCTTTTCCTTTTTATCTCTTTTCTTTTGTTCTGTTTTGCAATTAAAAATAAACATTTATTTTAAAAGAAGGTTAACAATATGTAGCAGAAAGCATAAGCTACATTTTTGACAAAAATGAATAGATGCTTGACTCCAAACATTATCTTTAAACTGGTAGGAAAAGATTATTTTCATATATCTTTCAACCTTAAAATCTTTTCAGGTTTATTGGTATCTTCCGCACTGTTAACTAATATTATTATTTGTGCTGTTATGGGTCTGATTTTGTTTTAAGTTTGTGTCATCGTGCTGATTTTTCGTTTTTGTTTTTTGTTTGTTTGTTTTTTAATTTTTTCCTGCAAAAAGACCAAATGGGCAATGCTTAAATCCTGTAAATAAAAACCTAAGAATTTTTTTCCCCTGGATAATCTACTTTGGCTCCTTTAAAAACACCCATTTCATATGAGATCAGGTTAGATAAAAATTTGAGTCATATTTCTTGAAATCAACAGGACTTTATATTGATTTCAACAGTTTCACTTTAAACATGATTAAGTCCATGTTAAACTCTAGCTGTTATCTTGTTAGTGACTTCTTGTTTTTATCTGCTGTCAAGGAAGCTTCAACTTATAGCAGGCTTATGAGTGAGTCACCCTGTTATCAACAGTCTTGCTCAGATCCTGCAAACTTGGGGCTTCCTCAACTGAATCTTTCTACTTCCAGTGTGGTTGCCCTCTTTTCCTACTGCCTTCCACTTTACCAGATCTTATCATTTTTTCCAATGAGTCATGTTGTTTTGTGATATGTCCAAAGTGCAAACCCCTCAATTTAGTCATCTTCACATCTGGCAAGAGTTCAGCCTTGTTTTGCTCTAAGACTTATCCAAGACTTGGGTGGGGCTGCTGCTCCTATCTCTTAGAGGTGAAGAAGGGATGGAGGGAGGAAGTGACTGAAGTCACAAAGATCTGGCTGCTCTGGACTCCCAGGGAAAGGAAAAAGTAGATGCACTCTATTCGAGAGTACATCCTCATTTCTTCCCCCACTGACTGGGCTGAAACCTGCTGTTTCTTCATGGTCTACATTGCCAGCCGCTCCCTCCCATGCCTAATAGTAAGTAAGAGCAGCAGAGATAATTTCCAGGGCTTGACAGCTGCAGGTAGCTGGAGGATGTGGAACTGTGCATGCAGAGCTATGCACCCATGTAGAATCTTGGTCTCTGTCTACAAATAGTGCCTGACAGTGATGGACAGAGTGCCTCTACTGAATAGTTGTTTCTTCTCTTCAGGAAATTATAGCTTTTTGAGGGGACTAGAGATCTCTGGGAGAATTATCAGTACTTTCACCAACCTATAGTTTGTTAGATTCTCGGTCAAAATCTATGGCAGCTAAACTGATAAAAATTGGTTCTAAGAGATCAGGGCCGGAATACCCTCTCAAGACATGGAAACCCATTCAATAATCTTGGGCAATTCACACACTCTCAGCCTCAGTGGAAGGCCATGGCAAACTCCCTCTGAACAAGTCTTGCCAAAAAAAAACCACTTGAGTCACCATAAGTCAGAAATGAATTGAAGGCACACAGTAACATATTTCTTGTACAAACAGGTCCTTCTCAATCTGTCACTTGCAGTGAGACTGGTTGTTTATATGGCCTTGAACAAAATAGATCGTGGCACCAACAATGTACCAAATAATTACACTACTTGGACTGTATCAGAACAGGTGCATCTTCTGTGCATCTGTGCATGGACATACACACACACAGGTCACAAAATGGGACCCCTAAATTGGAAGGGCTTGAGATGTTGTTGCTGTAGGGCATGATCATACCGTACTTCTAACACTGAAGACTACAGTTTTGCTCTGTCAGGAATCAAAGCAATTTTGAAAGTGTTTTTGCAAATACAAACTGCCAGTGCTTACTAAGAAATTTTTTAAAAAATACATCTTTAAAGTTAAATCTAGCTATTTTGCTGCTATATTTACCCTGAGGAAGGGAATCCAGTTGGTTTCACAGCTGCTTTTGCAGCTGATGTCATATCCTGATACTCATTCCCTTCAGGTATAAGAGGATTTGAAAAGAAAGGAACCATTTAAGTGAGGAAGTGAGAGTACCAAATGATGTTATTTGAACCATTCCTATGCTTTTTATTCATGCCTGCAGGTCATGTTAATTGCAATTCTGACTTTTTTTTTTTGATCTCTCAAATTATAGTCTATAAGCAAAATGGAGCGTAACAAGCATACGCCATTTGCAGCAAACAAATGAAAGTTTCAAAAAACAATTTCTTTTGACACCCAGAATCTTCTGACTGTTTGAAAATCTCTTAGGATTCTGATTTGCTTCGATAGTGGCAAACACTGCAACTGTAACATGCTCACCCCATCCAGCAAAAGAGAACCACCTGGATAAGTAGACATCTCCATGGTTTGGATTAGGAACTATGCGATCTAAATTAAATGCACATCTAAATGCACACCTGCTGGGGCCCTTTGACACCACACAATCCTAGCTCTATGTTCTATTTGAACTGCTGCAGTAACATCTTCCAAAAGTCTGAGGTTTAGAGTTTGGTGAGGCTCTAGAGCTCTACAGCTGAGAACTCTTAAATACCCTTTCCCTAAACTAGAAACCCCAGAATTCCATAGGATGTTGCCATGGCAGTTAAAGTGGAATCACAGCACTATAACTGTATAGTGCAGTGGTTCTCAACCTTCCTAATGCCGCAACCCCTTAATACAGTTCCTCATGTTGTGGTGACCCCCAACCATAGAATCATTTTCGTTATTTTTTATTTATTTATTTATTATTTAGTTAGTTAGTTATTTCCAACATCAAATAGATTGGAAACACTGCCCTAAATCACTGCTCTGGATAGACTTCTAATGCCTAAAAACTGGTAATCCTCCCCCCTTTTTTTAAGCACAGAAAGCGTCCATCAATGCCAGAATTAAGGCAGTAGTTCTAGTTCTGAATGTTGGGTTTCCACAGTTCAAAAAGCCAGTCACTCCCAAAGGCAATGCCGAAACAGCCCACATTTTACACGAGGTGCAGGGAGGAAGGGACAGGGAGAGAGGAAAGATGGCGGCGGTGGCATAAGCAGACGCATTTTGTTTCCCTCCCTCCCTCCCTCCCTCCCTTAAAGGGAGTGCGGACGCTGAACATACAAAAAGCAAGGAATGCAAGACAGTCAGGGCGAAGAACACAAAATGTGCATAGGGTCCACGCACAACAAAAGTGAGAGGAGAAAGTCATCCTGGCTATTTCTGCAGTAGACTGTTATAGCGCTATGATTCCACTTTCACCATCCTATGGAATCCTGGGGTTTGCAGTTTGAACTGCAAACCCCAGGATTCCATAGGATGGTGAAAGTGGAATCATAGCGCTATAACACTGGAATGTGGAAATGGCCAAAGTCCACAGGACGGATCAGAGCAGCGCTTTCGGGTCAAAAAAACAAACAAACAAACAAACAAAAACCAACCAAGGAGCCTCGGGGATTCTTGCTACACAAACCAAAGCCCTTGGCTGATGCCCCCTGCTCCTTTCCCGACCGAGTTCTCAGTCTCAGAGGGACCGATCTCCCCCGTCAGATGGCAAATCCGCCGCAGGAAAGTTTCCCCCTTTGCCTGCCAGACCAAAGGCGACAGCCACACCGACAATTCCCACGGAGCAGCGTGCCCAGAATGACTGGGCGACCAGGCGATCGCCGCCACTGCAGCCCCGCCACTTTGGGAAGCAAGCGGAGCCCAGCTGCTCACTCGCCCCAGCAAGCAACTCTGTTCGCCGGCATGAATGAGCGTGAAGCGAAGAGGGTAAGGGGACGGGGTCTTACCTCCCAGATGTCCCGCTCCAGCGCCATAAACCCTGAATGGGAAGCCCTCTGTGTGCGTGTGTGTGTGGTGCGGGCGTGTGTGTCCAAGCAGCGCCCGGCTGCTCACTCGCCCCGGCAAGCAACTCTGACTCTGCAAGCCGGCATGAAGGGGAAAGGGAACACTGAAGGGGAAGCCCTCTGTGTGTGTGTGTGTGTGTGGTGCAGGCGTGAGCGTCCAAGCAGTGCCTGGCTGCGCCCGGCTGCATGCCTCCTCTCCCCTCCCACCAGCATGGGGTCTCCTCTCCTCACCTCTGCCTTAACGCTCCGGCTCCAGCTCTCTCCTCTCAGTGTCCTCACCTCCGCCTTAACATTCAGGCTCCAGCTCTCCCCTCCCGCTCTCCGCACCTCCAGCTCCACCTCAGGCTCCTCCAGTGCTTTCCCACCAGGCAGGGAAAGATGGGGAAATGCCCAGCATGACTCCTTTCCCCTCCTCCCAGTGCAGGGGTCTCAGAAGCACTGCTCCCATGGCTGTGAGGCCACCTTCTTTTAAAAGGTGCGGCAGGATTGAGGAGCGGTGACCCCAGTGAAATGGTCGTTCGACCCCCAAAGGGGTCCTGACCCCCACGTTGAGAACCACTGGTATAGTGTGAAAGGGACCAAATTAACTACAGTACAAGTTGCAAAATAAGGTCAACCATTTCTTTCTGAGTGCCTGTCCAGCTCGAAACATCACTAGCAGAATGCTTTATAACAGGTACAGAAGAAGCATCCTAATAAATTAATAGTAAAGTGGGGATCTGTCCAATTGAGTGACCAAGACTTAAAGGGTCCTATATTTCCATTAACAAATCCCACAAGGTGTCCAGTCTGTGCTGCGCTCAGCAGTTAGTCTGCAGCTCACAAGTTGTTCTTAACAAATGAGGATTTTAAAAATAAACTTGTAGTGTTGAAGCTGAACGTGCAATGGAGAAAGGAGGGAGGGAGGGAAGGACAAGGGCACGGTCAACCAAAAAAACAATAATATCAACAATGAAGGCAGAAAGTCTGAAAACAGTTAAATTTATATCCTCTCCCCTTTCCTCCAATAAGCTTAAGGTGACATCACTGTCTTCCTCTCTACTTTATGTACAAAAACCCTATGAAAGTCAAGAAAATTAAGGTAGACACATAACATTCTTTGTCTTTATTTTACTTCTTAGCATTTCATTTATTAACAAGATTTTGTTGTTATTGTTGTTGTTGTTGTTGTTGTTGTGTGCCTTCAGGTCATTTCCAACTATGGTTACCTTAAGGTGCACCTATCATAGGGGGTGCTAAGAGAGTGTGACACACCCAAGATCACCCAGTAGGTTTCCATGGCTGAGCAGGGAATCAAACCCTAGCCTCCAGGGTCATAGTCCAAGGCTCAAATCACACCACCACCTTATTTTTCATGTAAAAGTATGCAATTGTCATTTTCTGAAAATGGATTTCTGGAAGCAAGAAAGAAAAAGAAAAAGAAAGAAAGAAAGAAAGAAAGAAAGAAAGAAAGAAAGAAAGAAAGAAAGAAAGAAAGAAAGAATTAGAAAAAGGGGTTTGTGACCTCCTTCAATTTCTGCTGCCAAGGTTGTAATAGTAGTATAGTAAAAGTAGCAGCAGCAGTGATACTAGCAGTACAATCCACACTGTTAAAATATGGCCATATAACTACAAGACCATTACCATTAAAATGATAAAAACAATAAATAATAGTGGAGGTATGGCAGTAACTTCAATATTCTTTAAAGCCTCAGCAAACCAAAATATATGACCAAAGAAAGCATTTATCTCCAAATGTAAGTAGGATAAACTGGAGATTTCCACCATGTTTTTAACCTTCCCATTTGAGACATGCATTGCCCCAGTGCTTTTCCCCCACACACATCCCAAAAGAGGATAAAATCAAGAAAATAATAGGTATTCGTACTTATGTATTTGAATGTTGGACTGTGAACCCTTTGCGGGATTGTGGAGCCAGGAAGAGATAAATAAAGCCGTGGGCCACTCCTCCCGCTGCAATACATACTTTTTTTTTTTTAATATTTACAATCCTTACAGTTCTGGAGTCTGGGAATGTGAAGATGGAAGAAACTGCTCTGAGCACCTATAGTGGAAATACAGGAAGTTGCCTCATATTAAGTCAAACTATTGGTCCATCAAACTCAGCATTGTCTACTCTGAATGGCCAAAGCCCTCCAAGTTTTCAAAGTTTTAAAAAGTAACATAACAGGTTTTTTATTATTGTTGTTGTTGTTGTCCTTGTTTATACTCCACTCTTTTTCCTTGTAAGGACTCAAGGCAGCTTATAATAATTTTTAAAAATCATAGTTAAAAATCATGAAATACAAAACAGAAAACACAAATTAAACAGTCAAATAAGAATGAGAACAAAGTTAATTAGAACAAAGTTAAAATACATAATTAAAACACAAACATTCATAAAATTCCACCAACATCATTCATCAATCAGATCATAATTGCATATTGAATATGTATCAGAATAGAATTGTCTTTGCTTGTCTATAGAAAAAAAGTATGGTCGGTACCAGTTTGACTTCCCTCGAAAGGGAGTTCCACAGTCTGGGAGCAGCGAGCCACCAAATGCATCTGTGAAGGTGGTGGGACAGAGAGAAGAGCTCTCCAGTAGATCTCAAAGCCAAAGCAGGTTGGTAAGCAAGAAGAGGGTCCTTCAAATAACATTATTATTTATGAGTAATGTTACTTCTAAAGTGTTTGGGGAGTCATTTACAGGGGTGGGGCATTTTCCCACTTTTTAAAAGTAAATTCAAGTCACTTTGATTTTTAAAAATTAAAAAAATAAGAAGTAACACAAATACTTGCAAAGTGAACATCAGTGACTGTTCAGATGATGAGTTCCTTTTAAAAACAATGTAACAACTATTACAAATGCACTGCTTTTTAAAAGTAATGAGGCTTGGTTAAGAGTAGGTTCTCACCAGTTCATCAGAGCTAATACCCCTGCTAAAGACAACTTGACCTTTGTGTTGCATAGCTCAGTAAGCATTTTTGCAAGCTGCAGATTTGCAAAATTTGTTCCCCTTAAGTTGAGCTAGCAGACACATTGAAATTAGAAAATGCTATTGTCAGCCACTTTGCCCCAGGAAGAAGGGGGGGGAAGAACCAGCAGATCACTTAAAAGGAGCGCAGAGAGCTGCAAAGTAAACTTGTACAAACAAAATGAAGGCAATGTTTAAGACAAGCAAAAGAACAGAGCAGAAACACCTAACCCATGAGAAAAGTAAATAGGTGACAAAACATGACTTGCAATTCCACCCATGTCATATATGTGATTGAATGCCAGCATCCTGAAGGCAACAAGCAATATGTGGGGGAAACCATCATTGAACTTTGCACAAGACTCTGGAAATCAGAAACTACCAATAAAAAGTAGGAACGACCTTTTACAAAACATTTTAGCTCTGAAAGTCACAGACTTTCCAACAAGACCAGATTTCCAACAGGGAAACTCTAATATGATCCAACCATGTTGAGAAAAGAGAAAACTTACAGGTCTACAGACTTGATACCTGGACACTACATGGCCTTGATTTCAAGAGGAAGACTAGTTTAGACTGCAGCACTATCTTAATTCCATGGTTAAACCTCGGAAATTCTAATTGACACAGGATGTTGTTTATGTTTCCCATTCCAATAGACATCACTGAAGATGGTAACTGAAACATCTGGTTTGTTGTTGTTCTTATAAACTCCTACTATAACTTCTTTACTGTTACAGTATCTCTCGGATACTCAAGTTCTACTTGAAAAGAGTGCTATTCAGTTGTTTTTTTCCATCCATTGTGTGTGTGTGTGTGCGCGCGCACATATATCCATGTCCTACATGATAAAAATCAGGAGAGATGAGTCATCAACATACTGATGACATTTCAGTCCAACTTTCTGTAGGACTTCACTCATTGCTATCTAACAAACATTTTTAAAAAGACATAATATGGACCTCTGTGCTACCCCATAAATCATGATGGATTCATGAAGATGATGGATTCATGAAAAGGATCTGCTGGAAGTTAGAGTTTCCCAGGTGTTAACCTTTTTTGGGAAATTCTATGAAAGCTAAAACTGTTAGGAATCATCTTTCTTTTAGCAGAGTAGCAGAAAAAACATGCCTAGATTTCTGTGTGGCTTCCCTGAACTGAAATTAACTAAGGGAAAACTTAGGAAACAAGGCAGGTGGAAGGAAACAAAACAAGGCAGGTGGTTTCAGCTAACAAACATAGAAGCGTTTACTGATAATTTTTACATTTACATATGTATTGGAGAACCTATGTCCTGACTAGCTAATGAATAGGTCAAGTAAGATAGTAGCTTCATTCTTAACTCACCATCTTCTTGATGGATATGCGAAGCATGGTCAGAGAGAAGAAGCAAAAATGGAAGAGACAAGAGAGAGATTTGAGAAGGGGAGGACTGATGACCATAGGAACTATCTTGGGTCACATGATCTGCTTATCTGAACACCAAAGGTATTTATGATCATGCATTTAAATGACACAGGAGCAATGCTTTAGGTGAGAAGGGAGAAGGCTTTGCCATGGAAAGGAAAAGAAACCTATGCTATCTAAGCCCCACTTGCCATAAAACAAGATGGAGAGAGAGAATGCTGGAATTTTTCCAACAGGATGAATCTAGTTATGCAAAGTTTTACTTAATATCTGCTTTTAACATCTGTTATTTGAAAATAATTAAATGTTTTAAAGGTGTGCCACTAAAAGAATTAGCATTTGATTTGCATCATGTAGCACAGATTTGCTTCATGAAGTTAATTCGCATAGTGTTACATTCTATTACCTGCAGTTTATGTAGACTGCACAAACGTTCAGACTTTTACGCAGCCTAAGATCTGTTTTCTCAATGTTGTCAGCCTCTTCAGATAACCTCTCCTTACATATGCTGCCACCATGTCATTTCCTGACATCAGTGTACTTTCCCCTGCATCCTGGACTTGAATTGACTAGTAAGCAAGATTATACATAGCAAGTGCTGACAGAATCATGAATCTGTGCAAAAGACAGAACAATTTTGAGTGGCATCACAACTGAAAAGCCACTTGGACCAAACAGATGTTTTGACAACTTTTGCTAAATTAATAAAATAATCATAAGAATCATATAGCTGCAAGAGGTCAACAGAAAAGAAACTCAGACTGAAATTCAGTAATAGTTTATGGCAGAGAGGGACCATGGGAGAAGAGCAAAAGAGTAGTCCACAAAATACTCAGACACAGAAAACATGGAACATGGGGAAGGAGCATTGTTATGGCTGAACAGGTTCTCCAACATTTAACAAATACAGATTATTTCACAGAGGAAAAATGACACTGCAAATTCATGTTGACCATAATGAACCTGTGTACATATGCAGATGGCCTGGAAAATTGCCATGAATAACACAGACATATTCCCACATGACAACATAGTAACATGTAGGAAATAAATTAAAATTCCAAATGAGTGGAATATTTGCTTAGGATGTTTTGTGCATGTGATGGATTTAAAATAGCTTTCAGGACACCAGATATTTAAAAAAGTGTATTAATTTTAAACATACAAACAGTTGTGAAATGATATACCACATTACAAAAAAAACAAAAAGAAAAGAGAAGAAAAAGAAAGAAAAAAGAAGATAAACATAACCTAAAAGCCCCAAACAAGACAAGTTTTAGCATACAGAAATAAATACAAAGTTAAATTTACAAAGAATAAAACACTTGACATTGAAGTAACTACCCAACTTGCTTCGGCTGCTGGTTCAAATTTCTAATTCTATTCCATCACCTTCTTTTTAATTCGTATATTTCCGCACATTCTCCTTACCAAACTAAATCTATCTTATTCTTACATATTAAATCCATTAACCATTAAGTCTCCCTTACAATTTCTTATATGGTCTGTGAAAGGTCTCCAGATTTTTAAATAAGATTCAATTGAATTTTCTTTCAATAAAGCTGTGAGCTAATCCATTTCTACTAGATCCAGTAATTTATTTAATCATTCACTCAGTTTTGGTGTTTCACTATTTTTCTGATATTTTGCATATATAATCCTAGCTGCAGGACACTGGATATTTTTAAAATAAAATCTTTCAAATCTGCTTATTTGTTTGATCATTTAATAATGGTTTATTATATATAAGTGCATTATTGTTTTCTTCCCCTTATTTTTGGTGTGTCTTTTTAGTGGATTAGCACTCCACAGTTCTTAGCAGTTTGATATCTGTAAGTGCCATTGTTCCATTTGGTAAAATCTTGGGACCTGAAGTTTCATGAGATACTTAGAATTCCTTGGAAAAGAACTCTAGTGCTCTATCCAGATGACTAGATTAAAGCATAGGATTCTAAGTACATCAGCAAAATACAGATTCTGGGATTCCATAGGATGGAGCCATGGCAGTTAAAGTGGTATCAGGCTGCTAGATCTGTGGAGTTCAATTATGGCAGCTGGTGGCTCTCATGTCAGTGGGATGGTGAATCCATTCCAGGTTTTGGCTGCCTTTAATATTGCTATCCAAGGTGCTGAACTTTTTTAGGAATTGTGTTGAACACCTTGGATAGCTCCTTCAAAGCCTGTAAAGAAACCTAAAGTGAATTCACTGGCCCTTCTCGCGCGAGCGGGGGAGGGCGGCTTGCGCATGAAGCCTTCTCCGGGAGGCTGCCACTTCCCCCCTCCTTCCTTCCGCAGGCAAAGAAATGAGCAGGGAAGCGGCAGCCTCCCGGAGGCGGCAGCGGCTCGCGCGTCCGTCCATTCCCCCCCGCGCGCGCGAGAAAGGAGCCTGTCCCCTCCATCCCCCCCATGCGCGCGAGAAAGGCGCTCCTCCCGTCCGCCCCCCCGCACGCGAGAGAGAGAAAGGCACTCCTCCCGTCCGCCCCCCCGCGCGCGAGAGAAAGGCGCTTGTCCCGTCCGCCCCCCCACCTGCGCGCGAGCGAAGCAGGACGTGTCGCGTGAGCGCCCCGCCCTGTCCCTTCCTTCCACAGGGGCGGAGGGAAGGAAGCGCGACCCGGCCGGCTCCCAGACGCTCCGCACGAAAGGTAAGTGCGCGCGGGCGCCGGGAGCGTTGCGCGAGCGCGGGTGATTTTCACTTGGAAGCGAAAATCAAAAAACCCGCGTTCGCGCCGCTTCAGCCCCGTGAGCCCGGCGGAAGTGGGAGTGCGTCGTGCGGAGCAACACTCCCACTCCCACGAGGCTCACGGGGCTGTTGCGCGAGAAAAGGCCCGTGCGAAAAGGGCCACTGTCCCACTGACATGAGGGCCATAATAAGAACACAATGTTCTAGCTTCAAAAAATAGTCATACAAGAATACAATTGCACAGTGCTTTCGTTGTTAACTGCTGTCAAGTCAACTGCACCTTATGGCAACCCCATGAATGAGAGACCTCTGAATCACTCTAACACCAATAGCCCTGCTCAGGTCTTGCAGACTCAGAGATGTAGCTTCCATGACTATCTATCTGTAATGTGGTCTTCCTCTTTTCCTACTACCTTTCTAAGCATTATTGTCTTTTCTAGCGAATCATGACTTTTCAGGATATGTCCAAAATACGACAGTCTCCATTTCAGCATCTTGGCTTCTAGGAGGAGTTCAGGCTTGATTTGCTCTAGGACCCATGTACAGTAGGACCCCCATATCCACGGATTCATTATCTGCTGATTCAGTTGTCCATGGTTGGCAACTGGCATGCAGAGAACAGGCGATCGCCCACTCTGCATGCCCCTGCCAGCTGGAAGAAGCGTGCCCACACGGGCGGCGGTGGTGGGCATGCAGAGAACGGGAGATCGCCCACTCTGCACACCCCTGCCGGCTGGAGCGAGTGAGCGGAAGCCCCAGGGCCTACAGGAATGCAGCAAACACCGGCCCTACACATCACTACAAGTCTGATCCCAGATACCTGCACGAGCTCAGGCCTCGGGGCATGAAGGGACACAGTGATAGCCAGCTCTACACATCACTTAAGGAGAACTGTACTTTAAAATCATTTTTTTGGGGGGGGGTTGACATACTGTTCACTATTATCCATGGATTTCAATATCCGCGGGGGGGGTAACCAATCCCCCACGGATACAGGGGTACTACTGTATTTGTCTTCTTAGCAATCCACAGTATGTGTAGAACTCTTTTCCAGCACCACAATTCAAAGGAATTGCTTTTTTCCCTACCAGCTTTCTTTGCTATCCAGCTTTTGCAACATTATATAGAAACTGGAAATAGAATGGCATGGACAATTCTAACTTTAGCATTCTGTGATAAATCTTTACGCTTCAGAATATTGTCTGGTTCCTTCATAGCTGCCCTTCTAAGTCCTAGTCGTCTTCTGATTTCTTGACTGCTGTCTCCATTCTGAGTAATGATGAGCCAAGATAATGGAACATTTTGAATTATTCAATGCTTTCGTTGTGTACTTTGAGGTTGTGTAAACCTTCTGTGGTCATAATTTTTGTTTTCTTAATGTTCAGCTGCAAATCTTCCTGTGCACTTTCTTCCTTGCCTTCTTCTAAGTAATCATTCCAAGACTTTGCTATTTTCTGCTAGTAGCGTGACGCCATCTGCATATCTTAAATTGTTAATGTTCCTCCCTCCAGTTTTTACACGTCCTTCGTCTGATGATTTTCTTTTGAAATTTTTTGGTATGCTCCATTATCCAACATATGTTTGCAATTTGATCGCTAATATCTCATCTGGAATATCTCACTCCATTTATGGTAAAAGTCTTTGTTGTAGACTTTTGAGTGTTACTTTGCTTGCCTGGAACATTAATGCAATGGTCCAGGGGGCTACTCCAGTCCTTAATGTCCCCTTTCTTGGGGACTGAAGCCAGGGATATTGTCAAGGAGCAATGCAAAAACACAATTATACCTAGGCCATTTCCGCACTAGACTGTTATAGTGCTATGATTCCACTTTCAACATCCTATGGAATCCTGGGGTTTGCAGTGCCGGCCCCTCCCAAAACTGCAAACCCCAGGATTCCATAGGATGTTGAAAGTGGAATAATAGCGCTATAACAGTCTAGTGCAGAAATGGCTCTAGTCATACATAAAGGTTTATTAAGCTTAATAAACATGCAGATTTGGACCTCTCTTGTTGAATGTATTGACTCTAGCCTCTGTAGCAGAGCTTTCCAAACTTTACATGTTGGTGACACACTTTTTAGACATGCATCATTTCGTGACACAGTAATTTCAGTTTTACTAGCAAACCAGCGCTTAAACTAACTCCTTATAAGAGATACAGACACATACATAAATCGTAATAACAAAATGTATGGGGACACAACATATCTCATGAAAAGATTTATATATATTTTTAAAATATATGATTTATAAATAATAACATACATTTCCAAGATTATAGGCGACACACCTACACACTTCAGGCAACACACACTAACATGTCGTGGCACACCATTTGGAAAGCCTTGCTGTATAGCAAAAACTAACCACACACAAGTGTGACATCTAATTAAAATTACCCTTCATAGCCAGGATTGCCTGTGTTTCTAAACTGCCAGAACAGACAAAAATTTAACAGATGAATTGGAAGAAGTTTTATCTGTTTATTTTTCCTGTCATGAGCCTGAAAAGACTTAGAAATCCTCCCCTCAAAAGTAGCCAAACTTCCACAGTTTTACCTTTTAATACTCACAGTAGTTACTACTTTTAACACTCACAGTAGTTACTACTTTTATCCTTGATTTATTCACCTACATTTATGATACACAGACAGAACTGGCATGTAAATTTTTTCCCCTCAAGCAACCAGAACACAAGGAAGAGTTTCACTTTCACACTACTGCAGATCAGGCTGCAGAACAAGAAGCAACAGGTAGAGAACAGAAAGTAACAGAGCAAAAGAAAATCTAATAGCATAGTTGCAACAACATTTTCCCACACTCTCATGAACGAGTCTACAAATTTGTCTTTTAAACAGAAATGAACATAACAGTGATTAAAGAAAAAAAAACTTTGAAAGCAATACAAGACATGACTCTACAGTTTGTTCAGCACTCTACGGTTTGTATACATCACTCCTTTCCACTCATCTCAGACTCCGTGTCACCTAGATGTTTGGCTTTGGGGGCCAGCCAGTTACCCTGACTTCTGGGGGTCCCCTGGGGGACACTTTGATTCGCTCCAAAAACAAAAAGACTGAGGAAATTAGTGGAGCACTGGCTATAGCAGAACGAGGGGCAGTGTTGTACCCCCAGTATACCCAAAGACCATGTCCTGAGAAACCTAATTATTTTATATCAAAAATAGTGAGTCATAGAGATACTGGAAGGATGTAGGCAGGAGATTTCTGTTTTCTGTCATACATTCTGGAGTGATCTGACAAATTGGCTCATGGAAACTTGAAAGGATGGTCAGCAGACATCAGGAAGACAATTACTCTCTGAGAATCAATAAACAAGGCTGTCTGTCTGGAATGTGACACTTTGAAGCAGGCATGCAATTCCAGAGAGAGAGATACTGATCTGGCAGGAAACAACAAGGATGTTTTGGTTGTATTTTCTTTGAACTAAAAAGGTAATACTCCATCTTAATAAAAAGTTGGAACATCTGGCTTTCCCAGGGCATGCGACATATAACCAGACATGAAGAGATTCTTTTGAAGGAGTCTGTAGTTTTGAGAGCTTAAAGTAAGGAGATTCTCTCAAATCTGAAAAACAATGAAGTTTGTTAGCTCCCCGCAGCCCTTCAAGGCGTGGCTGTTTCTTCCAGCTGAAGAATTCTGGATAGGCATTGTATTTAATCAAATGCTTATGTCTCTCTCTCCCTTTCCTAATTTTCATCGCTTTCTAACTTTTTATAGTCTTGTATGCTTGGAGTGTGAATGACGCTGAGTGATTGTATGAATTTCAACTTCTTGTATACTTGTTATAGTGAGTGCAGCTGAATTATTGTAGGGACTTTACATCTGTATTAATAAAATACTTACATTTGAACAATTTGTGTGATTTTTGACTGGGCCTGACCCAGTAAAAATTGGGTTTTTTTAAGATCCTGAAATACCCTGTCCTCTGTGCATAGCTAAAGCAGTGCAGAGCTAATTTTTCCCCACAAGAGACAAATTTTGACAACTTTTGGGAATCCTCTTAAAGAAGTTCCATCAAACAGGGTAACAGCAGGGTAACCCAGCAAGACCTTCAACTCAATTTTTACAGAGTCAGACCAAGCAAAAACCAGCCAAAGATTAAAAATTAAGCTAAAAATGTGTTTTTATTAGGGGAATTCACTTATACATGCACACAAGATACATACAGTCAAACATTCACACAAGAGCTAACTGGAAGAGAAAGGGAGGAAAAATTATAGAGAGGCTGAGGGGTTTGGGAGGATTTATAATTACCAGTCCAGAAGAGTAGTGAAGAGCTTGAAATGTGACTTAGACTTCTGTTTAAGGGCAGACAGATCAGGATTCAGAGCGACATAGTGGAGTTTTACATTTCATCTGACTGCAACTGACTTCTCAAAACCAAGGGTTTATATACTCTCTTTTCCTCTGTGAAGGGGTGTGAGTTGATTGCTCTCCCAGCCTAGTGAACAATGGGAGTTGCAACACAGACAATGGGGTCTGGAATGGACTGATTGGTTTCAATGTCTTGGTTGAGAGGGGGTTTCTGGGCTATCTGCAGTAGGATATGCACACAGTAGGGGTCCTGGGCACTTTATTGTTTTCTGCTGTTGGCAGTTGATAGGATTAGCTCAGAGTCATTAAGTCAGACTTTCTTGGCTAATTTCAGAGAACTTTTGACCTGGCCATGTTGGGGTCATCTCTGACCTACTCCCAGCCAGTGTCCCTTTCTACATGGCCTTGCCAGCCATAAGTATAATTTATATTTTATGCCAACACATCTGCCATTTAATATATTTTGCCAGTCAAAATGTGGGGATGTATGGCTTGGTAACAAGCCCAACAACTGGATAAATAGTTATTTAGCCCAGGTGTCACATGTGAGAAGGTTGCTGCATACCCCAGTGCACTTAGTGAGTAGGCTAGTGGCTTAGCCAGCCAAAAGGCATACTTCAATCTCTCTTACCCTTTTCCAGTAGAACAGCATGAGAAGACCAGATAAGGATTAAAATACAGCAGGAAAGGAAAGCATGACTATATTTTTACATCCACACAGTCTGCTTTGGAGCTCTCAAAGTGGTTTACAAGAATACTTCAACAATTTGAGCAGCATAAATGTAAACAGCAGAAAGTTGCTTTAAAAACACTCTTAATCACTAATGTAATTTTAATTTGTGATTAAGTGTCTGTTTTTAAAGCAACTTTCTGCTGTTTTATATTTATGTTGCTCAAATTGTTGAAGTAGGTCAACAGAATAGTCTGTGAACAGAATAGTATAAAATCATATCGGTAATATTTTTTATGCTTGGACACACTAGATCCACAGTGAGATCATGTCTCCCATCTCCAGTTACAGGGTGAATCTCAGAAGTCATAGATCTTGTACACTCATGCACCACCACAAGACAAAAACAGGACGCATAGATCCTCATGGGTCCATAGGATTTTTACATGTGATACACCAGGATCACATCCAAATTGTATCTCCCATCCTTAGCCACAGCTCAAAGCAGAAAAATCAAAGACCTCGTACAGCACTGCACCACCATGACACAAAAAACGATCTGCCTCTTGGATCCATGTTTTTGCCCTGTCATCATGGGATCTGCCATGTCTGTATTCAGCCTGTATCTAAGGATATGAACCATTGGTCTGATGTAGTTCAAATGAATCTTTTGAAAATGATGTGGATCCATGCGCCCTGTTTTTGCAGTGTCATCAAACAATGATATGTGAGATCTGTGAAGCTTGCATTTTAGCCTGTTTCTAGGGATCTGATCTATGATTTGGATGTGATTTAGATGGATCCCATGTAAAAATTATGTGGATGACAAGCACCTGCACAATGGATCCATGTTTTTGCAGCAGCCTGTGCCTTGGGATGTGGGATATGATTTGGGCATTCAGTGAGGTGGATGTCATGTGAAAATCATTTGGATACAACAAAATTGGTGAGCCAGATCCACATTTTTGTGCCATGGTGGTGCATTAATGCACAGCATCCATGATGTCTGTGTTAAGCATGTGGGTAACAAGGTGATTTGGGATTTGGGAATGCCTCGGGTAGATCTATTATAGAAACGATGTGAGTTCAAATCCATGTTTTTGCACCATGGTGCCACATCAATATTCAGCATAGGTTTAGGGCTGGGAGACATGATTTGGGTGTGGTTCAAGAGGATTCCCGTTTTAAAATCCCTTGGATCCATGAGGATCTGTGCCTCAGATGCATATTTTTTGTCCCGGTGTTACATTGATTTATAGGATCCATGATTGTTGTGGTTCAGCCTGTGGCCAGGGATGTCAGGCGTGTGAGTTTATAGGATCCTCGCCTGTTGCAGTTCACTTTGTGGCTAAAGGGAGGAGACTTGGAGCATGGGTCACTTGGATCCAATATACAAAAATCCTACAGATCCCTGCGGATCCATTGTCTCACAACCATGGTGTTGCCACAAAGCGCCAAATGCATTATTGTTGTGGTTCCTTCCACAGAGCTGAACACTCCGATGTGAGGGGGATTTGAATCTTGTCCCTCGCCTCACGAAGGTACCGTTATCTTCTTTTGAGCAGGACGCAAAACAGAACAAACGACCGACCGAGCGCAAACAGAGAGCCCTCCCCCGCCACGGCTACAGCCCTCCGTAAGGAGGTTTCCTAAAAACTACATTTCCCGGCAAGCCACGGGAGCGCGGTGCGTCACATGACCGGTCCGGCCCCGAACTTTAACCCTGCCCTCCGTGCCATAGAGACCGGAGTTTCGCGGCCGCCGCCCCCTTTTCAGAAGCGGGGACGGAACGCCGGAGCCATCGCGATGGAGGCTGGGCCCGGGCTCCCCACGGACGCCGCCGCCGCCGCCGCCTCCTCCCCCCAGTCCCTGGCCCGGCCCCGGGAGCAAGAGCGGAAGCTGCAGCAGGAGAAGCTCTCCGGGGTGGTGAAGAGCGTTCACCGGCGGCTCCGCAAGAAATACCGGGAAGGTAAGCGGGCACTGGCCCCCCGCCTCCCCCTCGGCAGCCCGGCCAGGGGAGGAGAGGGGAGGGCCGGCGCGGAGGCCCCTCTCGGCCTGAGGGGGAGGCTGAGAAGCAGGGCCGCCTTAGGCCCGTCCCTTGCCCGCCCGCTCCCCCCGCCTTCCCTCCCCTCCCCGAGGCCTGGTGGGGAAGTTGGGCCTGGGCGCCGCCCCCTTCCTTCCTTCCTTCCTTCCTTCCTTCTCCCTCGGCCCCTTCGCTCCGGGGGCGTGGTGCCAATGGAGGGGGGGCGTCGCCCCGGGGCCCCGGGCATGCGAGGCGGCGAGAGGGAGGGAGGGAGGGAGGGTCTTCCATGGCCTCCTTTGCTTCCCGACGGGGGAGGGAGAGCGGGTGCCCTGCGGGGGAAGAAGGACGTTGCCTTGGAGTGTTTCCCGGAGGTAGGTCGTCTTAGCTGCTGCTTCTAGGCGAGGAAAGGGCCCCGCTCCCCTCACAGAGCCCGCCCTTCACGCTTCTAAGTCCCCGACTTAGAGGGAGGAAGGACAGCAAAGCTGAATTTAGCGCCCTCTTCTAAAGTCCTGTTCTTCTCCCTCCCCCGCCCCCCCCCGCGGCATTAACAGGCTATTGAGAATCTTTGACTCTGGCCATTTCCGCACTAGACTGTTATAGCGCTATTGTTCCACTTGCAACATCCTATGGAATCCTGGGGTTTGCCGTTTCGAGAAGGGCTGGGCAGCCCCTCCCAAAATTGCAAACCCCAGGGTTCCATAGGATGTTGCAAGTGGAACAATAGCGCTATAACAGTCTAGTGCGGAAATGGCCAGAGTTTAATTTTGGTCTGGCGTTTTGCCTTCATCGGCAGAATGGCTGAAAGTTCTGCCATCCATTCTCCAGAGCGGTGTGGACTTGGAATCGTGCAATAGTAAGAGTTGGAAGAGATCCCAGGGGCCGGCCATCCAGTCCAGCCCCTGCTATGCAGGAATAAGAGGCCCAGGAAAGTGTTGGTAAGAGCAGACAAGGAGGAAGGAAGGAAGGCAACCCCCACCGTCTCCTCAGTTCCAAAGGTGAGAGAGAAGCCGAGGGTTGCTTGCTAGCAAGGTGTCTGGACGGTGTTGTTAGCACAGGTCCAAATCTTTGGAGAGAGCAGGAGGTCGCAGGCTTGGAGGTCTTTCTGTGCTTCCATCCCGTGCTGTCCCACTAGATACGCTCCACTCGTCTTCCTGCTGGAAAGAACCAACATGGGTTGTTCAAGAAGTGCTCTGAATGATCCTGAGCCATGGCACACTGCTGAACTTGTTTCCATAGCCCTTCCTTCAGAAGTGTGCCATGGTATTACTGTCTTGGGCTTATATATCGTGTAGCTTGTTATTACCAGCTTGGGCTTGATGAGGAAAGGCAGATGAAAATTGTAGATTCCTGTTCATAAGGCTACTTTCCAGAACTCTTTTTATAAAGGCAAACATGTATGTTAGATTACATGAAACCACAAGGTAAGATAGGAGAAATTCAGCCTATCTAGCACGGATCTCTGTGCAGAAATCTTCCAATGTGAATTTAGAAAATGTGTGTCAGCTCTCTAGATAAGCTTATTGTACTGCCAGTGTTAGGCCTGTTTGCTTGCTTCCTGTAAATTGATTCTGCTTGTCTGTGGTTGGAGAGATAATCTTGAATGTTGGGAATTTTGGATGATCCATTTCAGTATTCCTCACTCATCAAATTCTCTTTTCCTACTGTCATTTCTCATTAGTCCTTTGACCTTTTAAAGCTTCTGTGTCCTAGTTCTTCACCCTATTGATACATTGCATTTCTGAGCACTGTATGCCAGAAATACCCTTTCACTTGTTGGATTCCTTTTCCAGCCAAAATATATGCTGGAACTCACAAACATGCAACAGCTAGTTCCTTTTCTTGTGAACCTGGACTAAATCCTGTTACCAAAGTAATTGGTCTCATGTCCTGGAAAAACAGAGTTTTCTGGGAAGAAAAAACATTTTGCACGTCTCTTCTCCAAAGAAATGAGAAAACTGTGGTCATGTTTTTGCATGTAACTTATTTCATGTCTAACATATGGGTGTAAGGACAAAAAAATGTCATGTAACCTACTTGCTGTAGACTACAGCACTTACTAAACAACTTATTCATCTTTATGCGTATCAGGTCACAGGCCTCTTCTCCAGTGGCATCTGACTCAAGAGGGTTAGCTAACTTGCATGCTGTCTGATGGTGTACCTTTCAGATAACATGCACGATTGTTTCAGTGACCTTCTTGGTGAGATTTATAGGCAAAGAGTCCTGCTGCTCAAAATACAGAAAGCTTTCTTGTTTCTGGTACTCCTTCTTGAGAGCTCCCTTTTATTCTCTTTATTATGCCATTTATTTTTCGGTGACATGTTCGGGAGGATATATTTTCATTTTAGGGTAGTTGTTAATAGTATATGTAGATTAATTGGATTGCACTGCTTTGCAGTGTTTTTACTGCTCCAGTAAACTGGCTTGAATTCATTGGAACTTCTTCCCTGTACATGAGTATTAGATTATAGTGGAGTATTGTATGTATCTACTAGTATTCACAGTACACAGTACAAATGCAATTGTATATATGAGAGGCAGCATAGTGATGACTATGGGTGCATCACACTTTCAACAGAAAACTCTGTTACAGTTTTGCCATAGAGTCACCATAAGTTGAAAATGACTTGAAGAGACACAACAAGAACAGCAAAGTGTGTATATGCTTCCAAACTTAGCACTAATACTTTACAAACACAGTTTCTGCAGTGTTGCTATGTTAATAGCATATGCTTTCCTTGCTAGCAAGATCTAACATAGTAAAATATATATATTTTTCCTGTTGTAAATATATATCATAACTCTTTTATGGTCAAAGGTAGCCTGGAAATCCTGCCAACAGAGAAATGATTATACGACACTTTTGTTCTTGAGAGAAGGTTAACCATTCTCCTGGTACCATCATCATGGGTTATGGGATCGAGCATGCTAGTAATATTATGTCCTAGTACTCTTCATTGCAGATGAATCCTTGATTTTGGACTTCCACTGTTGATCCTTTAAAAAAAAAAAAGGTGCCCCTATGAGTTTTGTATGGTTTTCTTAGGTGAGGAATACTTAGAGGTGGTTTTGCCAGTTCAAAGTCTGAAAGTAAATTTCAGAAATGTTTATTGAAACTTTTGGGGTAATTGGGTTGATTAAACTTTTCAAAACAGTTTTCTGTTACGTGGAACAACTTTGACATTTTGAAATCCACATTCATAATTGAATGAAGCTTAAGTAGGTACAACTGTACTTACTTGTAGTCATGCATTGTTAGTGTTGTCATTCTTTCTTTTTCTTCCTTTGTGTCTTGACCCTGTACCACCTACATTTGCAGTAAGATACTTGGAGTAAAATCTAATAATGTATCTTGCTTAAGCTATAAAATGCTTAGTACTCAGATTAAAAATGTTTACAACTGCATGCTGAATAAAATACAAACCATTTCCTTGTTGGCAGTAGGACCCTCACAGAGGTCACAAGATCTTTCCATGTAATGAGTTGGATATCTCAGTAACTTCTGTATTGGTGGAAGCTTCTGCTGATGTGTTGGTTACTACTGTTGTGTTCTTCCTGTCTTCTCCTGCACTTTCTATGAATTGTGGATAGGATTGTTCCAACCTTAGCTCTTTGAAATCCAGAAAAAAAGTGGGCATGTGGCATTCACTGCTCAGACTATTATGAACGTAATAAATGTACTTTCTTGGTATCTGCAGTGTTCCTTACGGATGTTTGTTTAATCCATGCGTGCATTATTTAAAACTTTTGCTTTCTGCCACTGTGTCTATAAGAGGAATCCCTAGTGTTCTTTATTCTTTGTTCTGGGGCTCTAATGTACCCCTCATAGGTCTCATAGTTAAACTGATGGGAAGACTTAACGTATACTAAAAAAATTATCTCAGTCGATTTTCAAGTAAGATTTTCAGCTTGGCCTGCCTGGGGCAGAACAAAGAAATGGAAAATTTCAGTCTGTAGTTACTGCAGGTAGGACCTTTCTCTAATGGAAAGATTTAAGGATAAGAACTTCTGGTTAAAGTTAGTTTTCTTGCCTTTAATTGCATGATTACAAACCTTTGCTGGTTTGTACATTTATAAATCTCTCTCTCCTTCTCTTGTTTAGCAAGTGGAAGTGAATATGTGTAGTTCTGTAGCTGGAAGATTTAGGCGTCAGTGCTCCACAGTATGATTTATGTCTTTAAAATAATGAAATAGCTTTTCCAAAGAATGCATTATGAGGAAATGAGTGGGAATTTGTTCTTTCTTGCCTTTGAGAGGTGAGAGAAGGCCTTGATCATCTTATGTTCTAATCCTAAATAATTTGTGGCAGTGTATTTTCAGGTGTTGCTGTCATAGCATAGGGCTTGCAGCAATGTTATATATTTGGGATATTTCTGTCATTAGTGCTGGCAATGCAGGCTTTGGCATTAAGCTGTTAGCTTTCTTTTCCCTGTTCATTATGAAAACAGTGTTGAGTCATGTATTCCTGATATTTTTGGCTGGCAAATATGTTGGAAATCCTGGAGCTTGTGTTCAAGATTAAATGTCTGTTTTTGTCTGTCTTCTTTTCAGAGATGTGTTATTGCCAACATAGGGCTGCAAGGAAGAGACCTAAAGATGAATGAGCCAATAGTTTTCTATGTAGCAGGGGAGGATTTTGTTTAGTCACCAGATGTTTTCAATCACTACTCAACACCTTACCTCACCAAATCCTCCAGAATATGCAGAGGTCTGGGGGTGGAGAGTAGAAATTGGTCAGTTTGTGGTGATCTTTAATGCCAAGAAGTGATGTGAGTTGCTCATTGCATTTTCCTTTCTTTGGAGCCTGGTGTGAAGTGAGCAGCTCATACCAAGATCTTTGCAAGTGACTGGATAACATGGATCTCAGTGCTAACAAGTAGGAGATGTAGAGAAGAGAAGGAAGGATGGCTACTACAGGAGCCTTTGCTATGGGTTTGTAATATAACTTGTGCATTGTCATTCAGAACAAGTCTGGTCATCTCTTTTCTCAACCTTTTTCCAATCTGTTATTTCTATACTCTTGATAGACTTCCTGATTCTATCTTCCTGTAAACTTTTCCTGTGAATGAGATGTGCTGTTTTCAAAGATCACATTAAACTTCTCATACCTCACCCACATGTAAAATGCATTGAAAACTTTGCTAGTTATGTAAAAGAATGGGAGAGAGTAGCTTCAGAGATTCCAAATTAACAGTAATCTGAGTTGCCTGAAGTTTTTGCTGCCCCAACTGATGACAAAATGGTTTGGCATGGCTGTTTGGCTTACGTGCGAGTAAACAAACTAGAAAAGTGTGGTGTTAATTTAAGGTGCTGTATAAATATCTGAAAAGTTTCCTGGTAGCCAAAGTAGCTGAACTGAAAAATATTTGATTAAGGGGAGAAGGAACCACTGAGGTACATAGTGTGGTCTAAAAACTACATTCAGACAAATTCAGGGCTTTAATTTGAAGTTATTTTTATTGGAATACTTATACCATAAGATGTGACAACTCGAAAGCATATATTTCCATCACATTATTTATATTTTAGGGGAGGTAATGAAAACATAAAGGACTATTCACATCAATTTTAGCATGGTTGAAGAGCTGTGCTCATAAATATATCTGCTGGAAAAAGGTAATTATCAAATGAGATTCTAGTTGTGATTAACACTATCCATACCAGTTGCCCAACTGTATCGTAATATTTTATCCATATTAATTTCTATTGGGCTATATCCAATTGTTGGTACAAGTGTACCTCAGTTAGCAAAATAGATGTGTGCTGAAAGAAGCTACACTGATTTAGCCAATGCTCTAATATAGCATCCTTGTATCTACTTACCCAGGTGTAAGCCCCTCTAAACTTGATAGGACTTATTTCTAGGTAACCTTATGACTGCATGGTAAAAGTTGAAATGCTGGACATTGTGGATGGTCTTGCACTGATGTTTGCATCAGAAGGCAAGGGAAGAGCAACTTACCCATATCTTGTCAGGCACGCAAGGGTTTTGCTGATGTTCAAAAGCTTAATCCCTTGTTAAAAGGAAGGACAACAGTGTCATTTATCATCCTTGACATTAGCTGCAGGCAGAACTCAGGTAAAACCTGTTCAGAATGTTCTTTTATAATAACATACATGCGTACCTCTACATATATGAAAAATCAAATGTGACTTGCCTTCTGGAACAGAAGTAATCTTAAAACATTTGGGGAAACAATTTCATACAATGCCATACAGCTGATTTAAAAAACCTAAAACTAAATGCAGTAGCTGTAAAGGTATTGGATATAAAGTTACTTCTTAATTTAATACAGTTCATAAATTGAAGAGTGATATTAGCCAATTCACAGAAAAAAGAATAAATCCTGGGGAGTGCATCTAGTAAAGTTTTACTTCTTTTAAAAATATTGTTAAGTACAGAGTATGACCTTATAAGCTGGCAAAAGTTATTTGAATGCCTTTTCTTGTAAACTCTTAAAATTCCTATGTTGCAGTAAAAGCAGCATACAATTTGGCTGCAAGTGGACTTTTTTAATTCAAAAAGAATCTCAGAGATTTCCTTAATTACAAAACTGTTCTATAAAGAAAAACATTTTATACAATGAGGCTCCCAGCAAACAGCAGGTTAAAATACAAGAGTGTGTGTGTGTGTGTGTGTGTGTGTGTAAGAATAACTGGCATAAGAATAACAGCAGTTTTAGATCAGCTAGATGGCCTGTCTATTGCAAAACTCTCCCATAATGGCAAATCAGATGCATGTGGAAAATCTACAAATAGGACATGACGCTAACACCACTCTTACCCTTGTTTCCCACTGAACTGCTACTGAGGGGCTTGGTGAATATCATCCATAAATATGTCTAATCCCCCTTCAAAGATGTCTCAGTTGATGCCTATCACCCCATCTGGTAGAAACTAATTCTGTAGTTTACTTAGAAACTTGCAAGAGGTAATGGACTGATTATTCTGGAGGAAAGATTGGCCTTTCCATTAACAAGTTACCAAAAAAACAAAAACAAATGACCTACTAGTTAATCGTGCTGGACTATGGACTTGCTTCTTTCTAATCTTTTGTTTCTGTTAAGGAAAATCTCTGCATTGTTAACTCTCCTTGCAAAATTGTGAAAGAATTTGTGGTAGCTGACAAATAAGCATCTGTTGTAGTTCTGCACGTAAGACCTAAACTACGTGCAGGTAACTGCAGTACCAACAGCCCTGATCTGCTCAGCACTAATATAACTTGATAACATTCTGTTCTTACATTTCAGTCGTAAAGAAATAGTGTAAGTGGAGATGTTTATGAGGAAGACCTTAAGAAAATCACCATGCCTGGCCTGGAAAAAAGGCGAATAAAGGAAATGGGTGTTTCGTTCATATGTTAAAAATGTCAGAAAAGTGATCCAGGTCTGTTGAGAGCAAGCTCTTTTGGCCAATACATAAAAGCAAGAGGAAAGTTAGAATAATTTCCAAACTGGAGTGGCAGTTGAGCAGTGAAGGAAGCCGAGGCAGGTAGTTGAGGAGTTGTCCACAGTGAATAGCTGGGCAGATATTTCTCACAGAATTAATTACGTATAAAACATTCTACTTTCAGTGAGCAGAATCAGTTCAACATTGGGAGATTTTTTAAATCAAACCAATCTTCTAGCCTTTTTGCATTACACAGATTAGTTTACAGTAGTTAAGACCAGTAGACATATGTGTGTGTACGTGCCTTCAAGTTGCTTGTCAGCTTGTGGAGACCCCAAGGATTTCCTAGGGCTTTCTTAGATTGAGAATACAGAGAGGTGGTTTTGCCAGTTCCTTCCTTTGAAATATGGCCTGCGGCACAGACAGCAATGAGCAGGCCCCCCTGTACTTCAGGAGCCTAAGTTCTCTGTGAACTGACTAACTTGAAAGGTGGTGGATTTTTATTTGTTAAAGGCTTTTAAACAAAGCTTAAATGAATTTAATTTTGGATTCTCACACTGAGGATGTTGACTAGATGACCCATTAGGGTCATTTGTACTTTATGATTCTTTGAAGGTATACCAGAGTATTGGCACAACGATATATCCTGCCTAAAATTATTTCTGTGTTACGAGAAATAGAAGATGTACAGGTCTTTTATTAGAAAAATCAACACTCAAAAGTTGTTCCAATCTATCTTTGCATGATGTCCCAAGTAGATGTTCTAAGCGTATTGGATTTACATTCCCTTAAAGTTGTAAAAATATTTAGGTGGTTACTAATATATATGACTTTAAGCTACCTTACATAGTTACTGTAGTGCCAAACATGGTTACTTGCTTACCTGTGCTTCCTGAAACTGCCTTTAATAGTAACCACAGCAGAGAAAATAGTGCTGTGGTTACCCCTTGGGAAAGTTTAAGGAAGCAACAAAGGGGGGGGGGGTAACAGTTGAATGATAGGTGGGAGAGGTGTACGTAAAAAGGGGATGAATTCAAGGTACGGATGTCTTAGATTCAAATATATTCTGTTGCCAAAAAGAAAAATGTGCCTGCAGACAATAAACAGACTTGTAGGTTTCCATTCTGTTTAAGTGGTTACTGAACATGAACTGATCAGAGAACATCTATTGGTTATTTAGTAGGGATTACACAGCTTTCCATTGTTATTACATCAGCATGGTTAGACGGTTCAGGAAATAGTGGTTAGAGTAAACTTCAGTCTTCCAACAGTAAAAGGTTTGTCTTATTAGTAATCTGATATTGTAGTTTGTTTGCTGAGCCAGAAAAACGAGGAAAAAATTTCCATTAGGATGTTGAAGGCCCAACTGCAGATACGGAAGGGAAGAAAATGGGTGAATTACCTCTGTTGCTGGGTCTGTCCATTTCAGCAGAATTTGTGCACGTGATGCATGTGGCTTGCCTAGCATGAGATCTAAACAATGTAACAAATGAAGTGCTTTACCAGGTGTCTCCTCTGAGCTGGGCCATTAACGGATGCTCCCATTCTCAAGTGAGCCTGGCAGCAATATAGTCTAGGGAAGTACAGAGTTCTGTGCTCTTGTTATTGGTTAGTGTAGCAGCTATATAACTTAACTGTTGGTTCTTTTCTTTTACCTGAATTTGCTGTATTTTTCCTATTGCTAGAGTTATCTTGCAGTCTAAACAACTTTCTTAAAAGTTCAAAGAAAATATATTGGGGGCATGAAATCTTCAACAGAACTACATTTCAAGAAAGGCTCTTAAGCAATTGTTTAAATGAATCTTGTTTTTCAAGTGATAGTAATATATTTTCTTCCAGAATTCAATAACCCCTTATGAAATCCTCAAATGGATTCTCAGGAAAATATTTCATATATCTTTTTATATGACTGGCTGAAGATCTAAATTGCAATTCTGACAATAGTATATGCACTTCACAGAAAACTAGATACTTAACTTCAGTTTGTTTCTGTTGCTGAATAGTGGTGATGAATGTTTACAATTAGGGTTTTGTTATTCTGACTTTTGATAATTGTTCCTCTGTTAATCATACCTTTATGTCATCTCTGTGTGTTTTAGTGGGGGACTTTGATAAAATCTGGCGTGAACATTGTGAAGATGAAGAAACTCTGTGTGAATATGCTGAAGCAATGAAAAATCTGGCTGATAATCACTGGGCTAAAACCTATGAAGGAGAGGGCCGTATTGAATGGTGCTGCAGGTAGGTCTTGGCATAGTCTAGCTAATGGGAAGATAAGACGTTTGGCAATATATATGTAGTGTACATCTTTGCAGAAAAAGTTTATAAGTTACAGTTGAGTAGGATATTTCTGTTTGTAATTGCTTCCAGATTGTGGATATTAACTTCTTGAATTTGTTACAGTCTTTACATTTAAGCAACTAGTGGGAGGCATACCACTGGAGGTCAAGCTCTGTTAAAGCTTTTAGCTACCAAGCACCATTTTTGAACCACATGACCAGTCAAACTGAACTGTGGATTGAGACTATGCATTGCCAGACAGATGGAGATTAAAGGAGTCTTAGTTTGCTCCAGTTACACAAATAGCTCATTCCAGTTTCTAGAGCAGATGTTGCCAGTGGTGGGGCAGTACTGACATTGTAGATTATACTACAGTGCTCTGTATAGCAACATAAACTCCATGGATTTCACATACCCAAACAAAGTATTTGTGTTTCAAATGTCTGGTTCTAAGTTTGGCATAGGGATTTGAGGGAGAGCTCAGTGGGGATATAAACAGGAGCTTGATTGAGACACATTGTGGAAGATACAGAGTGAGGATGAAAGAGGGAAATTAAATGTGGGGAGGAAGTAGAAATGGTGGAGATTATAGAATTGCATGGGAAACTTAATGAGCTGTACTGGATAAACAAATCTAGAATGCTGAAACTATTTTGATCAACATTTGTTGTCAATCTAACTGTTAATTTGTACAGGATGTGATGAAAATAATTTACTTTAAATGAAGCTACCTAGAAGAGAAGTGATTATACTCTGTTCCAATTTACATGACAATAAGAAGCCTTGGAAAATAAAAGTATGACAGCTGTGTGTGTGAATTGTCTTGCCTTTTTTGAAGTGTATCACGGGAATATTTTCAAAATGGCGGAAAACGGAAAGCTTTGGAAAAAGATGAGAAAAGAGGAGTCCTTGCAACCAAAAGTGTTCAAACCGTGGGCATTCATCCAGCTCCAAAAACTGAGGATTCTTCAGATAATTCAAATCATAGTTCTTTAACAGATGAGTAAGTATATAATAGAGATCACGTGTGGTTGTGGGGAGGTAGTTTTCTTAAGCACTTCAAAGTCTTAGTATATTCAGTGAAGGAAGTAAACATGTCATATAACACTCCCATTAAAATCAGTAGGCCATAAAATGTTTTGCTTTGGCTTGATCATGCTCATTTATAGTGTATATTAATGCTACAAACTCAATCTGGTTATAGGTGTAACATATTGCAGAGGATTTGCAGTGTCACAGGAAAAAAACATGCCAGTTTGGTTTTTAAAAGTATGGTAGATTTAACAAAGAAGTTTGGCTTTTTTTCCAATCTTAAAAAACATAACATAGATTTTCTTGTTATAATTGTAATTAACATCTGGTGTCATGTAGTAAATTTATTTCCTGTATGTTGCATCTCATTCAGAACTTGACTTAGAAAATCAAGTGTGTGTGTGTGTTTAATTCATATGTGAACTCATGCCCTAAGCAGCAGCTCTTCCTTCACTATTGTGGTAATAAGGAGACAAAACCAGTATTTCAGTGTAGGGTTATTGAAAGCAATTTTGAGATGCTGATACACAGCAATTGTTGTAAATACTTACATGTAGACTGAGCATAAAAATTATTTGTCCAGCACTTTCTCTAAGAGGTCAGGAACTACTGTTGGGCAACAGATATGTCTAAAATTACCTTAACATACAATAATTTACCTAAGAGAGCTAGTGTGATGCAGTGTTTTGAGTGTTGGCCTACAACACTGGAGACCAGGCTTGATTCCCTGCTTGGCCATGAAAACCCACTGGGTGACCTTGGGTGTATCACACATTCTCAGTCCCAGAAAACTCTGTGATAGGTTTGCCTTAGGGTCACCGTAAGTCTGAAATGAATTGAAGACACACAACAACAACAGCTTACCTAACAGGACAGGAAAGACTGCACATTGTCTAAATTATTGGGATACTTGGTGGCCATGTTATTACTAGCATGCTATATTTCTAAATGATAACTTGAGAGGCTTGTAGCAATGTTTGAGGCAAATGAGAGGGGGCTCATCTTTAATAAAAGAAATTACAACTTTTGTGCTGATGCAGAAGAATAATGTAGTTTCATATTGACACTCTTTCAGACATAGGCACTGATCTCTACAAATGCATACTAGAAAGAACTTCTTGCACATTACAATCTGCTCTACAAGGCTTAGGAAAGCTATGCTTCCCAAAAACTACTGGAGACAATCGGCTGCTTTAAAATGCAGTTTATGGAGGGGGGATTGACCCATATGGAACCCCCCTAAATGTGGGAAACTGAAAAGAGAAAAAGACATGGCGATGTTACTAGTCATTAACTGTAAAATTGGAATTTCCTCCTTGAAGTGATATTTCAAATTGTAAAAGACTGCATAGCTTTTTGAAAAGGTAATTTGACAAATTGAATTCCTCTCTATCTAGATCACTGCATCCTTCAGGAAAGATCAGATTGCTTGATGTTGGCAGCTGTTTCAATCCATTTTTGAAATTTGAAGAATTTTTGACTGTTGGTATTGATATTGTCCCAGCTGTTGAGGTATGAAACTTGTGAGGAGAGATAAATAAATCCCAACGTATGAACCTTTATTTACTTGGTCACTAGCAATGCTTGCTATTTATACTGTGTTGAGATGTCTTTATAGTCATTCTGTTTGTCCAGCAACAATATCAAAAAAGTAAAACTAATAGTGACTATAATAGTGTAATTGTTTAAAGATGATGATCGATAACCTTGCCTTTGGTATATATAAACTGCTTTTGGATAGTAAGGCTGTAGCAGACCTTGTATAGTCATTAATCTGGCTAAATACTTTAGCCTGCCTATTCTCTCTTTGGTAGGCATTTTGCATTATTTAAGTGTTTTAGCCCAGTGTTTTTCACATTTCACAAATATTTATAATTATTAAAAATGCAAGGTAAGCATCAGATTAAGACCATATTGCAGAATTGGTTCATTTATTTTTAAAACTTTTAGAACAGATTGTTTTTTATGGGAGAAATTATAAATGCAAGTAATGGGGAAAAGAGCAGATGGTAAGCACCATTTTAAAAAGCATTACTTTTCTTTCATTGGAGGGAATCCCTCTTCTAAGTTGATGCCTGCTAGGAGATATGTGCCATGGCCAAAAATAATGCACAGTATTTGTATAATTAAAAATGTTATCCAAATGGAAATTGAATGAGTTAGTTGAGTAAAACTTGTATGACTGTGTCAAGATTTAATTGGATTGTAATCTTACTTGAAATAGTCTGTTTTAGTATATGCATCTTATACGTTCAGAGTCTATAACTATATCTGTGTTTCTTCCTGTAGAGTGTCTACAAATGTGACTTTTTAAACCTTCAGATTCAGCAGCCTCTTCAGCTTGCCCAAGATGCCATTGATGCTTTTTTGAAACAGCTGAAAAATCCTATTGATTGCTTGCCTGGAGAATTATTCCATGTTGTGGTCTTTTCCCTCCTCCTTTCTTACTTCCCTTCACCTTATCAAAGGTGGATATGTTGCAAAAAAGCCCATGAACTTCTTGTCTTAAATGGATTATTGCTTATTATCACTCCTGATTCGTCCCACCAGAATCGCCATGCTATGATGATGAAAAGCTGGAAAATTGCTATAGAATCCTTGGGTTTTAAACGCTTCAAGTACTCCAAGTTTTCTCACATGCATCTAATGGCATTTCGGAAGATCTCTCTTAAAACAACTAGTGACTTGGTAAGCAGGAACTACCCAGGAATGTTGTACATCCCCCAGGATTTCAACAGTATAGAAGAGGAGGAATTTTCTAACAATTCCTGCTATATCCGGTCAGATGCTGAAGATGAACAACTTGCGTACAGTTTCATGGAGCTTCCAGATGCTCCTTATGACTCAGACTCAGGAGAGAGCCAGGCCAGCTCTATCCCTTTCTATGAGCTGGAAGACCCTATATTGCTTCTAAGTTAATGTAACAAAATCTGCTTTGAAGCCCAAACTCCATTTACTGTAAAACTAATTTTGCTAAACTGACATCTGCTCTGCACATAAGAACATTTGCAAAAAGGAAGTACAAAGCGTTTTTGAAAACTGTCACTATTTTTTCTACTTATGAATTTTAAAATTTATTCTTGTATTGAAAGTTGAAGTGTGTATGTGTTATGCAGAATGGCTCATGTGATAGCATGAACAGGGTTTACTTTAATATTTGTATCAGTAAAATATTTGAGAAAGGTACCATTTACCCTTCCCTCCAGTGCTGTGAACTGTGATTCTGAAATATATACTGATGAGTCTTTATTTGATATTTTTAATTTCTGTGTTGGTTGAGATTCATGCTAGCATTTCTCAGATGTTTGAGCAAAAGAGATACAATATGTGCTGTTAAATGTGTAAGAAAGATGCTTGGAAGGATGCTTAGCTTTTGACTTGAACAAACAACAACATATAGAAAGAACAGAATTTAGCTTGCGTTGATCTTGATCTGGTAAAATGAAAATAACTGTTTAATTGTTTGCAATGTTGCAACTGGAACGTGTTGCAGGAGACCATCTTCTCTGTCCTTGGAATAATACATAGTAAGCAGATTTAACCAGTGTCCTCCTCTCACTTCAAAGTTAGAATATTCTGAAAATTTATATGACAATTTTTCATACTATACTACTTTACAAAGCAGTGTGCAGCAAAGTTTTCAGCTAGGAAATATGAAATTCCAGGAGTCTTGAATTAAATGAAATTGACAAAATTTTGATAATCGAATCTTGCAAAAATTGGTATTTTTCTCTGCGATACTCCCCGTCAGCTATAAGTGAAAATAATAGAAAATATTTGAATTTTTGGAGGGTAGACTGGAAGGTTGACCTGCATATATTTTTAAAAGGTATTTGGAATCAAAGAAAATGATTTCTTCAGTAGTATACTTTATTTTCACAACTCTAATATATGCTGAAACAATCCCCTTTTAACCAAGTTTATTACCTGCACTAACATCTTTGTTCTCAACCATCACAGTTTTTTAACAGTAAGGAGTTGCATACAAATGCTTCAAGCCAACACTTAATAAGAAAGTGATTTTTAATTTTAAGTGTGTAAAATCACTTCCCTATTAATTGTTGGCCGGAAGGAGTTGCATTTGCGGGACTCTGCATTTAGGCCAATACATTTATTGGAATGAAAGAGACTATCACTGAAAGTAATTCCGTAGTTTCAAAAAGATGGTGTTAACATTAGGCTGGTATTACACAGCCAACTACCATTTCAGGAGTATCACTGCACCGCTTGCAATGAAGGGAGAGTGTGGTTTCTTTTTTAAAAAAAAAAACGTGCAACTGTCACACTCCAACCAAACATTTGCACTCGAGTTTCACAGCTAACTTCTGCATTTGCTTTTTGCTTAATATGCTAGGTACTTCATATATAGAAATTTTCATAAATTGTGATGTAGGCTTGTATGTAAACATTTTCTTTACCTCTTGCATGTTACAGGCTTAGTAGTAAGCCTACTAAAGTTTATCATAATTTGAAATCTAAATATTAATGTAAGGTTTCTAGGCTTCTGGAAATAGTAGCCTCAACTAGCCATAATTCTTGGGCACAGCAATAGGTACAGTAGTATGTTCTCTTTCCCTTCTTCGTCTCTTTATTACTGAGAGGTCAGTTGACCTTCAGTTTTAATGGTGAGGGTTAGAAATACTCTCTTCTTGATTTCCCACCCTGGCAGTCTCTCTTCTGTAGCCTTCTTCTCAGGGGTTATTCTTACAACAAAATTGAGGACAGCTGTTGAAATGAAAGTACTGGTGTGGGAAACCAGTACCAGCTTAAGAAGGTATTCTGTCCCATCTCAATGTGCACCAGAGTATCAGGCTACAAAAGGTTGTATACCAAATTTGTTACTTGAGTTATCTCTTATCTAAATGAAATTAGAATGTAAACTTAAAAAAAAAGTATTGGTCGGCAGCTTCCGGCTCCTAGTCCAGACTTGACCATTCATTTGCCCACATGACAAGCTAAGGTGGAGTGTGAATGAAATGTCTAATAACAGCAGCAGATAAACTTGGAGTTGACACTTCTGACGTATTACACTCGAGTGGATTTTCAGAAGCCCTTGAACAAAACGAGTTGCTAATCAGGCAAATAGCAGTTTGACTACATCTAATGCTTAATATTTTTCATTACTAGATTTTAAAAAGCTTCCTAGTTTTTTTAGTACTCTTGCAGTAGTTAAAACATGTTGGTGCTGTCTTTCTCTCAATGATATAATACTGGTTGCTTCTCTAAAATGATGTGCATGATGTGCTGTTTAATATTAGCAAACAGTCCTCAGAACTCCTTAGCACAATGCACTTCTGTTATATTGTGTGTATTAATGTCACTGTTTTCCCCATTCATTCACATAATGGAATCCAGGTCATGGTGTATGTAGATTTAATTGCTTAAAATTTGAATGGTAGAAGTTGGCCAGTAATAACTGATGGCTTGGTGACAGTGTTATGGGTGTTTCATTAGAGATGAAACTTTGGTTATTGTTGTGGTTTCAGTGCCCTAATGTAGATCCCTCTTTCAAAATGATGTTTTTTCTGGAAGTGATAGTTGTGGGTATGGTGGGGTTTTTTTTTTTTAAGGAACTCATTGTTTTGCTTCTTTCAAGAAATTGTCACTGGGGTTTCACTAGAAATACAGCTTTTCAAGATGGCTGTGTAGATCTGAGAGACTTCTTGAGATTCTACAGTTAATGAAAAGGAAAATATCCAGATCTTTATGAGGAAGAAAGCATGTCACCAAACTCTGCATTTGTTTTTGTTTTTTTCTTATGTTCTGTGAGAGAGTGCATTAAAAGGAAAAGTGCAAACAGCTTTTCAGGTGTTGTTGATGTGTTCCCAATTTCACCAAGTTGACATTTTGGTAACAAGAAACATGACTGTGATGACTACCTTATTGCAAAAATGAGATTATGGTAGGATATTTTGAAGTAGAAACTACCCTACCTGCATTGCCTATAGTTCTCCAGATTTAACACAGTGGCAGACACAATCGTGGACTAATGAAAACATGTTTTATATAGCAACATAATATGCTGGTCCTACCATTTTCTCCAAGTAATCACAAAAGTATGTGCAATACAGAGTATTTTAAAACAGTTTTGTAGTAAGAGTTGATATTCAAAGTGTTGTAGTAGTTACGCTATCCTTACTTTTATACAGCCAAGCATAGGTTAAAGGTTCCCACATCCAGTGGGTTGGATCCAAGCATAAATCTATGGGCTGGCAGGCAGGCTTTCTTGCCTAATGGCAGCCCTTCTACCTCCTGAAGCACAGGGTTTTAGAGGACACTGTTGAAAGGAATAAGCTGGGAAGAAAGGATTCTCTCAAATCAGGGAGGGGTATTTTTGTCAGCAGAGCTCCTAAAAGGCATCTCTGCCTAATACTTTTTTTTGGGGGGGGGTGATCTTGCTCACAATCCAAACCTTTCAGCAGGACCTCTTAATATTTGTGAGAAGAGGGGTGCTATGCAGAACACAGGAAGGATGGTTGCAGTCTGGGGGCCCATTCACAGTATACAATTACAGCAGCATTATTCTAAATCAACTGCCAGCATGCCATCCTGTGGGCTCGTGGGATTGTAGTTTGGTGAGGCACTGGAACACTGTGGCTGGGAATTCTGAATGCCCCTCCCTAAACTGCCAGTCCTAGAATCTTAGTGTAATCTTCTTCCCATTTTATCGTTTAGATTTCTATTTCCAGTACTGACACCTTTGACAGATAATACAAAAGTATCATTTTCTAATGTTTAACAGTTCTAGAACAAAAGCTGGTTCAATTCTTTGTGCAGCATTACACATCTTGCTACTGTGTGCATACTGGCTTTTTCTCCTCTCAGTCTACATCCAGAACTGAGGAGGTACAAAGCTGGGGGGGGGATCTTATACACCATTGTTCCTTAATCTGTTTCAGTACATACAACTCTGTTCAATTGTTGTGCACCTTCAAATTGTTTCCAACTTCCAGTAACCCTAAAACAAACCAAGATTTATTTATTGGGGGTTTGACTTTGCCTTCCTCTGAGGCTGAGAGTATATGATATGCCCGAGGTTATCCCAGTGGGTTTCCATGACTGAGTGAGGATTTGAACCCTAGTCTCTAAGAGTTGTAGTCCAACACCCAAACCACTACACCACACTGGTTCTCCATTTACTTCTTTGGATATGAGCACCATTGTTCATAGGGAAGCCTGCATCAAATTAAGTTGTAACACTAATGTTTACTTTGTGTACCTAGAAAATTAAATGAGTGGGATGCATCTAATGCAGGAATTATGGGCTTGTGGGTGTGACTGCTACAGAGAGACCCCATTCACTTGGAACAAGCAGCAAGGACAAACTGACCTTTTTTACTTTTACCTTTTTTTTTTTTTTACTTTTACTACATATATTTTTGAATATTTTGTGCAAAGTAGGGAAGGAAGGCTGGTCTGTTGTTACAGGCTCTCTTCTGTTTTGAGGAGTTTCCCAAATTTCCCACCTTCTTAGAGCTGACCCGGAAACACTAAACCTGTCTGGAAGTGGGTTGTGATTTATTGGAGGGGAGTGTGGTTATGCATAGTACACACATGTTGTGGAACTGCGCACAGCGTATTAACATTTGGTAATCTAGGCATTTTCCAGATTGTTAAAATCTCCAGAAGTGAGTAGGGTCATCTCCTTTACCATTACACCTGTGCCAAGGCTGATGAGAATCCCAATCTGACCACATCTCGAAGGCCACATTAAAATTGTAGGGCACCTTTTTTCCTTCACAGAAAAAGCCTTCCAATGGGGCATGGCATTTGAGATCAGGTTTTGCTTTCATTGCTAGAAAAGACACTGTCTGCGGCCAGAGTCACTAAAAGTTTGGAAACGATTTCTTCTTATAATTAAAGAGAACAGTTCTGTGAACCCTCAGGCTCTGCTTGAGGGTTGTGGCAGCTGTCCAGTGGTTCAATTTTGGGAGATGTAGTCCAAAAACAGTAAATTTTCCCAGGTTCTGCATGGAATCATAGAATCATAGAAATGTAGAGTTGGAAGAGACCCCAGGGGCCATCCAGTCCAACCCCCTGCCATGCAGGAACACCCTCAAAGCACTCCAGACAGATGGCCATCCAGCCTCTGCTTAAAAACCTCCAAGGAAGGAGACTCCACTACACTCCCAGGCAGCAAATTCCACTGCTGGACAGCCCTGACTGTCAGGAAGTTCTCCCTGAGGTTCAGGTGGAATCTCCTTTCCTGCAGCTTGAATCCATTGCTCCTTGTCCTGGTCTCTGGAGCAGCAGAAAACAAGTCCTCTCCTTCTTCTACATGGCATCCCTTCAAATATCTAAACATGGCTATCATGTCCTCTCTTAACCTCCTCTTCTGCAGACTAAACGTACCCAGCTCTCTAAGTCTATCGAAACCCACCTACCACCCTACTTCCCCTTCGGTAGGGACCGAACCTCCCTTTACATTCTCTCTGGGAACCGAGGCAAAAGCAAACTTCTTCTACACGAGGCCTCTGCCCCGGCAAACACCCCGCCACACATTCCTCCCCTCAGGCGGCCTGTTGTCACGGGCGTTGCGAGGGACGTTCGTGCCGCTGAAATTTGCCAGAGAGGATTTTAAACGGATCCAACCGTCACGGCAAGGTTAACAGCCAGGGGGGCCCGTCCATTTTGGGAGACAAGCTCTACGGGGAACTTCAGACACACACACACACCCCGCCGCCCAGGAGGAGAGGGAGTCGTAGGGAAGGACCTCGGTCTGACTGGAAGTTCCTCGTCGTCGTCCTTCTCTCCCCATCCTCGCAACATTCCTGCTTTAGGGAAGTACCGTAGCAGCAGCAGCAGCGCTCGCTCACTCCGTCGCCCGCCGCCGCCCTTTCCCAGCTCCGAGTTCTGCTTGGTTTGAACCCTTGCGCTTCCCGTACCCGCCCGGAACACTGAGGATGGGCTAAAATGGCGGCGGGAGGGGGAGTTTTTAGAGGGAGTGGCGAACGGTGAGTTCGGAGGAAAGTGGCGGCGCGGCATGTTGGTCGTGGTACCGACGGCCCGGCCCTCTGTCGCAAGAGGAATCTGAGGCGACAGCGTGCGTACGTTTAGGAGAAAGCGGAGGTGGAACTTTAGCCCAAGGGAGAGGCGGCGGCCTCGCCCGCCTCTCAAAGGTACGAGATACAGTATTTGAGCGACTGGAGACAGTGGCCATTTCCGCACTCGCCTGTTCTAGCGCGATGATTCCACTTTCAACCTCCTCTGGAATCCTGGGGTTTGCAGTTTCGGGAGGGGCCGGCCGGCCCCTCCGAAACTGCAAACCCCAGGATTCCAGAGGAGGTTGAAAGTGGAATCATCGCGCTAGAACAGGCGAGTGCGGAAATGGCCAGTGTTTGCCAGGAGCGGAGCCTCCCCTCCCCTCCCTCCCCTTCTTGAAAGAGAGATGGCGGTCTCTCTGCCCCGTCCCTTTCCAGGTTCAGTTAATGTCCACCCGTTCCCCAAGAGACGGTTAACGAACCAGGGGAGCCTCCTGTTGCCTCTTTGGGGACCCAGTGCTTCAGTCAGGCGCGCGAATCCTCCCCAGACAGGCAGGCCTCCCGGCCGGCCTGCACCCCCCGGGCTATTTCCGCACTAGACTGTTATAGTGCTATTATTCCACTTTCAACATCCTCTGGAATCCTGGGGTTTGCAGTTTGGGGAGGGGCCTCGGGCTCTCCTGCACACCCCTCCTCCCCTTAATTTTTGGAGGAATTTGTAAATACCGCCTTTCGTTTGTAAAGGAACTATGTTTGTAAAAGACAATACTGTTCCCGAGCAGCTTCAGGACCCTCCAGCTAAAGCCTTGGAGGGTGGTGGAAGCAGCAGGAGTGGCGATGATGATCTCTTTTGGAATCAGCATTCAGTATTTGGGATGAACCAAAATACCATCAAAGAGTGAGCACTTTTCTGTTGCTCCAGAACTCTTTTGTCAGATTGGATGCCCATCAGAACAGGCAGCTGAGCAGATTGAGGGAGTGTTACCATGCCGAAGTCTGATGTTTGTTAACATTTGAAGAGCGTTATGTAGGAAGAATTGTGCGGCCTTAATTTGATGATCCTCATAGGTCCCAAATAGGTTTCTTGTTGTACCAAGTGCTGCAGGAACAAAAAAAATATCAACTGTAAATAACAGTATTTTTAACAAATATATAAAAATAATTGATCTTTTTTTCCAAATGGACCACAGATGAGAGCTACCTACGCCATCTGGGTGGATAGGAGTCTGTTTCTCATATCTTCTCACAAGTGTGTTCTAGTTAGTCTCCAACCCTGAAGATTGTCTCATGTGAATCCAGAAGAGATCATCTTTAACTTTTAAATTCTTATTTGAAATTTTAAATTAGTAAAAGGGAATATGGGTTAAATTTGCTCCTAATTATCACAGTTCAAAATTTTAAAAATAAATTAAGGTATTAAAAATTATGTTTTATATTGTAAGAAGCAAATTTGTGTATGTGAAATTTTAAAGCAGGAGTGGAAAGTTTTAGGGATGGGCTCTGGATACCCAGATCCCTCTGGGCTGGAGGATTTCAGGAAGTGATGCCATGCCCCTGCTATCTCTGGTTCTCTCACTAAAGAGCCAGATGGTACTTCTCCAACTGGCACTTCAGCCAACAACCTAGCATCACTGTTTTGTTTTTATATGGAGAAACAAAGGAGTGCTGAACTGAACTTAGCCAGGACTTTGGGAGCAAACTGAGCCTGCAGGAACAGTGAAGGAAGAGCCTTGCAGTTCTCCAGTTTAGGCTATGGAGCTTGGCTATTTACCCCTCCCCAGAGCCTTCCTCCTCAGTAAGGAGATGGGGCTGTGATTTAAAGACACAGTTTGATGTTTTGTTCTTTTCCCGCTGTCCCTGCACGGGAAAGGACAGGGCATCAGACCTGGATGCATGCAGCTATTACAGTGAGATCTGGTTGAAGTGTCTGCTGCAGTGGCATTTGAGTGCATCCAGCTTGACTTCCCATTTTTTCTCCACGGTGAGGGAGGAATATGTCAGGCCATACTCAGCTGATTCCTTAAATGTCAGCACATGGCACATTAACCTCCACTCTCTTGCTTTCCCTGTACAGGGCAAGAAATTGGAGCAAGGTCAGAATTCCAGAAGAAGTACCAGCTGGAGAAGTTCTGTGTGATACTCCAGCTGAGGACCCAGTGACATAAGGGATGTGAACATGCCCCAGACATCTCCCACACAGTGGACAAGATCATTGTGAGGGAAATTTCAACTCTTCACCCTTGCCCTAAAAGTTCAACGCAACTGATTTAAAACTTGATTTTTTTTCAGACTGAAGATATAAAATAATTTGAGCCCATATTTTTTCAGGTGAACTCTTGTGTTTTCTACATTACTGTCAACAAAATGTCATTCTAAAAATTAGAATTTCATGTAATTGTATGTACTATATAGGTATGTATGTTCACTGAAGCCAAGATCCAGAGGGTGGTTGTGGTGACAGTACTGCTTCCATTAGCACAACCAAGAGTTCGTGGTCAGTTAAATTCTGGAACAGTTTTTCAGGGGTAGTCATGTTCCTTTGTTGTAGCTAAATAATAAATATGACATCTTTAAGACTAATACATTTCTATCTGGAGAAGTTTTGGTTGTGATACAGGATTTAGGCCAAAGTCTACAAATCTGATAAAACTGTGCAGCTTGATGTTATTGTGTTTGTTCTTTCAGGACTTCATTAATCTGAGACAGTCATTGATGAAGCTGTACTCAAGAAGGCTGATTTTGCATCATCTTTCTTAGATGAAATTCAAACACTTATTTTCTGTGAAGTGGATACAAGCCCCACTAGCCAGCTTACATGTGTAGATCATTGCGTTACTGTGTTAGCCATTGTCTCTATGCAGCAATGACAAGACTGGAAGAAGCAAACCGAGAAGTGAACATGCACTCCTCTGTTCGGTATCTGGGCTATTTAGCCAGAATTAATTTATTGGTTGCAATATGTATGGGCCTTTATGTCAGGTGGGAGAAGACTGCGAATGCATTAATACTTGTAATATTTATCCTAGGACTTTTTGTTCTTGGGATTGCCAGTATACTTTATTATTATTTTTCAATGGAAGCAGCAAGTTTAAGTCTCTCTAATCTTTGGTTTGGATTTTTAATTGGCCTTCTCTGTTTTCTTGATAATCGTTCTTTTAAAAATGATGTTAAAGAAGAAGCAACCAAATATTTGCTGCTTTCCTCAATAATAATAAGAATATTATATGCTTTGGTGCAAAGAATATGTGGCTGCATTCACCATCGACCCACTTTGCTGACAACAGTTGAATTTCTTGAGCTTGTCGGAGTTGCAATTGCCAGCACTACTATGTTAGTAGAAAAATCCATGAGCATTATCTTATTGGTTGTGGCTTTGGCAATGCTAATTGTTGACCTGAGGATGAAGTCTTTCCTAGCAATTCCCAATCTGGTGATCTTTGGAGTCCTTGCCTCTTTATTATTTTTTCCATCCTTACACATACCAACCAATCCATTTGCCTTGGGATGCTTTTTTAGCTGTTTAGTAACAGACCCTCTTCTTGACATTTACTTCAGTGGACTTTCAGTTACAGAACGTTGGAAACCTTATTTGTATCGTGGTAGAGTCTGCCGAAGATTTTCAGTCATTTTTGTTGGACTTATTGAACTCATTTATTTCATTCTGTCAGCCCTTAAACTGGGTGATTTGGATCTCTGGTATTTTGTGATACCAGGTTTCTCTATTTTTGGCATTTTCTGGATGGTCTGCCATGTAATTTTTCTTATAACTCTCTGGGGATTTCATACAAAATTAAATGACTGCCACAAAATCTATTATACGCACAGGGCAGAGAACAACAGCCTTGACAGAGTGATGGCATCTAAAGGAATGCGTCATTTTTGCTTAATTTCAGAGCGACTTGTCTTTTTCAGCCTTCTTTCAACAGCTGTTTTGGGTGCTGTATGTTGGCAGGTATGTTACAGTTATTTTGCTTGTATTGACAGAGGGGGAGTTATATAGCACAATTTTTGGCATGTAACAACTACATCTGAGATGCACAGCTGAGCTGTTTTACATGGTACCATGGAGAGTTTTTTTTCTTAATTTATAGTAGCTTACAAGAACCACTAATGTTGCAAGTTTACTGCAGTGCAGTAAAGACATGAATGTTTTAAAAATTGCCATTTATATGATAGTTTGGAAGCAAACTATATTGCTGTAGTGGGCTGGTATTAGTATGTATGTGTGTTTAAGAGGGAGACTGAGCTTGCATTGAACTCTTCACTTAAGTACAATGTATATGCTATCTGCCACTAATAGGAAATTGATGGGCTCTGCACAGTGTGCAGAATCCTTGGCATTTGTCCATTTGTAACTCTGTCCCAAAGAATTAAGTGAGAATCATTCTGAAGTGGACACCTGTATGTATACTACAGTTCTGGATTGTATTGATGATCTGCTTGTGTATAACAAAAACTGGATGTTAGAAGCAGATGTTAGAGGCATTGTAACTAACAGGATGCTGGCTGGCATCCTGTTAGTTACAATGCCATAAGCTAGGCTTATGACCTTGTAACTATTTCCTGCTCCTTTTTACCATTGTGGTACCATAGCCATAATCATAAATGTCCCAGAAACTCGCCTTGTGCCAGTAAGCCAATGAGTTCCAACAAAATCCTGCTTCTGATCACAGTACCACTGGTTGGTGGCAGGAGAGGGCTAGACATGTTGTCCTTCAGTGACCTGCTCACCAGTGCCACAGAACTCCATCCCTTGGTGGGGCTGGTAGAATTTTAAGATGGATTTTGGGAATCAGATTGGAAGACAAAGCTTCTGCTGAATCTGGTCATAATATTTCTATTGGCTCTAAGCTTGACTCCGTGTTTTGCTTTTTTGCTTTTTCTAAAGAAAAGAGAGATTCTCTTTCAGCCTGCATGAGCAGTGTATGCTTTTATATTTAATTGGAAACTTAATAGTGTAATGAGAAATGCTGTCACTATCACATCAGTGCAGAGATGACAGTCATACAAATAGTTCAACTCTGAATTGTTTAGAAATCCTGCAACAGTTAATTATTCTGATTTCCAGTTATGCTTTTAATGCAGCTTGCATATTAAGTCTACAAAAATTACTATTCCTGAACATGCCTGCTTGTGTAAAAATTTTGAGCCACTGTGAATGCTTCCTTTTGGAATCAGAAAGACAGGATATAAATCTTCAAATAAATAAATTATAAATATATTTGATTATTTTGCCAAGTCTGGTTTAATGATTGTGTATGCAAATCTTTATATATCTTTGTAGGAGTAATGTCGTTAAACTCACAATGTACGTACAGACCTTTTTACAGAAAATGAGTTTAGAGCCAGGTTCAGTTTCCTTATTGATGAGGACAGTCATATTTCAGATAAAGCTTAAATGAATGGTGAATTCAGCTGTTTCCCTAAACTGTGGTTTGTAATGATTTTCATTAGTTTTATCTTGGTTTCCTTGCAAAGTGAGATTTGGTCACTTCTGTTTAGGGTGGTGGAGGAAAATATCTGAATTAAGTTTTTGAAATTTGTATACAAGTTGAACCTCCTTTATCTGAAATGTTTGGGACCAGAAGTATTTTCATATTTTGGATTTTTTTGGAATTTGGAATATTTGCACAGTGAGATCTTGGAGATGGAACTCATGGAATTTGTTTAAGTTGCACATGCATATTAAATTGTAAATTCAAATTGTTGTAAATTATATTTAATTAGATATATATATGTTGTTGTTGTGTGCCTTCAGGTTGTTTCCAACTTATGGTGAACCTAAGGCAAAACTGTCACAGGGCTTTCTGGAGCTAAAAGTGTGTGATGTGTCCATTACCGTTCTTTTTAATGGGAGGGCCACTCCTCCATCAGTTCTTCTCCTCTTTCCTTCTTCCTGTAGGGAACAAGAGGTAATTATGGAGTCTTGTTTGGGACCCCGTGCACATGCTGTTTGCAAAGTCTCAGTCGGTGGTGCAAACCTGTGAATTCTTCATGTTCCCAACAGAAAGAAGACTGGGTTCTGCTTTTCAAAAGTTTCATTTTTTTTTCTTTGGAGAGTTTTGAATTTCCAGATAGGAGAGGCTCAACCTGTATTTACACACTGCTCTAATGTAACTCTATAAATCTTCTGTTGTAGAAATCTAATGGAATCTTCATGAATGTGTTTCTGATTGTTTTGCCTCTTGAATCCATGGCTCATGGCCTATTTCATGAATTGGGAAATTGTTTGGGAGGAACGTGTGTTGGCTATGCAGTTGTGATTCCTACAAATTTCTGCAGGTATCCTCATGCTTTACAAGTTAACAGTTAATGCAAATGTTACATTGTATTTGTTCTACCAACATTTGGCTGGACTCACCAACTTAATATTAATTTATTGCCTAGATGTGCATGAATTTCTAAACATGCTTTAATTGTGGTGTGCATGAAGATGTAATTATTTGTCAATTTATTTAACTTGAGAGCACCATGACATAGTTGAAACCTCTTTCAAGGTTTAGGCTGAAAAGAAGGTTATTGAAATTGCTTCGTGTTCAGTTCTAGAATCCTAGTTCAGAAAACAAATCCTAGTGGAAACCAAATGCCAACTTGGAAAAAGATGGTACATTTTTAGTTTTACAGGAAATGAAACACCCTAATAAAAACTCTTCCTTTTAATTTGCTATCCAAAAAATTGTATCAAGACACTTAAGGGAAATTTTTAACATTACTCATTATACCTGGAAGTACTATTTTTCTGTTCAGGGTAACTTATCTGTCTCCCTACCCTCTACAGTTGGTCAATCACAAGTACATTCAAACATTTTGAGCTCAGAGTTGAGACAAATTACCATTAAATGGACCTGCCTTATTTCAGTCAAAAAGTTTAGTGTTCCATTCTTTTGCAGTGAATTAGGCTGTTTTAAAAGAACTCTGTATGCTATAATATCCTATTCATTTTAGTGCAGCGGATTTTAGTAATAACATCAATAAAAGAACTGATTATAATCAATATTTCTGCTTAAACTGTAGCAACATAGAATCCCATTAGATTAAAAAAAAACAACTAGGGCTGTTAAAGTCCTGCCAAAATTCAGTTGTAATATAAAACACTATGTGCTTCTGCTTCTGTGCTGAAATGGAAGAGACTTTATATGCACCTGAAATAACCAATATGTCAGATCAGGCTATATCTGTGAAAACAAAGTGCTCAGGGATTTTCTCCAGAATTACTCATGATAGTTCTGCATTTAGAAAGAAGACAGCAGCTGCCATCAGTAGCGTGATATAGCAGTTCAAATTTTTTATAACAAAGTTGGAAAGTCAAGCAATACCAGGCATGGGACCAAAGGGGGCTCAAGGTTGGGCAACAAAGTATGAGTGATCAGTTCCTGCACACTGTTTAGAAGGCAGTGTCAGATAGCTTTAATAGAGTGTGGGTGGTTTTCTTCTAGGCTGTGGAACAGTTGCTGTTTTTGTTAGTCTTGTTGACTATGACAAGTCCTCCAGTGTCTGGAGTGAATGTTCCTCTGTACAAAAAGTTGTCCTCCATTTTTTTTTTTTAAAAGGGCATGCCAGGGAGATTATAGAAAGCTCCATATTTACTACTGTGCTTAGATGCAGTGTGTGTTGTATATGCTGTCTATGGCCCAGGAGTTTGCTTAGAGACCTTGGCTTGGAGTCCTGTTTTAAAATGTAAGTTACAGGACACACAATTCTAAAATGCTTAAGTTGTTACAGTGGTGTGGGAGCTCAGGTTATGATGCTCGACAAGATAGAAGGCAGTAGCAAAAGAGTGAGACTGCATTACAGATGGGTAGAGTCAGTCAAGAAAGTCATAGCCTGGAGTCTACAAGACCTGAGCAGGGCTGTTGATAACAGAGTGACTCATTCAGAGGGTTGTCATAAATCAAAGTTGACTTGATGGCAGTTAACAACAAAGTAAAAAATTGTCATAAAGTATAAATGTCATTATTAATGTATGTCATTAAGAGCAGAGGATTGTTGATGATAAAATCTCTTTTTCTCCCTCTTTTCCCTTCATGTAGTCCTGATGGCCAACCAACATTGCTTCCTCCTGAACATGTACAAGAGCTAAATTTGAGATCAACAGGCATGCTTAACGCCATTCAAAGGTTTTTTGCATATCATATGATTGAGACTTATGGTTGTGACTATTCTACAAGTGGACTTTCTTTTGATACTCTTCATTCTAAGCTGAAATCATTTCTTGAACTTCGGACACCTGATGGACCTCGACATGATACCTATGTGTTATATTACAGTGGCCACTCTCACAGCTCTGGGGAATGGGCACTTGCAGGTAATCAGTTACTAAAGACTCTCTTTAAATGTATGTATTCTTACAGGTTGTATCCTACTTACGTTTAATAATAACAGTTTTTTAGTATTGGAATTTGATACTGCATATTTATGAATTAAAAGGTGCATGTGTTTGAATCCTTAGAAGTATATGAACAATGATAGCCTGTATCACATGGTGGGTGGAAAGGGAGGGAGCAGAGAAGGTTTTTTGCCTTCTTCTACTCATATGATACCTAAATTACTGCAGTCTTTCATATGATAGCTTAAGGTGGTAACTTTAACTAACTAAATTTCCAGTTTGAAAACTAGCAGTACACGTTTCTAATTCCTTTGAAGTATACAAAGAAGACTGTTTTTGAATTTTGCCATTATTAGTAGAGGAATATTCCTATCAACCATATCTGAGAATGAGATTTGTTTTTTATTGTGCTTTCATCTTGCATCATTAATGACTTTCATTTACAAGCTATTTCATTCTTTAGAAGCATAAGAAAGCAGATAGAACTGCACTGATATAATTGAAGAATCTAACCTGTTATCTGCTATACAGAGTGAAAAATGGAAACTGCAAAGCAGTGCTGACTAAAAATACGGCAGGCTGCTGCAGCTGTTTGAAAAGACAACACATAATTCAAAGTGACGGTATTCAAGATGTGAAATTGAAAGTGATGACAAAGAAATAGGAGAAAGTTCCATGATGGAATCATATGTGAAGCTTGCATTTAGGCACTTGATAGTATTTTCATGAAAGAAAATACCACTCAGCTAGAAGAAGGAAAGGAGCACCTAGTGACAGATTGATTTGGGATCAGTTTTCCTAGCTTTCATGGTGGAAATGGTAGCATGTAGTTTGGCCTAGTATTTGAATGCAGATAGAATACAGAACAGAAGTACATCTGGTTGGTATGTCTTATTAGACTAGATATTGTTTATCGTACAGTTGATGGGACACCAAGTTATTAATGGGAGTGATTCCAGCTGTCCTGCATGTGAGTTACTAGTTTCCTCAGAACTGTTAGCTGCAGTCCCTGCACTATATTATAAACAGTTCTCAAGAGTTTCCAAATCTTTGAGAAAGTGGGAAGGAGTCTGTGCAGAGAGATACAGGAAGAGAAGAGTGAGAGGGCTGCACTCTGAATATAGTTATTTAGATTCAAGCAAATCTTTAATTCGTATGTTTCTTGGGAGAATCATAGAGTTGAGAATGGTCATCTAGTCCAATGTCCTGTTCAATCCAGTCTCTGCAAAGCAGAGTGGAGCAACAGCATTCCTGGCAGATGACTGTTCGGCCTCTCATTAAATGTTCCCATTGACAAAGACTCCCAGGGCAATTCCATTGTCAAATAGCTCTTACCTTTGGGAGCAACAGAGAAGAAGCCTGACCCCCTTTGAGATAATTGAAGAATGCTATACAATGTCTCCTCTTGATCTTTTGTTATTTACGTTAAATAGCCAGATCTTTCAACTTTTGCTTACAGCATTCAGTTTTCAAATCCTTCACTATCCTCACCATTTCTTGGATATGTCTAGTAATCAGTATCCTTCTTAAGATGTGGTATGTGGAACTGGATATAATACTCCAACCATGACCTGACTAGCACAAGATATAGAACAATTACAGTGGGCCCTTGGTATCTGATAGAGTTTGGTTGCAGCCCCATCCCACAGTGGATACCAATATTTGTGGATGCTAAAGTTTCATTATATATAGTGGTGTAGTAAAATAGTGTTCCTTACGTAAAATGGCAAAATCAACATTTGCTTTTTTTAAATTATTTTTATTTTAGTATCTTCAAGCCATGGTTGGTTGAATTCATGGATGGGGGCGGGGGCAATATACTTTCTTTTATTTGTACACTATTGTCCAAATCCAGTTGTTGCTCTCTAACAGGTTAGACCCATTGAATATTTGAGAACTGAGTAAATAAGCACTTTAAGTTCTGTTGTTTCAGTTTTTCTCTTCTAGTTGAGACTAAGAACTTGATTTAGACTTTTGCTTCTGTTAAGATAGTATAAAACCACATTAGCTTTTTCAGCCAATGTACAACACTACTGGCTATTACTCACCTTGTAAAGCATTAAAAAAAAACTAGCTGCTTTTCACATGTATTGCTGCCAAATTGGGTTGCCCCTGTTGTCCACTTTTTCATAGCTAAATGAAAGAGTTTACAGCTTTGTCTCCAAGTCAGTCCTAAAAAGATTGAACACCATAGCACCTAGGACGGAGCTCTGTGCTCTGTCTGAGACTCCTCTCACAATGATGCACAGCTATTAATGAGCGCTCATTTGATGTGATTCCCAACTAGCTATGGAACCACTTAACAGTAATAGCATGCAACTCACATTCTATTCCACAAGCATGTGCAGACATAAATACACAGAAGAAATTTTGTCCAATGCTTTGTTAGGATTATGTCCACAATGTACCTATGACCTACCAAACTATTAACTATATGTGAAAAAAATCAGGCATGACTTACTCTTAATAAACCTATGTTGGTTTCTATAATCGGCACTGGTCTCTGGGTGCTTGAAACCAACCACTGAATAATCCATTTTGGAATTTTGCACAGTATCAGGGTTTGGCTGATTTATCTTAGCTCATCTACGTTTACCTTTTCTCTCTATTTGAAGAGGGGAAACATTTGCCCATCTCTGGCTTTCTGACACATCACCTGTTTTTTGGGAGGTTCTCAAATATTACAGTCAGCGGCTTTAAAACAATGCGTACAAGCTCTTTCAACACCCTAAGGTATAATTCATGCAGCTTGGAAGCTTGAACTCAAAATAGCTAGCTGTTCAAAACCCTCTTTGTATTATTATTTCTTCTTGCTCAGGGATGGATAAAGGAAAAAGAGTTTTAAAAGACCATTTTTCAAAACAGGAAATAAACCTGAACCAGCTTCTGTTCACTTTCTGTTTTTAAAAATTGCTTCTCTTGGTCATAAATTGGCCCACTGATGCCTAAATCATTGCAAGAATGCCCCCATTTCCCCAGAGAGAATCTGGGCGGTGGGAGTGGATCTCCAAGGTCCTTAATCTGGAAGTGTCAAAACAGCAAGTTGTCAAATAGGGGGTATCAAAAGTTTGGGGCTCTCTGTACATTCTTTATGATGGTACTCTTCCTTTTCTTTAGAGCCAAAATAGAATAATAGAGTTGGAAGAGACCGCAACGGCCATCATGTCCAACCCCCTGCCATGCAGGAACACAAACTCAAACAACCCTCTGCAAAGGGCGACCAAAATGGTGAGGGGCCTGGAAGCTATGCCCTATGAGGATAGACTTAGAGAGCTGGGTATGTTTAGTCTGCAGAAGAGAAGGTTAAGAGGGGACATGATAGCCATGTTTAAATATTTGAAGGGATGCCATGTAGAGGAGGGAGAGAGCTTGTTTTCTGCTGCTCTAGAGACCAGGACAAGGAGCAATGGATTCAAGCTGCAGGAAAGGAGATTCCACCTGAACCTCAGGAAGAACTTCCTGACAGTCAGAGCTGTCCGGCAGTGGAATATGCTGCCTTGGAGTGTAATGGAGTCTCCTTCTTTGGAGGTTTTTAAGCAGAGGCTAGATGGCCATCTGTCGGGAGTGCTTTGAGGGTGTTCCTGCATGGCAGGGGGTTGGACTGGATGGCCAATGTGGTCTCTTCCAACTCTACATTTCTGTGATTCTATGAAATGGCCATCCAACCTCTGTTTAAAAACCTCCAAAGGAGGTGACGCCACCATACTCTGAGGCAACATATTCCACTGTTGCATGGCTTTTATCATCAGGAAGTTCTTCTTGATGTTAAGGTGAAATTTCTTTTCCTGTGGTTTGAATCTATTACTCTGTGCCCTATTCTCTGGAGCAGCAGAAAACAAGCTTGCTCCATCTTCAACATGACATGCCTTCAAATATTTAAACATGACTATCATGTCACCTCTTCAGTTGCTGAAATTCAGTCATTAGTCTCATCTCATATTATCAGTAAAGACAGGCTGTGTAGTGTAGTGGTTTAGTGTAGTGTAGTGTACTGGGACTTTGGGAGACCAGGGTTTGAATTCCTAGTCAGCCTTGGAAACTCACTGAATGATCTTAGGCTAGTCACACTCCACCTCAGAAAAAGACCATGGCAAACCCTCTCTGAACAAATCTCCCCCTTCCCCCCCAAAAAACTGTTATAGGGTAACCATAATTCAGAAACAACTTGAAGTCATATTAGCATCAACATATTAATTGTGATACCTATAAAATTTTACAGTGGTCCCCTCAACTGTCGCAAGGGTTCAGGTTCAGAACCCTTGCAAAGGTAAAAAAAAGAAAGAAAGAGAAAAAAAGCAACTCCCCCCACCTAAGTGAGCACTCCCCCTCCCATTTCCTTGCCGTTTGCCTGAGTGGCTATGCCTTCATTCTCCATCCCTGGTCAGAAGGCAAGTGAATGGGAAGAGGCAGCCCCATGGGTAGAGAAGGCACATGCAAGCCTTTCCCCCCTCCATTCACATGATTTTGGCCCAGGGGAAGAGGAGGAAGGCAGGGCGCCCAGGCAAAAGGCAGGAGAATGGAGGGGGAAGGGGGCACACATGAATGAGCCTTTCCTCTTCCATTCACTTCCCTTTTGCCCAGGTGTAGAGAAAGACAATAAGGCACCCAAGCAAAAGGCAAGCAAACAGAAGTGTGGGGAGGCAAGCAGGCACGTTGTAAGTAATCAAATTCACAAAAGTCAAACCCACAAATGTGGAGGGAGGACTGCACTTAATATTCCATCTTGGGCTTTCAAATTCATCCTCTCTCCCCCAGTATTCTGGCTGGCATCCTATTGGTTCATCCCAGTTGGATTAAACCCATTCAATCAATTGTTGAAGGTGAGTGCACATGTAGATAAAAACCAGTGGGTTCAGTAGGCCTACTCTAGTTAGAACTTAAGCCAAATTTAGGCCACTGTAACATTGGAGGCAGGATGTTGCTTCCTCCTGCCTCTGCTATATTTTCCTGTGAATAAAATCTGTGGTGGCTCCTTTCATTCCTTTGTAACTTATATTCTTGCCCCAATGAGTAGTCCTTAGTTTAGCGCTAGGTATTTGTCAGTCCACTTTTGCCACTCCATCACAGGTGAAAAAATTAATAAGAGGTGGCAACAATGAAAAGTTAAAGAATCCAGTTAGCATTCAAAATCATGTCTCTGATTTTTTTTTGTCACTCAGTGTCTGTGAGCTCTTATGACTTATTTAAGAGAGTTTTAGTTTATTGGTGTTTTTTAATGTTTTTATTTCATTATTGGGGTTTCAGTAATTTCACAGTAGTGTGTAAAATAAACAGCAAATAGTTACTGCTCAGATGTAGAATCCTGCTGGGTGACCTTGAGCAAGTCACACTTTCTTCAGAGGAAGGTTAAAAAAAAAACACCCTGTGATAGAGTTGCCATAAGTTGGAAATGACTTGAAGGCACACAACAACAAAGTCATACATAAGCCTTGAACAGTCAAACAGCTTGGAAAGTTGAATTCACTAACTTAATGTAGAATGTAGAAGCAAAGTTTGAACAATAAAGCCTTGTCTGTATCATTACAACTGCCTGTTTAATTACCACGTCTGTGAACATTCACGCTAATAATATTTCCTCCTCAGAATGACTGCACTTGGATGGCCCAAATGTAAAAAGCAAGAATTCTTGATACTTGGTTAAATTAAACTATGCCTGCATATTTCTTTTATAGAAAAGTAAGACTAAATGACTTTTGAGACTTAGTATTCTGCCTACTTAATTAGACTCAGAAACTCTGCTCAACAAAAATAGCATCATTCTCTACTGAACTGGGAAGTAGTTACAGGACTCAGATTCTGCTAGCCCTAGAGTATTTAGATTTTGAAAACATCAGTAGTCAAGTCTGAGTGTGATCAAAGCCTAAGATATCTGCCTCACCTCAGTAGGGATGGGGACGATTATGATTCTTTTGGTTTATTTGGATAATTATTGAGATCTTTAATACTGTCTTTAACAGGTCTCTACATGTTAGTTTGCAGTAGCATCTTGTATTTGTTTAAGGAAATTCTGCAGTAAGTTTGAATGTTTTTCTAGAACAGCATTTCAGACTTACAATCTTTTCCTTGATTTTGTCATTCTGGCCTGTAAAAGAATTGATAAACTATAGAGCAAATAACTTTTCTAATTAAGAAACAGCTGCTCCTGTGATTTGTTATATGCTATATGGTTTGGACAGCTACCCCAGTTACTTCTGGTTACACACAATTCTACTAGGACTAAAATGGAAATTCCTAATAAGTACATGAAAACTCTGACACCTTTACTATGCCTGTTCTTATTGTGTAGGGAAGCATGGGGGAGGGGTGGAATTCCAGATAGATAATTTTATGTTTGTTTTACTGGCAGAATTAACAAATCATCTCCCCTTTTAGTGATTGCATATATTGTTTTAATCTAGCAACTCTTCTTATGTGTTCAGATTCTGCCTGAAAATTGATTTGAACATGAGAACACTGTGGATATTAGAGTATTCCCCAAGTTTCTAAATCTCACATACCTTCCAGTGGATTGATGAGAGAAGACACAGGCAGGGCTCCATCATGCTTAGGCCCAGCAATAGATGGAAGACTCTCCCCTCCATTCTAACTGCCACTGCCTCAGAGAGAAGAATGCGCAGTCACAACTATTATGCCTAGGTCAAGAAGTGGATTAAACCCCACCCCTCTATCCTAACTGCCATTGCTCTAGCCTCAGAGGGGGCTAGAAGACGCAGGCACAGCCTGGCAGCTGATGAAAAGCCATTCCTCCATCCCAAATGCCACTACTGTGACCTCAGGCGGAGATTAGAAAAGGCAGAAACAGTTCCATCATGCCTGAACAAATAAAAGAATAGATAGTATCTGCTGGACTTAATCCCCTACCCTACTGCAATTCTTTTTTTCTAATATTTTGTGTTTAGATTGTAAGCCTGAGGGCAGGAAATGGTTAGATCAGTGAGTTGTAAACTGCTCTAAGAGGCCTTTTGGCTGAAAGTTGAGGTATAAATAAATAAATAATTTGATTGGCTTAAATGATCTGACTAATCTATAATGGGAATGTTGTATTCATTTTTCTTTAACTTCTACGTTTCTGTTTTGCCACAGGTGGTGATGCATTACGGCTTGACACACTTTTAGAATGGTGGAGAGAGAAGAATGGTTCTTTCTGTTCAAGACTTATCATAGTATTGGACTGTGAGAACTCTCAGCCTTGGGTTAAAGAAGTAAGAAAAATCAGTGACCAGTATATTGCAGTTCAGGGAGCAGAACTGGCTAAAGTGGTAGACATAGAAGAATCAGACCTTCCGCACCTTGGTGATTTTACTAGAGAATGGGTAGAATACAACTGTAATCCCGACAGTGACATCAGTTGGTTTGAAAAGGGGCGTACAGTGAAAGCTGTCTACGGAGTGTCAAAACGATGGAGTGACTATACTTTACATTTGCCAACTGAAAGTGATGTTGCCAAACACTGGATGATGTATTTCCCACGAATCACCTACCCACTGGTTCACCTGGCAAACTGGTTCTGTGGTCTTAATCTTCTCTGGATCTGCAAAGTGTGTTTTCGGTGTCTGAAAAGATTAAAAATGAATTGGTTTCTTCCCACAGTATTGGACACAGGACAAGGCTTCAAACTTGTCAGATCTTAAGAACCAAAGATGAGCAGAACTGAGAACTCTTAGATCTTGAAAACATGATGGACTTGCTAACTGTTTTATTTGTAACAGTTTATTGTTTGAAAAAACATTTGCTACTTTTGTAGCCATATTCCCTTTGCTCATTATCTTGAGCATCCATATTTGTGAAGGGTAAGAAATTCCATTAGGTGACAAGGTCAGCATAAATATTAATTAAAAAGCGATACTAAGTTGGATCTGAATTATCTGAAAGCTATTAAATACACCCATGCACTTGAGAGAATGATGTGTGCACTTGTTTGCTTTGGAGTGGTCTGATCAGAATAGTGAACAATAACTTGATTTTTCTTTAAACTATTAGATTGCCATTCTCAACACAGATACCTCAACATGATTCCTATATGAAAGAAGGGGAAATGGCTTACAAGCTCCTTCGTCTTTGTTGGATTTCAGGGCTCCTCAAAGGGCAGTGAATCAAAATTAAACGAAGAACTCTGGCAAGTAGGTAGCTTTAAGGCTAAGCAATCCAGTTCACATTAAGTAAATGTGATATCTTTCTCTGCAACTTCTAAGAGTACATATTTAGAATACTCAGATTCTGAACATATATATGTAGAAGTAAGCATTACTGATATTGGCAAAATTGATTTCCAAGTATCATCAGTATTGAATCAATTAATTCTTTTTGTGCTGGAAAATTGGATTAATATCTGATATTAGTTTCAGAATATCTGATATATTTAATTAAAAATCAAACAAAGGCAGATAGCTCTTGAGTTGTGGAATCCAACAAAAAATGAACTTTGTATCAAATCAGCGCTGCCTTCTTTGCTCATTTGGTGGTAGCAAGGTTCTGAATTCCTGTCTCTCCAAACGGAAGCAAATTATCTTAACTGCCTATGGAGATAAAAAGAATTTGATTGGTGGGAAAAACAACCTGTTCTTACTTCCTTTGGCTTCAGAACCTGACTTTACTCCTTCTAACTGTAATGCTGAAAATGGAGGCTTAGAATATGAGCTGGAAAATGTGCTCATCTAAAACAGATATTAAAGCACTGTAACTTCTTCTTCACTACCTCCAGCTCTTATATTTTTAGATTAACTCCATAACAAAAAGCTACCTATACTGCATTCATTGATCTTAGGTCTTAGCAGTCTGCTTCAACCTAAATTGTTATCACTGTAACCACCATCCCCCAACTTAATTTCCTTTACTGGAGAGGTTTAATTTGGTAAGCTCCTATCTTGTTGATTTTTCAAACTGTATTAAGGTACCATGAAAACATACATAACAAGGCAAAACTCTTAATGATTTTTAAACATACCAGGTCACTTCCAGATTCCTGTATTGACTTTTTAACGCAGAAATGTTATAACTGTTTTTCACACCTGTTTTCTGGCTGTGAACATTTCTGCCAGATGCTGTAAAATAAGTAGACACTGTTTGACACATTAAGAACAATTCTCATGTCCAGCCAAACTGATGAAGATTGCAGAATTCTGGTTGGAAATGTCCATGTAACAAAGAAAGACCTCATCAGTGGGAGCTTCACTACACAAGAAGCCCTTTTCTTCAGCTGATCATGGTTTTACAAATTCAGGAATTTATGAGTAGCAGTTCCTTCTTTTACATAGCCTAACCACAGTAGAACTAATGTTCTGCGGAGACACATGCAGCCCTATGCTAATCAGTTTACTTGTAGAGATGACTGGAGACACAGGTGAACTTAGCTACAGATTGTACAACATGGACATTGGCATATTGAGCCCTCCACGATGGCTAAAATGGAATGGCAATCTGATCAGATGTCAGGAGTGATGAGTTGTGTACACATTTTGCTAAGACATGCTGAAATTTGAGCCCAGCCATAGTACTGAGCAGTATAATGACTTATGAAACGTGATGATTGTTGCACGTGTAAGTAAGCCCAGACAAGGTCAACAAGGGTATTTTGCCTTAGGCTGAAGTAGATGTGAAAATATTGTGATTTGGAACAGGTTCAGCCGAGGTGATCATCTTCAGTTCCTGATTATTAGCTTTTAAGGGCTATATAACACCATGCAGAGTGGAGTTCGGGAAACCAGATTGAAAGTGATTTTCTATGCCTAGGTTCTCATATATTTATTTTTTAAAAAAAACTCACATTGTTTTAGATTGAAATGTTTCTGGGCAGAGGTTATTTTGGCTCTTTACATTTTATTTATCTTCCTTTTTATACCTCTCATTTCCTATAATGTGCAAATGCTGATGTCTCCAAATAGCTTGCATCTAATTGGAAAGCAGATAGATAAGTAACCTCTGCAAAAAGGTTAAGCCATTACCTTTCTATGACAATTGCACTTTCATCTATTCCCATTTCTTTAGTGATCTTTTGAAGCCTTTTCGCTTTAGTACTGAAAAGTTAACATTTCTCTTGGGTACACTGTGCTTCCTTGGGGTTATAAAATGCTAAACTGATTTAACAGTGAGCTAAACCTGTGTTTTTAAAGGGTTTATTGCCTGCAGATAACATTACTCTTGAAAAACTTCTTTATTACCATTCGGGGTTTTTAAAATGAAACTTGTTCTATAAAAGTATTATTTAACATATGTGGCTCTTTTGTATGATTCTTTTTGTATTTTGCTTTTTCAGTCCTATTGTTCAGCTGTCTCTTTTGGTACTAATTTCTAAAATATCTTAATTGTATCAAGATAGAAGTCACAATAGCTAGTAAGGTTCTTAAATTGTTCTTTTCTTTTTTTTGTTTTGTAGAACAGATAGCAAAGAGAGAGAGACCTATTTTATTTTATCTGGAATTGTTTTGTAGATAAGAGCCTACCAGATGAGGTAGGGAATGGTATAAAGAAGTATTTATTGATTTTCAGTGGAAAGGTTCCCTATGTTAGTTGCTTGTCTATCCTGAAACAAAACTAGTGGGAAATAAAGCCATGCACATATAGTCAATAATACAGCTCTGTATTATGCACCATAATACTGTGGTATAGATTAACTGCTGTGGTCAAGATATGTTTCCTTTACTTTTGTAAAGTTAGCTAAATTGGATTGGTAAAAATTGTTCTCTTTTCCTGGCATCTGTTCAGTAACCCAATATCAGTCCTTTGTATACTTGATATTAACTTGATGTTAAGATACATCAGCATTTTAGAAGTGTTAAGTCTTTGGAGTATTCATATTTGTTTGTTGAATACTCTAGGGTGGGTGGGGGTGAATTAAAGCTGCAGTGTGGAACTCGGCTTGAAAGCTTTTGGAATTTCAGACCAGTTGTACTGAATGCAGAAAGTGAAAGAAAAATCTTTGCTAATGAATAGTTGGATTCATGTTCTGTATACCTTTTGACAGTACTTTTCCAATAATTGGAACCTCTGGACATTCAGTATTGGTTCAGCAGAGTGCCAAAACAGCAATTGTGCTAAGTGCACATTCATATTTCTGTTAGAAGCAACTTGGAAAAGCTGATCTATATTGGTTCTCTGGCAAAGATGAACAAAAGGCTGCTTCCACTACACAGCATTTTTGTTGGTTATGTCTGATTCTTGCCCCACCCCCAGCTAAAGTTCTCTGGTTTGCTAAGAAATTTATTGGCTTCAAGTGAGGGAAAAGTTGACAGGTGACACTACTTTTAGACTAAGTTGTTCTGGGTTGAATTCTAGGCACACTTTCCTAGAGATAAACACCATAACACAGACCTGTGCTATGAACAGAATAGGATTTATCTGTGAGTGAATGTGTATAAGATTTCACTCTTAACTATCTTGCTTAAAGGTATCTAGATTCTTTGAGGTGTTATGCCTCCCAGACTTAAAACTGTCCTTTAAATACAAATGCATATTGTGGTATTTCTATAATTACAGTTCTTTCTGCGAAGTGATCCTTGAAAGTAGAATAAATTTTAATATTTGAAATGAGGAAAAATGTAGAGAACTGAATATTAATAGGAAATAACAGTTAATGTAATCCAGTTCTTGTGGTATATTCTTAACCACCTGTGATTGTTCAGAGCTTCATATGCACATCTTGTAATCCCAAGCTAAGAGTGCCACAGCATATTAATGCACCAGAAACTTAATTCCAAGAGACTTCAGTTGGAAAAATGTTTCTATTAGAAGTCATAAGCCAGCTGTTGATTAGTAACATAGTCCTCTTCACAACATTAGTGCAGTTTTATTGAACAAAGTTTGTTCAGTCATGGTTGTGCAGAATGAAAAGTATGAAACATCACTAGCTGAACTTCTCTAGCTTTATGGCTTTCCAGAAGTCTTTTAGACTTCAGGTTCAACATTTTCAGAGAGATATTTCTTAACAGCCCCCTGAACTGGGATTGAACCTTAGATTGTGGTGGAGTTGAACAAAGATTAACATTTTGGTAGGGAAAAAAAGTATATATCTCTGCCATGGAGACCTATAGAGAAGCTAACAAAATGCAGCAGGTTAGTTGTAAAATGGAAATTGTTTCTTAGGGTCAAACTAGATAAAAAGGAGAATGCTTATTCATAGAAATTAACTGGCTTTCCTTCCCATGGCAGGATTTCTTCAAAGTCACATGCCTCTGCAATCAGATCTGCTAAGGCAAATATACTAAATGCAAAATATATTAAGTGAGGATAAATCACTTGCTGTGACAAACATATCTCTCAGCACTCGGAGGAGAAACTCCACCAAAAAAAAAACCACAATAAACATATAGTATATTTTGACCTTGAGTTTCATAAGTACATTTTCAAAGAAGAGTAACTCATGAGTATTTCTTACACCATTAGAACCTGTTTTTTTTCCTATGAATCACAGATATGTCCTTTACCTTTAACATCTTGCAGTGTGGATTTGGGGATAGTTGGTGCAACAACTTGAATTACTGTTTCTGCTTTGGAGTAACACAAACAGGATTGAAAACAGCCACGCAAAACGGAAGGTTAGCACTGAAGGGGAGACACTGTTCATAGATTAAGTATACAAACACAAGAAGGGTGGCTAGAAAGTACTGGAAAGTAAACTTACTTAAAATCACATACAAGAGACATTGACCAATATTCTGTGTCAGCTATTTTGTCACGTATACTTAACTAAGGCCATTTCCGCACTACGCCCCTCCCAAAACTGCAAACCCCAGGATTCCATAGGATGTTGAAAGTGGAATAATCGCGCTAAAAAAATGTAGTGTGGAAATAGCAGTAACCTTTCCTGGCCCAGCCCTTCCAAACTTGATGGAAACAGCATTCCACTATGCTGCAGTTGCCAGAAGAATGGAATCATGAATATGGATCAGTTACCTAGATTTATTCGTCTGCAACTGTTCTGTGAGAGGCAATGTAGTATAGTTTGAGTGTTGGACTAGGACACTGGGAGACCAGGGCTTAAGCCCCTGTTTTGCTGTGGAAACCTATTGGATGACCTTGGGCAAGTTGTGCTCTCTCAGCCTCAGAAGAAGGCAGGGACACACCCTGTCTGAACAAATTCTGCAAAGAAAACCCCATGATAGGTTCACTTAGGGTAGCCATAAGTCAGAAATTATTTGAAGGCACACAAAAACAACTGTGATGTGTTCATGATCACTACTTTGACACTATTGCCACAATCATAACACCTCCTCCCCAATCTGCTTGACTGGCACCAGCTGCATGAGAAGGAGGTCTGTTCTGCCAGCAATGGGTGAATGATGTTTCTGTCAGGTTTGAGAGGTCTGGGCCCAGGAGAAGTTACATAATTATGTATAATTAACCAAGTAGCTGAATATACTTGGCAACGTAGAATACTTGCCTAAATATTTTGTATTGACTCAAGAACAAGAATTAGAATATAATATCTGGGTGTTCTTTTAAAGCAGGGTTGGGCAAGGTGCGGCCCTTTTCTTAGTCCTAGCTGGAGAGCAACATCTGGAGAGCCACCTTTTCCCCACTCCTTAAGATTCATCAACAGCTACAACAGAGCAGCCATTGTCATACCTGCTGGGAAAAATGCAATTTTTTAAGGGAGACAGAAGTACTTATTGGTTGGAGCCAGATTTTAAGGATAGCCAATGATCATCCCCTGAGTTGCAGTTGAATAAGAGTGGTTGTTCAAATAACTGAAAAAGACTGCAGTTAACTATGTCACTTTATATAGATCCTCCTGCTCACTATATTTCTGTAGCACAGGTGCAAATCATGTAGCCCTACAGATGTTCCACTGCACCTCCCAGCACTCTTCATCATTTTTTACTAGGTAGAGCTGATGAGAGCTGCAATCTAACAGCATGGGGGGCACGTTCCCACCTCTGCTCAAGCAAGAGATAGTGCTTAAACTGGTCTGAGGGAGGACACAATATTGCAAATGGTTTATGTGGGGGAGTGTGAAACTTTACCATCAGAGTCAAGTATATCTGTAGAGTACCTTCCTTCCAATTATGGATGGCTTCACTAAAGCTCCGTATTTGACAGAAAGTAAAAGAAGCTTGTTAATAGGTATGCTTTCTTGTGCTCTTAAGGTACATAGCTGATAAGCCTGTATACTGGCACTTAGCTAGGGTAGCACCACTTGAAGTGCCTGGTGGTTTGTGGACTGAGTTTGAATGCACATTGTTCAATACCTTTTAAAGCAGAGATGCCTGCTTTAAATGCAGGAGTACTTGACAGCACTGTCAAAACAGACTAAATAGCAGCTATAGGAAGCCTACCCACATACATACCGGAGTTCATTCTGCTTACCACAGAAATCAGTGAGCTTAAGGCTGAAAGCCTATACATGCTTACTTGGAAATAAGAGCCACTGAACTCAGTAAAATATACTTCTGAGTAGACAGACCTGGTGTGTGCTGTAAGTGTATGTGGGGTGGGCTGGATTTGAAACAGCTGGAACAACCACAAGACAGACCAATTTCATGCAGTTTTGTATAGCTGGTTGGGAAAATGATACAATGTACAGTATTATGCATTTCTAGACAACTGAAAAAAAAATATGGAAGGTTGTTCTGTCTTCACTAGTAGTTTGCCTAAAAATGAATGTTATCAAATGGCTGGATGGGATGACTAAAAAAACAATTTTAGTACTGCAGCAAGTCTCTAGTTTACTCTTTCAAATCTACCCAAGGAAAGGTTAAGGGATTTAAAACTAATTCCAATTTCCCCTTAGTTACTCAAAGGCAAAAAAATGTTTTTATATTCTTTATATAAAATCTATTATGGTAAAGTTTCTGACTCTGGTAAATCCCTCCATGTACTAATTATAGTCATCAGTCAGACCCAAAATAGATTCAGTATAATTCTTAGCCTGTCTCTGACAGGGGAGCACAATTAAGAGATTCAATTGACTTGTTTTAGTAGGCATCTTTTCTTTTACAAGAATGCCCCTTATTCTGATATTGCCATGTGGATGATAACTCATGGCTCTCTTGAATGCTACAGCTTCTATGACTGCTTTAGTTGTCTGCACCCTTTCAATTTAACATTGGCAATTTCAACCAGCTGGCTCTCACCCTTGCACCATCTACTGTCTATGCATTTAAACTGCACACATTACTTGTTTTGTGTCTGAGAACTTGCAGAGAATTTGGGATGTTCACTAGTAAGAGAAATCAGACTAAAAAGCTGAACATGGCATAGTATAAGCATATGGTCTACACAGGCAGGTGCACATGCATAAAAGATTTTCTTTCAAGACATAGGCTAGGTTGAGGTGGACCCCACTGTTTTCACTGAGAAGTGTGAAGCACCTGCTGTAACTATTCTCTCAAACCACTATACCACACTGGCTCTTCATAATTCCTTAACAGCATGTTGTTAACTTTGACCAAGCTGCATCACATTCATAGTTACATAAAGTAGTTGCAAATAACCTAAAGAACTAACCTGCCAAACCCACACTAAACTTCACAAAGTTGCACCCAAGCAATGGAAGACTTCCAGTCCCCCTCTGTCCCTGAGCTGTAGTGCTCTCTGCTTCATCCTGAAACACTTCACTCAACTACAGCACAGACATCCAATGCTTGAAGTTTAAGGTGGGTGTTGGGGCACTTATGATCATTTTTGATCATGAAATAGTAACACAATTGCAAATACATAGCATAGCAGAATACAGAGCAGTTACAGAGCTAAAACATCATGGCAGGATGCCAGCTTTTATTGTGGCCTATGTTTTTCTCATAACAGTGAGTCAAAGTGACTAATGAAGGAAGATGAGAGCTGCAATACCTAAAGTGATACAAATTGCCCAACCTGGATTGATCATTTATTTATTGATTGATACATTTAGCAAAATGTAAAAATGATACTACAGGCTTCAAACCCAGAATACAATTTGGATGTCTTTCTTTAAAAACAAATGACACAGCATAGTGGTGGCTCTGTTTCTACTGGCTTATCTAGAAGGAAGTGTTGCAAAACTACTGTTTAGTTCAGCGGTGCTTGGTCTGTGAGCTTCGGCAAGGTTGTCTTTCATATTGCATGCTGCTTAACACCTCAGTGGAACCACTGGTGATATCATTACTGGTGGCCTAGCTCTGGGTACCCCATTCCTGTCACTCCACATATTCAGGAATTCAAGTCCCAGAAACCAATGTGGAGCACAAAACATTCCATATCCTTGCTGCAAAATGAGAAGTGACCCAAAAGCCATTTCCATAAATAGGAAACAAACATTATATTTGATAATCTCCTTTGCCGGCAATTTGTGAGCAACTGGCCTTACTGATTCCTGTTACTGCTGGGAAATCTCAGTATATTATAGCCACCATAACGAATGCCTTGTAGATCTTCCATCTTTGATACAGATGATCCACATGCTCCTACTGTTGAGACAAACAGGGATTATCTTCAAGTAAATGAAGCTTTATATTCACACAGAGGTGTCCACACCCAGGAAACCTTGCTAGATGAGGCTATTTTTTTTTTATTCATAATGTTAATTATTAAATTAGCTGCATTCATTTGGAAGTTGCCTATTGCAGCCCTATCCTTAGATAAATAAGCTCCTTGTGTGCTCTATGCCCAGCCCTGCAGTTCTTTGTCCTCTGTCCTCTTCTAAATGGTTATTCCTTACCCTAGCTTGTCTGCTGAGCAGATATGAATGAGCTCTTTTTCCCTGGCTCATAGATGTCAAAGGTACTAATGCTGATTTGCCCACACTAGAAGGCTGTATGAAAGAAATGACATCAATTTCAAGAAACAAGATTTAGTTAAACAGTTAAGAGCAGTAATTGCCTGCAATTTTTCAAGGAAGAAAACAAGACTACAAATATCAGATATGGCTTAGGTCTAGTCCTCCATGCAGCGTTTCATTTCAGCTCATGAATAATAGATAAAGCTTTTTCTTTATCCTTGCAAGGTAAAAGATGAGCATTATGCAAATACAGTGTCTCAAAATGGTCTTCTGTCAAATGCATGCAGCTTTCTGCTTCTATGTTTTAACGTAATTGACAAAACAGTGGATAGTAATGATTATGCCTTCCCATGTAGGCAACTTACTTTATTCCCAGAAACAGCTGTGTTTACACCTCTATGAATTTCGAACTTCATTACAAAGTTGTCATCATGCTGTGAAAGAGCACTGCACAGAATCCTAAGCACTCTGCTTGCCAGCTGGAAAAATATCTTTTTAGTAACAATGGTAAAATTCATGAACTTGGTATACTCCTAAGGTTTTGTTCTCTGAAAATTTCATATATTTGCTTTTACTATTAAGTAAGAATATCAAACCAAAACAAGAAAAGTAGGGTGGTTCACACATTTAATACTTCTAGCATGATTCAGCTGCTTGGTCTAATAACACATGTGAATTATCAAAATCCCAGTGACATGCTTAGGACTAGAAGAGCTCTCCTGTTCCTTGTAATAAGGGGACCCTAGTAGAATGTGCAAATTCTCTTGCCAAGGCTTAAAGAACAACCAGCTTCTAGCTTTGCTTCTATTGACCTTCCTTATTTCATTACAGAAACTTTAAGTAGCTGCAAGTTAGACCAACAACATGGAGCTGGTCTTCTTAAAAACTTGTCCCAAGCCAAAAAATAAAACTGAAAACATGAAAGGTAACTCAATACTAATAACATGGAGAAGTGGTTTTATTAGTCATATAATTGGTTATATTGGTTATATAATCAATACATATTAATTTGTTGTAATAAAAGCTAATCCAAATAGGGAAGGTTACTTAGGTTTCGAGAAGCAAACGTTTTCCCAGATCTTCACAAAACATCCCACCACAAGCAATATTTGAAAATTTGGACTGCAGGTAAGAGCAAATGAGATTGGCTGAGCATAGGAAGGCCTCAGCTTCATGATATCATTACACAGACATATTTTGCTCAGAATGATGACATTATTCACTCACAGTGGTCTGTATTCCAGCACTGGAAGAAAAGTGCAAACATGTGTCAAAGTGGTAAATCAGGGAAAGAAACAGCCAGCAAGTGAGTGGGGGTGGGATTTGTTCTGGGAAATATTTGTTCACAAAAATGCATATGTAATTTATACTAAAATCCTCTGCATGTCTACTCAAAAATTTACCCAACTGAATTCACATACTTCTTCCCAGGTAAGCAAGATTGGGATTTGAGTCTGTCATCAAATGTTTCCTAGGCTGTGAACAGGGAATAATTTTTTCAGGAACTTCGTTTTGCTTTCACATTTCTATTCATAATATACCATCGCCTTTACTGGATACAGACATTATGGAACTGTCCAATTTTAATTCCTACAAAGATAGGTTCACTTATGACAGCATAAGTCCTGTACAGGAATCTGGCTAGTAAAGAATGTTTCTCAAGTGGTTTCTGAAGTTTCTAAACTAAGTTGAAAGTGTTATTGAATGAAGGTATTTTCCCCCTAATTATTTCTATATATAGTTAAGTCCCCTGCTATATAGTTATGCTACATATACTGGATTAGAGCTAGTGCTAATGTTAAAGAGAAATACTGTGCCTCTTCCTCATCATGAATGCACAGTGTATCTTAACTAAGAGAACTGTTGTTTATCATGGCCTCTAGAAAATTCAGAACACTCAGATTTTGTGAAAAATTTTACAGAATCTCTCCAATTACAAAATCAACTGAACCAGCATTCTAACGTTCCCAAAGCTGCATCAATACAAAAAGTAATTGGATTTGGGACCTATGTAAGTATTGTCATGCTATACCTACATACAGATCCCAAGCTAGATCTGTAGAGTGATAGCTTTTTCTTTCGAAGAATGGAAGAATTTACAGAATGTCTACTTTAAAACATCCCTCATGTAGTTTTTAGGGTTTCCTGCCTTTAATGTGAAGTAAGTTAGGTTGTCAAAAATGTCAGGATACTTTTTACAGTTTTTTAATGCTCAACACTGGGGCATTCACAGAAATTGTTTTGTACTTTCCTGCATACCAGGCCACAAAGCTACTACTGAATTCAATGTCTTTTTCACCTATCCCAGTATACTGTTGGAACTTGATCCCTTTTTCATAGGTTCCAGTTTACTGTTGAACTGCCTCCTTTCTTCGTTTTAGCTACATTTACTTCAGAAGTCTTTAACTCTTCACTTCCTAGGGAGTAGGGAAAAATTTGCTGTATTCAGTACATGTACACTGGCATTCTTTAAACAATCAAGTCTTAAACAAGCCATTCCCCAATTCTTGTAACATTTATGCTTCTGCTATATCGCATACAAAACAAAGAAGCAACTTGCTGTTGCAGATATTTTTTTCTGTATTAATTAAAGCTCAGATGTTTTCCTAACTGAAGATACTTTCTAAGTAGGCAGCAAATTTAAATGGAAATATTACAACACATAAGAACAAGTACCAGGGGGAGAACGAGAGAATATCATGATCAGTAGGCAGTAGCTATCATTTAGCTAAGCATTATATCCTCCTGCCTCTGAGTTCTGGGGAAAAATGATATTGATATACTGATTCAGTATCTTTTCATACACAATGATCATTATGTACTTGGATTCCCAACTGTCTTTCAGTAAAATTCTTCGCTGAAGGAAACAAAACAGAAATAGGTAATGGAAAACAGACTGTTGTCAAATAAAAGAGACACAGAAGCAGAGGAGAAAGAAAGAGACCCAAAGTTTTCACAGTGAAGAAAAATAAATACTGAGATATTTTGATTGCCTCTATCCCATCTTGAGTAATCTTGCATTATTTAATCTGATTATAAATCAGTTTGATCAACTAGGAGCAAGTGGGAAATGCCACTGAATTAATCAGAGTACTGAGACCCCAAGAAGAGCAAGTCTATACTTACAACCAACACTACATGTAAAGACCCAAGCTTGCTTTGGAAAAAACAGTGGAACCTTTCTAGTTGCTATGTCAAATCATTCAATTCTTATGAGCAGAGAAGGTCCTCTCGTTGATAACATAACTGAGCTGAACACCTTTTATGCCTGAACATGTACTGATTTCAATGGAGATATAACAACTCAATGGACTTGCTAATCTTACATAACAAGCACAAAATCAGGACTAAAATTTGGCATTTATCTTTAATTTACTCCGATTACAGTTCTATATGCACATACTGCAGAATAAATTCCAGCGAATGCAGTGAGACTGAGTTTCAAGCATTTATTCACACAATTGCCCTGTAAGTCTGCACTGTGATGATATACTGTGCAATATCATGACTGCAAAACAGCCACTTGAACAGCCCTGAGCTTGCCAGTGAGTGATGATGATATGATAATGAATGCAGGAGTAGAAGATTACTAGATTCTCTCAACATTTTAAGAAGATCTTGCAAAATCTATTGAAACAAATCTCTTTTCAGTGCCTTTTGCGGGAAGGAGAATCAATTACAATACCATCTCCTCTGCCCATTCCTTTTTCAATCCAGACAACCTATGAACTGCTGAAGGAGGCAGAATGTTAGAACTATAAAAGTATGCAAAACTGAAGCTCTGTCACTGAAGACATCCTATGACAAACAAATGTTCGGGTGAAGAAGGAAGGTAATTTGTAGAGTCCTAAATCCGTAGGACATAGGACAGCTTCATGGAACCTGCCTAATCCTATTACAATACAGGCCACAAGAAGATGGGGCCAATTGGAAGCCTCCAACAACATCTCTTTGGAAATATTATACTATATTTTATTTTTAATAATATTTGCTACTTATGAACAGCTTAAAAACAAAGATCAAATTCACTCTTCCTGCCCATGTCTCTTCACTTGTTGTGCAGACAAAGACCAGGCCAGGCCTGAAAATTCAAGGCACATGTCTGCTTTATGGCCCATAGTTAGATCAATTTTAGAATACCAACCCTTATCCACAGCTCAGAAAAGCATGGGCCACTGCATGACCACTTCTTGGCCTTTTGGCTAAGATCAAGGGAAGTATGGGCCATTAGAGGATTGTATCTGATCTGCTGAGGGGCTTTGGAGTCCCAGGAACTGCTGGGTAAGTGGCAGGGCATCTAACAAGCAATATACCTAACAGATGAGAAGGATGCTGAGATATGGCCCAGCTGCTTGGCTTTCAGATTTCTGCCCATGTGCTTAGGTGAATTGGATTCCCTTGTAGTATATAGAAACGAAGCACATTATCAGGCTTTGCTTCCACAGCCTCTGTTGAAGACTTGAGACTTACAGAATATGTTTAGGCTTTTACAGGCTACGTTTTGCATTAGATTATTGAAAATACATTAATTATATAACAATTAGCAAGAGCAAATTACAGTGATAATTACCAGATTCCCATACTACTGATGAACTTGAGCCTTTCTTCACTGTAAATGCCAGGAAATTTTAGGATATATTGGGGAGAAAAGCAGTAAACAAAACAGTAAATATCAAGACATTATACAAAACTGGTATACTGTTCAATTTATTTAACATAAGGTTGCTAATATTTCTGCAGCCTAATATAAAAGAAACATAGGATATTGAAAGAAAGAAAAAGCAAATTCATAAAAAACTAAAGATTAAAAATACAAGAATAGTATAACTTTTTTTGCCTTTGAATACTACCTTTTGCTGAAGATTATTAAAAACAACAGTAAGAGTATAAAAATTAAAAGCAGCAATTTAAAACAATAATGACCAGATTCCTGGACTACTGATGAACTTGAGCCTTTCTTCACTGAGAATGTCAAATGGCAGAGAATGACAAAGTCATAAGTATCAGGACATTATATTACATAGGTAAACTGTTCAATGTATTTTGTGTAGGGTTGTTAATATTTCTATAGGCTAATATGAGAGAAAGGTGGAATATGGAGGGGGGACACAGTTCATGAACAATTAGCTAAAAGTTTATCAAAACATAGGCCAGAATCCTGAACGCTCTTTATGTATCAATAAGTACAGTGGTTACTCACCTCCATCTACGATCACCACTTACCAGAAAACAGCCATTGTGATTGACAGGAGATTGACAGCCCCTGGCATTTCCACCCTCCCATGAGTGAACCCCATTGCAACAGGCCGAAATAGGGTCTCCATCATAATCCCACCTCATGCCAGAAATTATGAAAATTGCTACCCAGCTGCTTCCTAGGCAACAGAGGAGGAGAAGTCTGTCAGTCACAATAACTGTTTTTTAACAAGTGGAAACTGGAGTACTTTTATAGTCTGTATGTAGCACCTAAACTAAGGGCCATGAGAGGATCGTGAACATTGAACATTGACAAGCATGTATGTATAGGTTACATATTCACAACTGCCATATAGATTCCATCCACAGGAACAGTATAACATTTTTTTGTTTTTGAATACTACAGCTTGCAGCATCGTACATTTTGCTAAAGTATAACTGTTAACAACAGCAAACTAAAACAATAATTACCAGATTCCCGGCCAACTGATAAACTTGAGTCTTTCTTCACTGAAAACACCAGGTAATATGAAGGAAAAACAGTGAATTGAGAAAGAAAAAACATTCGTAAGTCAACATGAATTTAAATATGCATAGCTCCTGAAGGCTACATTTTTCTGCATTTGCTAGAGCACAGCAATAGTATCACAATTAACAACAGCAAAATAAAATAATAATTATCAGACTCCCGAGCAACTGATGAACTTGAGCCTTTCTTCACTGGGAATGTCAGATAATGATAGGATGCATTAGGAAAACAACAGCAAAGATCAACAGAACATTAGGCAAAATTGAAGTATTATTTAAATTATTTTACAGCAGATTGCTAATACTTCTGCAGACTGATATGAAGGAAAGCCAGGATACTAGGGAAAAACAGACAATTCATAAGCAAATAGGAATTTCAACATATATAGCTGCTGTTCCTCTGATATTATGATTAAGTTAAAGCATGCTTGATTCATTTAACCGATCAGTTAACTGATTTTTAAAAAGCTTAAACAACTGAAAGGTTTTACCTGATTAGGCAGATATTTTGGAAATACACATGTATTTTTAAACTCAAGGCTCTTTCATAGAGCACAAGTGCTGCTAGGGCTCCACTTTATCTGCCATGGCAACAGCCTATGGAATCCAGGGATTTGTAGCTTGGTGAGCCACTTGAGCTCCCTGGCTGGGAATTCTAGCTTCTATTTCCTAAATAGCAAATGCCAGTATTCCATAGGATGGAACCATGGGAATTAAAGAAGAATCATAAGGCTATAATTGTGTGGTATCAAAGGATCTTAAGGGCTTAGGAAACCTACAGAATGACCACCTTAAGTGAAGCATCCCTTCCATTCCTCCAATAAGAAGCAATGCCTGTTCTAAGAAAAAGCCTACTGCAATATACATGGGTGCATTTAAGGGGGGGAAACTATCCTATTTGCTGGCATATCACTTTTTTTCCTGAAAAATTCTGTTTGAAAATGGGGTGCATCTTATACACCAACAACAAGTATTTGCTGGCATATAAATAGGATGCATCTTATACGCTGGTAAATACAGTATGCTTCTTGACTCTGAACCATTAAGATTCAGGAAAACAATGTAATTAAACTAAAACTCATATGATGTCAAGATTGCAGCTCTAACAATAAATACAGTTCACTGGATTAATATTTGGCGCTGAATCCAAATTCTGGTGATACCAACATTTGGACTTCTACATCCTCCTCCCCAAGACAAGATCTTCAGCCTGCTCTGGAAGTGCCTCAAAGAACATCAATAGAACTTGTGGCCAAGCTGTGCTGCAGTGGGAACAGAGATCACACACACACCAACTCTTATACAGCTGTTTTCCATATTTTCCCTCCATCCATGAAAAGCAGATTCTGGATCCAACCCGTTAAATTCTTCATAGACTTCACAGACTTTTCTATTGGTTTTGCATTGTATTGTAGTCTAAGTGCTGAAAACAATTTGTGAGTGACATTCTTGATCATACTTCAGGATAATTAAAACTTCAGAGGTCATTTATACCAGTAAACTAAGAGCCACTTATGGGATCATAATCAGATCATGCAGTACAAACTCAAATCTAGAATGTTCACAAAATCCCAAATAAATAGAATAAATACAAACCAGTGCATGGGGAGGTTACTCTTTTGGACTATACTTCCCAGAATCCACCAACTCTAAAACACATACACCCTGCAAGTCTCAGTGAAATCAGCGAGTAAGTTCCAAAAAATGAGCTCAGTATTTTATTGAACATCTACCATGGCAATGTAAAATCAGTGGAATATTGCACAACATCCTAAAAGGAAAAACAGCTTGACTGATGACATGCACAGCTGGGGGAAGAGAGCTTAGCTTTCTATCACACAGGATCTGAAAACACGAAATGGTCCACATCCTTGGGCTTCTCTTCTGAAGCTTGACTTTGGTATACTGAAACAGATGCTCTAAAAACAGTAGTAACAACAATAATAACAATGTAATTACCAGATCCGTATCTTGAGCCTTCATCAGCAGAAACATCAGTCCAGTAGTCAGACACAATAAAAATGCAAATGTGAGGATTAGGAAAGCAATGGTAAACAATGTCTTTATTCACAAGCTACATGACTATGCTACAGACTCACCCACCTCCCTATTTACCAAGTAAGCCTTTATGGAATGAGTTGGGGTTGAGAACTGAAGACTGATTGTAAAACTGTATGTCATACGACTTTGTTGTTATTGTGTGCCTTCAAGTAATTTCTGATTCACGACAACCTTAAGGTGAACCTGTCATCGAGTTTTCTTGGCAAGCTTTGTTCAGAGAAGGTTGAGCTTTGCCTTCTTTTCAAGTTGAGAGAGCATGACTTGCCCAAGGTCACCCAATGATTTTCCATGACTGAGAGGGGATCTCCAGAGTCACAGTCCCAATACTCAAACCACTATATCATGTTCGCTGTACTCCCTGCAATCTACCTAAGACATAAGTCTCAGATACAGATTGCAGAAAGGTGAGGTTCTTTAGGAGCCTTCTGCAGTACAGTTTTTAAAATATAATACATGTTTTTATGTTTATGTAGCCAGCATGGCATAGCGATTTGAGTGCTGGAGTAGGATTCTGGGAGACCAGCATCTGAATCCCTCTTTGGCCATGGAAACCCAACGGGTGGTCACCCACCTTAGGCAACTCACAATCTCTCAGCCTCAGAGGAAGGCAACAGCAAACTCCACAATAAGTTCACCTTAGGGTCACCATAAGTCTGAAATGAGTTGAATGCACACAACAACAACAAGAGACCCATATATGTCTAAGCAAATGGCCCAATCTTCCCTTGCTGTATATGGCAATTCACATGCTACCTGTACAGCCATGGGCCAGGTGAGTCCAACCTACCCCACCCTATGGTTTATGCTCTAGCACACATAGCTAGCTACTTTCCAAGATGCCAGTTCACAGATGATGCTAACATTTATTTGCATATTTCCAAGGATTTTCAGGCTGCCAGGAATTTGGGGGGGTACCTGACAGGCAACACATCTGTCTAGAGCAGGAGTGAGCAACTGTGGAATGGTGGAGATTTATAGTAGCACCTCAGGACATCTTAGATAGTTGCACCCCACCACCACACCTGCTCCCACAAAAAAAAAATAATCCTTTCTTTGCCCCAAATGCTTCCAACATTTTCTAGGAGACATGGGTGAGATTTATCATGTTTTGGGACCTTCCTGGGCTGTTTTAGTCTTAGTCTTTTTTTAGCGATAGGAATTGAGGCCTGTCTTAGGCCCATGAGGGGTCCAAAATGTGGTAAAATGACCCCTACAATACACAGAGGAAATTTGGAATGAAAAAAAAAATTAATTTGCAAATTTAAATTTGACCTCTGCAGGCCCCGGGGGCCTCCAAACATAGTGGAAATGCCCTCCAAACCCCCAGAAGTGATTTTGGGGCACTTTAAAGCAAACCATTTTTTGACACACACACCCCTGTGGGCCACAAAAACAACCCCGGGGGCTGCACACAGCCTGCAGGTCTCACTTTGCCTATCCCTAGTCTAGACTGGCAGGCAGAAGGCTCAGCTGCTTAACATACAGATTTCTGCATGTGTTGAGGTGAATTAGATGATCCATAACATAAAAAGTGAACCATGTTTTCAGGCGTCATTTCTGCAGCCTTGTTTAAAGCATCAAGGGCTTAGTGAGTATTCAGGCTTTCCAATACTCTATTTTGAATCTGTTCAGATAGCAGCACAAAAAAGAAAGAGGAAACCTGATTACCAGATCCTACGGATGAACTTGATTCTTTCTTCACTGAGGACACCAGTCCAGTATTCAGGCACAGAAAAAGAGGTTAATGTTAGGATTTATTAGAAAAGTAATTGAAAACAAAACAGAGAATATCAACAAAATTTTACATATATTGGCGCCTGAATAATATTTTTGGCAGGGTGAGGACATTACTGCAAATTGATCTTTAACTGGTTTTAGTATAAAGTGTATCATTCATATTTCTTTAAAATATTTATATCTTACCTTGTATTATTAATTCCAGGCAGCTTCCAATAAAAAACAGTTCAAACTATTTAAAATTAGAAAAACAGCCATCTAAAATGTAAAAACAACACCTAGAACTCCATATGACCTGTTATGTTGCCTAGCTAAGCAGCAGTGGTGCTAAGAAACACTTTTACTGAATTGTGAAGATGTGTAACAGGACACTAGCAAAAGTGCCTGATGTGCATCAGGACTGATGCAATGGGCATGGAAATTGATTCACATCAGTCCCATTGGAAATTGGGCACCACTGCGCATCAGGAACTTTACTGACTTTGCTACACAGTAACATAACAGCAGCCCTCTACTGGATATGGACATTGTACATATCCAGTACATATGCAGCTTCCCAACGGGAATTCCAGCCAATGTAAATGATTTAGAAAAATGTAAAAATTAAGTTATTTAAAAAGTTAAAGTTAAACATATGTATACAGATTTGGGTGAAATCAGATGAATTTTGGCTCCAAAGGCTTTTGTAAAAAGCCAGGTTTTAACCTGACATTCAGACAAAACCACAGTCAGCACTAATCAGACAGTTCAGTCAGCAATCTAGTGGCTGCATTTTGCAGTAGCTGCAGCTTCTGTGTTGTCTTCAAGGACAGCTCCAGTCAGAATGCATTGCAGTAGTCTAATGTGGAGAGATACTGGTGCATGAACTATAGATGTCAATTTATCATTGTCCAGAATCAGTTGAAGCTGTCCCCCAAGATTTCAAGCCACAGCATTCACTTAGGCCTCTGCACCTGTTTCTTCAGAGGCAGTAAAACCTCATCCAAGACAGGTTGCTCACCAAACTCCTAGACCCAGGAACCACCAATCCACAGCGTTTTCATCTCATGGCATTCAGCTTCAGTTTACTGTCCCTCATTCAGTCCATTACAGCATTCAGGCCACCAATCCAGTACCTCCACAGCCCAAGCTGTGTCACTGGAGTAACAAGGAGAAGCAGGGCTGAGTGTCATCAGTATACTGACGGCATCCAAACCTAAAACTTCTAACTCCTAACATCATACAGATATTAAATAGTGTGTGAGATAGAGCAGAACTCTGTAGCATAACAACCAGGGTGACAAGCAGGAATCCTGCAATGCCACTCTTTGGAACCAAGTATCCAAACTGTTCCCAGAGGCACCATCTGCGAAGCCAGTTGTTCACCTCCACTTCTCTCCTCTCCCTTCATGGGCCATGTCTTTCAACAGGGAGAAGAGATGAAATTACAACCTGTGCACCAAGGTCCTTCAGCTTCCTCCTTATAACCTCATAATCCTTTGTGATATCCTGAAGGCTGTGCCTTGCAACATCATTAGTTCACACATGAACCAAAAGAGAACCAGTCTTGTTGCTCTCTCTGTTTCGGCCCTAGGAAGACAGCACACCTCATAATTCATCTTGCCAGGCTTGCAAATTGTTGCTTCTGTTCCTCTCATCAAGGAGTACCCAACGACCACAATTCATCTACTCTCAGGACAGGAGATGCTTCCAGGATCACCTGGACATTCTCTTCAGGCTGAAACTGTTGGTCTTGCTGACGTTACATTTCCTCAACAATAAGAAAGAGAGCTTGGAATCAATTTTGTAGTTCCAAACTCTCTTTGGTTCCTGGCCCTTCTACTGCTACATGTAATATTCCTCCAAGTGTCTCTATCCTGTGTTTGGGAACTGCCTTCCTCCTCAGTGATGCTTCCCATGTGTTCCATATTCAAGGTCCTCTCTGCCTATCCAAGAAATCCCCACCCTCCCTAATAATCGGAAGATTAGAAACATGGGCCTCCAGCTGTCAGGCTTTCTCTTCCAACAGGGCCACCAACTTGCACTTGCTGCAGGTGTACCCAATCACATCCTCTGGCAAGAAAACAAACATGCCACAGCTGTTGCAGGTGACCGCAGCAGATCCCTCATTATCCATATTCAACAATTTAGACAGTCAATTTAAAAAAACTGGGCCTCTCCCTGAACACCCCAATTAGCCTCACCTGTTCCCCAAGATCTCAGGACTGAGGCTGTAGTTATATAGTGGCTGCTAGCTCCTCATTCAACTCTCAACAGCTGCCCCACCTCTGTGGGACTTTGTGCTCAGGCAGAGCACCTGGGCCTTCACACAATGGATACAACAGAATGCTAACATGCCCTCAGTACAGCTTCCACTCAGTTCACACCAAGCCAATCACCCTTAGAACGACATCCACAAGCTTGCCACAACACAATAGAACATTAATGAGCAACTAAACCCTCACCTAGCTTATACAAACAAACAAACAAATAGGCAAGGAGACAAACTATCTACCAAGCAAGCAAGCAAGCAAGCAAGCAAGCAACCAAAGAAACAAGCAAAGAGACAAACTATCAACCAACCAGCCAAGCAACCAGACAAAGAAACAAGCAAGAAGATAAACTCATTAGCCAAGCAAACAAGGAAACAGATTCACAAGCAACCAAGCAACCCCACAAGCAAACAAGCAAACAAACAGTGTGCCTTACCCTCAACAGATCCCACAGCCCTTACTCAAGAAACTCTCCCAAAGGCTCTTTAGGGCTAAGAACGTTTACCCCAACAAGCACAACTTCACCTTATGGTGTTTCTTCCAGCACACCCACGTAAACACCCCTATTAGCCTCGCTTGTTTGCCAAGTTCTCTTACACAAAGAATAAAACATTGGTTTTTACTACCATAGCAAATGGTGTGCGACATTCAAGTTCAGAAGGAGTGTGGAGAGAACTCCTCTATCATGTAATATGGGGGAAGAATGCTATCCATAAGCCACATTTAGCCCTGGACACTCTCCCCGTTTTTATAATCCCTGAAGACCCCACCAGCCCCTCAAAGCCCCCAACCTCCCATTTGTAAACAAACAAACAAAAAAACTTTTGCCATGATTTTTTGTGATTTTTCACCTAGAAGCCAGAAAGCAAGCCCAACTCAGTGAAAAAAAAATTCACATGCTAAACCTGCACTCACCCAAAATGCTTCCCTTTTTCTTGAAGTCTCTCTCAAAACAGCAACAGGAAATGATGTCATGCGACTTCCAATTGCCATTTTGGTGGGAGCTGGGGGAAGTACAGCCCACTGGGGATTTAGAGGGCAAAAACTGGTTTCTGCCCCCCCCTCAACTTACCCACCTTAATATGATGTAAAACTAGTTTGCGATGTACACAGAACACAACTGGATGCACTCACTGCACAGGCAACAGCAACAAGCCAGCAAGTGGGTCCCATAGCAATAAACAGGAATTTAACTAACACTCCAAACTTTGGTTTCTATTTGGCTGTGTTTGTGATAAAGTGACTTCTTTCAATTAGAGCACTTTGATCCCAGTTTAACTGCCAGTCTTCATCCTACAGAACCCTGGGGTTTCTAGTTTGATGAAACACTCTCCTGTAAGAAATCCTAAATTCATTGTGAAACTACGTGCCCCAAGATTCCATAGGACAGACCAATGGCAGTTAAAGTTGGATTAAAGTGATACAATGATGTAGTGTGAAAGAGACTGTGTCACATGAGCCCCTGATCTGAAGTCTTTTTAAGACTTCACTATGAGAGCAATTTCAATTTTAATTCAGAGCAATTTCAAAGCACTGCTGCTTATGAAAACAGCATTCTCTGAATGTCTTCTCTGGTATTTCCAACCACAAGCAGGTTCATGCTTTCTGTTTACTTTAATTCCTGCACCATCTCAAACATTTGGAAAAGTTTCTTGCATCTTTCTTATTGCATCTGTCACTAACAGTAAAATAGAGCCAGACTGTGAGAAACAAGAATGCATCTGACATATAAAAAGCATAGAGCTGTCTTTTGTCAATGACTATCTGAAATGGTAAGAGTAAACATACAATCACAGGTACATTGATAATCCTAGCTATAAAAGCCTGTTATTCTTTTATGTTAAAGAATCTTTGTAATAATTACCATTAATAATTGTGCCAGATTCCATGCATGCCTTTGTGTATGCTTTTCTTCTTAATAATGACATGTCATCAGAAGATTCTGCAGAGCCACACCTAAAAGGTTTCACTGAAGTTGGTTCTCTTGGTCCCCTATTTGCATCCACTGTTAATTCAGGAATATGAGAAGAAGTTTTGTGAATTAAAGGATTTTAAAAATGCAGAATCAGTTGCCATAAAATATACAGTTAAACCAAAATTAAAAGATGCATAAACCTACTGCATGTACCTTATGAACAGTATTCCCTACTAAAACAGTAATCTCTTTTAGAATACAGATAATTTACAGAGATATACTGCACTTTTCTAGGAATAAGTTATAGTTATATCCTATGAACTATTCCATGAACTATCAAACTGTAGCCCCCCACCACCAAAAAAGAACTTTCATAAAGAATATGAAAAACTAATGTAAGACTCCATCTTCTCCATAAAAGATACCCATGCATACAAGTGACAAAAAAAGGGTGGCGTATTTTTCATACAGCTGATGCATTAGGTGTTTTGGCTTACAGTTTGCATCAGTCCAAGCAAACATGGTCAAGGATGATGAGAGCTGCAGATGAAAACATCTGGTGGCCAAAAGGTTGAGAAAAAAAAAAAGACTGCACTGTGCTTTTGTCTATGAAACACACAGCTACAAGCACTCTCCGAAAGTTGTTTTTCTTCTAGTTTTTCTTTCCTGAAGTTACGGAGAAGCAATGTCCACAGAGACAAAATGAGAATGTGCAGTATTTTGTGCAAATGCTTTATTTGTCAGATACAGCCTGATCAGACAATATTACATAAATCCAGTTAATTACACAAGAATGCCAAAGCAGACAACCATGCTTCTAGCAAAGCATTCTGTAAAGGTAATATTTCAATTATTTCAATCCAAGTTTTTTGTAATCATCTTATAAGGAAACCAAAGAAGGGACCTGACAGGTGTCTTAATTTTTACATTTGAGTGTCTAAAATAGAGTTGTGAGTTTGAAGTGTTCAGGGCAGTTGACACCTATTATCTCTGCCATTTTTACAACAATGCCATAAACTAGGCCAATATTATTATTCCCATGTTAAAGATGGCAAGGAGGAGGGGAGGGGATTGTGGTTCAGAGACCAGCAACTTGCCTTCAGCCACCTAACAGATTATTTTGAGTAAATTTTATATCTTCTTTACATTCTTTAGTACATTTCTCCAATTCAACCTGATGCCCTATGTTTTGGCCCATTTAATTGTTGTTTCTTGTTTCACATCTCATTCCAGGGGCAGTTTATAAATTTTTGAGATTAGCGTTTTGTTTTTGTTTTTTGTTCTCTATCAAAATTATATCAACTTCATTTTTAGTTCTTTTGAATCTCAAAAGGTTACTGTCCATTCTGAATGTCTCTCTAATTTGTTACCTAACACATTATGAGCAACAGAAAGCTGCAACTGCTCCAGCCCTCCCCCCCCATTGTCTTTGTAACATTCCAGCCTCCTCCTTAATGAAGATGGGGCCATCTTTGCAACATCTAGTTTAACAGAATGTGTGCCATCACCACATTCATTGTGGCATGTGTTGCCTCTTTCTTGCCACTACTCACCTCATAATAACAGGCATTGTGTCAAACTAGATGCTACAGGAGACACGAAGTAGCAGCAATCCTAGCAATTATGTTACACAAGTGCCAACATTTCTCAAAAATTTGGTGACAAAATGAAAAAAAACAAATGATGGATTTGTTCAACAAAGAGTAATTTTTAAAACCCATCAAGCCACTTTATTTATATCTTACTGTCCCTCCAAGAGTGGGATTACAAGCAGCTAAACCTACAACTCCTCACAAAAGGAAATGAAGCTATGTGGGTTTGTTCTGTATGACACCATCCTTATAGTGAGAAGTAACTACAGAAAAAAGAGTGTTTCCCAGAATGAATTAGAACAGGATGCTACAAGGCAAATTGCACAGAATATACTAGTCCTTAAGACATGCTGATCAGCTTATGAGCAGATGAGAACCAGAAGCAACTGGAGCCTCTATCCATCCATTGCATAGCCAGTGGGAACAAACACTTGCTGGAATAAGCCTTATTTTGTTCTGTGCTTCTATTTTAATCTACAGTTCTAGTATGAGTAATTTAGCACCTTTACTGGAAATGATGTTGCCTCACATGAAATTTCTATAAGCCTTGCAAGATAATGAAAGAACAATTTACTTGTATAGATTGCAGACAACTAAGTTTCTGCCATGAATCAGGGTAAAGTCAAAGTGTGTGAATAAATAGTTTCAGTGAAGTTGATGTTTTAATGATTTTAAAAATCATTTAAATTAATGGCTTCCAAACTTTGATCCACCCGATGTTTTGGACTTCAACTCCCAGAGGCCCCAGAAAGCTGGGATAACATCAGGAATTCCAGGGGCTGACATCCAAAACACCTGGAGGAGCAAAGTTTGGCAACCACTGATGTAAATCATTATGTGGAGTGAATAGGTTGAATAAATAAATACAGTCCTCCTTTTACTTTTGTGGATTTGACCTTTGCAAATTTGATTATTCGAGGTGCGGGTATGCATTCCCTCCCCAAGCTTGGGCAAATGAGAAGGGTATGGGAGGGAGGAGCCCTAGGAGGAAAGGCATGTGTGTGTCTTCCTTCCCCACATCCATGCAAAAGAGAAGGGAGTGAAGAGAGGAGCCCCAGGAGGGAAGGCATGCACATGCCGTCCTTTCCCATGCCCGGGCAAGGGACAAGCAATAGGAGATGGGGCCTGGGAAGGGGATGGGAGGGGGAGCCTGGGGATGGAACGCACACACATGCTTTCCCTCACTTGCTCAATCGGGGGTGGGGGGGTAGAGAAATTCACAGTTTCTTGACTTTCACAAGGGTCCTGCACTCCAAACTTGGCAAAAGTGGAGGGGCCATTACAGGTTGAATAACAATATATTGTCTTATTTTTATTCAATTATTTTGCAGGTAATTCATTTGGCTGTTTTTAACAATTTTAGCTGACTTGTTTAAAAAAATTAAAATGTATGAGTTTTGTTAGTATTATTTACTAACAATTAGTGCAACAAAACAATTTTATAATTTTTCTATGCACAAAAGAGGTTAATGTTAATGAAAGACTTTTAAATTCATCAGGAATGTTAATGTTTTAGCTTTAACACTATCATTTCCAAACTCTGGGTGAAACGTGCTTCAGATGATGGGAAGACTAGATGGGATAGAAATTGGTGTCCGACTAGCACAGTAAGATTTGTTTTTAACATGTTTGATCTGCAAGACAGAGATAAGAGACAAAGGGGGACATTTTGGCTCTTCCTCAGGCAATTTGGCTCTGCTTCAGCACTGCAAACAGCATATGAAGGAAACAACTGTTTCAATTGGAGATAATACAGCAGTGGAGATAATATTTTGAATAAATTTTTAATTTACCAAAATATTTAATATATTAAGCATATTTATATAATCAATTTCTAATTTCTATTACACACAGTTAAAAAAAACCACACAGAAGAAAAGCAAGTATTTGCAGCTGAAAAGTTTCAGAAACATTCACTTGTTCTTACAAGGGGACACAAATGTAGCTCCAGCAAAGAGGTTGATATCTATTATGGTGTGAAAAGCATTCAGAGGCCACAGGAATCTATAATTACCAGAAAACAAAGAATATCACTTCAATAGCATTTACATAAAAGCTTTAATATATTTATATGCTAATTACAGTACTTTATTCTCCAGTCCTTCTACTCTTGTTCCAAATGTGTCCACTGTGCTTTACTTTATTAATTCACACAACAAGGGATGCCTGACTTAAAGTCAGTTAACAAACAAGGGAAATAAATGAAAAAACTAACACACATGCTTCAGCTTATTTCTTTAATTGTGAAAAGGAAACTGATCATAAAACTCTAACGATTCAAGCTCACTCTTCTATATGGAGTACAAGAACTGACTAAGGGAAAATGAAAAAATTATTTTATTAGTAATAGAGAGACAGAAGCTACAGGAAACTTCTAATTGAAGTTGCAAGAAACTTTCACTGGATGAGATTTCTGATTAAACAATATCAAATATATTTATCATTAATTTTTTTGACTGAACTATTCTGCTTCAGGCTACAGCTCATACATTTTACAGAGAAGGACTACAAATTTTGTTGCTTTGCTTGAATGGAAGCCTAATAATGAGTGTGGTGAGTCACAGCAGCATGTTTGAACTATAGGATTTGGTGTCAATTGCCTTGAAGCAGAAGTTCACTGCTGCCAAAAGATTACAGCTAAATGTAATATGGATAACAAAATTGAATGAGCACAAAGATTAGTTTTCTGCTTGGAATCCTTTTATGAACCATATCACCACAAATCACTACAAAATAAAAATAAAAAAGAGATACTATGTATTTATAGTAATGTAATACAAATAAGGATACTTTTGGCACTATGATTCCACTCTAACTGCCATGGCTGGATCCTATGAAATATTGAAGTTTGTAGTTTGGTCACAGGTACTGGAGTTCTCTGGCTCAGATTTCTAAACATTCCTGCCTAAACTGAAAATCCCAGGATTCATGGGATGTCATGGCAGTCAGTGGCGTATCTACTGTAAACAGCACCAAGGACAAGCATGGAAGTTGCACCACTACCTTCTTACTCCTACCCCCACCCTCTACCCCTATATGCACAGCTTTTTTGCACCCCCTTAACATCAACAAGCACCACTTGCTCCACTCTAGATATACCTCAGATGGCAGTTAAAGTGGAAACACAGTGCTATAACTGTGTAGCATGAGAAGACTAACATTATTCTGCATGCAATAGCCAGTTATATTCATACTCACTTATCAAAGAAAGAAGGCATTTTAGGACTATAAAAATCTTCCACATCAAAGAAATTTGCACTTTCCGGGCACAGTTTAAAGGCCTGTTGGAAGTCAACATAATTACACAATGTATATTGTCTAATCTACCACATTTCTGTTCAGAAAGCATTACTAGATATCTGAAAGATAAACCCTAAGAAAGAAGCTGTGCAGGATTCCAAAAATGTACAATGTTGTAAACTGACTGATTTATTTGGGAAATTAGTCACCATCCATAATTTTTTTTAAAAAAATCATGCTGGGGAAATCACCCTGTCATGCAGTGACAATCTTCACTGCACACCACCATAAACACTTTACATTCAGTAAACCTGCTTTTCACAGTCAGGGAAAAGTTTTGTATTATCAAATAGACAGGGATGGAAAACAATCTTGCATAGTTTCAATACCAGAGTGAAGCACAGCTAGGGAGCAGACTGGACTGAAGACTTCCTTTATCCTGCTTCCTTTGGCCTGCTGCCAAAGCTGCACTCTGCCTTCCCAGCCAGGGTAATCATAGCTTTGATTGACATAGTTATAGCACTATTATTCCACTTTAACTGCTATGGCAATATTCTATGGAATCCTAGGATTGCAGTTTAGGGAGGGGCAGTTAGAATTCTCAGCCAGAGTGTCCTGTTTCAGTCCTGGCATAGCTGATAAATCAAACAAAACAAACTATGTATCTCCCAGCTTGTTACTTATTTCCAGGCAGTAAACAAGTGGTCACAGAGTCCAACATAAACAAAGTCCGGCAGGATTTCACAGCAAGGGAGTGTCCAAGGTCAATCCAAGCATTTGTCAAGGCATCCAGCAAGACAGCAGGTCAGATAAGCTCTCACAACTTCGGGAGCAGAAGGATACCAGCTAAATAGACCCAAAGCCTAGTGCAGCTGTGCCTTGATTTACTGTTGCTGGTTATAAATTCTAAGAGAGTGACACTTGGGTCTCTCTTTGCTGCCTGTGCTGCGCGAAGCTGGGTTTAAGTAAATGTTCTTCTGTATCTGAAGAGGCAGGATTCTCTGTTGGAGCTACCGCCATCCCCTGTTCTGTTTCTGGCACTGCAACCTCCCTCTGCACAGCAGGCCCTGGCACGCCTTTGGTTTCAGCCTCTGATGTGCCCTCTGCTTCAGACTCTGAATCAGTGTCCATGCTCTGGAAGCAGGGCACGACACTAAGACCTCTTGAGCCTCACTAAACTACAAACCTCAGAATTCCACAGGATGTTGCGATGGCAGTTAAAATGGAATAATAGCACTATAATTTAGCTGTGGGGCTTTAGCTGTGGGGCAAATTGAAAACAAAGTTGGAGTGAGATCAGCTGCCTTTCTAAACCACGCTGCAACTTCAAGAGGGAAAAGAATCAGTCCCAGTTTTTTCCACATGACCACAGGATGCAAACTAAGAATCCCAGATAAGCCAAAACCCCACTTGAGGATGTCATCACTGTCCCAGGGTAAACAGAAATTGCTGAAAACCAAATAGCTATGTGAGAAGTTTATGACATACTGAGTATCTCTACTACCATTTCTACCTCACTATGTCACCAAACAATTATTTGTATTTTTCACTAATGGGTTGAAAATGCTGCGGAATCTTCTGGGAGTTTTGAGTTTTATGTCTACCCCATTTCATTACTGCAAATTAATTATCTTCTTGGTTATATGAAGCAGCAACAAGCCACTGTGAAATGAGTGATTTTATGGCAGCAGTGTCTCTTGTTCTCTCAATATACTTTATAAATCTTGATTTCAAATCTGCTTGTTGTTTTTGCAGGATTGCAATGCTAACCAGAATAATTTTATAAATAATTTATATAATAGTAATTTTATAAATAATAAATCAGTGTCTGTCTCTATTAAGACTGGCTTATTACATTTCAACTGAAAAAGCTATCATACATTCAGTCAAGAAACAAACCTATTAAATCATAACCACCTGAACAACTGAATTTACCTTTTCATGATCTTTATTTTGCTCCAGAGAACGCACTCCCCCAATAGATTTCAAAATAGCTCCCCTTAATATCAAAGTGCAAACATGTGATGAATTTATCCGGAAACTGAAGTTCAAATCATGAAGGGCTCTGTTTTTTTCTTTTGCTGAGCTCCACACAAGAGCTCTGATGCAGTACACGTCCTAGAAAATGGAAAGCATAGCAGTTAGTATAAGCTGAAAATAACTTAGGCTCAGAACACAGTTCAATCTATGTCTGTGTAACACAGCAAATGCTACCTGGGAAGCAGTTGTTAGCCTATAATTGAACAAACCCAGGTTCAGCTCCCCATTCAGCTGTGAAGTTCACCTTGTATCGTGACTACCTCTCACTCTGCTTCCCAGGATGAGAATAAAATAGGTTTGGGAAAGAATCAGGGACACACACCAAACTGGTTTTCCCTCTGTGAGATTCTAGAGCTGTATTGGTGAGATACATGGGCCTAAACACCCTAGGAGGAGCAAAAAACAGGAGAGGTTAAAAGTAGCTTGGGTGCAGCTTCATGGAATACTAGTTGCAGAAAGAGGTAACACCTCTCTCTCTACACCTTCCAAGGGTGATTTACACTAGACAAGGGGCAGCTGGTCTCTGATTACACAGGACCAAAGCTGGGAAACATTATATTCTTTGACCATGAGCAGCTGGGAGATTCTGAGGTCCAAAAAGGTAATTTTTCCCAAGCTCCCTATATGACTATAGTATAACATGCAGTAAACTTGTATTTTAAAGAATGGTGCTCCACCGTATGAGAGTTGTAGTCTCTCACAGATGTGTGATCACAGCTTGTCTCACTGCACAGCTCTCCAATTCTGTGGGAGAAGCTTGGCAGTTTTTCACTGTGAGAGATTTTCTCTGAAAGAGGATGCAAGACAGCTCAAAATCAGAGATTCCTTCCTTCATTCTCACATGTAGTCATGGTTTCTCAGCCTTCTGGGTTTGTACTCAAGTAGCCTGGAAAGTAAGAGGTTCACTTTCTCTGTCCTGGAAGAAATATAGCAACACAAATAAACCAGATGCCCACTCTTGTTACTTCAAGTTATTAAGAAGATGTTCTTTGAGTATTGTGTATTTCTGCTACTAAAGTGGAAATCATAGGGAAAATAGCAGGATTATGGGCCAAAGTTGAGAGCTGCGCCAAACAATCTAAGAAAAATCATCCCATATACACAAAAAGACTTAGACAATGTACAATACATACACAAAACACTAAAAATGTTCCAGACAACACATCCTCCCATAAACACAACTTGATGTATTGCATAAGAAAAAGCAATCAGAGAAAAGGAGGGAGGAATAGTAATCTAGGTCTCTATGTGAAAAGAAACAAGAGAATCTGTAGTCTTGACTCAGAACAGGTACACACCTCGGGGGGAATTGGGCTCTGTAAACTAACAACACCAAGCAAGCAAGTCTTAAAATCTGAAGGCTGACACTAGATATGGTTGATGGTGGTATTACTACTACCATATTATTATTATTATTATTATTATTATTATTATTATTATTATTATTATTATTATTATTATTTCTTATTTGCCCTTCTCTGTGCATTGAAGCATGGAAAATAGATTAAAATACAGCAACAAATAAATGTATAACAGTTAAAAACACAAACACCAATTAAAAATACATAATCTGTTAAAAATGCACAACATTAGCTTACAAAAAGCATACATATTAAAAACAACCTATTCATAATTTAAAAACCATCTGGATAGGCCTACTGGAAAAGACTGGCCTTCAATACTGTTTTAAACTCAAGACAGTATGTTCAGCTATCAAACCAATACTGACAGATCATTCCACAGTTTGGGAATGGCTGAAGAAAAAGTCCTTTGATTGCCAGCCTAATCCTGGCTGACTGAAATAAATGCCCTTCAGAAGATGTGAATATACAGGGCAGTTTGTATGGCAGAAAGAGGTCCTACAGGTGTTAAACCATGCCTCCACACATACACACAAATTCATAAATAAACTCATTTTTTACAATAATAAAGCGAAAAAGTCCTTAGGTCTTCAGCAATCCATCTTTTAAAAAGGAAATCAAGGCTAAGCATACACCCAAAATCTTTCAGGAAGGAGAACAATAATAGTAAGTTTGTGCTGAAGTGAAAAAAACCAAATGCTGCTGACTCAACAAACAGCAAAGGCTGATCACATCAACCTGTCAACCAGGTTTTCCTTATACTGAAAAAAGAACAGAAAATTCAGACATAAAACAAAAAAAACATTCTGTAGGACTATTTGAAAAAAATGGGCCATATACCCACACAAATCAGATTAATTTTTACTCACAGGATTTGAAGGGTCAGAACATACAGCATTTGTAGCATCGTTAATTGCTTCTTTAATCTTGTCTGGAAATAATGAAGTAAAAGATCAGAGAAATGCAACAGTCAAGTTGGGATTTGGTGTTACCTTTGCTTAAACAAAATTTCAGAATCACAAATTCCATCTTCTACAGATTTAGACAAACCAGCAAAGCAGTCCATGATTTTCAGGTGGCTTGTTAGCAAAACATTAGAACAACTACAGTCAGTCATCCACATTCGCAGGTTTAAATTTCATGGATTTCATTGCAGTAGGCCCTCCACATTCATGAGGATAAGGGGCAGAGAACCCTCGCGAATGTCAAAACATTGCGAATAACTCTCCTAGAGAATCAGATCTCCCTCCCTGCATCCTCCTAGCCACTGATGCCAGTGCGCCCGTGCAGGCAGCCAACAGGGGAGTGCAGGGAAGCGGCGATCTCTCTGCCTGCACATTCTTGCCAGCTGCTGCAGGCACATCTGTCAGGGAGATGGGCTGGAGAGTGCAGGGGAGTGAAGATCTCTTTCTTACGCCTGGGCAAAAGGCCAGGGAATGGGAGGGGAAAGCAAGTGGACACTCGCAAATAATCAAATTCATGAAAGTGAAACCCACAAATTTGGGGGAAGGACTGTATTTGCTAGTTTCTCCCAGCTCTCCCCCACCACACACCTCAAGCACTTCTTTTCCAAGAGAATCTTCTCTTTCAGCAACTCTGATCAGGTCATACAGTCCTTTAAAAATGCAACTCAGCTCCTCCTCCTCCTCCTCCTCCACCACCACCACCAGCAGCAGCAGCAGCTGCTGTCTGGCCAGCTAATGATGGCTTGCACCCCAATTTCTCAACACCACGAGCCATCTCCCAATGTCCCCCCACACCCAAGGAAGGAGATGAGCAAGAGAGAAAGTATAGGGGACCATCCCAACCAACCCTTCTTCCCAATCCTTTCCTTGACCTGGTATGGACTTTGGGTGCCTGCCCTCTCCACCATGCCTCTGCCCCCTTTCCACTGACACACACACACACACAGACACACACACACCTTTTGATATTTGCAGTTTTTCCACTTTTGTGGGGGTCCTGTATCCCTAACCTTAGTGAATGTGGAGGGCTGACTGTATGCCTGGTTCATAAGTGCTCCTCTGTGATTAGTCGAAAGATGAGTGGGGTATGACAGGGTGCAAGAGCTAAAACTATGTTTAGTCTCAAACTCTGGTTTGTCCATTTAGCACTAAACTACAGTTAAGCACTTCATGTGAACAATGACATTTTCTTGTTTCTTTTGATCAATATTTTGCACTGAAATATAAAAACTCTCAAAAGAATGTAGAAATAAGCCCCCAAACATTCTGACAATCTGCTAATTTCAATTACTAAACACAGAACCTTAATACAACCCAGCAAGAAAACCAAATGCTTTATTTTTAGCATGCAACCAAGATCTGTGGCCACTACAACAAATCAGAGGTAACTAAACATTAAGTTAGTGACTAAAGTAAGCCTGGGCTCCCAATGGGGGCAGAAAAAATCGGGGTACAAAAGCACATTATACTGAATCAAAGCTAAGAAGGAAGAGACAGACTAGACAAGAATAATAAGATAAAAGGATATGTTATAGTTTAATGCAGCAATAAAATGCACACTTATGGAGGAAATGTGTCTCATGTGTTACCTCAGTGGGACTTAATTCTCAGTATATATGTATCTCACTAGATAACATACCATCAGAAGAGTCTATTTAGACTGACAGGTGGCAAAGAAATCTTTTAATTAATATTGTGTACTATAATGGTACAGTTTCATAAATATGGTCTACTTAGACACAAGCCCAACTCTCCAGGCAAATGAATAGACACAAGTCTACTTAGACACAAGTCCAACTTCTAGGCAAATGAGAACAGGATTGCAAGCTATGGACCAATTCAAAGTCATCAAAATATACTGGAATAAAGCTGTGTTCACTGTCCTAGACTACTGTCTACCAACTTTTGCAAAAGGTAAGAAATATTATCTACCTCTCTGTGAATGTACTTGTCTGTTTATTCTACTATCAAAATGTTGATAACACAGTTACTTTGTTCTCTTAAAGAATCTGGATTATAAAGGGATATATGTAAACATGTCTTTGTTATAGATCTCTTTTACACATCGCAAAGCAAAATATTATCAGCACCACGTGTTTGTCTGAGCTCACTTTGGTTTCTGAAGCAAGTAAAAAAAAAATGCACTCAGATTTCCAGCTTGCATTGTTGTTCGAATAAACTATCAATTATATGCCTAAATGGGCACATAATTGGATTTCCATGCATTATAATCTATTCAACAGGTGGTGCTGTATAGCAGACTCTCTATTACGCTCCTAAATAAATATGAACATGTCTTAGCAGCCTATCTAAAGAGACAAGAGTATTTCCTCCTCTAACATTGGGTGAGGAACTGAACACAATTCATGACTCTGTTTCAAAAAGTAACAACCATATTGGACATTGGCAGGGCTGAGTAGATGTCAGACTTATTTGAGCTATTTGTTTCTTATTAGAATCCACGATACTCCATACTTGAAGCCAGATACAAAAGTACAGTGGGGTGGAGGGAACAGCCATACTTGAGCTCACCTTGCACTTTGAGATCTACTCTTGCTCTTTCTCCAAAATCATTTTGTTTCAGCAATTTAATATTAACGAGTAAAACCCCTACTTTTTATTTTTGGCATCATTAACCAATTGCAAGGCAAAAACTCTCATGGGTCTACTACCAATTACTCAAAAGATCTATCAGGAAATTCCAGACTGCACTTTGCCTCCTAATACACAGCACAGGCACTCACCTTGCCATACTCAGTTTTCTTTAAATATTAACAAGTTCTGTTTGTTATTCATTTTGTTTCTATTACCTTTTTTTTAAAAAAAACTAAGACTAAAATCATAGTTCTAAGCTATAGAAGCTAGTTCTCATTTGCTCACACCAGAGGCAACACATCCATGACAAAATACATCTTCAATCAGCTTTGAAGAAAAGCTTATTCCTTCCCTTACCAGAACACTCAAGGCTCATGGAATAAGTGTTATATTCTTTCACAGTAACACTGCTGTAAGCTGTCCTTGTAACTAAAATAATAGGAGGGCAAAGATGTGTAACTGTGAACCAGAAACTGAAATTTAGTCCAAGAGGAGCTTAGAATACCAGTATGTGGATTTTAGACACATATGAAGTTACTCTTAGTTTGTCATCCATCTGATCTAGTAATGGCTGCTGTGACTAGTAGCCACTGTCCAGAAAAAGATCTTTCCCAGCGCTTGATATCTAGCCCTTCTTTTACCTTGGGATACTAGGAGTATAAATGGGAATATTCTGCATGCAAAGCATGTGCTCTCTTGCCTGTGACCTATGGTCACCCTTTACCAGACTGATGTTTATAGCCCAATTTAGGTATTCCAAATCATTCCAAATTACATTAGAGAGGAATTTTGTTTTATGGCTGCCTACTGGCCCCAGGCCCTGTGCACTAAAGCAAAAGCATATAAGATATATGGACAGTATCCTGCAAAAGATACAGAACATGCATACACAGTATGGGTTCTGTAAACACCTTCAGGTGAAAACAAAGAGGCTGGAGAACAGGGTCAGTGCCTACTCAGAATTCTTACTACATGCTCACATTTTTACTGAATGAAGTAAAACGTGGGCATAGGACATCTAAGATAGAACTACAACCCAGTAAAGTCCTTTTCCTGCTCCCCTATAGTGCCAAGACTGTAACGATGTATTTCAATTATAATTTTTACTTTCCCACATGAACACATTTATTGAGTTTAGTGACAAAAACAATCTTACCACATTTCACATATGCATAAGCTCTCCTTGCAAACACAGGTGTCTGACAGAAAGAGCTGGTAACACAGCCAACTTTACAAGCTGTCTGGAGAGAAGAGGATGCCATTCTGAGCTGTGATATTGTTAAACTTAATACAGTTTTACAGTATACTCTATGGTTTTACCACATAAACACTGTCATTGTGAATATAAAGGTTTCTTGAGCCATTCACATTAGCTCCATTGCTCTTTTATTTATTTCAAATTACTGGTCTTATTTACCTCAGCAGGGTTCTGTAAGATTACTCCCTAGACTGTTCAGACTCCTACAGGGATGATTTATGTCATCATTCCAGCATAGTGTTTCCCATAATTGTAGTGAGTTTAAAAAACATTAGAACCCAAGAGGCTAGATGAGGAACTATAACATTAGCAGCATGCTCATACAAATCAATTTACTCCCTTGCAGGAAAAAGAGGAATGGAATAGGAATTTAATGAGATTGTATAGGAAGTACAAAGGCACAGCACCATTCATCAGAACTTGTGTGTAATCATAAGTATAAATAGATCACAGACATAAATTCTGAAAGAAAAGGAATGTACATGATCATTTTTCTAGAACTTAACCTGAACAAAGAAAAAGAAATCTTAGCGACTAGAAGATTAGAAGGTATTTTTCAATCTCATCATAAATTTTATTACTACTTCTGCAAAATTCTTTATCGATGTTCCTTAAAAGAACAATGTGTGCCTGAAAAGGTCACTTTAGAAACACAAACAAAATTATTTATTTAGTTAGTCCAAATACAAAGTATTGCCCAGCTATGGATTTTGAAACATGGTAATTACTTTCCATTACTTCAGTGTTATATGTATCACCATAAGATTTTTGGATGTTATCCAGAAACTAGTTGCTTTAAATATGAGACCCCATCCACAGACTCTCAGGTCCTGCAGAAGTTGCTCATACACAACAGTGCCTGCAACTCTCCCTTGAATAAACTTTCTGAACATTTCTGGCAAGATTAATCAAACACAGAGCTCCTCAAAGTACAGTTGGTTCCAACAGAAAAGCTAAATAGATGCCTACATTTATCCCACTAAAATCAATTCATCTGTATCTTGCTCCCTTTTAGCTGTTCTTTCAGTGTCAAGGAAAAAACATTTTCTTTTACAATAGACTTTTAAGAACTGACTGTAAGAGTTTTTAATGGTGTGCTTCTTTGGCTAGTTTTTATATTTGTCTTTTAACTGTTTTGTTTCAAAGAATTTTAAGGCTATGGATAGTTTAACTGTATTTCAAAATGAGCTTTTGTTTTTACTTCTGTACTGGTAAGTGCTTTTAACTAGATTTGTTTTTGTATAAGCTGCTTTGAATCCCAGTATTTGGGGGGGGGGCGGGTAGGCAGAAAAATAAATAAATAAATAAAGGAAGAAAAACAACCACAACACTTTTGGTTGAATTTTGGCACTGCTGAATTGGCACTAAACATCTGGAAAAAAAGGATGGATATAGGACACTGTTCAAAGCATACAATCCATGTACAGAATTAGGCTTCTGATGTACTTAAAACACTGCATCCAGCAATCTCTTATGTTTACTTAGGAATGTGCACAAACAGCAAACTGCTAGCTTATTCTGTCCCCTCTCCTTTCCTATCCAGAACTGGAAGAAGTTACCTTTTTGGACTGTAACTCCCAGAATCCCTGACCTTCTCCATCCCCCCACCTATTCCAAACTGTTCATAGGCTGAATTCATCCTCTCACCTCTGCTTCATGTCCTTATTCTTTTTGAAACAAAACTTCACTAGTGGTTGTAACTAAACAATGCTGCTTCCAAATGAGGTTAATCTGCCTCATCTAGGCACTTTTATGGAGAATTTCCGGACAACACTGTCTTCTATTTGTAAGCCCCTTATGTTTTCTAACCACATTTTCCATTTTTTTTATTACCATGGAAGCTTTGAGATGAGAAAGATGGAATAGCTACACAGTGCCTTCTGGCTGCCAATACTAGAAACTCTCCACTTAGACTACCCTAAGAGCCTCTATGTGTCAAAATAAGATGGATGTTCTCAATATGATGTACTGTAACCATTATATTAATAGTACCCTACCACCTCAACCATCTGGTGGCAAATACAGTATTTAAAAACAGGTGGAAACATATCTAACAGTATATCTCTTTGACTGATGAATACAAGATGCCTATCTTCTTTCAAAAAAAAAAATAAGAATGGCGTACACAATGACTATAAGCACTATGGACATGCCATACTTTGGGGATGTTTGTTGTTTCTATTGCATACGTAAACTCTTCTGAAGCCTCACGATGATAATTTATTTTTTGGAAAGCTACTCCTATATGATAATAGGATTCAAACACCTGAAATAAAAGAACCAGGAAATTGAATTATTTATAATGCTTTAGCTATGATATGTTTATAAACATGCCTACATATTCTTCCCACATTTGTTTTTTTTTAATAGTTTTGCAGACTCAAAATATTCAAAATCACGGGTTATACACATGAAACTAGGGCTACAATGTAACAAAAAATACTTTAAAAAACACTGAACGACTAACAGATATGACATGTTCAATACAGGAGAACAGCTCATTTCATTAATAGAATCATAGGGCCTTTCTGCACTGCACTGTTATAGTGCTATTATTCCACTTTCAACATCCTATGGAATCCTGGGGTTTGTAGTTTAGGGAGGAGCATTTAGAATTCTCTGCCAGAGTTATTTGACCTTGGTGAATTACAAACCCCAGAATTCCACAGGATGTTAAAAGCAGAATAATAGCACCATAACAATGTAGTGCGGAAAGGCCTATAGAATAATACAGTTGGAACAGACCACAAGGGCCATCAAATCCAATCCTCTGCCCATCAAAGCATTCCTGACAGATGGCCCTCCAGCCTTTGTTTAAAAACCCCCAAAGAAGACTCCACCACACTCTGAGGCAGCACATTCCACTGTCAAACTGCTCTTATCATCAGAAACTTCTTCCTAATGTTTAGATAGAATCTCCTTTTCTGAAGTTTGAATCCATTGCTCCATGACATCATCTCGGGAACAGCAGAAAACAAGATTGCTCCATCCTCCATATTCTATTTGTCCAGGCACTCCTGAGGGTATCCTGCAATTAACGTGCACTGAGCGAAGCTAATCCAATTTAACCAGCTTAACTCACTACATTCCTTCATAAGACTGTTCTAAACCATAGACTTTAGGACAACACAGTGTCTGGGTTTTTTTCCTACCCATTTTGGCATTCAGCCTGATGAACAATTTTGCAGAACTCAAAACTGTCCTCACAACTTTGCGACATTTCGCTTTGGCTCTAGTATAAGTTATTACCACATCTGCTGCTGATCATCTTAGAGACCAGCAAGAGTGACTTTGTGAGTTCCCAGATGTTATCAGACTACAACTCCCATCATATCTCACAGCTGGCTATGCTAGCTAGCAATATTGGTTGTTGCAGTCCAATAACATCAGTCCAACAACATCAGGAATCCAACAACCTAAATTCCCCATAAGGAAGCAACACTTCTTTAGCAAATCCTCATGGAAAGCAGGTAAACATGTTTGCAGATAAACAAGAATACCAAGAACTGGTGGCTATGTGAAAGCTGCCTGTTTTCTTTGTAAAAACAACGAGACAAATGTATGGCTATCTAAAGGCAGAGTTAAAGAATCACCATGCCTGCTATGCAGTGAAGCCATTAGAACAATTCTGTTCCCCAATAAAACATAAAGGGCATAATTACAGCAGCTTGATATCAGTTTAACTACCCATGGCTCCATGGCGCAGAATCCTGGGATGTTCAGTTTTTTAAGGTTCTAGGGCTCTCTGGCAAAAAATTCTAAATACCTCACAATACTACAGTTCCCAGGATTCAAAAGGATGACACTATAACAGTTCAAAGATATCTAATATGCTTTTCATAGAATAATAGAGTTGGAAAAGACCACAGAGGCCAACCCCCTGCTACGCACATCAAAGCATTCCCAACAGATGGCCATCCAGCCTCTACTTAGTCCAACCCCCTGCTATACACATCAAAGCATTCCCAACAGATGGCCATCCAGCCTCTACTTAAAAACCTCCAAAGAAGGAGACTCCACCACACTCCAAGGCAGCATATTCCACTGCCAGACAGCTCTGACCGTCAGGAAGTTCTTCCTGAGGTTCAGGTGGAATCTTCTTTCCTGCAGCTTGAATCTACTGCTCTTTGTCCTAGTCTCTGGAGCAGCAGCAAACAAGCCCACTCCCTCCTTGACATGACATCCCTTCAAATATTTAAACATGGCTATCACGTCCCCTCTTAACCTTCTCTTCTGCAGACTAAACATATAAAGCTCCCTAAGCCATTCCTCATAGTGCATGGCTTCCAGACCCTTCACCATTTTGGTTGCCCTCCTCTGGACAAGCTCCAGCTTGTCGATATCCTTCTTGAATTGAGGTGCTCAGAACTGGACACAGTATTCCAAATGAGGTCTAACCAAAGCAGAATAGAGTGATACCGTTACCTCCCTCGATCTAGACACCATACTCCTATTGATGCAACCAAGAATCGTGTTGGCTTTCTTGGCTGCTGCATCACACTGCTGACTTATGTTCAGCTTGTGATTTACAAAGACTCATAGATCCCTTTCACAGATACTGTTATTCAGCCACATGTCCCCCATCCTACATTTGTACATTCCATTTTTTCTGCCTAAGTGCAGGACCTTACATTTATCTCTGTTGAAATTCATTGTTAGCTTTGGCCCAGCTCTCCAATCTGACAGGGTCATTTTGAATTTTGATCCTATTAGCAACTCCTACAGTGTGCTTTTGGCAGATGTACCTTCTTCAAAGAGCCAGCATGGTGTAGTGGTCCTAGCATTGGACAATGATCCTGGAGACTAGGGTTTGATTCCCCACTTGGTCATGGAAGCCCACCGGGTGACCTTGGGTGCATCACACGCTCTCAACCTCAGAAAAACCCCTGATGGGTTTCCCTTAGGGTGGTCATAAGTGAGAAACAACTTGAAGGCACACCACAGCAGCAACAACAACAACAACACAACCTTCTTCAACAGCAGCTCAAGGCAGCAAAAAGGGACAGCATCTTACATAGACTTTGGTACCCCTTTATGAATTCTGGAGTTTGCAGTTCACTGAGGCCAAAGAGCTCTCTGGCTGAGAATTCTAAATGCCCCTCCCTAAACTGCAAACCCCAAGATTCCACAGGATGTTGAAAGTGGAATAATAGCACTAGAACAGTATAGTGCAGAAATGCCCAAAGGGAAGCAAAAGAAAAGTAGATCTCACTCCCCTCCACAACATGTTCCTTCAGCATAACATTTAATTCATCCAGCTTTATGACAAAAGTAGAAAACCAGTCACTCTCCAGCCACTGCTGGACTTCAGTTTGAAGTAGTTCTAGCCAGCAGGCACACTGGGATTTGAAGTGCCGCAACATCTGGAGGCCATAGCTTCTTCATCTGCTTCCCCCCCCCCAAGTAAGTATGCATCTAATAAATTGAAATACTGAAGCATCTAAAAGACTATATTAAAATTACCAATTGAGTATACCCAGGACCAGGCATATATTCAGAAGGAAACTTCTTTCTGTTCAAGCAGTTCAGTAGTTTTCTGTAATAGTCAATTGCCTACAAATAAAATAAAAACAGCATAACCAATTTGAGGTAGGATGACTACACTGAAGATTCTGGACAGCAGGACGCTCGATGTTACAGAAATGTAAAGCAAGACCTCCTGTCCACCCACATGAATTCTTTGGCTTTTGGGGAAGAACTAAACAGCAGCTATAAAACATAAAAGCAGATATATTAAGGGGGGGAAAAGAATCCACATGGATTCCAAGCTCTCTCGTGTTTTGCTATGCCATTATGTCAAAGGCATGGAATTCAGAATGGAAGTGACTCCAAAATTCCAACTGCCTGAACCTTTAGGAAGGATTCCAATCAGTCCAGAGAAATATAGACAGGAAACAATTTCAGAAAGGTAGTCATTGGCAGCAAAAACAAAAAGAACTGTAACAAATTTATGATAGCCGCAGGCCATTTCCGCACTAGCGTGTTCTAGCACGATGATTCCACTTTCAACCTCCTCTGGAATCCTGGGGTTTGCAGTTTCGGGAGGAGCCGGCCGGCCCCTCCCGAAACTGCAAACCCCAGGATTCCAGAGGAGGTTGAAAGTGGAATCATTGCGCTAGAACAGGCTAGTGCGGAAATGGCCTTAGTTTTCACAGACTATAGAGGCAGTATGTGTAGTGGTTTGAGTGCTGGACTATGATTCTGGAGATGCGGATTCAAATCCTTGCTCAGCCATGGAGACCCACTGAGTAACCTTGGGCCAGTCACTGTCTCTCAGCCTCAGAGAAGGGCAAAAGGCAAATCCCCTCTGAACAAATGCTGCAAAAAAAAAAAAAAAACATGATAAGTTCACCTTAGGGTCACCATAAGTCAGAACTGACTTGAAGACACACAACAACAACAACCGACTTTTTTTGCCCTCCCATTCAAGTTACCACATACATATACACGTACATCGTTCTGTGGACGTCTCTAGCAGCAAGTGGCCCAACAAACGGATATTTTGATGAGAAAACTTTGCTCTGTCTGGGAATAAAGTGAAGGAAAACTTCACCTGTTGACTTTTTTACAACTGCACAGGAACAAGCACCCTAATGCCAGAAATAACAGGGGTAAAAAAAGGATCACCGCCAGGCCCTACCATTAGGCGGAGGGTACCAGCTGGCCTGTAGCAGCAAATTGTGGATACCACAAAAGGGCAGCAAAGGTTAATATTATCACTAACACCAGCACCAATGTAACAAATAAGGTAGGTCTAGAATTTTGGATGCCAGACTAGCATGCAGGCTTGGGGCACTTTGTCCCTTGACAGGGAGGGAAGCTTCATTTGCCACTCTTGCTTCAAGTTATGAAAATGCCCGGGGAAACTATTCAACGGGGAATCGCTTTTGCCATTCCAGTCGGGCAGCCTGAGGACAAAATGGCCACATTTCACCCTCGAAATTGTCAAAAGCACAGCAACATCCCGTCAGGCAGCTAACACGACACGCGCCCTTCCTGGGAGCTGGTCCTCGCGCGCCCAGCGGGCCCCCGACGGCGCACCTGGAACCACCGCCGCGCCCGCTCACAGGCGATGGCGGTGTGGAGGTAGGCCTGCGCTTGCGCCTGGGTGCGCGCTATGGCGCTCAGAAAACCCGAGGAGAGGATGGGCTTGGTGTCGGCGGCCGGAGGAGAGGACTCGGTGGACTGCTTGGGCGAGGGGGCGGCCTCCGGACCCAGCTCCTGCCGGCGGCGCGGGATGTTCCCTCGCTCGCCCGCCATCCGCAACCCTTCGAGCCCACTGAGGCGCCCGGGCGGAGCGCGCCATGATTGCCATGGCAGCGGGAGAATCGGCCTTCCCGCCCCCGCGCTTCCAGCCGGGGTTGGGGCAGCCCGAGGACGGGGGGAAAGGACGGGGGCCCTTTCCCTCCCCCCTTTTTTTTATTATGAATGCACAACTTAAAAGGAGGGCGCCGGTTTGCCAGGGCATGGAGCGGCGCACTCCTCGTGCAGCTGATCTCCTTTCGCACTAGCCTGTTATAGCGCGATGATTCCACTTTCAACCTCCTCTGGAATCCTGGGGTTTGCAGTTTCGGGAGGGGCCCCTCCCGAAACTACAAACCCCAGGATTCCAGAGGAGGTTGAAAGTGGAATCATCGCGCTATAACAGGCTAGTGCGGAAATGGCCCTGGACTACAGCCATTTCCGCACTCAACTGTTCTAGTGCTATTATTCCACTTTCCAACGTCCTATGGAATCCTGGGGTTTGCAGTTTAGGGAGGGGCCTTTGAGGCCTACAACTTCCAGAATTCCATCGTGGGTTGCCAGATTGACACGTGGAGAGGACTCCTGTACCTTTAGTGGTTGTGGAGAAGAGGGAAATTGTAAAAGCGAGGCTTGTTACCTCTTTCCATGACAAGGACTGTTGCTGTTGTGTGTCTTCAGGTCGTTTCTAACTTGTGGCGGCCCTGTCACAGGGTTTTCTGGGGCTGAGAGTGTGTGACCTGCCCCAGGCCACCCTTCCATGACCGAGCGGGAAGTCGGACCCCTGGGCCATTTCCGCACTAGACTGTTATAACGCTTTTATTCCACTTTCCACATCCTATGGAATCCTGGGGTTTGAAGTTTAGGGAGGGGCCTTTAAGACAGAGTGAGAAAAAGTGAATGGTTTCATTAAGAAGTATTTTTCCTTTGGTTCGTTCTAAATGTTCATTTTAAAAAAATGAAAGTGCATTTTAAAAAAATCGAAATTGGATATTTTTTAGCTTTTCAGCAGATTGCAATATGTCTTTAAAACAGATAAAAGGGCCCTTGGTCAAATATACCAGATGAAGACTAATTCTGCAACTTGAAATGATATTTTATGACTATGTTAGCAAAAGCATATGGAACTGGGAGATAACCAAATTACTCTCGTTTCTCAAGTGGTTCACATGAAATGCATTCACTCTTTATTTAGGCCTAGCCTTTAAATGTAAAGATTCTGTTTAAACTGATTGAAATAGTTAAGATGAACTCCTTAAATTATGATTTAAATAATGATTTGAATACCTTTGATTTAAAACAAATCATTCTTGGCTTTTACTTGGGGAGAGGGGGATTGGCAGCTTGTTCCCAAATTGCTCTGCAGTAAAGCCTGGTATTTTGTCATTGTGATGGGCAATTGTTGCTTTGATCTCCCTAATGCAGGAATGGGCAACCTGCACTCAGAGGGAGTAGCCTTTTTAAAAAAAAATTAGACAGAGTACTGTGCGTGTATGTATTTTTATTTATTTATTTATTTATTTTGCAAAAATATTACCATCACATAGTAATGCCCAGACTACAGTTATAGAGACTATACCTCCTTGCAGCTATTAAGCCCTGGTTGCACAGTGGTTAAATGCCAGTACTGCAAGCCACAAAGTTGTGAGTTTGATCCTACCCAGCTCCAAGGTTGACTCAGCCTTCCATCCTTTCGCAGGTCGGTAAAATGAGTACCCAGCTTGTTGGGGGCATGTATAGAAATGTTTCAAAATACATGCTATTTGTAAGTTGTTCGCCGCCTCGATCCATATGGAGAGGCGGGATACAAATAAATAATAATAATAATAATCAAAAAGGAAGGATTCAACTGTACTATAGAGGCCAAAGGAATTCATGTACCTGTAGTTTGAATTATCTCTTGATTTCCTTTCTCAGAAAGATTTTAAGTGACATCTGTTCCTTTATGTCAGAGACAGAATTATTAATAATTCACACTAATGGTCTTTCTTGCAGTAAGAGAACAAATTTTAATCAATACCCACTAATCAGTCTGTACCCTCCATTCAGTCTGCCTTTCATAATAAAGTGACAAGCATCTCCCCATCATATACAGGCAAACCATTTCTATAATAATGACAGATTTCTGCCACCTAGTGGATAAATTCTGTACTCCGTGAAATTCCATGTAGACCTATGTTCTCCTGGGGACTACTTCGTAGATTTCGCCATATGATCCAATACTTGTGAACTGACCATGCAAATTCATTAATACGAGGGCATGCCATTCCACCCATGGACTGACACTGGGTGACAAAAACCAGATGTGTTTAAGCTGAACCTGTTACTTGGTTAGTATCAGAGAGGAGAATTCTCAGATGAAACATGTACCTCAGTGCTAATACTGAAGTACAAAATCCAAATTATCATCTCCCAGCGGACAAGGGTGTAAATTGTGCCTTTTGGTGGTATGTTTTTTTCCTGATTACTGTTGTCACTTTCATAGATTTTTTTCTGATTCTTCCAGTTAGCTCCCATCATAAGGTACAAAAACATTAAAAAATACTGGAAACAAAAAACGATGCAAGAAAAATAAAAACATAAAACTTTTAGAAATGCAATAGAAATTAATGTTTAAACATTTCCTACCTGTTGTGGAATTCCCATATTTTTAAAAAGAAATAAAAATTTATAAACCACCTTGCCTTCACACGTGGTTCATTGCAATATAAAGTGAACTTATCACAGGGTTTTCTTAAGATCTGTTCAAAGGCAGTTTGCCTTTGCTTTCCCCTGAGGTTGAGAAAGTGTGACTTGTCCCCAGTTATCCAATGGGTTTCCATGGCTGAGTGGAGATTTGAACCATGGTCTCTGGAGTCATAGTCCAATGCTTAAACCACCACTCTGGCTCTTGGAAAAATGGTGGCGGTCAGGAGTGTCTGCCATCCTGAGATGGTGCTGGCATTTTTGCCTCTCTGTGGTAGGACCCTCAGCTTATCTCCAGATCATACCAAAGTTCATAATGTTGGCCCCAAAACCTGCCCTCAACTTATACATGAGGTCAACTTATACATGAATATATACAGTGTATTCTGTGTATATACTATAGCTAGGGATTGTTGTTTTCAAATGTAATCAGTTCTGCACATCTAAGAAGTTCCTGATTATCTTCTTGAAAAGCAGTACCCTTATTCCTGTAACAAATTCTTTCTGAAACTAAAGGGTATTGCAAACAGTTTGCAAACCTGTACAACTCTGTCCAGTTCCAAATGGAAGAGAAAGTTTGTAAAGAAAACCACATAGGGTAGGGGTAAGTCTGTGGTATGACCAGAGAAGCTTTTTGGATCCTAACCAGCATTAACCTTCATCAGTGATACATCTCAGAGGAAAATATCCTCATTGATTTGGAATCACTCTGATTACCACCAGGTGTCCTCCTTCCCTTAGCAGTGCACATTATAGAAAGGTTTGCCATTGGAAAGGGCTTTTGCATCTGGGTTGTTACTGTTTTTACAAATAGGACTGACAGGAATGTAAAGGCAGTAATATCCACAACCATTAAAGGGGCAAGTGGACGATGAAAGCCAGGAATATTATACAGAATTTTAAATCACCTGCTGAGAAGTAAAGACCTGAAAAGGTTTTTCTTTTCCATTTTTTTCCTAAAAAGTGAGAGAACATGGAGAAAAAACAGATTATTAAATGTTTTATTTTAGAATGTTGTATAAAATGTATCCAGCCTGAAATCTTTTTCTAGTATCAACTAGAAAAGGCCCACCGAATCAACTGACTTGACACAAGTTGTTTACCTTCCATTTGGCAGGTCTGCTCTATTTGGGACTAGCAATAGGACTGAAGCCAGAATATTCATATATTACTGCTTGACCTTCACTCTTGAAAAATTATTTCTAAGCGAACTTAGGACTTGATGCAGGAAAGAAACTGTGCACTGTTATAGAATGCAGAACACTTAAGTTACTGGATTCAGGAATGCAGTCTGAGATTCTGCCAAGCATACCACTCCTACAACATGCTGGCTATTTACAAAACCAACCTCTCAATACTCTTGCTTCTCACTTGCTTCTGGTTCCTCCATCTTCTACAGGATGTCAGGGGGAAATGCTCTTTAGGGACTTTTCTATGGATACCACTGTCTACAGTCGTTAAGTACATGGCTTCAAGATAAAGTCTTCCCAGTAATGAGTCCACAGTCCAGGAATTTATCCTTACTTAGACATGGAAAAACTATGGTGACACTATGAAGCACCTGCTAATCTTACGGCAAGGAATTAGACAAGTTTGTCTACAGATTCCTTTTGCAGTGCAATAATTATGTGATTGAACAGAGGTTATTAACATTCTTTTCAGTGTTAAACATTAACTTTCTCCTGTTCAACAATTGCCCTGATAAAAACATATATGGGCATGTGTGTTTTCTGCTCTTTAGGCTCAAAAAGGGTATTTTAGCACCTTGCTGGTAAGCTGTTTTTCTTCAAAGTGAGTAAAACAGAATGGAAGATTGATAACGAGATCACACAATTGGCAAACAAAAGAAACCATAATACTTTATAGGTGTTGAAATTCCCTTTCCACCCGTCTGCACGACTGTGTGTTCTTTGGAATTATAAATTAGCAGCACAGATGTGAGCCTGCTGCTTCTAAAATAAGCTCATTGTTATTCAGGACTTTGAGACAGGATATCGGGAAGTGCATTTCAAACAGTGGCCAAATAGGTAAGAACTTAGCAAAGGGGAAATAGAGAGGTTCCATAAATCCAATCCTTTCCTGAACTGGAAAGCTGTTTCTGTAGTTTTTATTCAATCCTATATGCAAATTTTCTGTTGTAAAGTTCAAACACTGAGAGTGCAGTTAATTTATGTAAACTGAGGTTTACAAAAATTCTCTTCCCTCTTGGCAGAAAGCACTGACTTCTGTCATGCCAGACTGGGCTCTTAAATGAAGCACCTGATTTTTGTAGTTGTTCAGTTGCTATGCACCCTCAAAACATTTATTTCAGTGTAGGTCTGACTCTACCATTGGGCAAACTGGGGCAGTAAGCCTCAGGCAGCTGACTTCAGGCAATATGAAAGGACAGTTGTTGGCAGTTGTTTAGTATACTGTCAGAAAGAGGAAGAGGCACTTTGACTTTTCTACTTGGGGTGCCAAAGTAGCTTGGCCAGCCTTGGATGTTACTAGCTTTACTTGGCAGGAAGCATTTGCTGTTCTCCTTCAGGCAACAAAATGCTATTTGTTCCCTTTGGAAATTGAGTCTTGATTGATGCTCTAAAATGTTATACAATCTGTTACCCATTTATCATGTAAGTCAGTAGTTTTTAACCTGGGGTCTGCAGGCCCCTGGGAGTCCATGGAGCCTTCACAGGGGGTCCTAGGGTTGCCATTTATCCCAGAAAACTGGGGAAATCCCATATTTAAGGGACCCAAAAAAAATAGCTGGTTGTAGTCAGTTGATGCAGCATGTCCCAGATTCCTCAAAGGCAGTAGTGACAAAGGTGTTAGTGACAATGGCAGTAGTGGCAATGGCACACATGGATATCTCATTCTGCACTGGAGGCTCCAGGCATTACTGCACAGGTGCACCAGACAATGCAGAAGGTGAGAGAAGACACCCAACCCAGGCTGTCACGTGTGTGGCTATGCTGCTTGAGCCCAGGACCAGGCAGTGCAGAGGAGCTTTGCTTCCAAGCAGCCGTGAGAATAGAATAAAGTCCCTTTACTCTTGTGGCTGCTTGGAAGTGAAACAACAAGGGTCTCAATGCTCCTTTGGAGAAAAGTGTAAAAGAAACACCATTTCCCTCTGAAGGAGCACCTAGAAAGTAGAGAAGGTAGCTGCTTTCAAAAGAAGCACTTATCCGAACTACTCTTTTGGTGCTTCTTCAGAGGGAAATGACATTTCTTTCATGCTTTTCCCCCAAAGCAGCACCAAGTCCCATTACTTTACAGGCTCTGCTTTGGGAGAAAGAAAGGGCAAAAGAGATTATTCTTTAGACTTGCCTCCCACTCATAACCTTCCTTTATGAAATTCTAGTTTATTCTACTCTCCTGGCATTTGAAGGATTTCAGCACCTCCACAGATCATTAACAAAGCCTCCTTTCCTTTGCATTGTCTATTGGAAGAATACAGGATAAGGGTCAGCAACTGATGAGCAACTTTAAACAAATACTTAAACAAATATTTAAATCTTGAGTTAAGTCTTAGGGGCCCCTGGCAACAAATTATATTTACGGGGGGGCCTGGAAAAGAAAAGGTTAACAGCCACTGATGTTGGTACTCCTTACCCATCTAGTCATGTTGTAGTGCACATAACTATGTCACCGGGATCTAGTGTGACTGTTGTAATGGTACACCCACTTAGGCCATTGATTGTGAGCATGTGAACATGACATATTAATAGGCAAGCACACATGCAAACTAAGTGCATAAACCTGATCTGTTTCATGGAATACTTTCATCACTAGGAATGCTCTCCAGATGTTGTTGGATTACAACCTACTATAGCTCTTACAATTGTCAACATTCATCCATGCTGAGTGAGGCTGATGGGATTTGGGAATCCAAGAATATCTATAGGATCACAGATTCTCTTTCTGCTTAAAGGAGTTCAGTTTTGGTCCACAGCTTTTGCATAAATCAGACCTCATTTACCCTACAGAGAATAATAATCCCTGTGTTTTTGCTCAGACTTTCTAGGAAAGGAAGTACCTAACTGTTATTCTAATGATATGTTGAAGTACCTTCCAGTGAACTATCATTTGCTATGAACTCTCTGGTTGCTTGCCTCATCAGTCATGCACATTTGGAAATAGCATGCCATACGTTCATCAGTGGATTCTTCTCTTGGATTTGAAGCCTTCTATAAAGGGAAGTGAACTTTCCATTTGTGGAAAGGAAACTTACGGTCCAAACCTTTACATAGCTGCTAATATATACAGCCTTACAGAAAGTTGATGCTACTTCTTTCCTTTTCCATTTATACTGTACCAGAACATGAATCATAATACAATATGCTGCACCTTCCACATACAACTGTAGATGCAAAATCTCCAAATGTGTGTACTAAGTTCATCTGCTCATCTGTCAGCACCCACAGAAATGATAAGAACCAAGAAACAGTAGAAAACTAGTGAGAGGTCTGTCAGTGTAGATTTTACATTATAGTACTCAGCAGGCTGTTTCTCCAAGCTTCTCTAAGAGTTGTAGAGCCTAAAGGAATTATGAAGAAGAGCCCATGCTGCACAGGATTTGACTGAAATTAAAAGAGTAAACTGAGAATTGATTTTATTTCACAGAGCCGCCACACTGAGGCTTTGAGCTCAGCATTTTTCAGTCAATAGGCTGGAAGATTAGGACTTGGTGGTCTTGTTTGCACTGTGCCAATGTTTTCTGTAGTCTCCATCAATTCAGTCTGGTTGAGATATTGTAAAATCATATCATTAAATTTCTTAAGGTCTTCAATGTTCTTCCTTTCTAATGCTATTTTTCTTGAAACTTCATCCATCTTATCTCCAGTGTGAACTACAAAAGAAAGGAGGGTAATGATTTAGATTTATTTAGACAAATGAAATTAAATACAACCCATAATACAATATAGCTGATAACTAGGATTGAGTGAAGCAATATATTCCAGATGGCACCCTGAGGAAGGAGATAGGTGTCTGAATATAATAGTGCACAAGGACATGTTAAATTGTTGCCCCTAGCAGAAGCCAGGCCTTATTTGTGCCTTGCTTTAGACAGCATAACATTTAGACTGTCCCCATAAATAGACATTTAGTGTAAAACATGTGCAACTGCTTTAGTGCAAAACAGATTTGCAATTAACCTACCTCTGACACTTCTGCTCTATGGGTCTTTGCAGCAACACAATAAAATGGGGATTACTTGTCTGCTAATAAGTGGTTTTTGGATGAAAGCATATTATATTTTCATTCCTCCATAAATGGTTTTGGATATCCTGACTCAGACATTTCTGCAGGTTTGATTTGAGATGGTCCTATGAAGAAAGCCTTAAAAGCATCTGTAGGTCAAAATACAACATATTGCTTTAGCAAATAAAGACCATTTTTTTAGCATCTTGAGACAAGGATTTTTCTTTTTCTCCATGGATTTCACCAGATGCTCTCCCATTTGTGTTTTTCTTGACCTGAGTTCTCCCTATCCATTGCCACCATCTACAAAACTTCTGCTGCAGTCTATTCTACTCTATTCTATTCTATTCTATTCTATTCTATTCTATTCTATTCTATTCTGTTCTGTTCTGTTCTGTTCTGTTCTGTTTCTGTTGTTTCTTCCAAACCAAATTGAACTACACCCAAGCTTGGAAGTCAACAGAAATTAAATACTGATCACTAAGGTTGAAAAGTTCTCAGAAATCTGCGTCAATCTTGATGGTGACCTCATGACAATGTACTGCTTTGTTGTTTTGCATACACCCTTGTCTTTCTGGAGTAATATTTAGGTATAATTTTCAGTAGTACAGGCTTTTCCCGCTTCACTTTTGAGTTAGAATCCAGAGCACTGTCAGAGAGTGGTATTGGTCAAAAAGTAGAACATGAGGGACTTACGGAGGCTCACTTGGGACTGACCGCATGTGCACACATGCGACTTGTAAAGTGTGTCAGTCAGCTTGGCGCCTTTCCCCCACTCTCAGTTCACTTTGTTAGCAGCATGCACGCATGCAAGCTGTCCCAATGAGCTTCTGTAGGCAAGAAGAACTGACAAAAGAGCAAACTCCACATCGAATGAATGGAACTTGTCCTTAATTTGGAAGGATCAAAAGAGCAAGTTGTCAGATAATGGGATGTTGAAAGGTGGGTGCTTCCTTTAGAGATTTTTAATAAAATGTGTAAAGTGTTTTTTTTTTCAGAACATTGCTACTTCATGATAATTGAAAGAAAAGATAATCATTATCCTCAGATTTAAGTTCTCCTCTTTCTCATACATAGAATTTAAATTTTAGAAACAAACTTCCAGCCAGTCACATAAACTGCGTATATTCAACATTCACTCTTCACTTAGAGTTCTGTAGGAGACAAGACAGAGACTGTGATGGAGGAGCTGGAAGAGGCAAGAGAAGAATATGTTCGAGGAACAGCTTATGCAAGCCAGACAGCATTTCCATAACACCATAGGAAGAGACAATCAACTTGCATTACCCAAGTCTCTTTTCATATGAATCATCTGCTCTTCCATGCCAGCTGGGAAATAAGCCGATGTTGAATTGGCGGCTGGTTTTTAGATTTCCACTCATGTAAAAATTAGCTTCTTCACTTTTTCCAGAGCTCTTCACTAAAGGACTTTCTTTATGGTATGAATTGTTCTTTTACTGATTATTGTATCCATTATGCCACATATCAAAAATAAGAGCATGTTACAAAACATATATTATGCCATTAAATCCCAGCCACTCCTCTCAATATCCTAAACGCTAAAAAAGGTCTTCATTTACCTATTAAGATTATTACAAAAGAAACAAGTGCCAGGCTGACAATTAAAGCAATGATAGATGTGACGAAGAACCAGCTTTGGCATCTCAGGCTGCTTTGCATCATCAAACAGCCAGTGGTCTCTGTGTTCTCTTCCCAGACTACTGTAAAGAAAAGAAAGATTAGAAGAGGAAAACACAAGGGATTTATCATGGCAAGGTATTTCTGGTTCTAAGAAGAGAAGAGCACAAAACATTCATAACTTCTGCATTGACTCTTGTCTCCCCTCCTCCCAATAGCACACAGCAACTCTTTCGTCCACAAAAAACTCAAAGCAAACCATAACTGTTATTTTTAGTAAGAAACAGACATGTAAAGGATATATTTTGGACAGCTCCTTTAGGGATCTTTTAGGAGTCAGTTTGGAGTGCTGAGGTAGATCTTGTGAGATCCAGGTTTGATGGGTCTCACTGGGTGACTTGGAGCCCTTTGCTTTGTCTCTGAGGCTAACCTACCTCATAGGGTCGCTGTGATGATGATAAAGAAAGGCTATAATAGAACATTAGGATGGAAACAGTGTCTTTAGCATGTTCCATTGAGCCAATTTAAAGAAATCATTTCATTTATACTGTAAGCCTCTGTGACAATTCAGTTTGGGATAAAAATTTAAGAAAGTAGCATCTTTTCACTATAAATGCCCTGAATCTAGCTTAGAGAGGAAAAGAACACCACTGTAAATATTCAGCCACTTATATCTAGTCCTTATCAGAAGGGAGGCCATAACACTCTGCTCTGGCTGTGACTTCAAAACAGTCATCAAGTGACATTTCCATCAGAAATTCAAGGGAACCATTAAGTCTTGAAGTGCTATAGGCATTTATAGTGGCCTTCTCTGAATCTGAGAGGAAAGGACGCTGTCCTCATATGAACCAGAGGTGGTGGAAATTACTCCTAGGCGGCTGCTGTGGTTTAGAAGTCCATGTGGGATCAACCAAGGTTGCTAACCCCAATTATCAGTGATTAAAGGACATTCAACAGGAGGTAGCTGGTGAATCAGCCGCTATAGGGATGGTGAAAGGTTAGGTTAGGTCGAAGCACCCATGAATTCTAACCAGCACAGTTGGGGCAGGGAGTTACATTCCCCCAAGATATAAAGGGCTACATATTCCACATTATGTTCTTAACTGCACCAAAACAGTGTCATCTCCAGTTAATCTGGTTTTTTTAAAACTGTTGCTCATCCTTCACCTCAGTAGTTTAAAAACTCAAAAATCCACAATGGCAGAGGCCTAGCACACACATATCCTCACACATTTAGAAGTGGCCCATCTCTTTGTGAAGGGAAGACTGGAAACAAGTGATTGGTGATGTGGGACTCTTCCCTCCAGTGTAAATTACTACTGAGCATAAAGGATGTCTTTGGATACAATTTTACAAAGCCAGAATGTGTGGGATATTTGTGCGCACACCACACACTCCTTAAATACATTGCTAAGTTTTAGAAGTTTAATATTGAAAACCAGACTCATCAATCATATTACTTCAAAATCTACTATATAAAAGTCAATGTGTGTCTGCACGTTTGTCTGTTGGTCTGTGTCAGGCAGGCAAAGACCTCATATGATTGGCTGTGTGAGGTGAGAAGACCTCATAGGATTGGCTGGCTGTGAAGATCCTATGGAATCCTGGGGTTGGCAGTTTAGGGAGGGGCCTTCAGAATTCTTAGCCCAGAGCTCTTGGGCCTCAGGCCAGTTGCTATGGAGATGAGGCCTACCATCAATAAGGATACTAAAAAACTTTTAGGAGGCACATGTGAGAAAAATTAAAGTGACATACACAATACAGTTACAAGGTCTTGTAATTTCCCTAGCACTCCCAAAAACCATGTCCTGAGGAACGTAATTATTTTATATCAAACATAGTGAGCCATAGAGATGTACTGGAAGGACACGTAGGCAGGAGAGTTCTGTTTTCTGTCATACATCCTGGGGTTATCTGGCAAATGGCTCAACAGACCACTTGAATGGGTTTTCAGCAGTGATCATGAAGACAATTACTCTCTGAGAAAATAAACAATGCAAAACAGCCTGGAATTTGACTCCTCGAGGCATGCATCTCCGGAGAGATACTGATCTTGCAGGAAACTACAAGAATGTTTGGTTGTATTTTCTTTGAGCTACAAGGGTATTTTCTTTGAACGACAAAAGAAAACAATCCATCTTCATAAAAACTGCAACCATGCAGTTTCACAGGACATATAACTAGGGGTATTTTCTGATTCTTTTTCGGAGTTTGTTTTAGGAGTTTGAGAGATTCTTTTTGGAGAGTTAGGAGTTCTCTCAGATCTGCAAAACCATGGAGCTTGTAAACTCCCCTCAGCCCCTAAAGGCGTGGCTGAGATCGTTTTGTCTCCCAGCTGAAGACTTCTGGATTGGTATAGTATTGAATCAAACCCTTTATGTCTTTCTCTCTCTCTTAATTTTCATCTCTTTCTAACTTTCTATAGTCTTGTATGCTTGTTGGAGTGTGTGTGAAGCTGGATGATTGTATGAACTTTAAATTTCTATAGTCTTGTATGTTTGTTGAAGTGAGTGCAGCTGAGTGATGGTAGGGACTTTACATCTATGTCAATAAAATACTTACTTTTGAACAATTTGTGTGGTTTTTGACTGGGCCTGACCCCATAAAAATTGGGTTAAAGATCCTAAATACCCTGTCTTCTTTGCATAGCTAAAGCAGTGCGGAGCTAATTTTTCCCCACAAGAGACAATTTTGACAGCTTTTGGGAATCCTCTTAAAGGAGTCCTAAGCAAACAGAGTAACAGTTTTCTTGCCTCACACAGTAGATTGTATGGGTTCCATATGTGAGGAATCTTGAATTGAATTGAAATTGAATTAAACTGAAATTCAAAACAAAAAAATGCTTCCAGAAAAACGTAAAGCCATTGCACAAATTCAACAGAAAGCAAAACAATCAAAAGCATCAACGTCTCCAGAGAACGCAGATTGGATTGGGAACTATGAGGAAAAGTTACAGGTACTGGAATAGACCTGTTGCTATGGTCATGATGTCTAGCAGCAAGGAGGACAGTGTATTCCCTCAGGAACCCAACCTCTGTATGCTAATAATTATGAATACAGATTGGATTGGGGAATATGGGGATAAGTTACAGGTACTGGAATAGGCCAGTTGCTATGGAGATGAGACCTAGCAGCAAGGAGGGGGAGAGCATATTCCCTCAGGAACCCAACCTCTGTATGTCATCAACTCTGAATACAGATTGGATTGGGGAATATGGGGGAAAGTTTCAGGTACTGGAAAAGGCTGGTTGCTATGAAGATGAGGCCTAGCAGCAAGGAGGGAGACAGTGCCTCCCCTCAGAAACCCAAACTGTGTATGTAAATAACTCTGAATACAGATTGCACTTGAAAATATGGGTAGAAGTTACAGGTACTGGAGAAGTCAGTTTGGTGAGTCCTTAAGAGAAAAATAAAATCTCGAGCAATGCTGGGTAAATATACTAGTATTTTATATTTCAGCATGGTGTTAGCCATGACCAGAAACAAGTGCCTCAGGCAAGGATGGTAGGGGATCAAGAAACAGGGTCTGTGAGGAGTGACTGATATCTATGAAGAGAACCCCCTTAGCTAATGACAAAGCACCATCAATTGACTCCCTCAGACCTTTAAGTTTCTGGAGGGAGAATTATCCAATACTCAAGTCCAGTATTTTTTAATATTGAGGCTGGTATTCTCAGTGAGTCAGATCTTGTTCTAGATTCTGTTTATAAGGAACATCAACATATATTGTAAATTATAATGCATCACAAATATAAATATGAGCATTCTTGGCCTATATAAGCCCTTGGTTTTAGAGCTACCTGTATTTGACATGTTTTCAGATCTAGCCTTACATCCCTAGCACATATCTTCTTTCCAATGTGCTTATGTTCAAGCACACCAATTTATAATCAGTGACCTGCCCCCCTCCTGCCTGCCAGTTTATTAGCATTTGCAAGAACTGCATTGTGCATTGAATTTATTAAACTCCACTACCACTCATGCTGCTTCTTAGACACGCTAAGTGGGGACTGCTGGTATGGGGTTTCAAGCATCAGCAGAATGCTGAACAAATAACTCTTGCCCACTCACTGAGTGAGCTGGCTGAGAATATTGTAAGTAATCAGTGGGAAGAAACTCCACCAGGCTGATTTTTTAAGGCTTTTATGTTCTTGACCAAAATGGGAATGTAGTTTAGCTACTACCAAAACTAATTAAAAAACACAAGATTAGTCACTACAAAGTAGTGAGCTGTGGAATGTAATACAGACGCATGAGTTTTTGTGTTTCTTTCATTATTATTATTTTATCACAAAGTAAGGCATAGAATGACTTAGCAGGATATTTAAAATGATTCACATGAAATGATAAAAGGAAGACAGGTGTCCTCCACCCCTGCTTCCCCGAAATGTTTTGTAATTTAGAAATCTGACCACAGATTCCTTGGTAAAACAGTTGCCAGCTATAAAGAGTGCATCTGACTGAATGTTAGAGAGAAACAACATTCCTCCCTATGGATGACTTTCTGAAATCACATGTTAAGCAGCAAAACAGTACGTAGACCTCTAAAGTCAAAAGACAGAAAACAAATGGCTCTGAACTGTAGACTTTTAAACTCTCCCAGACTGGCCTGGCCTGCAAATATTACTGCTGACAATGAATTACAGTATTGAAAGCCAGTAGTATTTCTAAATCAGACTTAATAGCACCAAATAATGCAGTGGCATTCCTTTGTCACTCTCTCATATTTTAATAAACACTTCTCATACAATTACAGTCCATACCTAGTGTCATCAGATGGACAGGTATCATGACTGATGCTTACTTTGGTCCCCACCCCCTTAAAAAAGAAACAAAAAAAGCAAGCAGGCATTCAGTGCCAAGTGGTCACTATTTTAAATCCCCACTGCACCGAGAGCAATTATACGTTGGCAGCATTCACGGAAAATTATGTGCCTGATACCGTGCATCAGTTGAAAGAACACTACCAAGTAAACTCACTAAGGAGCCCACATAGAAAGGAGCCATGAGAAGAGATCAATACATGTTGTTGTTGGGATAAAAAGTATATTAGCAATGGTGGGGATGACAGGCAGAGATGAGCAAAAGTAGGTAGTCAAACAGGCAGGCGTTCTCTCTTTTTATCTATTTCCGACATGCGTGCTCTCTCTCTCTCTCTCTCTCGCACACACACACACATAACCAGACTGTCTCAGGGCACTAGGACTGGGTTAAGATAGGCCAGGGCTCTAAACCATGTCAAGCATAAGAGACTTCTACTATCACAAAAACGATAACAATAAGATCTGCTTCAGCATCTATTTTTTTTCTCCTCCTTTTTTAAGATCAGTTATGCCAGATGTTAAATGTAGTGAACTTGGATTGGTTTTTATATCGAGGAGGTTGTATCTAGATGCCATCCATAATCTAAAAGAGGATTTAGGACCTCAACTGTAGTTTACTTAGTTTATATATAAAATCTGGCTTGAAGACTCGGAGCTTCCCCACTAACCCTGTCAATCTGATCAGAAATAAACTGATCTGTAAATTGGGTGGGGTGGGTAACGTTCAGTCTAATTTCCTATCTGTACACATCATCCAGTTAAGAACACACCACAGGGTTTTGTATCATTTTGTTCAAGCAACAAAATGTGGAATATTGCCAGGAAAGTATGATTTCCAAAGAGCTTTGAGAAGACAGCAAGGGAGTTGGGCTTAGACAGCTAAAAATAATCTTGTTGCCATGTGTACATTAAAGACAAATATACATGAAAACAAACATTAGGACAGAGTAATTGACAAACATTAACGGTATGAAGGGACTGTCGGCTTGTCAAGAGAACAGCATGTCAATTCAGTATACCCCCCCAACAAACAAACAAACACCTTCCCTGGAATGAGTTTAATTTGCCCCTCCTCTTTTAAGAACAGACACTTACTATAACCTTTAATAAGAACAGAATTACCAGTGTCTTATTTAGTAAGTTGGTTAAGGACATGGTCTGAAGGAACATGAAGCATTCTGCAGCCATCTTGCTGAAGACAACAAAATTCATGATCTTGTCTTGATTTCAGAAGCTAAGCAGATTCATGCAGGTAAGTATTTGGATCACTAGGGTATCCCAGGGATCTTCAAACAGGACTAAGAGAGACATGTTGAAACCCTGGAGAGCCACTTGGAAGTGACAATAAATACTGGGTACATGGACTAATGTTTTGATTCAGCATAAAATAACTTTCCATCCTTGTCCTGTTCCATCCAAAGCAGGCCTCAGTGCCTGGATGGGAGACTGCTTGGGAATTCCATTTGGGCTCCATTGAGGGAAGAAAGGGGGGACATCTACTAAATAAAGTAATAAATATGCTAATACTAAACAATTAATAAACATGCCTTTACTTCTCTGTGAACATGCATAAGACTGTGCTGCATGCAATCTAAATGTTCCAGAGTAAAAAATAGCAGCAAGAATGTTTAGAGAAAGGAAAAGGGGCACATTAATAGCAGCTAGTATTCATAGCTTTAAGAGCATCCAGCAGATAAACAGTTGCTCAGCATTTAAAGATGCACAACTTTGTAGAACAGCAGTTATTACTAATTACATACAGTTCCTGTTTCTAAGTCATGTTATTGTCAATCAGGTGAGTAACTTAAAACAGAGTGAAACAAGAGACAGGTAGCATATACCTTAACAGTTATGGAGAGGAAGGCATTTTGAGTGCTACCCTTCTTAGGCCTTTAAGACCATTTGACATTTGCCAGACTGCAGCAGCTAAAATTCTTTCTTCAGTGTATCTTAGGATATGTCAGAAACTCTGTCTTCTGTTGCATATATTCATTCTTTCCAGTTGCAATATAAGTGTGCCATCATTTTTTTAATTAATCAAAATTCAAAACGTCAGATGGATTTAAAGTACTTTATACACCCACGTACCCATCTTTTGGGGATATTAATATCTTTTAGTTTAATAATGCAAAGTGTTCAGTTACATTGCAATGGTTCAAAATGTTGCCCTGCACCTATTTTAAAGAACACCCATTTACTTTGGGGGCTTGTTATTTGTTTGTTTGTTAGTAAATAATTATTACCTCAGTTACGTTTTTCAGGATGAGGCCTGCCTTATGGAAGATCATGAAGGTGCACAAGTGCAGTGGTGTTATTATTTTGAGGTTTGGCTGGCAAATCTAGATTCAAGATTGGGATGGGCAAAGTGTGACTTCCAAACCATTTTTTCAGTTCCTAGGCCTCAAAGAAACCCCCTGAACCATGTCTCTGGAAAAATCATAAGAAAAAAAGTGATTTTTTTCCAGTCCCAGAAACTTCTAAGTGCAGCAATTTTCAATAAAACAAGGTGTAGAACATCCTCCCCTAAAAGTGGACTTCTAGACACTTTGCTGTTGATTTAAAAAAAGCAGTTGGGAGATTGTGAATGGGGGCAGAAAATTATCCCCAGAACTCTTGAAGTTACCCACCTCAGGTTTAAATATACCAGTTAATATCTGGCATCTTTTGTCCATTCAAAGAACACCTTTAACTTTTTAAATGTCACAAAATAGCTAAAGCTTTTTTGAGATTGGTTGATACATGTTCTACAGTATACATACTTGGGTGCTGAGAATGAGTGACACACTGATTTTGTTCATTTAAGTTGTTTAAGGAATCGACGATGTAAAGTTTTCCTTCTTGATCATGAGAGTTTTCTACTTCATTTTCAGAGGAAGGACTCTCCATCATACCTGTGAGATAACAGCATAGTTACTATTTTTCAAATAATCTTTGTTTAACTATGGAAGGAATCAAACACTTAAAACATGAGGGAAATGCATATCACAATGTGAAAGCAACCATTTGTGTTCATATCTTGAGGAGGCAAATGAATATATCAAGGGTTATTTGGCAACAAGCGTCAGCTAGATAAGTGGGTTCCTGACTGATATCTTCATAATTGTCCATGTGAGTGGGGGATGTTTATTCCATTGGCTGGTTTTATTGGTTTTATGTCTCCATACATCCAAACCAGTGATCCCTCCTGTAACCTTTATGCCCTGGTGCACCCAAAAAAAACTATCCCAGAGAGCTGAGAAACATTTGGGCAACATGGAAGGTGGGAGTGGAAAGAGAAGAGAGTCCCAGTTCTATTGGAGATGGCTACCAAAGTATGTCACTAGATATAGAAATCCATCATTTGATCTTGGCTATTGTCTGTGTTACCAACAATGTGTTACCAGCTTCATCAAATTTGTGTTATTGCCTCCAAGAGGCTGGACAAGAGCTTGGACTACAACTAGGGTTCAGTAACCTGCTCAGCCATGGAAACCACTGGGTGACCTTGAGCATGTCACACAAACTCAGCTCCCAAAAAACCCCATGATAGGTTTTCCTTAGGGTCACCATAAGTTGAAAATCACTTGAAGGCACAACAACCGTGGCTAAAATGTAATGTAGCTGGTAGATTCGGTCACTTGACTTTTCCTGAAAAAACTGCTGCCTTGTGTATAAGTATGCTCTCTCACCACACTGAAACTTGCTTTATGACACAAGAATTTTGGCAAAATTTGCATGTGTGTGTGTGTGTGTACGCACACCTTCAAGTCACATATCAGCTTATGGTGGCCCCATGGAATTCATAGGGTTTTTAAAGACAAGGAATACTCAGAAGTAGTTTTGCCAATTCCTTCCTCTGAAATATAGCCTACAGCACGTGGTATTTATTGGCCTTCTCCCATCCAAGTACTAATCAGGACTGACCCTGCTTAGCTTGGCAAGACCAGACAGGATCTGGTGCCTTTATGGTATTGGCAAAGTACCTGTAATAAAAATATGGTATTTCATGCTTCTTTCATCACATGTAGTAATGGCAGAAGCAAAACAGGAAGTGTTTCAAAAGAGAGAAGAAAGAGAAAAGGTTCCCTGCAATATATGAACTTTAGTGGCACCCAGTAGTGCAGTGGAGCCAGGGCTTCCAAGATCAAAGCTCCAAGACTTTTTGATGAGCGGGGCCTATGAACACCCCCTTTACTCGCCTAGTCAGTCCGAATTTAGCTGTAATCCCCACACTAACTGGTGGAAAAACTTATTTCCCAGCAACAACATATTGTGTGATGAGCAATATTTGTGTTGCAATGCATAGTATTTTGGGCTGGCATGGCCTTGAGTGGGCAAGACCCATTAGCTTTCTAAAACACCTGCACCTAGTGATAAACTGTTAGGAAATTTGCATATCTACGCAGTGTACATGTTTTTAAAATCTACTTTGGGGTGTAGTTATAGGGAAAGACATTATGAGGTCTTTAATTAAAAAATATACCACTACTGATATCATAGGTTGTACACTCATTGCTATGCTGGTTGCATTGAGCCTGCTAATCCACTGGGGGATCTGACAGCATATTTGTGTGGATTGTAGGCAGGCTTTTGACCTTTGGGGAGCATCTGTCCCTGGAAAGGCTTAATCCTATTAATCCTAGCTCCTCACAGCTCAAAGAATGTGAAAAAGATGAAAAGAAACATTGGATGACAACAGAAAATAAAGGAAAATGTGAGGAGGAATACAGAAGTAATTGCAATGTTATTAAGAGCTTGCTTGCTTGCTTTTATCTTGTTCTGTTGCAGCTTATAAATCTGCTCAGCTCCGGCCTTTACCCTTTTGGCAATTCACCAAGGACATCCTGAAGGGCATTAAGATAACTTGCCAACTGTCCTTCCCTGGCCTTGGTTTGTGTGGCACTGAGAACAAATTTCCTGAGTCATACTTTCCTTAGGACTCACTCTAGCAGGGCCCTCATGCTTTTATTTAGCTAGTTCGTTCCTCACAAAAGAAGTAACAAATTAAGCTGTTCCCTTTTACAAGATGCGACTGTTACGCAGCACTTCCTCTGCTGAACGATCATTGCAATACAGGTCACCACTGCAAGCAAATCTGCCAAACTGCCACTCATTTCCCCTTACACCTACTGAAAAGCAGCAGAGAGTGAGTTGAACCTATGGACTGTACCACTTTAGCCTGGAGTTGCAAGTTCAGTGAGACAAGTTGTGTCCCCATACATTTTGTTATTACAGTTTATGTATGTGTCTGTATTTCTTATAAAGGGTTCGTTTAACCTCCAGTTTGCTAGTAAAACTGAACTCCTGTGTTGTGAAATGATGCCTGTCTAAAAAGTGTGTCACCAACATGAAACGTTTGCAAAGCTCTGGTGTAATCCATTGTTTCTGAAAAACAGATTTAGGAAAGAAGCAGAGGGAAATATTATCCATTTCTTGTTTCATTTTATTAATTCTGTGTCCTAGAAAATATGCTGACATAATTGCAGAATTCAATGAATTGTTTACAGAATTCAGCAAAATCTGGAAAATGCAGCAGACCCCTGCTGGTAGCCATCTAATATCAACCATTAAGTCCTTGCAGCCAACACAATGCCGTGGGTGTTCTTTTCCTAGTAACCGTTAGTAGCATCCCTATCAGTTTGCACAAACTCCCATTTCTTAGGCATTTCTACAAATTATTCTGCTTTTATGATTTGATCTGTTTGCATTTAATGTAGAGAATTGATACATGCTCATCCTTACACAGACAGTGGGCTGATGTACCACACTATCTTATCTCTCTTGACTTTCTCTTGGTGCCAGCACTGTCACAGAGGACATAGGAGAGAACCTTTTTTGTGGCTGTTCCCAGACTATGGAATTAGCTTCCAATGGGAAGCTTGATTGGCCTCTCTTTTCTCCACCTGCTTGCAGGTGATTATCCATGCCTTTGAATGTTAACTGACTAATGCAGGTGGTCTTTGAACTGTGGTATATTGTATTTTTATAATTACAGCCCTCCACATTTGCAGGTTTCACTCTTGCAGACTTGATTATCCATGGATTATCTGCTGGCTCCCTATGCCATTTTTAATAGGGACTGCAAGCCTTGTGAGACTGAGAAACTGCGAACGAGGCTAATAAGTTCCTATTAAGAATGGTGTGGGGAAGCAGTGGAGGTGGCAGTAAGCTCCACCAGCCCACCCACTTCTCCATTGTGAAGGAACTCTGATGCCTCTAAGAAATCCATGGTGGGTTGAATATGGTGATCATACTTTTTTGTGTGTTAAACATAGTTTGGGAGCACCTAGAGTTATTCATGTTTTTTTCAGCTTCATGGGGGTCCTGTGCCCCTAACCCTAGTGAATGTGGAGGGAGGACTGTGTTATATTTTAATTATCTTTTAAGAGCTATTTTGTCATTTATTTATAATATTAAAAGAAACCTTTTGTATTATCTTCTGTTTTAACTGCATTTTGTTTTAACTCAAATTGTGAGCCACCTTGGGTCCTATATTGGGAGAAAGATGGGACATAAATTAACATGATTTCATTTCTACGGATACCAATTTTGCAAAGTCTATTCTTTGTTGCCTAAACAACATAATTGTTGAGACTACTAGGGCAGATCTACTCTGCTGCTCATATTGGTAGCTGTATTTTATTGAAGCTTATGGTATTGTGTATATATTTGAACTGGGCAATGATCAGAATAACTGTAACATGGCATGGTCTTACAAATACATTGATGACCAACAATGCAGGAACCGCCAGGTTTGGTGCACAAATGTTTAGGGATCTTTACAGACTTAGTGGATCAACCAGTATCCATATACCTCACTATATTTTAGTTGCTTGTTTGCTGACACTCTTAGATTTGGGCTATAGATTATGTGATATTAAAATCCAAATGCTAGAAAACAGGGGTGTGGGGCTTTAGCGAGAGAAAAGAAAACAGAAACAGCCACAGCAATCATACATTCCATTCTGAAAATTACAAGGAAAAGCACCAATTCCAAAGGGCAAAGTCCTGTCTGACAGAAAATATGTAATAAATATCACTGCCAACACAGAGTTCAGGACAGATAGACTATTGCTCCCTTGGAAAACTATCACATGGGGAAGGGAGCAATAGCCGACAGCTTTGTCATTCTTGCTATTTTTGGTTTCCCCTGTGGAGACATTCATGGCCAGCTATATCGTTTTCTGACCACAGGACTGGATACATCATTTCAAGAGGAAAAGTTTGAGCTTCTAAACAGGGTCTTTCCTTCTGTTTTAAGAAGATAATTTCTCAGTGTTTCCTGTTTCAGAAATAGGCAAGAACAATCAGTAAAAGCCCTGGCAAAGTAACTCAACCCTAGTAAATGTAATTGGCTTTGACTGACTGGCTTAAGCCTAAAGTACTATTATGTCCCATTATGCATTTAAGGCTTATGAAAGATTTAAAGAACAAGAAATTATATCCATTTGTCCTTTCCCTCAAGAGTGGCTAGTAGATAGTAACAGTATACTTAAAAGTAAAGTGCCACTTTTCTACTGTTTGAGCAGAACCTAGTTTGGTCACTCACAAGTTTATTTAATTTCTTAAAAGAAAAGGCAGTAATTACCAAAAAACCACAAACCAACCAACCCTGCCTGCATGCTTCAATTAACCTGAGGGGGGAAGGATTCTTTACTGATTTGAAGTCATATGAAGCTGAGAATTACTTACATTTTAGCCATGTTACATTTTAGCTAAACTTCTGGTGAAGAATTCCAGCATTATGTTCCAGCAGAAAATATACAGTTAGCTTTTCTTCTTGTCCTCTGGAAATCCATCGGAGTGTCTCCACTGAATACACAAGCTCAGCTCTGAAACAGTGTGTCCTTTCCATCTATATTTAGTATTCAATTCAGCCAAGTTGTCAGGTTTCACATATTTGATTGGAGAGAGTAATTTAATGGATATAAGCCTACCATCTTAATAAAATGCACTGACAACATTTGTGTTCATGTTGTGCTCTTCTCCAGTGTGAATGCCACTAACATAAATATATACAGTGTCCCCTGCAGCAAATTAAGCATATTATTAGTGTTTATTTGTATCCTGCTGATGGGCTTCCCACAGTCATCTTGGTTGGCCACTGTAGGAAGGAACTGCTGGAGTAGAAGACTTTGGTCAGTTCAGCAAGAGTGCTCTTCAGAAAGATGGAGCAAACATACTACTCATCATCTAGATCTCAGTTTACTGACTCTTCTGGCCTTTCAGTTATCTTATTTTCCTAGCTTTTGATTACGGTGGTGAGAAAAATGAAACCTGCAAGACATTCTTTACAGTCTGTAGTTTTAGACACGCAGAAACAGTTTCTCTGTTCAATTGCTCAGTAAATCTGAGAATCAGTGTGGCATAGTGGTTTGACTGTTGCATGAGGACTCCAGGAGACCAGAGTTTAACCCCACTTGGCCATGAAGCCTACTAGGTGATCTTGGTCCAGCCGCACTCTGCCAACTTCAGAGGAAGACAAAAGCAAACACCATCTGAACAAATCTTGCTAAGAAAACCCTGTGATACGTTTGTCTTAGGATCACTGTAAGTTAGACAGCCAGCATGGTATAGTGGTTTGAGTGTTACACTACAACCCTGGAGAACAGGTTCTATTTTCCCACTTGGCCATGGAAACCCACTGCGTGACCTTGGGTGTGTCATACACCCTTAGCCCTGCAGAAAACCCAGCGATAGGATTGCCATAAGTCAGAGCTTTCCAAAATTTTCATGTCACAATACACAGTTTGGAGAGCTCTGCCGTTAAGTCATAAATGAGCTGAAGGCACACAGCAGATTGAGGGAAACCATCCAAGCATGTGGGTACCACTGGAAGACCTCTAGAACAGTGGCTCTTGACTCTTTCTTAACCAGACACCCCTGTAAATATAATGTCACAAGGGACCCCCACCAAGACGCAACTCACAATTCAAATATTTAGATTTAAATATTCAATACTTATTTAAATATCCCAATATTTATTTATTAAAGGCTTCTGGAGACCAGGGTTTAAATCTCCACTCAGACACTAGGTGACCTTTGCCAAGTCAGTAGTCAGTCTCTCACATCAGAGGAAGGCAAAGGCAAACCCCCTCTGAACAAATCTTGTGGGGGAAAAAACCCTGATAAGTTCATCTTAGGTTTGCCCTAAGTCAGAAGTGACTTGAAAGAAAACAACAATGAACTGTTGCTGACATGGGGATGTTCTTTCTAGCCATCATTTCTCTTCCTTTTGAAAAATGACTTATGGTAACCCTAAGATGAACCTACTGTGGAGGTTTTCTTGGCAAGATTTGTTGCTTTTTCTTTTCTCTACGGCTGAATGTGACTTGGCAGTGAGTTTCCATAGCTGAGTGGGGATTCAAACTCTAGTCTCCAGAGTTGTAGCTTGAGGGTGCATACATGCCTACTACCATATCACTTTTGTCACAAACATGGCAGTGGACATGCCAACACTACCTCCTTATTTGCAAATGAGGGAGCAGTATGGGCATGCACACTCCTGCTGCTGTGTCCCTTGGGACCCACACCCCCTGCTGCCATCTCCCTGATGAAACTGACAGCAGTGTGCCATGTGCCCACACTGCTCTCGTTTGCAAACAAGGGAGCAGTTTTGGCCTCTGCACACCCTCTCCTCCCACCATGTCCCTGTTGCTGCCGCTGCTGGTGTCCAGCAGGAGGGCTTCACAGACCCCTGGTTAAGAACCACTGCTCTGGAATAATTTTGCCTTTCCTGATCTCAAGATATGAAAAAGGAATGTGTAGCACTCCTGTTATTTTGCCAGCCTGAGATCTGGCTATTTGAAAATCTTTGCAGGAACAATTTAAAGACATCTAGATGTTGCTATTTGGGAAATCACTCAAGCTTAAGAAAATACAAGTAATTCATGAAACAAGTTCCCATTAAATGACCACCCAAGCTGTCTGTACTAAGAGTATCAAGAGTAAGACCAGAATGAAGTAGCATAATGACTTACAATACAGTGCTGTGAAAACTATACTCTGTTGTGGAAGTAAATATGTCCATGCCACATTCTCCATCATATTCGGATTGCAATGCAAACTTGCACACATTTTGATTTTGTATAATGAGGCTGTTCACATACCCATATTCATTCTTGACCAATCAATAAGGGGAGAATATTGTCTGTATCCTAAACCCCTACCCCCTGCTTGGAATCCTGAAATTTCCAAGATTAAAACAGGCAATGCTCATGTATTTTCAGTATCCTATGCTGTCTTTTCATATGATCAAGCGGACAATCCAAACAAGCACCTAGTTTTAATAACAGACAAACAAAGCTCAATCCACATAAAAGCATATGGGGAGGGTAGCCAGGTTGGGATTTCATTTGCTCTATTGTCAGGATGTCAGGAAAGTACTACCTTGAGTACATTTACTATTCTACCATGTAGAATGGAACCTTAGAAGTCTTCCACATAGAATCCAAGGTCCTGATTGGACCTCTGAAGTCTCAGAATGGCCCAGGGTATCTTCTCCATGTAATGATATCAGAGGCACTTTTATTGTACCCTGTGATCTCAAGGCAAGACAGATGAATCCTTTGTAGTGGTGGCACCTAGATTTTGGAATTGTGTAAGTGGTTGTTTCTTTTTTCTTTCAGCAATAGAAACTTTGAGGGGTTTTTTAATGGGTTGTTCCAGGAGGGGGGATAACCAGCAGCTTTGGCCCCATGGAGCCTCCAAAATGCCATGTTATTAATCCCCAGAAGAAGCTGACAGGGTTTGGGATACAGTAGTTGCATGGGTCTGTTCTTTTCCAGTTCCATTTTGCAATGCTCTGAAAGTTAATGTTCCTTTCCCCCATCACTATTTACACAGAACAAGTCATGTTTTTTGACCACAACTCAGTTCAGACAGATTGCATACAAAAGCAGCTTTCAGAGATAGACAGCTTTATTATCCAAGTTTCAGCATACAATGTGTAACATTGCCGTTAACATTTGTGCTACTTCATTGTAAATGTAGGCTGAGCTTGAGGCCCCCCTGCATCATAGTCATTTAGCAGCCTAAATGTCTATAGTTTTAAAAGGCTTTGTTGACTAAAAAAAATAGCAGCTTGTTTGGAGGCTTGTTTTGCCCTGCAGAGTATTCTCAGAATGTTTCATCTACTTCATTAGCTTGCTAAAAACAATGAGCAGAATCAAAACAGGTCTCAGCACCATGTAACTAATAGTGATGTAAGAATTGTGCCAAATTGAAGAGCCAATCTTACCCACCATGAAGTGTTAGAAAGCTACCCTCCCACCCTTCTACTTTTTAACCTACACACACTACATTTCCACCTAGGCAGTTAACATACGTTACATCAATTATTCTAAAGATGCACAAGAAGATACCTAAGAGGAACAGACAGTTTTAAAAGCCTCATTTCATTATAGACACTGCAGTTAATTATACTTAACAGGAACTGGATTTTAACCACAGTTAAGGATCTTCAATAGTTGCTCTAGAACACTTCACCCACATCTGCCCTTTTATCACGACATTTGCTTCGAGCCTTTGTCCGAGCTTTAAATGCCGCAGAGTTGTACAGATGCTATAAACACAGGAAAGAAACAAGCATGATAAAATCAGTAAAGCTAAACCAATGCTAGTCACCCCTCTGTTAACTTTTGAAGTTATACAGTCTTCCTGAACAAATGCAAATCCCTTTCATTGGGTGGCACAAAGACAACAGGTCATATTGCTAAAGGACAGTTACAGTCCAGCTAGATCAGCCCAAATGACTTTTAGTCCAACACCCTGTTCCCAAAGTAGGCAGCAGGAAAAAGAACAGGCCAAAAGGTGTTGTACCAGATGAAATAGATTTATTTTTAATATATATATATTTATGAACAGCTGATATGTTTCAGAGTAAAATTCTTTTTCATGAACTTAAACTTTTGAGAAGCTTCAAAATGTGTCTTATGATTAAAAATGTTTTAAGAACAGGCTAGGAAAATGAGTAAAGCCAACATGCAAGTTTAGATAGTTGCCAAGTCACCCTCCCTTCTCCCTAGCTTTCTCATATGCCCACTGCACTCCGTCCTCCATCTTGTCCAACCAACCGAAATGCATTGCCACAATTCTGAGACAGAACCCCAAGCCTGCAGTTAGGCAATGTTAATCAGAGATATCCATGTGACTTTGCTTGTCTGACTTGGCTAGGCCCTGAGTCAGAAGGAGAAAAGCAAGTGCACTTGTGCACGGGACAGGTTCAATTCCTGCTTTTGTGAACAGAGAATTTTTCAATGCCCCAGGAAAATGGCAAATCACAAGGCAAAATCATCTAACAAGAAAAAAAACCCCCAGGTAATTCCACTTCAGAGAATCTGAGTAACATACCCTTTCAAAACGGGGTATCTTCATGGTTTTAATAGCTGCATCATCAAGCATCAGCGGTGGCCCAAGTTCAAAGACATTCCGAAGAAGTTCATTGGACTGTACAGGACATAAGAATTAGAGTCATCCAACAGTTCCACTTTCAAGTATTAAATGATTCATATTTAAGACAGTAATTTCAGAGACTTCTCACTGGAGATACAGCCTTGTTTTATTTCTATGAATAAAGTCTATGTGTCTGCTATTAAAATGGAGGAATGTGTAATATCACAAAGTGATTCTGAAAAAGACAGAAAAGGGCTATGCTATTTAAGAGATTAAACTAAACTACCTTGGCTCAACAACCTACCTGCAAATGATACTGCAAACCTGACCCCAAGACTTCTTTGAAAGTATCATATGTTTGTTTTTTAACCCAGCAGTCAATGTACATGCGCTCTGGTCCAAATTTGACTGTCTCTGTAGGAAAGTCATGCTCCTGTACAACAAAGAAACAAGTTGCAATGGTGAGTATTTTAAAAATGATGGATGAGCACATGTGAGACATAATGTAAAGGAGGACTATACAGCAGTCAATTAGTAGGATCAAACTAAACTAAATTCCCCAGCCATGACTGGAGGCTCTAGAAACTGAACACCAAAATATATGGAATATATGGTGTGGGGGGAAACTTTCATAAGAAAAACCTCTCGAACATCACTGCAGCAGTCTGACAATTGTAAACATATCTTCTCTCATTTTCAAAGAATAAGAACACATGTTGTATCCATAAGACTAAAACAAGAATACTCTATAATTCTTTAATTGTGTTTACCTTTAGGCACGGGACTCTAATGATACAAATTTAGAGGCACTTGGTAATTGGTGATTTCACATTTAGCACTCGCTTGCCTTTTAATTGCAGCCTGCTCTTTAGATAAACCAATGACCTCTAGTGAAGGACTTAAAATGTTCCCTCCCTGCTCTTCAGTTAAGCTTATTGCATGCTGAAGATCCTGCTATCAACACCAGAAATTCAACAGTCAAGTATAACATATTTAGTTAAGTGCAACATGCTTACCAGCTGTTTATCTTAGCACTGGCCAGCATTCCTTATAATAAAACCATTTTTTGAGAAAAGTGAAATCTTAATCAGCAACATTGCTTAAATGCTTACCTCTACAGCTCGTAATACATCTCTGAAGACAGACCGCTGTTTCCTTTTGTCCACCTTTGCCCGGTGCTTATTGCCATCTGTAGCCAGAGCCTTCAACTTCTGTGTCAGAACCTCCATATCTTCATAAAAGAAATCCTTGCCAAAGAGAGAAGAAAAATAACACTTATTAATGATATTGTTTTTTAGGACTCAAGTTTCGAAAATCCCAAAGTGTTCAAGTTCCTTCTTCATAAACCCATTACTTCATAAACCCATTCATTTGGGTCAGAACAACAGTACAAAGAGCAGGACAACCCACTATTATACAGCAATTAGTGTTATCACAATTTTGAGAGTAAGGAACTTTAAGAGACATGGGAGTAAGGAACTCCTTTTGAGTCCTCCCCTCTGAAATATACATTTGTTCAGTCATGCTTCTTCAGGCCCTTGCAGTTATACCTACTGACATGGACTAATTAACATGTGTGGGGGTGTAGCCTCACTTTCCAACAGGGAAATCTTAAACTGTGTTGCACAGCATCTGGACTTTAAAACCTTAGTAAAGCAGCACTCACTCCACTCATGACTGTGAAAACTGGACTACCAGGTTCCACACCTTTCAGCTTCCAAACTGTTTACATCACTGTTTCAGAGGTGATGATTAATATCTGAATGTCCCCTCTCTTCCTTATGTCCCATTTTCTCCTCTGATGTCAACACAGTCTGCCTAAGTTACTTATCTCATAAGCATATGTAATAACTTCAGTCACTCCTGTGGATAATAAACAAAATTTACTAGGGATTGTGTATGCAGGCTGTCACTGAAACAATAGGTAGGCTGAAGAACAACTTGTCATTTGAGCAAAGATAATATAGAGAATGTGCAGAAATTGAAGTTAATGGGGTCAAACGTATACAATTAGCCAAAACCTGGTATTGCTGCAATGGACTGAAAACATCAAAGTCCAGTATTCTTTCTTTTAAAATTAAATTTCAATAGCTCAGAATCAAACTGCACCAAAAGGTTCCATCATATTAATCAGAACAGATACTGAGCAAAACTGTCTTGATTCCTTTTGTAATTCTCTGTTATCCTATGTTGCCAAAGGTTTTTCTGGCTACCTTCCCAAGACAGGCACATAGATAAGTTGATACTATTCTTCAACACTGTCAAAGGAAATAGTAAAGACATTAATAAAAGCACATGAAAAGTTTGATAAAGCAAACTGAATTCTGAAACAATTCAAATCAAGAAAGTGAAAACTAGTAAACTTATGATGTCAATCCCCAAAGTACCTCACGTTTACAACTACTGTCATTGTTGGCATGTGGTAACTCAACAACACACTACAGAACCATATTATTGTGTATAATAGTGATGTTTTTAAATAGCACAATGGTGACAGAATTGTTGCATTATGTGGATGCATAATGGACTCCTTGCTCCACAAATTTCTCACAGCTCTTGTGTGTGTGTGTGTGTGTGTGTGAGAACGCAAACTGTTTCGAACTTGTTGTTATGGCTAGCCAGTTCCATGGGAAACTTTCCCCAGCGTTATCAGCTTGTCCGGAACTGGCACACAGCTGCGCCATCATATGTGTTTTTGCTACATGACATGTTAATTGACATGTTTTTAAATGACATGTTTTTGCTACATGACAAGCAAGCAGGAGTTTTTATTTCTTTTTATCAGCAGGAGGTTCTTTGGACTTACTGCATCAGTTTCTCTTGCCAGTTCAAACAGAAGAGCCAATGTTTCACCAGCAGCAATCCTCATGTTTACATCATCACAAGATAGCCATACACACATAGCAGGAGGACAAGCCATTGTAAAAGGATTCTAATTTCTGCTCTTAACTGTTACTAGGCAAATGTATCAAAATGATGAGTTGAGCCAGATTTCCTAGTAATGCTTATATATACTGGACCATTTTTCTATTGTGAGAGAACCTTTTTTTTTTTTTTTAAATATTATCTAGTACTACCTACCGGAATAGCCACGTTACATGAGACTGGGGGGGGCTGTAGGCCAACTCATCTAGAGGACACCAGATTGTGGACAACTGGTGTAGTATTTAAGGCTAGTCTAGTATTTTATAAATCTGCAATATTTCTTCACCACAATGCATTGAACACTATCATCCATGTTATAAGAATAATGACAAGAATGCTCCATCTTCATCTTTCTACATTGTACTCTATGGTTCTTTGGACTTACTGCATCAGTTTCTCTTGCCAGTTCAAACAGAAGAGCCAATGTTTCACCAGCAGCAATCCTCATGTTTACATCATCACAAGATAGCAAAATGGGAAATTTATGTAAGTGCCTAGAAAAAATCAGAAACATCTTATTTAACTATAAGGAAAGCTTTATTTGACAGAATGCAATACTAGGCACAGGCTGGCATTCATGTGGGACTGTAGGAAAACTTACTATCTACCCATTTCAAGTTCCATGAGAATTAGTCTTCCAAACTGCCTTGCAGCTGCCAAGGAAATTTCCACCACCTCTGCCTCTTCAGAGTCAAATCTTTGACATCGGTAGAGGCAGTGGGGGATGGATGCTCCATTGGTATATTGCGGGCTGACTGAGCAAGGCCATGAATTCACACGATCCACTGACTTGGTCTTGAAAAGTCTGGAAGTCATGCCCTACGAGGAGCGGCTTAGGGAGCTGGGTATGTTTAGTCTGCAGAAGAGAAGGTTAAGGGGGAACATGATAGCCATGTTTAAATATCTGAAGGGATGTCATGTCAAGGAGGGAACAGGTTTTATTTTCCACTGCTCCAGAGACCAGGACAAGGAGCAACGGATTCAAGCTGCAGGAAAGGAGATTCCACTTGAACCTCAGGAAGAACTTCCTGACGGTCAGAGCTGTCTGGCTGTGGAATATGCTGTCTCAGAGTGTGGTGGAGTCTCCTTCTTTGGAGGTTTTTAAGCAGAGGCTGGATAGCCACCTGTTGGGAATGCTTTGATGTGTGTTCCTGCATGGCAGGGGGTTGGACTGAATGGCCCCTGTGGTCTGTTCCAGCTCTATGATTCTCTGATTTCCAGTGCCTTCAATACTCGAAGGATAAATGCCACCGTCAGAACTAGAGTATTTTCCCTCTCATTTGCAAAATTACAAGGCTTCTCCCACCCCCCTAAAAAACTAGGGACTGAGGGATATTTGATTTGCCCAATTATTCCCAGGTGAGTTACTATGGAACACAATACGCACATTTCAAGCTTTTTCTTCACTTCATTTGTTGGGCAAATGGTCAACAGAAGGGTCCAGGCCAAGAGAGCACTGATGTGAAGAACTGTGTTCTGGGTGCTTGAAATGCTATTTGAATTTCTCTCCTTCTGATAGGATTTTGTGAAGATATTCTCCAGGCATTCCATTGTCAAATATAACTCCTGGTTTAAAAAACAGTGCAAGTAAGTTGCTAAATCAATTCACTTAAGTGATCATTCAACAAGAATATTTATCACAAAACTTTCCTTACCGTGATATCATCAGTGGCAATAAAGCAACAGACTCCTAAACACGTGGCACACTGGATAAAAGAAACATTAGATTAGGATGCTCAATTTTTGTTCTATTAGTACTTCACAACCTTTTTATACTCAAGAGAATCACCATCATCTATTGACCTACCACAGTCATTTCAGCTCTATTGGCTTAAGTGATCTAAAACTGTCTTAACTCCAATTAACGTACCTGATCCAACATTCATCCATCCTTTACATTCAGACAAGTCAATGCACTGCTGATACACTTTCTTTTAATTAACAGTTCAAGCATGAAATGTCTGAATAGAACCTTATGAAATCATTTCACCTGAAACAAAAGGCTACATATAAGTTGTGGCAATTAATACAGCTAATTTAAACAATGTTAGTAAGACTAATACTGCTAAACCAGTCATGCTGTCACTAGCCAGACCAGTTGTCAATGATTCAAGGAAGGCATTTCAGGATACTCCCAGTTTCCAAGTGCTCTTGGCCTGCTGGATGGCTCAATATCCTCCAATATCTTTATGATTTGTCTACCAGGGAAGGGCAAAAATGTTGAAGTCAACTGATATTGTTTATTTGTTTGTTTTTTGCTGTCAATAACTACAGACAAACAGTGGCAAAGTAGGCCTCACTTCTTCACTCATCCAGGCTAGATGATTATGCAAAGTCAGTTTATCCAAAAATACAGAAACAGTTTCACCAGTGAAACATTTGACTGCCTATCTTCAAGCGCATATTCTACTGCACTGCATCTGTGAGGACAAAAAACATCTATCTGAACCTTTTCTTGTAAAACTAGGTATTTATCTTATACTTACAGCTTGCCTTGCTTGTACACTTGCTGACCCATCACAAAGTATCTTCTTCAGAACTGGTGCAAGGGTTTTAAAGACTTCTTCACTTTCAATTCCTGACCCGAGCTGCACACAAAGCAGGCACGCCAGCCCAGCTGCTGCACGCTGTTCGTCACTCTTGCCTACAAAGAACACCAATAAGAACTTGTTATAAAACTGTATCTAAAAGAAATTCATCTTGACAATGAGATACACCTACTTTGAAGAAAGCTATAGTTGGTGTTACCTTTTTTAATACAGCGTTCAATGCTATCTGTTAGTGTCATTCTCCTTTCCAGGATGAACTCGTAGAGTATTTTTGACGTCAAAGCATTTTTAAGACCTTCAAGAGCTGATTGCCTTGTCTTTGCACTATTGGGGAAAAAACATGAGACAGTTCCTGATTAACTCTCAGTTGAAAATTATGCCACACTTCTAACGTGGCTTTTTAGTTTATGGTTTACATTCACTCTTATCCATTTTAAGCACTTTTGAACAAAGTAAACTAGTGGTACCAGTTACACAGAACAGTTGTGGTGGGCTGAGCTGTGTCTACTCAGATGTTGTGGGACTGCAACTCTCATCAGCCTTAAACATGACACTGAATGACTAAGCTGACGGGAGTTACAGTTCCAATCATCTTAATACACGGTACATGTTTGAACTGAGCACCTGCACAGTATCCACAGACCGTGTTACTGCCACAAATGGCTACAACAAACACAATAAATACCCAAATGCTGTTCAAGGAATGTCCAAAGCACTGCTGAAAACACTGGTGCACTAAGAAAACATAGTGGGATGAGTCTATGGCCTAACAGATTGAAGCTATATTTCCTACTACTGAGCAGCATTAGCTATTTACTAAGTGAGAAAAAGCAAAGAAAAACTTTGACTTAGAGTTGGAGGATAGCTCTCCCAACATTTATTAACAAGGTTAGTACTTTAGTTCAGAAACATCTATGGAACACCTCCTGGAAGCATTTCTCCTTCATACTTTACAAGCTTGAATACACAATTTGAAAAACCACTAGACATTACTTTTCAGATCTCCCATACCTCTTGTCCAATGTAAGGTCAATGAATCCTTTCAGCTTGTACTCCAAGTCTTCTTGGGTTGCTTCCTCGTCAACTTCAGCCCCTATGTATATATAAGAAGATCATCAGAAGTAATCTATATAAACTCACCACTGATAGTTGTGAGCCTTTTGGAAATCATGTATATATTTGATTTGATCTCTGCAACTTTTTTTCTAATTCTGCCAAGCCAATTTTCTTCAGTAGATCCTCTGTTCTGTTTTCCACTACTGTGGGTGGCTATTTGGGACAGACAATGCCATCACTGATGGCATTTTGAAACCCATCAGTAATAAATGCATTCAACTGTCACCCTGGGAAAGAGATCAGAAAATTCTGGAAGTACAGAGGCCAATGATCCCAGCCCCTGAACTGTTGTCAAGTTCCACCATCACCACCATCCCTCTATGAACATATTTACTGATATTCTCCTGTAACTAACAAAAGCAATGTACCCTTTTTTCCCTCTAACAGACCTATGTAGGTGACCCTTCGTAACATCAAAGGTGTTGCCCCACCCTACTCTATCTAAAACAAAGAGCTATATTTAAACTGCATTTGCTTTAACTGTTGTAGCTTTCTGAAGAAACTCGGACACTTGTATGCTGACAACATTTGATCTCTATAACCAGATGGAGAGCGATATTCTTGTGGATATTGCTAGCTGAAAGTGTTCTATATGTCTTTAGGCAGAAACAGCCAATGCTTTACTCACATGATTATTCCTGAAGTAAAAGGCAACAGGTCCATCACAATCCAGAGCAAGTAACACATGGTAAAACCTTAACTTCCAACATTGTTCCTGTACTTTATAAACAAGAACTCTCTATCAATAAACCTATTGCTATGAAAACTTTAAAAAAAAATGAAATTATAAGGCATTTCGTAACATTTTATTGTCTTTGCACCATTTTCTCAACTATTCCTTTTCTATGCTGCCAAATCACATCTACTGCTCTCCTCTCCAGGAACATTCCTCAATCATGTCTTCATTCTGTTGTAATTCAGATGTCTGCACTCCTATCTTTCAGCTGTTTTGCCACCCCCAGGATTTTCTATAGCCTTGTTTCACCAACTATTTCCTTTGCTTTCCCTGCATTCTTCCCCACAGGATTCTTCCCTGCAGCACCATCTGTTCAATACCCTTTTTCCTTCAGTCTATTTTCATTCTGTCATCCATCCCCACCACACCCCCTCTCTGCCGAGTTTGGTGGCAAAACCACAAAGACTTTGGGCCCTGCAACAACACACGTTGGTGTAGGAGTCTGTCAGGCACACATGAATCATGAAAATGTTGCTGGCCAACTGCAAGAGGCTGAAAAAACAGGGGTCAATTCTACCCTTTCCTATAAATCCAGGAAGTACATGAGCAATGAAGATGGAGTCAGACAGCAGTCCCTTTTCCATTCCTACATCCAGCTCTGATGGGCTTGGAATGAATGCAGTATTCTCATTAAGACATTAATGGACCAGAGAAGACACATACCTAGTATTCTCCTAGGATGCTATAAACAGACCAAGGGCTTTGCTGTCACTGCAAATGGGCCTTACGTTAGGATACACTCCAAGGACTTTTACCAAAGAAAGGTACTATCTTAGAATAATCTACTTTGTTCTTTCCAAGAAGGAGGAAGGAGTTCATTTCTTCAGCAATCTTTTAATAAACTATCTAGCTGACTTACCTTCCTCAGTGAAGCTAGCAGGATCACTGAAGCCACTACAGTGGCTCATGGTTTCAATGGATGCATCTTCATCACTAAAAGGCTGCATGTTTCTGTGCTGGGCACCTGAGAAAAACATGGGTAGTTCATGTTAACACTGGGAAATTGCTTTGATATCCTACTTTTATTAAGTCTAACATACTGTCATAACTTTCTACTGCTAAATCATAGGGTTGAGACTGTACTATGAGAAAAGTACCAGGAAGGAAGGCAAACTGACACTGGCTGCATCTCAAAGATACAAACATTTCTGCAAGCCACAAAAAGTACATTAACTATGTCTTTTTAATTGTTGTAAGATGCTTTTGAGTCCTAATCTGGTAAAAAGGCAGGTTATAAACAACAACAACATTAACTTACCTGGCAGCAGTCTACCTTTCAATGAACTGATGCAATCAGTTCATAACTGCAGAAGTCCTTTTAATGTCCTAATATACAGAAATTACAGTATAAAGATGATATATCATTATATACATGGCGGACAAATGCAGGCTCATTAGAAACAAGAACCTACTGCTCAGATCCAGACTGCTGGAAACCTCTGCCTTCAACCATTTGAAGCATGCTATCAGAAGAACTTTTATGGCCAAAGAAGTCTTGCACATATAGAAGGAAAATATGGAAGGCATCCAGTCAAGTACACCATAGTCATACTTCACATGTCAAACTATGGTAAAAAGGAATCTGATCAAAACGTAGCCACTGTTCAGTTCTCTCTTCATTCTCTTGTGTATGTGGAAGGAGAAATAAATCAGAGTGCAGCTTTATTTCTGCAGATATCTGGCTTGCCAATATATGCTAACCAGGAATTATGTTTCAGAAATTGTTGCTAGTCAAATGCTGAACATGTAGTGGCGGTGTTTTTTATTTGTTTTTATTTGTTTAGAATTTATTTTAAACCATGATTTATACACTAGGGTGAGGAGCAGTTTAATGAGACTTCTGATCAATAGTTTGGACTAGTTCATAGACACAGAGTAGTTCTGTGTATCACACTGTACATCCCTCAACTTTTCTATCCATGCCTAACCTGTAAAAAAAAAACACGTACGAACAAAGCATGGTGGATGAGATCAAGCAAATATACAAAGTGAACTAATCAGGGTTCACATGATGGCTGATCAGTTGGCAAGAAGAAGGCTGTCAGCAGGACACAAGTACAGATGCGCCTTCCATCCTCCAATAACTAATAAGCAGCCATACAGTCTCTCATACTGGAGATGAACATTTAAGCACTACCGTTAACATGTGGCAAACTCCCTCCCACATAACGTGGCACTAAAAATTAAAACCCCGTATCAGGCAATAGGACGAAAAACCCACTGGAATTCAGGAAAACAAAAGCAATATTTGGCTGATATCACTGGATAAGGCCTGCCACATGTGTACTGCATTGCTTCTGTAAGGCTAATTTTGTACTATCTATAGTAACAATGCCAAGTATTAGCTCGAGGTTTTTTTACTGATCAATGGTTACTTGCTCCCAAGACTGTCAATAAAATACCATGGATCTGACTACACAACTTTTTGGATATTTAGTTCTTAAAATAAACTTAACTAGCATACCTGAACAAGATACCTGATCACACCATTCTCCTGCTTCAAAGCAAAACTAAAGAATTTTGGGCACAGAAAAGGTTACAATAATTGTTCTGTCTGAAATCAATTAACATATTTCAACCTTCAGTGACTTAAAGCTATTGTAACTAACTCTGTAAAGTGCTACACCACTTCTTACGTAAAAATATTTTAGCATAAGCAACAATGCTTATTTTTGAATTATTAAGAAAAGAAACTAGAAAGTTTACAGTAATTTGCCAATGAATCCAGAGTAATTTTTGTAGAGTACTACAGTATGTTATATTACTCCTGGGTACATAGAAGTAAATAAAATGATAGAGAATTAAGTCAAAAGCAGCAGGAACACTGTGGTATAGGAATCTCAGAAGGCCACGGCTAGCCATGCTCCTAAAGAAAGTTTTCTGCAATTTTTACCATAGGCAGTACTTTCAAAACTCCTTTGTAGGCTGCTGCAGATTTCTCATTTTACTTCTAGAACAGCAACATCCTGGGAATCCCATACATGGCCAAACACCTGAGCTCATTTCTCAAATCTCCATGTTTTATTCCAAGTTGACAGCACCAATGTATGGAATTGTCAACAATGTAGAGTTGGAAGAGACCACAGGGGCCATCCAGTCCAACCCCCTGCCATGCAGGAACACCCTCAAAGCACTCCCGACAGATGGCCATCCAGCCTCTGCTTAAAAACCTCCAAGGAAGGAGACTCCACTACACTCCGAGGCAGCAGATTCCACTGCCGGACAGCCCTGACTGTCAGAAGTTCTTCCTGAGGTTCAGGTGGAATCTCCTTTCCTGCCGCTTGAATCCATTGCTCCTTGTCCTGGTCTCTGGAGCAGCAGAAAACAAGCCCTCTCCCTCCTCTACGTGGCATCCCTTCAAATATTTAAACATGGCTAGAACGGAAAATCTTCAAGAAAAGCACACAATCCTGTTATGACTCGTCATCGCTTTGATGTTAACTGTTGGCCATTTCCACACTAACCTGTTATAGCGCGATGATTCCACTTTCAACCTCCTCTGGAATCCTGGGGTTTGCAGTTTCGGGAGGGGCCGTCCGGCCCCTCCCGAAACTGCAAACCCCAGGATTCCAGAGGAGGTTGAAAGTGGAATCATCGCGCTATAACAGGCTAGTGTGGAAATGGCCAATGTTGTTTCGGTCAGCGACTGGTGCCTCGTCGCTGACTCAACGCTGTGTATGATCTCCTAACAAGGAAACAGACCGATGACGACCTCCAGTCAAAACGTCACCCCTCTCTAAGGCGGAAATGGCATGAATAGGACCGAGTCCAACCAAACAGTCCAGAAATAGGCTGTGCGTCCGTCTGGCCAACACCCGAGTGCCTTTCCGCGCTACACCGTTATAGCGCGATTATTCCACTTTCAACATCCCGGGGAATTCTGGGGCTTGTAGTTTACTGCGGCCAAAGAGCTCTCTGGCTGAGAATTCTAAATGCCCCTCCACGAACTCCAGGATTCCAAAGCGGGAAAGCAGCACTATATCAGTGTAGGGCGGAAAAATCCAAGCCTGCGCGGCCTAGGCTCGAAAACCGCCACCCCCCACCCCCAATCGCACATAATGGGGCATCTCTTTCGAGTCACTCCACCAGCAAGGAGGCTACAAAAAGGAACTCCAATGCCCAGAATGCTCCGCGGCGGGGGCGCATGCGCGCTCCGTCGCCTCACCTGATGTTCCGCGCGGGTTACCCCCTCCTCGCCGCTTCGACTTGGGCATAGCGGCGGCGGCGGCGGCCTGTACACCGGCAACAGCTCCACGCGGCTCCTTCGGGCGCTCCCGCACCGGGGTCTTGGTCTCCGGCCTGGCCTTCTACCCCTCGCTCGGGTGGGAGTGACAATCAGCCGATAGAAGAGCAGGAGCGCTTTTTACTATAGAAACGTCTTTGTGAGGCCGGCTTCCCGGACCGAGGCAGCGGATGTGATTGAGAAAGGCAAGTGATAGGCAAAGCTGTAGCAGCGGCAGAAATCCCCGTGGATGCCCGTGAACGGAAACGATACATCTTTCTCCTCTCAGACGCCAGGAACTAAAGGCGGAGAGCGGCCGCTGACGCGACTTATATAGCATGTCTGCCTGCAGCAGGGGCGGAGACAATGACGCTTAGAGGCGTGGCTTTAGAATAGCCAATAGTCACCTTAGCTGCCGTGACGTAGCGTAAGAAGCCGCGCGTCGAACTCTGGAATTCGTAGTTTTTTCTCCTCGTTCGCCGGGTGACGCTGTAGTTCACAGTGGCGGCGCTTTTCGGGAAACCTATGTGTTTCCACTCTGCCAGGCATAAGGGCAGTTGCCAGGGCGCGTTGCATGCTGGGAAGTGTGGTCTGCGGCGATCCGGGGGCCATTACGGTACACAAAGGCCTCACGTCGGCTGCCTTGCCTCTATCCTTGTCCTCGTATGACCCGACTCGTGGTCCAGGAGTCACAGAAATAACGAGGCCGGGGCGCAAATACCTGGAATTACATGAAGTACTTTTTAGGAACTTTAAACGCTAACTTTTTAAAGATATTTTTAAATTCGAGCGGCGAAAGGGATTTCCCTTTCTCACCCTCAGCCGGCAGGGATCAGTTCAACCCATTTTTCAGCCTGAGGCAGGGCAGAAAATGACCCTGCCGCCAAAGCCAAAAGGCACAGGCCATTTCTGCACTACACTCTTATAGCGCGATGATTCCACTTTCAACCTCCTATGGAATCCTGGGGTTTGCAGTTTGGGGAGGGGCCAGCCAGCCCCTCCCCAGACTGCAAACCCCAGGATTCCATAGGAGGTTGAAAGTGGAATCATCGCGCTATAAGAGTGTAGTGCAGAAATGGCCACAGTATCCAAGCCCAAACGAGATCATCTTGACAGGTGAAGAAGAAAATCCCAGAAACATGGTTCATTCTGTCCCTATTCTTGGCTAAAATAGTACAGTGACAAAATAGTGGCTCACAACTGTCTTGCCCTGCCTGAGGTAGATGGCTCACGGGGGCCGTTTCCGCACTAGGCTCTTATAATTGTTCCGCTTTCAACATCCTATGGAATCCGGGGCTTGCAGTTTAGGGAGCGGCCCCCAGGATTCCATAGGATGTTGAAAGCGGAATAATAGCGCTATAAGTCTCACACTGAAATGGCCAGGCTGCCATTAGAAAATGGTTACATAGGGTCACATCTGTGGCCATTTCCACAGGAGTCTGTTATAGCGCGATGATTCCACTTTCAAGCTCCTATGGAATCCTGGGGTTTGCAGTTTCGGGAGGGGCCGGAAGAAAAATAACTTGGGTTGGGATGGGGAATCTTGGCAAAATTCAAATTTTATTATAGCATGGCCTTTCTTTATTGAAAAGACACTGGTCTGTGCTGGAGAGTCCGTCTGAATCAAACCAAGGGGTAACTTGGTCAGCCTCTTATTCCCTGGGACTTACAGATTGACAATAATAGTTCTTCCCTTGCTTTGTTGCCTCTCTATTCACAACTGCCTCTGAATAAAGAAGGTAAAATTCACTGTTTCATAGCTATTAATAGCCCTCGTGAATTTGCCTAATCACTCCTTAATGCTACCTAATCTAGGGGTCACCACCAAGCCTTCACTAAATATGATGGTTACTGACTATGGCACTTCTTGCACAAAGACACACACACTGACAATATAAATTAGACATTTAATACTTCATTTTGCCTTTGTTTTAAAGATCTTCTGCAGCTGTCTAGTTATTAGTTGCTGAACTCTTAGTGCTTAAATTTCATATTCTTGTGAGAAGCAACAATGAATTCTATGAATGTAACTATGTGTTAACTTGAAAAAGTGCTCTGTTTTATCTGTTCAAAATGTACTGCCAATCAAATCCACTGGATAACCACAAATCATAAGAGATGGCGAAAACCTTTTCTCTCTCTAATTTTACCACATTGCCTACAGATCTGCACTATGCCCCTCTGTCCCGGTGGCTGCCTTATTTTCTAAAATAAACTCATTAATGAAATAATGGTACCTTAGCTTTTCCAAGCAGGGATACACAACATTATTCAGAAGTCTTATATTCTCTAGAATTTATCAAAGTTTATGTCTGCAAGAACTGTTGTATTTTATTATGTCTTCGTAGTACTTTATAACTTTTAATAGCAATTAATGCACTGGATAATATACTACTAATAATAATAATATCATATTGGCCCTCAAGATTCAGTGTCTATATTATCCACGGCATTTGTTGATGGTCTGTAAAGAGCTGCCTTGTTGACTAATGTTCAGTTTCTATTTTTAGCTGTTGCAATCCACTGGATGCTAGTAAGATATGTTTCTGTTATTTCTACCACATAAACAATCTCAGTGGTTGCTATGGGATTAGAATGATTAATGTGTACATGATGTAAGAGGCTGAGGTCATTCTAATGAATCTGTTGTATACACCTGCTTAGTACATAGATTTCTCAACCTGGTGACAAGTGCTTGGAATTAATTATTACATACCAACTCTCTCTATGTGTCATTCCTTGTTATAAAAGTTCTTTACCTCATGTTTTCACTTCTGTGTAATAGCTATCTTACTGTGATCCAAAGTACAACAGATAAAAATGACTGTATGACAAAAATCTGATATGTGTGAAATCTTGAAAGTCAAAATTCAGTTGTAAGAACCAGTTTCCTCAAGAATCAGTTTTCCTCAACCCAGGAAAAATGTAATTGAAATTGTAATTTTAAAATGTAATTTAAAAAAAGTCTCTATGGGCATAAATCACAAATTTTACTACCTATAAGGTGTGGCTGGCTATTTTGAGTGAGGTGGTAGAATGAATCATCAAGTCTGGATTTCCAAGGTCTGCAGGGTAGTAATAGAGTAGTCACTGGAACTCTGAAAGTCAGAAAACATTAGAAATATTCTCTGTGCAGATCATGTTAGAAATGCTCTCTGAAACAAAGATTATAGCTACGTTAAATTAATGCAATGTACTGGAAATGTTACCAAGTGCTGAAGCGTATTCAAACTGTATTTTGTAAGAAGTGTGATTAAGTATACTGCAGCACATGTAATGGTGAAATGTACAAGTACCAGCTACCTTATATGCATGAAAACTGAGCTTTATAAGTAGAAATGTACCTAGAAGATACTAGACTGGAATTGTTTATATGGTAAACCTTCACCAGAAGTATAATTGTATAAGCTAATTGTTTTACTTAAAAATATGAAATTACACATCTGTGTGTATAAATCTATATGTTTATTTATATAAATTACCTGATAGTTCACAGTGCTGATTTTGATCTGCCTACTAGACGATACTGTTGTTTACAATCTTGGGAGCCCAGGTGAACAAAATGGCAAATTCTAGGGAACTCCAGCTCAACACAAATTGACATGTATAAGGCAAGAACCTTTAGTCCCTCAACTAAAAGACAGGAGTAGGGGCATCACTGTTAACCTGATTTCTGGGGTCCCTTGGGGTACACCTCAATGTGCTCCACGTGATGGGGAATGGAAACTAGCCAGAGCACAAGCAATAGTAATGCAAGAGGCAGGGTAACCCAGCGGGGTCTTTTTGCTCAGTTTTTACGGGGTCAGACCAAGCCAAAAATCAAACAAGAATGTCCAATAAATGATTTTATTGAATGAAAGTCTCACACACCAACGCAATCACGCACACAAGCACCCAAGAACTATTAAGAACAAAAGAGAGGAAATTGGATAGGGGAGTATTGGAGGGGTACAGTTGGGGTAATACTGCACCTTTTCCTGAAGTCGGGTCCGCGAAGGCAGTGGAAAAGTGAGGCTCAGCAAGGGGAGGGCTGAGGGGATCACTCAATGGGCGAAGCAGTGGTCTACTGGGGTGACCGGGAGTGATCCAAAGAACCACTCAAAAACTGGGACTATTTGTAGGGGGAAAAGTACCTGGAGGACTAATCCTTTCCCGAGGAGAACAATGGGTGTTGAAGCAATAACGAAGCTCCACCATGGTGATTTCCTTTGTGTGATGGGATTGCAAGATGTTGCCAAAGTCTCAGGATCTTCCGCTGTGTTAGTTTGTGATGTGACTTCATGTAAATGGTCCTAGCCTGATGGAATATTTGCTCAACTTGGGGCAGACACGCTAATCCTCTCAAGTTGGCTTTTCAGGGGCTGAGGACCCTTTGTTTATTGTGGGTTTGGACAGCTTGAGGTCTTCTGAGGCTAGGTGACTGGGTATTTTACTGGCCTGACCTGGTTTTCAATCCTTTGACCATTGCTGCCTACATGCCCATCCGGATGACCTCTCAGGCACACTGAATCATATTTTAATATCAAAATCGTAGACCCCAGATTTTTCCATCAGAGTAACATCACACCTGCTTCAGGTGGCACTGCCAGTGGGCTCCTCAGTGGCTGAAGTGTAAAGATGATGGAACTATGGTCAAACCACAGCTTATATAGCAGCTTTGTAATAGCTAGGGTTCCTTAGGGCCTTTTAACACTCGCAATTATAGTATTATAATTATGTGTCCATCCTATGTAATCCTGGGAATTTCAGTTTAGGGAGGGTATTTAGAATTCAAAACCAGAAAACTCTAGTGCTTCACCAAGCTGCAACTCCTAGAATTCTGTAAGATGGAACCATGGCAGTGAATGTGGAATCATAGTGCTATGATCGTGTAGTATGAAAAGGCCCTATGAAAAAACTAAACTGAGTCTGAGACACTGAGGTAGCTATAACCAGAGGAAGTCAGGAAATTAGGAACAGAACCTTTCCTGTGTCTTAACTTACCCTTTGGAGTCAGAAGATTCAGTCAGAGAGGCACAGTGCCAGGAGTTTACAGCTCCTGAGTCAGAGGTGCTGAGGGATGAGGCAGAGGAGGGCCCTTCACCCCAGCAGGAGCTTGAAGATACAGTCCAGTCATTTGCTGAGCAGAGGAGGGATAAGGAGAAGTTAATGCCAGTCTCAGAGAATCTTACGTAGAAGACACTGACTAATTAAAGCACCTGCTGCCTTGAGACACCTGACTATAAATTCTCTAGCAGTTTCATGTTCTCTGGACCTTGGATTGGCTACTATTTATGACTATTTTGCTGCTTGTTGGCTTTGTTTATTTGGACTACTGTGTGTGTGATTTCTGGACTGGCTGACAACCACCCTCTTGCTTCTCTCTTCATCCTGCTGGATAACCTGTGACTAACCTGAATTGGCATAACTACCTGACAGGTCTTACATTCTAACCACCTGCTTCCTGGCATGCTTGCTGACTGGAACATAGGACACCCAGTACCTGTAGGCATTAAAAGATTCGAGAGCGTACTTACTTCAGTCATAGTACTGCCCTTTGTAGACAAAACTAGCTATAAGAATAGCCTATTCAGGGTCATGCATAGCTAAATAGTTATACGTTCTCACATTTTGGACAAAAAAGTAATATTTGTTGGGAGGATATAATAATATTTATTTCTTACCCACCTCTCCCTATGGATCAACAACAAATACATAACACAGTTAAAAGTGTATATAAAACAAACATATATTAAAAACAATTGGTGCAATCTTTTGAATTCATAATTCAAAGTGTCAGCCAGTGGAATGATTTTAATATTGGTGTACTATGATCGTTCCTACGTATATCAGTAACAAATCTGGTTGCTATGTTTTGAACTAATTGAAGTTTCCCAACTTAGCACAGAGGTAACTGAATGTACAGCACATGGCAGAAGTTCATCCTTGAGGATACTACCATGTTTTGATCTTCCAGCTCTAGGAAGGGGCACATCTGGAGTAACAGCTGAAGCTGATAGTAAGCACTCCTGTTGGTTGCATCTGACTGGGCTGTCATTTGAAGTGGCAGAGGCAGAATAACCCTCAAACTTTAAACACAGTCTTTCAGGGGGAATGTAACCCCATCCAGGACTGGTTAACACAACTACAGACCCAGGTTAGGACTTTTGACAATATGCACCTCTAAATTGTCCGGATTCAGCTTCAGTTTGTTTTTCCTCATCCAATCCATTACATCCTCCAGCCATTCCTTCTGAGGAAATACTTTTATCATTAGATGAGATAATTATTGAAGGCACAGAGAAGTGTATTTGCATGTCATCAGTGTATTGATAGCACTCTATCCCATACTGCTGGATAATCTCTCCCAGTGGTTTCATGTAGGCATTAAACAGTGTTGGGGATAGAGTGACACCTTGAGGTATGCTGTTTAACAACTCCTTTTTTGAGGAGAAGCTATCCCCAAACACCACCATCTTGAACCTACTTGAGCAATAGGATTGGAAACACTGAAGCATAGTGGCTGTGATTTCCAAAACTCTTAGGGATTCTAGAAGGATACCATGGTTGATGGTATCAAATGCTGCTGAGAGATCCAAAAGCACCAGCAGAGATATAGATATAAAGAACTATGGAGAAGACATAGGAAGAAGACTCTGGGATAGGCTAAGCACATAACCTGGGTATGCACCTGAGCCACAAGAGGTAAAGAAAAGTTTACATCTAGACAAGAAAGGTTGAGCTGATAAAAATGATACTTGAGTCCTGTCAAAAGAAACCTTTGGTTTCATGAACAAAGAGTCTTCACCTCACAAGATCTCTAGGAATCTGAAAGCAGCATGGAGAAGGTATGGAGCTACAAAAAGCTACTGAAGTAAGGCATGGCCATACAAAGCTGACAAAGAGCCAGCACAGCTTGATTACTGAACAACAAGTTTGTTATGAGATGTTGCCACAAAAAGAATGAGAAACAGAGAGAGCAAGCCTTCTGCCATTGCATCTGGTATCTGAACTCTGAGGTTAATAGAAAGATCTGAAGCCGCAAGAGATTGAAAATATCCCTACAGGAGAATGAACATAATGTAGCTGTCTCCAAATCATGTACAGTATATTGCTTTGTGAACTGCATCAAATCTTGTGCTTGCTGTGGGATTTTTGTGGTGTCATGCGTTAAAACACTATTCCAATGACTAATGCCTGGCTTATATCTGTAATTATTCCTCGTAAGAAACAAGTTGGTCAGGAAATACATTTTATAGCTAGAGTGTACTTCTCTTAAATGCATATAATATATACTTTATGAAAACATGCCATGGATTCCAGAACAATCATACATAGCAGAAACAAAAGCTCTTTCCTTTATGTACCTTTTTGTCACTGAAGTCAAGCTGGCTTGTTGAGGTTTTGTTCTGTGCCTATTGAGAAATAGAAATTGTAAAAACTTTTATATCTATTTAATTTCATTATGTAAAGGCTGCCATCTAGCAAAGGAAGTTATCTTGATATCTCATAAACATTAAAAAAACGACAAACTGAATAAAAATACAAACTGATAAAATTAAAATATTGAATCAGATAAAAAGCAGACCAAAGAAAACAACACATTTCTTTTAATCAACAAAGCTAAAACAGCATTTGAAGCTACAACAGTACTGAAAAGGGGTTGGGAAAATGAAAACATATTTGTGTGGCATTGAAAAGATATAAAGCCAAGTGGCAGGTCACTTTCTCTGGCAAGGATATTCTAAACAACCAAGTTGCTACTAATTAAATGCTCTTTCACTTGCAATTATCTGTGGTAGTTTGCCAAAAAGAGTCTCAGAGGAAGATCTGAGGATCCAGGTCAGTTCCTGTGAAAAGAAGTACTTATCCAAGTACCAAGGTCCCAAGACATGGGCCATTTCCACACTAGACTGTTATAGTGTTATTATTCCACTGTCTTTCACTGCCTTTGAGGCCCCTCCATAAACGGCAAACCCCAATATTCCATAGGATGTTGAAAATGGAGTAATAGCACCATAATAGTCTAGCGCAGAAATGGCCATGAAGCATACACATACTGTAGGAATAGTAATTATTGTATCAATAAAATCAACATCTTTTTGTCTTCTTTGTCATTCCCTTACTCTCATTTTCACATGATTAGTTACATAACTAACAACCACATACCAAGAACTAACTACTGTCTCTGGTCATTTCTGCCCTACACTGTTATAGTGTTATTATTCCACTTTCAACATCCTGGGGAATTCTGGGGTTTGTAGTTTACTGAGGCCCAAGATCTCTCTGGCTGAGAATTCTAAGTGCCCCTCCCTAAACTGCAAATTCCAGGATTCCATAGGATGTTGAAAGTGGAATAATAGCACTATAACAATGTAGTGCAGAAATGGCCTCTGACAACTGCAGTCCATTGTACCTTAGTGGTGTGTATGTACTGTTGGCTCTCTACGTTTGTGGGTTTCATTTTCACAGGTTTAATTAATGGCAAGTTTTTCGAATCCCTGTCCCCGCCTTTTCCGAGGGAACCTTCTCCCTCGGTGGCTCTGATTGGGCTGTACAGCCCTTTAAAGACCTGCCTCTGTTCCTCTTCCTCACAGCCCAGTTTCTCAGCACTACACACCCAAGAAGGGAGATGGACAAGAGAGGAAGTATAGAGCCATTATGCCAAGCCACCTCCTTTCTCTGACCTGTTTTGGACCCTGGGTATCTGCTCTCCCCACTATGTCTCAGCCTCCTTCACACAGATACACAAATACATTTTGATATTTGCAATTTTTCCATTGTTGCTAATCCTAGTGAATGTGAAGGATCAACTGTATTTGTATTTGACACAGATAAGCATTTGTGTTTGTGTACAGAAAACCACGTTTGGAAAAATAACTTCTGAACAGAATCTAGGGCTGCATTCATGTGCAGACTTACCCTGTGGGACATACTTCTACATATGATTAGTTTATACTAACTGTGGTATGCTGGAAAGAAAATATATAGACATCACCATATAATTGGGAGACTAAATAAAATAACACCAGTAATGATCTTCAATATGTTGTGATTATTTCAGATTTAAAGATGCAACTTCCTTTTAAAGGTAGGTTATATTTCCTTAGACGGAATTTTCTAACTACCATACACATATGTTTCTTAATAGCTCTGGCATACAGTTAAAAGCACACTGCACGACATGAGATTGGTGAATCATGCAAAGTTGCAGAGAGCATTTAATAATTGTTAACGTGCTAATATGCGCATGCTGGCTCACACACCAATGCGCATGGAATTTGGGGTGTTGTTCACTCTGAGCCCAACATTCCCAAATAATGAGACAAATACTGACATCTAGCCAGGTATCTTCTCTGCTGTTTTCAAGCCGAGACAGAAGTAAAGGCCTTCAAATTTTCATTCAGTCTATGATTTGGTCCACAAGGGAGAAAATATTTAATATTTAATGTGAATTTCCACAAGAGAATGGTCAAAACCGAGCTTTGTATGTAGAGGACAGATGTAAAGGCCTTTCACTCTGTTCAACTCATACTTTTTGTCCTCCTTCCAGTAAGGAATACTTTAAAGTAATGACGCAACAACCTCAGGTAATATAACTGAAGAGTCATCGTTCATCAATGTAGGCCAGGGTGGAAGATATGTGTGACTCACCACTGGTGCTGAACAACAGCTGTGTAAACACTAACCAGTATAGTCAATTGCCATGGATTATGGGAGCTGTAGTACAGTACAATATCTGGAGGGCTACATGTTTCCTATCCCTGGCATACATAATGCTAGTGGAGATGGACCAGTGGTTTGACTCAGTATAAGTCAACTTCCTATGTATCATCCTCTGGCTCCACAACCTGACCTCTTAAACTTTTGTCACTTTTTTTTCATTTGTTTATCCCACCTTTTCTCTGCAGTTGGGACTCAAGATGATTCACAGCAACATCAACTACAAAAGGTTGCTGTTGTTGTTATTGTGTCCCTTCAAGTCATTTTTAGCTTATGGTGACTCTAAGGCAAACCTATCACGGGCTTTTCTGGGGCTGAGAGTATGTGATGCACCCAAGGTCACCCAGTGGGATTCCATGGCCAAGTGGGGAATCAAACCATGGTCTCCAAGGTTGTAATCCAATGCTCAAACCACTATACTGCTCTGTCTCGTAATATTAAAGGAACCAATTTTTTTCCAGAATCCTGTTAAGTGTAATTGTTATTTCACAGGATTCACATCTTTATTTATTGTTGTGTGCTTTTATGTTGCTTCTGACTTGTGGTGACTCCAAGATGAACCTATCATGGGGTTTTCTTGGGGGCTTGGAGGGTGTGACACTCCCACTCAGTGGGTTTCCATGGCCGAGTGGGGAATTGACCCCGGTCTCTAGGGTTGTAGTTCAATGCTCAGACCATTATACCATGCTGGATCTCATTACAAAAGGTACCAGGATAAAAAGTTATCATATCAAAACACAATTAAACCAATTGTAATATTAAAATATGATTCCTTTTAAAAACAGTTTAAATTATGCAATTTTTTTAAAAAGCACCCACTCTGACCAAAAGACCCTTTTGCAAGAAGCCACCTTAAAGGCCAAAGGCCTGGCTGTATAAAAATATGTATGTATATGTGTGTGTGTGTGTGTGTGTGTAGCTTGTGGAAGGAGAGTAGGGAAAGGCAGAATTCTAAACCATTTCTGCACGAGGCAGTTATAGCGCTATGATTCTACTTTCACCATCCTATGGAATCTTGGGGTTTGGAGTTTCGGGAGGGGCTGGCTGGCCTTGTGTGGAAATGGCTCTAGTCTCCTCTGGTAGTTCCATAGCCTGACAGTGGTCACCCAGAAAGCCCTGTCTTGCACCCCATCAGTAATGCTTCTGAAGATGGTGAGACTAAGGCCATTTCCGCACTAGATTGTTATTGTACTATTATTCCACTTTCAACATCCTATGGCCTTGCCCCTCCCTAAACTGCAAACTCCAGGATTCCATAAGATGTTGAAAGTGGAATAATAGCACTATAACAGTCTAGTGCAGAAATGGCCTGAGAAAAGTGACTCCTTTGAACATCTGAAAGCTCAAAGAGATTCATTTAGGAAAATCCAGTGTTTCAGGTAGCCTGTTCCCAAATCATATAGGGTCTGATAGGCTACAATTAGTACTTTTAATTTTGCCAACAACAGACTGCTAATGAATGAAGCTGTTGTATCATGAGCATTGCATGCTTCCTATAACTAGCCCAGGACAATGCTCTCTCCAGACTCCTGTTAGCGTTGAATACTTTAGTAGTTACGCTTTCTTCATGATCACACATTATGGTGAGGGGAGAGAGAGACAAGATTTCTGAGCTCTAAGCAGCCTTTTTTTTTTCAGTGCCTTGCTTCTTTCATAGCTTGCCTTCCAACTATGCCTGCAGCCTTTTGCTTCTCCCATCAACATTTGTGTCTTTATGCCAGTGTAGTGTACCAACAGGATTCTAGCCCCTGGCTGCAATATGTTGGACCAGGTAAAGACAACTCTGCCCCAGCACCTTGCTACTGCTCCCTCTGCTTTCAACGTATTATCTGCTGAGATGTAGTATTTAATTGCAATTTTCCCAGTAAGCTATAGGTGGTGCTGTGTCCAGCCTGAAGCAATTACTACACAGTACTCTTGTTTTCGTTCCTTCCACAGGGGAGGGAATAAAACTATTTATCGACTGAGAGACATTCTTTGAAATAACCTAATACTGGCTGAGGCTGCTACCTCACTGTTCCTCATGAAAGGGTGGACTAGAGTTTGAGAAATTTAGTTTTTGGACAGCTACAAGACTTCCCTAGCCAGCAAAGTCACTGGTTGTATTGGCTGAGCATTCTGGAAGTTGTATCCCAAAAATTTAACCTTCCTTGAGCTCTGGGGCTGGCTTGAGCAGAAGACATCAAGACGGTCCATTTGTGGCTGCTATCTTGAGTAGCAAGTGATGGAAAGTCTTAGCCTGGCTAGGGCTGCATTAAGATTTTTGCAGACCCTAGGCACTCTTGTATTCGACTTCTTGTCTTGCCTCAACATACCTCTAGGGATGTTTTCATAGGCTCTGAAATCCTGTTTTTGTAGGCCCTAGGCGCTATGCCTAAAGTGTCTAATGGGTAAGGGAGCTCTGCAGCCATTTCTGCATGTTACCTGATCCCATTGTCCTTCCATTGTGATCCTGGCAGTACCAGGACAACAACAATGCTTCCCTCTGTACCCAACCGGCTCCCTGTGTAAGGGAGAGCAAGTGACACGCGTCTGCCTTCCACAGCACAGCTGGGTTGGGAAAGGAAGTGTCTCTATTATGCTTCCTGCCCTTTCACATGGCTGGGAAGGACTGGAGTGTCACACGATTGTGGAAGCTTAATGGATTTATTCCATTAAGCAAATATGATTGCAATAGAAGGGAGGGTGGGATGGTAGTGGGATCATGACAACATAATGTGAAAGCATAACCCATGGACCACTGCCATCCTATCCCCATAGTGGGACTGCAAAGCCATGTGGAACTGGCCAGAGTCTGGCTCATTGAACTACTTGTGTCACAGTTCTGAACTAATAAAGCAGCTACAGCAGATTTGTCTCCGAATATACTCACTGTTCAAACCAAACATATCTGTGCTATGTTCTTTCATCTGCTTACTTGTGGAATAAACTCCTTGAACTATTGCATGGGATATGTGTATAAGATTGTGCTGTAAATGTATGTTATACTCTGATTCAACAGTAGTTGGGAAGAAGACAAAGAGATTTAGGGTTGGCTTTCAAGAATTAGTCTCTTCAAACCAATGCACTGGTACAATAGGCCACATCTGATAAAGAGTTAGGAACTATAATCTTTAGACAACAGTTCCTCCAGCCAGAATGACCTTGTGGGCATTTCACTTGTGGGGAGTTGCAATCCAAAAATGTAACTTTTCTAAGCTCTGATTTGGTGGTACTGCATATTTTTAGTGTCAGAACATGAAGAAGCTACATTGAATTATTAATGCGGAGACTGTTTTCTGTCTTTCTCTTAAGACAGGCAGTATTGCTGATGCAACATTTTTTTCTTGATTTGCTAAAGTTTCATCTGTGCTACATTTATTTTGCATCATGTCAATGTACATCAAGGGAACCTATGACCCATTTTGGAAGGGAGCACAGAATGTCTGAGTGAATGTTTTCCCAGAAGGAGTCCATCATCACATCTTCATCAAATTCTTCGTTTTTATTCTTTAGAAGGCGGGTGCTGCTGAAAAAAACTGTGGCAGGGTGATCTCATCTTTAGGATTTGGTACTGAGTGGTCCTGTCTAATGATCAGATCAAATATTTTCTGCTATGAATGGTAGACAAAGCATCCTGAACATTTCTGGACAATATATCTGAATCTTTAACTTTTCTTAGTAGTTCTGGGATTTTTTTAGCAGTTTAGGCAGAGTCTCATTAGGAGATAATATGCTTCAATCCTATTAGTAGATCCATTGAATCAATTGGAGTTACATATGTATTGATTCCTAATTAATTAAATAAATAATTCATTTAGTTGAGACTCCAATAGGATTTAGGCCACAGACGTTTATTTATATTTTTGTATTTACTTTTTTTTTAGTATGTATCTTTAAAAACAAACAAACAGATCAAGCATTGATCTAGACAATGGATAAAATGTGTGGATTAAGACAATTCCTTGTTCTGTCCCTTCTCAGTTTGCTGTCCAGCTGTAACCTCTCCAGGGTTACAACTCCCTCAATCCCCATTCAACATAGCCAGTGATGTATTTGGTAATCCAGTGGTCATGCTGGCAGGGGATTACGGGAATTTTATTGTAACATATTTTGAAGGATATGAGTGGGCAATGGGTAAGAGAATCAGGGAGAAGAAGGCACATGTGGCTGACAATTGCACATAAAAACAAAAACAAAAACAAGCTGGTGGATGATTCACCATACACAGAGGATGTGGCCAGTTTCATAGGCCTGAAATTGTGCTTCTGTTGGGCTACCACAAGACAAATTCAGTGAGACTGTTGTTTAATGTTTCTGCAGGTAAAATGGAAAGAGTACAGAAAGGTGCCTAATCAATATGATTTGGTTGTTTGAAGTACTACGCGTATGTCTCAGTTTTAAAAATAAAAAATAAAAGCTGGCTGTGAAGACTCTATGGAATCCTGGAGTTGGCAATTCAAGGAGGAGCCTTTAGAATACTCAGCTGGAGAGGTGTTGGGCCAGGCCAGTTGCTATGGAGATGAGACCCAACCAGTTGTGTAGGGATGGGGGCAGGGAGACGGTTTACCCTGGGCGGCAATGTTTTTGGGGTATCCTGGCCCATAGCCACACTTCCACACTCCCTGGCCATGCCCCCATGCACTGCAGCCATGCCCCTCATGCCATAGCCCCCTACCTCCCACCCACCCCTCCCCACACTCCAAGCTCCACCACTGGGCCCAGCAGCAAGAAGAAGGGCAGTGTACTCCCTCAGAAACCAAACCTCTGTTATGTTAACAACTCTGTATGCAGATTGAATTGGAGAATATGGGGATAAATTACAGGTATTGGAATAGGCCAGTTGCTATGGAGATGAAGCCTAGCAGCAAGGAGGATATTCCCTCAGAAACCCAACCTCTGTATGTTAACATATAGACTGGATTGGGGAATATGGGGAAAACTTACAGGATAGTCCAGTTGCTATAGAGGCAAGGCCTAGCATTAAAGAGGAGGACAGTGTGTTCCTTCAGGAACCCAAACTGTGTATGTAAATAATTCTGAATACAAATTGCAATGGGAAATATGGGTAAAAGTTACAGGTATGAGACAAGACAGTTTGGTGAGTTCTTAAGAGGAAAATAAAATCCTGGGCAATGCCAGGTAACTGTGCTAGTTTGTCTGTTACCCTGCTTGCTGGGGGTCCTTCAGGGGGATTCCCAACGCCTGTAAAAATTATCACTTGTGGGGAAAATCAGCTATGAACACTGCTTTAGAAATGCAATGCAAAGAGGGCAGGGTAATTAAGGATCTTTTAACCCAGCTTTTATGGAGTTGGATCACAGAGAATCAGGCTAACTGTTCAAATTTAAGAATTTTATGGAATAGATGTTAAAATCCATACAATCACTCAGCTGCACTCACTCCCACAAGCATACAAGACTATAGAAATTTAGAAAGAGGTGAAAATTAAGAGGGAGAGAGAGACATGAGGGTTTGGGGGTAATACTATACCAATCCAGAAGTCTTCGGCTGGGAAAAGACAAGCAAAAAGCTCATCTCAGCCTCTCCCCCGGAGGCTGAGGGGAGCTTATCCACTGGCAGAAGCATTGTTGCGAGTCTGAGAGAACTCCTCCTCCTCCTCCTCCTCCTCCTCCTCGGAATTGAAAAAGGGGTCCTAGTTATAGTGGTGAACAGAGCTAAAAAAAATGTCCTGGGCACCAGATAGCTGCATTTTTATGAAGATGGATCTCAGCTTTGTAGTTCAAAGAAAATACAGCCAGGCATCCTTGTAGTTTCCTGCAAGATGAGTTTCTCATCCGAGGATGCATGCCTCCAAAGTGTAACATTCCTGGCTGTTTGAAATGTTAATTTGATCCCAGAGACCTCCTGTCACCTGTTAGCACCATCACTGCTGAAAATCCAGTCAAATGGCCTGTGTGAACCATTTGCAAGATTCACCTAGGATGCATGACAGAAAACAGGACTACCCTTTGATCTATTTCCATAGCTCTACTGCCTACGTGTCCTTCCAGTAGATCTCTATGGCTCACTATGTTTGATATAAAATAATTATGATCCTCAAGATATAGCATGTAGGTGAGGTAAGTGAGGTAACATGTCTGTATTTCTTAATGAACAGTTTATATGTTTCATGTTGGGACTGGAACTCTCTCTGTTCAATGCGCCTTCTGAGCAATTTCTTGTAGAGTGCTGTGGATGAACGAACCAGAAGCTAAAGACTGTTTTCTTGGGGTTTCCAACTCTTGCCACAACTCTAGTAAAATGAGGATGGAGCAAGCATCTGGATAGCAGTTTCTAAATCATTCTTCCTTCTAACAGGCTAGAGGGATTGATAAGGGACATGTTCACTTCTCAGTTATGAGTCACATAAGAAGAACCCATTTGGCACAATGGGCAGGCTAAGGGCCTTTCCACACTACACTGTTATAGTGCTATTATTCAACTTTCAACACCCTGTGGAATCCTGGAGTTTGCAGTTTAGGGAGGAGCCCTTAGAATTCTCAGCCAGAGAGCTCTTTGGCCTCAGTAAACTACAACCCCCAGAATTCCACAGGATGTTGAAAGTGGGATAATAGCACTATAACAGTATAGTGTGGAAAGGTCCTTAGACTTAGGAAGACTCACCTAGGGCACTCATTAAACTGCCAGAGACAAACTGTTTCAGGTGACAGGTGTTCAATAGTGGCAGCATCTGCCTGCCAATTCCTCCTGAGTCCCCTGGATGTTGATTACTGCTGGAGGATGGAGCTGTGTGTACTATGCACCCTGCACTTTCCATGCTAGAATGCTGCCCTCCAGCTAGAATGCACCTTCACTAGTAGTGAAGAAAGGGTTAATTGCCAATGCAGTTGGTTTTTCAAAATGCCATCTATCCTTCGTCTTGGACAACAAAATGTCTTGACCCCATCTGGAGATCTCACTGGATGATCATAGGCTAGTCAGTGTCACTTAGAGTAAGCTAATTCCTATGGTTGTTGTGAGATCAAGGCCATTTCCGCACTAGCCTGTTATAGTACTATGATTCCACTTTCAAGATCCCATGGAATCCTGAGGTTTGCAGTTTTGGGAGGGGCTGATTGGCCCCTCCCAAAACTGCAAACTCCAGGATTCCATAGGATGTTGAAAGTGGAATCGTAGTGCTATAACAGGCTACTGCAGAAATGACCCAAATTAGGAAGCAACCACATAGGGTGCTGGAGTGCCAAAACAGAAGACATAAGGTAAATAAAACAGTTTACATTTTAGAAAGCATATCTAAGTAGGCAATAGCTTGGAAACTACTTTTGTAGACAACAGTCGCTAAAATTCCCCACCCAGTATAGCTGGTAGTGGCCAGGCTGCCTGGGGGAATTTGTGTAGTAGCTGTCCACAAAGTAACTTTCTCAAGTTCTGCCAATGCTAATACCAGTCTGTATAGTGGATTCAAACAAGCTACTAAAGTAGTATACATTTAACAGATAAAAGGCAACTATTCTCCAAGTATAGTCAACTAAGTAACGTCTGGTCTGCCTGCCCCCTGCCCCAGACCCTGGAAACATCTTTCATGAGCACTCCAATCACTGGCAGAATGGTTCTCCTCCTCTCCACACAGCTGATGCCTGGTAGAGTAGGTTGGGCAACAGAGGATCTTCCCACACTACACTGTTATAGTGATATTATTTCGCTTCCAACCTCCTGTGGAATTCTGGGGTTTGTAATTTGCTGAGGCCAAAGAGCTCTCTAGCTAAGAATTTTCAAGGTCCCTCCCTAAACTGCAAACCCCAGGATTCCATAGGATGTTGAGAGTGCAATAATAGCATGATAACTGTGTAGTGTGGAAAGGTCCAGAGTCATATATGTGTCTAAGTTGCAATCATGAATATGGAACTGTTCCCCAGTTGTACTCATCTGTAACTGTTCTGTATTCATGACAGCTACTTAGTCACAATTGTGATACTATTCCCACAACTATAACTCATCCCTCAGCCTGCTTTATCAGGTATCAGCTTCATGGGGAGAAGGAGGTCCATTCTGTTGGTGATCGGCACATAGGTGAATGACGATCCCATCACATTTGGGGAGGTTCAGACCAGGAGAGATTACTTCATGAAGTATACCTAACTAAACAGCTAATACAGAATACTGGACAAAAGTTCTAACTACACTTAACCTAAGAGTAACTTACTTTTGAACAGATATGGGTGTGAATTAACTGAAATAAATGTGGCTTCCAAGTAGTGACCCAGTTAATGTGTTAAGTGTAACTTCCTCTCCTGGACTGAAAAGAGATGTAATTAAAACATGTTTTTTATTTAAACCATTTTTTCATCTGGTGTTAGAAGCAGAGAATCACACAAAGCATAGTTTTGCTTTCCATATAGGTGCTCTATCCACTATCTGCCTACCATTAGGCAGAGTGAGAAGAGCACGTTAGACTTCAGTTTTTGAATGCGTTAGGAAAGGACAGTAAATTATTGGCTGGTTAATTTATTATGACTGTGTTTTTTACTGCCAGAAAAGAAGACAGGTGGCGGCATATCTTGGGTGAGTCCTAGCTAATAATATGCTCCCTTTCCCCCCACTTTTGACCAAGAAAGAGCTAATGAAACTGCTAGGGCCCCCGTGGAGTTCTTTTTCATAAGGAAAGATTTCGCCAGCCTCTTCCCACTGCTTATCAGTTGAGAAAATGTGTCCAAATGGGTTATCAATTTAGACGTGCATAGCATGACATTACTGTGATGTATAGGGCTCACAAGGGAACTACACAATATAGTGATGCTTAAATAAATTCCAAGCAATCATTTAACCGGTAATGAAGAAGAATGGCAACTTAGATGCTGTTTTTGTGACTTTAGTCCTGTTCTGGCTGACATTATTGACAAGGGAGCTATTTCAGGAGAAACCTAATGGTTATAGTTTTAGTTTCTTCACACTCCTTGATGCCTTATAGCTCACAGTAAAAAGTGATGTGTAGAAAACTAGCTAATATAAACAAGCTGCCAGTGGAGATATAAGGCAGCTGCTAATAGCCTGGGGCTAGGAATTTTCAGACCAAATAAATGATTAAACAGCAGCTTGTTAATGGTTAGAACTACATCTTGTAAAAAATCTTATGGTAGAGGCCCGTTGTTAGGCGTGCCTGTCTTCTTATAGCAGGGCAATTATACTGGTTTCAGTTGTTTTTAACGTGAGAGGATAAAATGTTTGGGACGGGCTTCCTTTCTCCTCTCTTTTCCTTCCTTCCTTCCTTCCTTCTTGGCAGAAGTCTATTTGTTGAAAGCTAGAAAAAATGTAGCTGTAATCCAGTTCAAGACAACTTGCATGGAGAAGACATTAACATTCTCACTTTCTTTTTAGACATAATTAGAGCGTGTGGAAAATATTAAATACTAGCTTATATACCCAACATTGCCCAGGATTTTATTTTCTCATAGATAATACTTGTTAGAGAGATTTGAGATCCTGTGTCTCTAATTCCTCAAACTGTCTTATCCAGTACCTGTAACCTTTCCCCATATTCTTCAATCCATTTTCAGAGTTATTAACATACACAAGTTGGGTTCCTGAGGGAAAACACTGCCCTCCTCCTTCCTGTTAGGCCTCATCTCCATAGCAACCAGCTTATTCAAGACAGACACTGTTGACTGAGGCCCAAGAGCTCTCTGGCTGAGAATTCTAAAGGCTGCTCCCAAAAATGCAAACCCAAGGATTCCACAAAATCTTCTTAGGCAGCCAATTATATGAGGTCTTCACCTGACACAGACAAACGAATTTTGACTTTTGTAAATTAGATTAAGGAATATTCTCTGCCAATTAACATCACAGACTGTCCAGAATGGTAGCCTCTTAACTTTCTGCTGCAGGCTGAAAGTTGTAGGCTGCCCTAGATGGCTGGGTAAGCCCAAATACAGCCTTGGGTCAAATCTGGAAAAGCAATCTAGTTGTGAGCATTATTGAAAGGGGGAATGAACACAGCAGCAATGTCAGACGCAATAAAAGCAGAAACAGCATACCTTCCAACATTTCACAGATGAAAACCAGGAAATGTGTGGCCAAGCAACATCAGAGTGTGCTTGGGATGGCAAAAGTTATTACTGAGGTAAAACTAGGAAAGGCTGGAACAATTTGGTTTTGCCTGAGCCTACTGAGAAGAGCAATATTCCACCCTTCTCCTCTTCCCCACAATTAACAGAGTTAATTGAAGGCAACCTGCTTTTTGCACTTTTAACCCAATTTTGAGCAACTGAAATAAACTGAGGATAAAGGGAGAAAGTGGGAGGAAGAGAGAGAAGGTTTAATTGGGACTGTCCCTAACAAACTGGAGGACATGAAATGGGAACCAGTTCAGGAATGAGGGATCTAAAAGACTGAAGTCAGGAGCAGGCAAGGTTTGACATATGGATAGCAACAATATGTAAGAGAGGAGAGTGATAATATGGTAGGAATAGTAATATATGGGCAGCAGGAACCAGTAGTCACATTCTATGCTATGGCATCCCAGTTGTGGAATACTCTCCTCTTTGAGATCCAGTTGGCAGCAACGCTAATTCATTCTGGCACCAGCTAGAGATACACTTTTCTGGGGCCAGTTGATTTAATCCAGATTTATACAGATGCTTGATTTTAAATTGTCTTAAATGATTTTAATTGGTTTTGGTTTAATTTATCAGACTGTCCAATGTGTTTTAGTCTATTTAATGTGTTAATTGTTTTAAAATGTTTTCAATTGTTACAATGTATTGGACACTACCCTGAAATCCTTGGGTATAGGTCAAGATAAAAATAATAATAAAAATAATACAGTTAGGTATTTTGAGTGGTGCAAAGTGTCTCTCTCCCTTGTCTACCTATGCTAATCCCTAAGTAAGTTTTAAAAAAAATCCTTACAATGACATTCCTATAATAAAAGCTTTGTTTTCTTTTTCTCCAAGCTAGTGGTGTCTTTCCTCCTTAACTAGGATTGCTAACCATTTCCCATGTTCCCCATTAGGTTGAGTCCCACATAAAACCAGCTGCAAGCACTGGAAACAAATCTCAAGGTTTTCTGCTGATGGCAAACCCCTACTACTGAAGAATTCCTGTTTTTGAGGAGACCTCTCATTCCAGAGGAGCTGGGTGTTTGTTGGCATTTAATAATTCCTCTGTCCACATTTGAGAGTTTGACCTGCACAAATTTGATTATTCTTGGGGTGCATTCATGTTTTCCTTCCCATCTCAGGCAAATGACAAGAGAATGGTAGGAGGAGTGGAGGGAGGGAAGGCCTGTACATGCATTCCCTCCCTGCACTTGGAGACATGACAAGGGGCAGGGGAAGAGCATGGGGACAGAAACCATGTGCATGAGTTCTCTCCTTGTGCTTGGGCAAATGACAAGGGGCAGGAAGAGAAGGCGCATGCATACATGCATTCGCTCCTGAGGGAAGGGGAGGGAAATGCCCGGGAAGGGAAGGCACACTTGCTCACTTGTGTGGCGGCAGGAGATATTTGCAGTTTTTTCCCTTTTAAAAGAGTCCTGCATCCTGAACCCTCACAAAAGTGGAGGACCTGCTGTATTTGCTTCATCGAGGCACGCTGCAACTGTACCTTCTAGCTCCAGGGCTCTTTCAGACTGAGTAGCAGCTCAGCCTCCTGTGTCTCCATGAAAGAGGCAGGTTCTTCAGGGTATCATCTCAGATTGCCTCTAGGTCTGCTGTTGGTGAGGGTCTTAGTCTAGCATTTCCAGGAGTATCTATGTTGGAGTATGTGTGGGGAAGGTACTTATATAGCTGTCACAGGGTCTCAAAGAAAGTTCAGCCTGAATCTTCCTTTCTGGATTGAATTTCTGATTCTGGATTCACTTTTTTTTTATTGCATGTGTACTTATGATTTTTACTTATTAAAGTGTTGCCCCAAGCATGTAGGTTCTTTTCCTATTTTTTTTGTATTTACCAATTTTTAATCAATATTAATTTAGTCCAGATCTTGTTTGACTGCAGCTCCCAGCATTCTTCACCAGAGTGGATGTGTACAGTATTGCAGTCCAACAACATTAGGAGGGATATGTTTTTCCCAGCCCTGACCTAAAGCAATGGTGGTGTTAAGACTTCACAATTGAATCTGCGCCATGAAAAGAATCACTCAGCTTTCCAGTTATTAATCCTAGTATAACAAGATGAGCGTGGGTGAGCCTTTTAGCAACAGTGCTTGGGAAGCTATGATGCTAGCCTCACATTCAGCATTGCTGCTCACCTACAACTTCACAGTGCAAACCTGCAGAGGCTGAAAAGGAGGAAATACATTTAACTACTACAGCACTGTGATTTTAAGCAGGTGGTGTCATTTCTGCCCAGCATCACCACATGTGGCAAATCCTGTCATTTGCAGAACTCTGCAGGAGCTTTCAAATATAAATGTGATATAGTGAAAAAATTCTGAATTGCTAAAAATGTCACAGTACTCATAATACAATTCTTTGTCAATTTCCAGGCTAATCACAGGCGATCACTTGCTCTCTGCTTGCCCTGGGAACATTGAAATACTTAGGAAATACCAACACAAAGAATGATAAGCTGTGCATCAGACAGTAATCACTTCCTCTAGATAGTGATTGAAAAAAAGAGCTTAATATTCAATGCCTGGGGTGGTAGAAAAACTGATATTTTTTTTAAAAAAAATCATTTTTGTGCAGTTATGTTTTATATCTACTAAACTGAAATAACAGAGTTAAATTCCTGTTATAAAGTAAGACTGATACAAGGGACATACCTTTGTATCAGTCTTACTTTATACCAGGAATTTAACTCTGTTATTTCAGTTTAATTATAAGTTATTTAGTTATAAGTTATATTATCTAAACTCAGGATATGTTTACCTGTTAAACAGTGCAACCCTTGCAACCCTTTACATCTTCTCAGAAGGAAGCTCCACAAAATTCAATAAAGACTTTCTGTGTATGTATAGCATTGCTGCCAAAATCAATACTGAGCACATGATGAAATGAAGAGCAGACAAGGCCAAGTGTTTAATTTTACTAATGTTCCAAATGTCAAAACCAAGCTTCTGAGTGTCACATAACTCATTTTCAAGTTCATTTATTATATGTTGCTTGTCTCCATGTGACTTATATAAAATGTTCAACAGTCAAATATAATATTTGATATTTTCTTGCATAAAGATTGTCAATGGCAAGCAATTCACATAGTCAGATTCCATCATTTTCTTCCAGTCCTTGTGGACAGGCAATTGTGGATTGTGCAGTTGTTTTTTGGACTATAGCTCCCACAATTCCTTCTCATTGGCTTTACTGGTAAGGCTGATGAGAACTATAGGCCAAAAGTATCTTGAGGGCCAATGTTGCTTTATCTCTCCACTTGAGTGTATGTATTCTATCATTTCTTGCTGTATTCCAAATGTTAAATACTCATATTTTACCTGAAGCTGCTTCAGTACTTCTCCATTTAGTAGCGATTATTATTTTGGCTTCTGTCAACAAGTCCCAAAATTCTTCATTGTACATATTCTTTATCACATCTGAAAACAACCTAACAACAGAACCAGACTTAATTTGCTAGCATTCAGGTTGTCACAGAATCATAGACATGTAGAGTTAGAAAAGTCCACAGGGGCCATCCAGTCCAACCCCCTGCCATGCAGGAACACCCTCAAAGCACTCCCGACAGATGGCCATCCAGCCTTTGTTTAAAAACCTCCAAAGAAAGAGACTCCACTACACTCTGAAGCAGCATATTCCACTGCTGGACAGCCTTGACCGTCAGGAAATTCTCCCTGAGGTTCAGGTGGAATCTCCTTTCCTGCAGCTTGAACCCATTGCTCCTTGTTCTGGTCTCTGGAGCAGCAGAAAACAAGCCCTCTCCTTCCTGTACAACACTTTTCATTTGCACAGCAACATGACTATGCCTTTAGAATAACTTAAGACTGTGAATCCCAGCTTGGCATATGGGTACCCCAGGGGTATGAATGAGAACATATGGAACATATGAAAAGAATAAATGAATAATGGCAGAAAAAGCATAAAGTATAAGACAGTCCCAAAGACCGTCACAACTCGATGTGGTTCTTGATTGCCCATGGCATTGGCATTCCTGTTCTTGAATTTTAAGGGTCAGGGCAAGGGTGGGAATTAAAGAGATGAAAAGAAGAGTGACACACAAGCTGAACTTCCAGCTGCTATTGGCCCACAGACTAAAAAAAAAAAGGAGTCTTTCTCACACGCATATACACACAGAGCCTTCTATTCAAGTTGCTATGGCCCAAGCCCAGCCCACACTAGGTGTGACTTCTCAAGCTTTGTGCGCATGTGCTCTTTTCTCCCTCTTTCTTGTGTCCCTCTCCATGAGGAGAGAGCATGCTCAGTGGAGACATCCAGTTTTACCCCAAATCCATCTGAGTGAAGGACACACAGCACCAGTCACTCCTCTCTGTATCTTTGGTCAGGAGCAAACTGCATCCTGAGACTGTGGAGAGCATCGAAGTGTGTAATAGGGCATGGTGGGATGGAGAGCCCCAGGCAGAACGGCTGGCCTGACACCCTGCCTTTCCTTCTGTGAGTGTGGGGGCATCTCCCCAGAGCTCACAGGAGCTTTCTGATGTTTTTTTCTTCCCCCTCAAAGAAAGAACATGGTGATGGTGGGGTTACAATTTATGAAAGTGGGCTGCCAAGGAGTACTCAAATAAAAAAAGATTAGGAAGCACTGACTTAAGACAAAAGTCTCACTGAATATATTTTCATTTTAGTTACAGTTATGAAGGTTCCATGCTCTCCCCATGTTTACTGAACCTTTAATCTACATATATGACAAGAGTTCATCTATATGAAACCCTTGGCAACCAAACAGTAATTACCAACTGCTGTACTCAGCTATCACAGGCTATTTGCATATTTAATCAAAGGGAGTCAGTAGCTGTGGCAGTAATCTTTTTCAAGATAAATATGCTGTGGAAAACCACAGTAGTTTTAGGAAATGAAGGCACTTGTTCCTTTGGTTATTAGCTAGCCCATGGCAGCAGCAGTACTCGTATTTGCAGAAACACCTAGTGAGTGGTAAGGCACTGGCAACTTTTGAAGATGTTGCATGAACTTGCAAAAAAAAAAAAAAGCATATTTATAGATAATACTTTAGAGTGGAGGAGTAAAAAGATTAATAATATGAGAGAATAAAGAAAGTCAGAATCACAGTGTCCAAAACAGTCAGGATAAATTTCATTTGCTTTGTTGCCGTCTGCCTTCAAAGTGTAGTTTTAGAACACAGAACTTACAAATGTGATTAGCATAAGCCCCTGCAGGAAAAGTCCTCAGTCATCTCCTATATACAAATCCCATGCAAGAATAAGCAGTGAACTGCCTTGGGCTAGACTGGAGTGCATGGATAAGTAAATCAAGTTTGGCTTTAAATTATGGACAACTGCGGGAAGCTGTCGTGTTCTGTTCACATCAAGGGCCAGAAATGATTGTAAGCAAATCCACTGCTTCATCTTCCACCCTCAAAGTGCAGGGCTGCAGGTGGTAGAAAGCAAAGGGTGACCTCACCATTAGGAAGTATGACCAATTTTCAGACTACTACTAGTGACAGGAGGTGGCTTCCATGTCAGTGTTGATGATGAATCCTCTCTGAATTTTAATCTGAACTCTAAAGGAGCTATTGAGTGTGGAACTCTCTCCACAAATGTGGTTGAAAACCTCAGAAAGCTCTTTGGAAAGTTCAGACTAAAAACCAAAGTGGATGCACCAGTCCAGAGAAAAGAGCCACCATCTGCCACCTCATGTGGAACCACGATACTCTTGCCAGTCACCGGGATGTGGAGCACAGAAGTCACTTGCAAGAAGTTGAGTGATGCTACTTCTGTTCAGTCAAAATGGAACATGTTGGAAGGTGACATCTGTTCATTGCAACAGAGAGTGAATACAAGAAATGCTGTGGTTGACAGAAAATATTAGTCCTGCTCAATAAAAATGGCAAGAAAAGAAAGCAGAAATGCTGGGGGAGGGGGAGGAAGAAGAGAATGATATTTCAGTGCCAGACTCTGCTCAGCTACACAGAGATAACAAGCCAGTGGAGTACATTAACTGTATAATCAGGAAAAAACACCTTAGCAGAAAAAGAGGATGTCTTTTGAATAATAGGGGTAAAATTGCTCAGTCTTAAAATATGTACCCCCTGGTAGATAATGAAGAAAGACCTGGGGTAAACTGAATTAGTGGAAACCAGGAAGTAAGTTCAATTAATAGTTACGTAACATCAACTAAGGCCATTTCTGCACTAGACTGTTATAGCGCTATTATTCCACTTTCAATATCCTATGGAATCCTGGAGTTTGCAGTTTCGGGAAGGGCCGAATGTTGAAAGTGGAATAATAGTGCTATAACAGTCTAGTGCAGAAGTTTTCATGTTTCCCACACTGGCACTATTATATTGTCTTAGGGTGTAAGGAGTGTGAAAAAAACACTGTGAGGATAGATGTTTATCAGGAAGAGACAGCAGCCCAATGCCTTCAATCCTACCTAATGTAAAGAGTGCATTTCAAGTTCATTGAATCTCCACGAATAATTGAATCATGCCAGTAGCATCAGCTTGTTATCATGATTACTAAAGACAGGATGTATTCATCTATACATTATTCCTTGCCTATACCAAATATTCTTTCCTATGACTGTCTTGGAGATAATGGGCCCAATGGTTACATGCCACAAACTAGTGAAGCCACATTGGATAATACTGATGCGCTTTAGTTGACTGCTGTTGACCCACCAGTACTTATTCCAGATTTCTGCTGTATTCTTCAAAGATCTTCCAGTTATGGAATTGGAGAACATCTTTCATTGGGATAGTTTTTTAAAATATAACATTCGCACATTCCTTCATACACTCAACTGAAAGAAGTAGAGAGGAGAGCTGCGATTCTCTTGGTAACAGTCTAGACTGTTACACTGGTGTAAGTCCCTTTTTTAAAAGCAGTGCCTAGCAGTGGGGAGAGCAGCAGCAAAAGTCACTTCCGTCAGGAGATAAAAGGTGCCCTGCTAGCTTCTGACTTGCTTGGGAGCCAGCATGACAGCTTTATCTTCTGACAGACAGATTTTGCTGTCAACTCCTCTCCCCCACCTACCATTGCAGTGCTCTGGGCTACTTTTCTTTTGTTGTTGTTGTTCCTAGCTACAGCAAGTGATAGGATCCTGGCCAGAAATTAACCACGTGTGATGGAAAAAACTGCTACATTAAGGCCATTTCTGCACTGCATTGTTACAGTGCTATTATTCCACTTTCAATATCTGACGGAATCCTGGGATTTGCAGTTGGGGGAGGCTTTAGAATTCTCATTCAGAGAGCTCTTTGGCCTTAGTAAACTACAAACCCCAGAATTCCACAGAATGTTGAAAGTAGAATAATAGTAGTGTAGTGCAGAAATGGCCTTAGATTCAGCTGTCAGTCCAGCCTGCGTGTGGGTGTGGAGTGGGAAGAAGGTGCCATTTTGTCCTTGCAAAATGTGTTGCACCAGTCCTGGGCCTGCTCTGTTTATCAAAAAGGAACACCATCTTTTCTACTACTCCCTAAAGAATCAGTTCTATTCCCTCCACTATCCCAATTTGGCAGGTACAATCCCAATTAATTCTCTGTCATCTCAGTTTTTCAGTTTTTCTTAAAATGTTCCACTTGGTCTCTCCTTCCCATGACTTTCCCTCTTGGCTTATTTTAATTGTTGACAGAGTGAGTTCAAACTGCAAAAGGTCCCTCCCTAAACTGCAAACCCCAGGATTCCATAGGAAGTTGAAAGTGGAATAATAGCACTATAACACTCTAGTGCAGAAATGGCCTAATTCAGCACGGGAGAGAGGAAGGGGATGGGATGGGATCCTCTCAGTACGCTTAGGCAAAAACAAACTGCTGCAGCCTTCCCTAGCTTGGTGTGTTCTTCCTCCCATCATCTTGACCACACTCTGATGTTGCTTGGCCACATGTGTCCTCATTTTCATCTGTGAAACGTTGAAGAGTATGCAATGGGTACCTTCATTAAAGGTACACACATCATAATAGCAGTTTTCTGTCTTCTTCATAGTGTCCTCTTAGTTTTTCTTAGTCACCTTTCTTCATTTCACCATTCCGAGAATCTTTACCGCATGGTACTGTATTCATTCCTGTATCCACAACAAACATTTCTTCTAACTTCAGCATTTTCCCCCTATTTCTGTCAGCATAACAGGAGCTGCATTAAGTCTATAATGCAATAGGCCAATAGGGTGCAGTACCATCCTGCTCTCTGCTTCACAAGGAATACTCTGTTTGCTTCTGATGGACAAAAAGCTAACTTTTTAAATAAAGTGGGGAGATGTTATTTCCATGCTTGTTACACAGAAAAAGAGACATAAAATACCTCAAAGAGCTGTCTACTTCTAGCAAAGTAATTTCAGCTAGGAAGGAACCAAAGTCTTTGACTTCAGTTATCTCTTTTGCCATTGTTTGTTTTGCATGTTACCTCTTTTTGCTTTTTACAAAGTAAACTGATAACTGCTCTCCATCCCTGGGTAAAGAAAGACAGTCTATAATCCTGAGTGAATGAAGGAATGAGTAAATTATAGCCCAGAGCTCAGAAGTACTATGTGAAAAGTAGCAACTTTATTATTATTTTTAAGTTGCATAGACCTATATCATTACTTTAAAACTTTTTAAACAAAACAATGTTTTTGATGGCCAGGGTTACAGTTCAAAGAGTTGGGCTCACCTGTCGTTCTCCACAGGCCAGACCTTTTCAAGTCATAGGTTTTCTTTGGTTTGCTACTCTAGACAAAACTGCAAAAAGCTAATCTCAAAACTTTTAAAACAGGGACATGTGCCGCCAAGCAACATCAGAGTGTGATCAAGATGGCAAAAGTTAGTAAGGAGGAAGAACACATAAGCCAGATGAGGCTGTGGGAGTTTGCTTTTGCCTGAGCCTACTGGGAAGGGCAAGATATTTCACCTGTCTTCTCTTCTCCCTGCTCCTGAGTTAACTCAGTGCCAACTACTTTTGTACTTTGAACTCACTTTGTAGCAGTTGAAGTAAAATGAGGACAAAGGGGAAAACTGGGAGGAAAGAGAAACTGTGACGTTTTAAAAACAACAGAAAAACTGCAATGACAGATAATTGTTTCGGATTTTCCTTGCCAAACTGAGACAGTTGATACGTGTACTGCAGCACGTGACTGAAACAGCTGTGCCTCACAATTTTCAGTTGTGGCTGCAGGAGCCTGGCCTTTGTGATTTTGTGTGTCACCCTTTTAGGTTTCTTGTTACATGTAGAGACTCTAGATAGTTTCCAATTGGGAACAACTTGAAGACTTAAAACAGAAACTGGGCAGGATCTTGAGCTAAAACTAAATTTTCAAAAAACTGTTTTTCCTCTTCCTCCTCCTCCTCCAACAATTAACCACCTTGCCTAGTTCCACGTAGTGGCCCAAGTACATACAACAATGTTAAGTGTTATGAAGTTTGCACAATTAGAACTCTTTGTAAATTATTTGAGAAACATTGCAGGGGAAGGGTTTTGGAGTGTTTTAGAAGCATTTGTAGCCATCTTTGTGGTAAAAAAAAACAAACACTAAAAGTAAGGCATTAATAACAATTACATTGCCTGTTGCTTATGAGCAACCACTGATGGATAACAACCATTCTAGGTGCTATTAGAGATAAGCCTAACTATATCCTTCTCCTAACAATGGGTGGAGGAACAACTGAGGGGAATTTGAGCATCAGGTCTAGATTGGTAATGATGCCATGAATTTCTCTCAAAGAAACTTGCATTAAATGGTGTTATTCATGGTGCTGGACAAGATCAGATGCAAGAACCTTGCTACTGATGCAGCCTTGTGAGTTATGATGTCATACCATTTTGGTAACACGCCCAGGGCAAGTCTGAAGTCCACAGATTTGTTAGAGTACCATAAAAGGCTATGCAGAAATGAGGTGCACCTTTGAGTGCACATCGAATTATTTCTCACACTCTGCTCTTGCACTAGGCTTTGCATGATCTTAAGCTAACAATATTTTAAAGAAGCGCCCTTGTGTATACACTCTGTAGGTACTGCAGATTAATCTTTCAGCATTACTGTAACATAAAAGGTATACAAAGAAATCCAGTTGATAGCAAATAAAATTAGAACAGTTGGCAGTCTGATTTCACACATTCAAAATATGCTTGCATGTTGCCTCAATTTTGTTCCACTTCTACAAAAACAGTGTTTGCCAATAAGACTGATGTTGAATAAAAGGACCCATCTGCCACATGTTTCAACATATCACAGACCAATCAGTTACCTTCTACATTTCTCTGACAGAGATTCACTTTGTTTACTATAGAGAGTAGGTACTACATTCCAGCAAAATTTTCTAGCTTTGTTAAAGGCTATGGTTCTCTGCTTTTGATGTTCTGAATGTTTTAGACTTCATCTCCCTGAAGCCTCATCCAGCATGGACTACCAATACTTGGAGGACCAAGGTTGAGAACCGCTTGGTGCCATCTCTGCCCCCAAAGCCTGTCTCAGAGAAAGGTGTGAAAGGCACTGGTGTGACCAGGCAAGATGGCTTTGGAAAGCCAAGTAGAAAAGGGCCATGGCCAAGATATACATACAGACTCCAACTTTATTTTTTTAGGCAGGTGGCTGATGGATGGATGATGGGGAGGGGCTGATAAGTCTCCATTCTGTGTTGGGGTGGGAAATCAACAAAATAGCATGTGTGCAATGTGCCTTCCTCTTAATTTACCTCCTAAGCCAAGAGTCTCACCTTGGCTCATAGAAATTCCAATGCTTAATGGAATAATATCTGTTTGTTTATCTTAATTAGCCAACCTGGATATGTTTAAAAAAATGTCAACACTGCTATACAGCTCAGCCATTTTTGTTGTTATAATTCAATGGATAATAATCATTCTGCAATTTTGCTGCTGATGTCCAAACCATACAAGCCAGCTGATTTGTCTCTGCGGGTAACTTATGATAGATTATTTTTCTAAAGCCATCTAATTATTATGAAACATTCTTGAATTTTGTGCTTGATTGCCTTTGCCAAACCCCATTGGTTATGCCTGTCCATAAATGTCTGCTAGGCATATGCTGAACCAGCAGGGATGAACTATACATCATATTTTACTTCAAAATGAATAAATTGAGATTTGTTTACCAGCTGACACTGGGCATGAGAAATCACAAAATATCATAGGATTTGTATAAAAATTAATGCAATGTTTTGTAGCCATCTCTTGGTAGCCATACTCGCTTGGACCTATGGGGCTGAACTGAGATTTCTCAAGCGACCAATTTTGGTTGCCTGTCTACTTTCCAAGAGACTGATCACAGAATACATTGAAGATCTTGGATTTGTTACTGAGAGGCAGCACAAGATGTCCTATTGTCTGAGTTGAGAACAGAGCTTGAAAGGAAAGATAATGACTAAGTTGCTAAATCACTGATTTGTTAGGTTGTCTCCTAAAGCTGAACTAGAGGGTGAGATGGCTCTCTCTGATGGATACAATAACATAGGTGGGCCTCGGGAGGAAGAGGAGCATTAGAGGAAATGTATCACATGATTTTGCATTGACTGGATTGTTTTTTATTTTGTATGTTGTTATTTTTTTATTTTTTTTTATTCATTAAAATCACAAAATTAAAAGGTTTCGTATATATAACATTTACATAACACAATACGTATATATATATATATATATATATATATAACATATAATCTATATCTTACTTATACATTCATCTTCTATCAATCAAAGGTCGTACATAAAAATAACAGAAAACAAATTTGTATGTTGTTATTATTAACCACCACAACTATCATCATCATTATCTGGAGTGAACTTCATTGAGTCCCTTTGTACTTCTTTGTTGTGTTTACTTCTCATGCAATGCTGGCCACCCCCACATTTCTTTCCCTCTTGATTTCACTCTTTCTATCCCTACCCTAATTTTTGCTTTCCATCTATATTGCTTCAGTGGGTCACACTCTTTGAACAGTCTGGTTGAAGCTATTCATGAGTAATTTTGCAATATAAAGCTGCAGGTTGTTAAACCCATGTCTTGCACTGCCTGTGTCTTTTACTGAAACAAATTTGTCTACTCAGAATTAAGTCTCATTGAGTGAGGAAGATAAGTTTGTATTGGATTGCTACATCAGTTCCTAAGAAGCCCATTTTTCTTAGATGACAAGGGGAGAAAGAGGAGCTTTTAGGGTTTGGCCACAGCCAGCCAGACTAGATGCTTTAGACTGCTTCAATGATCACATATTTATCAGTCTCTGGGTGACTTCAGTTCCTACCTGAAAATTTGCTGCAAAAATGTCACATGTGCTATGTGAAAAAGAGACATACAACAAAATGATTGAGTGCAAACTTCGCTTTGATTTATTGACAAGTTTAAAAGATTCAGCATTTGGCTTCAATTGGTAGATCTTGAAGTTTAAGCTAAAAACAAAGTAGATCCTGCAAGTCTGACCTCTGCTCACCCTGATTTATTTCCACCAATGTCTGGCTGTAAGGCATCCTGTCTCAGATTGCAGCCTCAAAGAGCACCTGGTCCACCATGGCACTGGCAGTTTCCAAGACTACTTGCACCTCATCCATTTCTCAGAGCCAAGGCCGCTTGGGCATTCTGTCAAGCCACACCAGCTTTGCCTCAGAAGGGAAGTAACTGACACAGATATCTCTCTGTTACCAATCAGTTGCTACTTTCTGTTGAGTCCTTCCTTAGAGCCAGCTGTCGGTCCCACTAGATGCTTCGTGATAGCTGCCTTTGTCATAGTAGAGAAACAACCTGCTGTATGTGCCTGTTTGAGCGCTAAGATCTTTCAGAGAGGCCCTTCTCTCTGTCTTACATCCTTCTCAGGTTCATTTGATGGGAACGAATGAGAGAACCTTCTTGGTGACTACATCAGACTTTGAAATTCCCTCCCTAGGGAGGCTGGGATGGTTCTGTGGGGATCTCTCTCTCCTCTCTCTCTCTTTTTTTATCCCACTGCTTCCTACACCAGTTCTGGGGTTTTCAGCTTAGGTGATTGCACCAGTGTCACCAACTGTGACATTTCCTCTTAGGCAACCCCATCATTGTAACCCAATGTAACCGTTCTTTACACTTTTAAAAAATAATTTTAAAAAATTCTAAAACAGCAAGAATATATTTAAATAAAAGAGAAGAAAAAAGTACCTTACACACTGTGTTAAAATTATTAATTTTCTAAAATTGACCATACCAAAGGTATGGGGATGGAGGGTACACCACTCCACAAATTTGTGTGGGACCTTGAAGGACAAACAATATCAGAATTATTGTTGACACAGTCAAATGAATTAACAATTAATAAATTTACATTTTAAGAACTTTTACATGTGCTGATTGTTTCTTCACAAGTGCAAGTATTCCAGACACCATTGCCACTATGGTTCCCTGCCTGCTCAAGGATGCGCTTCTACTTGGGGGTGGCTCCAGGTTCAGGAAGCACCACTGCACTCTGTCCCACAACCAATACATGCAGATCCACCACTCATTTGCCAGCCTGGCTGGCCACCCAGCCTAGCCCTGGCTTCTGCCAGAGCTATGTATGGGGTGGCCAGGAGCACAGCATGCCTCAAGCCCAGGTGAGAAGCTGAGAAAGCCTGTTCCTGACTGAGTTTGTTTCAACAAACACTATTTCTTCCCACTTTTTCACACCTCCCAGCATTGGCACCCAGGGCACATGTCCTACTTGCCCCACCCTAGATATGCCTCTGATTTTGCTACTTATTTCATTGAGTTTTCTATGAACTTCATTTTTGTTTTCAAATGCACAGTATAAATGCAATTCATTTTTAGCTTTATTACTTTGTTGTACACACATTTATCTATGCATATTTACTATCTGCTAAGTGAGCAGACATTCACTTTCACACCAGCAACTATTTGAAGGCCAAATATTTTAGTACTGGATTGTGGTGAGATGGTTCAAAAACAGGAGTCCTGAATTATTCAAAATATATTTTTGTTCTTACACCTTGTATTATAATTTAACTGGGAGTGCTAATATCACCTGGATCTGTTGATCTTATATGCATATATATATATATATATATATGGGTCCAAAATAACTATTTTACTACACGCAAGTGAAGGAAGGCAAACTGGTGTTCTCCAAATATTTTGAATTACAATTCAAGAAACCCCATTCTGCATGGTCTGGAGTTTTGGGAGTTGTAGTAAAAAAAATATTGAAGACATCAAGGCCTGAATCCAATTTATAATCCTAACTAGAGTAGACCAAGTGAATAAATAGGATTTACACAAATATTGACTCACCGTTTAACAAACGAGTTAATGAGTCCACTCACTGCCTGCATTTAAAATGTTTGTACATATTGTGTGTTCATTGAATAAATATGCAAGTTTCTAAATGAAACTTTCTAAATGAAAAAAAATTGCTAGAGTTTAGAGTTATTCCATCCAGAGCATTATTTTTCTGTTCTTGAGATCAAGTAATCTCTTAAAGATTCTGATCATACCACTTGTTTTGCTGTGTTTCCAGCATAACAAATCAATGTCTCCAGTATGACAGTTATAATCTGTCACAATTTGACAATGGAATTCAAATTCTACATGTTATAATAAAGAATTGAGACTGCTTGGAACAGTAAGAACTAAGGCATGCTTAGTCTGGTAAACAATTCAGAGTATTATTAACATTGTATTGGCAATTCGGATATTTGGTCAAAAGCATAAGCCTTGGTAAATACTTAAACCTGAAAGGCACAGTCAAGTCTGCAGTTCTTTGGAAAACTTGAGACCTATGTTCACACAAGTATCTTCAGGATTAAGGCATCAACTCTTTTGCAAGTTGAATTTCTGCCTTGAATCCTTTTACGAGCAGAAGTGGCGGGGGGGGGATATAAATTTTAATAATAAATATTTCCATCCCATTGGGTCAAATGCAGAATATCATCATCATTTGAGACTTAATCAGGCTGTTCCACAATTCACTCCTCAAAGAGAGATAATATGCTTCTATGCTTCCATTACAGCCTGCAGAGAATTTAATTTAGTCTCCTGTGTATCAGCTACCTGATGAGGGATTTCAGAAGTTTCTGCAGCACTCTCCAGCTGTGATCCTGTTTTATTGGAGAAAAAAAAGACTGGTCTCATCTTTATGACGAAATTAAGTACTAATGGCAGTACGCATTTCCATTATAACATCTAGTTTCCCTGCGGGAACAAGCAGTGACATATAAGTTTATTCTGCTATTCAGTAAAATTGCAACTGAAATTGTTAGAAACTTCAGTCTTCCCACACTGATACCCTCATTCTAGTAGGGGAGAAACACACTCTTGCAGTAAATGCAGGTACATGTCTTTTGGGATTTTTGCTTTTTATTATATGTGGGATTGCCTTTGAAAAATGGTCCAAAGACTTCAGATGGTATAAAATCTGTTATTAACATATTGTGCTAGTACTATTCTTTCAGTAGCTCTATTTCTGGCCCCTGTTCAAAGAGCTGCTTTCAATCTTCAAAACCCTTCACCGCTTTGTGACTTCAGAGTGCAGTCCAAGACATTTTGCTACCTGAGGCAGCATCATCTTCCCATCCATGCACAAAAGCTGATCAGGTTGCAGCTGAACATTACTTCAGTTATGGTGGTGGAACAACATTCTCCCCTGCTCTTGGAGGATTCAGGTGGAACTGTGAGAGGGGAGCTGCTGCCCATGATATTTGCTGCCTGAAACAGGTGAATCACTCTGTCCATGGGGATGGCTCGGATTGGGATTTCAGTATCAGAAAAATAGCTTCACCCATCACTCACCTATCTGACTTTACCTTGTGATAGAAGGAAGGTGGCTGTTTCAGAATGGGCTTTTTCATAGGCCCTTCCAGATCAATGTGCTTGGTACCATTTTAATATCTTTCTAGTCCCAGGGAAAAGGCTTTTTCATTTTCCAAAGTGCTTTAAACAATGTTTAGAATACTTGTATTCAGTGGCACATCTAGCATAAACAGCGCCTAAGGCAAGCGTGGAAGTTGCACCCCTACCTTCTTACCCCTACCTTCTTACCCCTAGCACCTCCAGATGCATGGCTTTTTTGCACCCTCCTGGTATTGGCACTTGAGGCATGTGCCCTACTTGCCTCACCCCAGATATGCCTCTGTTGCATTTATATAGGAAATATTCAAGGGTACCTGTGTTGACCATGCAGCAAAATAAAACAAATCAGGCATTTTATATCAGATGTTGTTTCTGAGACTCTTTTTGCACCTTACCTTTTCGCGGTTCTGGGGTGTAGGGCTCGCACGAGCAGCCTCCGGAGAGAGGCTCTTGCATCCCGGTCCCATCAGCTCCGTAGCTGCTTCCTGGTCGCACAAGCGCCCCGCTTCTTCCTTTCGCAGTACAGCCTGGGACTTTCTCAGGCTGCACTGAGACAGCAAGCATGACCGGCCCAGCTCCCAAAACTCCGCATGCCAGGAAAGTGCACGCGGGGCCCCAGAGCAATGCGCTACCATGCAGCATTTTTATCTTCAAGCTGAAAATGAAAAAATGCATGCGCGGTCTGCATCAGGCCCTTGAGCATCACGCAAATGTAAGTGCGTTGTGTGGACTGCTCCTCAAATGTGCGCAACACTCAAGGGGCTCTTTCGCATTGGAAATGCCATGAGAAAAGGGCCTGAATCTCAAAAAGAGTTATTTTAACTCTGCTAATGGTGTTTACATTTTACTGTGTTTGTCTTGGTCCCCACATAGTCAAGAGGGGAGGGGCCTCTTCCTGCATTGAGATCCCTCCGAACCAACTGAACTACATTAGAAACAACATCTGACACAAAATGTAGGCCTGCGACTCTACCATTGTCACTTTTCTTCTCCTCTACAGTTTTTGTTTGTTTGTTTTGCCTGATGAAGAAGTCAGTGGGGCTTCAAAAGCTGTTTTATGCTTCTGATCTTAGTTTTAAACTGGTGTGTTGCTGTTCTCTTTCTGATCTTTTCTGAAAAGTGAGACATGATTTTCTTGTTTTTATGTTCTATTTATTGATAGGATTTGAAGCTTTTCATTATTATTCATATTATGTGTATACTGCTTGATACAATTAAATTTCAAAGCAGTTTACATTTTAAAAACTTAAGGTAGCTTAACATCAATTTAAAATGTAATAAATATTTTAAACCCCTCAAGAATAATATAGAAAACAAAATAATTATCATCTGCTCAGTGTACAGTGTATTTTAAAAAGATGTTTAAGACTGAATCCAGTCTCAGGCCCTTTCCGCACCAGGCAATTAGAACGGGGCAGTGCATCCTCTCACAGAGGTTGTCTGCACCTTAGAGCGGACTAGGAGCAGACTACTTACCGGAAATCTGCACCTCAGTCGGCTCCAAAATGACTCCAAGTGGTCCTCCAGTATGTTTTCTAAAGATTGCAAAAAACAGGTCTTTATTTTCCTGGAATGCGCCATTGCATTCTTTCTCTCTGTGCAGATTTGCAGGCTCGCATCAATGTGAGCCTGCGATCTGCAAAGGGCAGGCTTTAGACGTGGCAAGCTTCAGCGGTTGGTCGGGACCCACAACCAACCGGAAGCTGCCATTTTCTAAGCTGGAAGTTACCATTTTGGAAGCCAGAGCAGTGCGGATCTACAGACCTCTCACTGCTCCGATTCTCCCTGGACCAAGAAGGAGCCCTGCGGAAGGGCTTCAGGGACAGTCCACGTTGCTTCGGACCCCAGAAGAAGCAGTAGGTCACGGTACGGAGCGATTCCCTTGCCTCATGCGGAAAGGGCCACAGCCTCTTAAACCATTGAAGGGAGAGTGTTATAGAGGATAGATGCTATCAATGGGAAGGTCCATTTTATAGGGTTGCTAGTTCAAAAACTGGAAAGGGCTCCTGTACCTTTTGATTAAAAAAAAAAGCTCTTGAAGAGCTATTTTAATTTGTTTTTAAAGTTTTTATCTTTGTATTATTTTAAATGCAAGCCAGCATGGTTGTAGTGGTTTGAACACGACTACAACTTTGGAGACTAGGATTTGATTCGCTGCTTGGCCATGGAAACCCATTGAGTAACTTTGGATATATCACATACTCTCAGTCCCAGAAAACTCCATGGCCTTAGGGTCGCCATAACTCAGAAATGATTTGAAGGCACATAACAACAACAAATGTTCTTAAAGATTTTTACCTGTTATGCATCACTTTGGGGGCCTCAGTGGGCTGGGAGGCAATATAAAAGTAGTTTAAATAAATAAATAGGCAGAGTAGGATTGCAACCTCAGCTGATCAATGAATCTGGCAAGAGGGACCCTAAAGGACCATGAAGCCTGAATTGCTGGTGCTGGTTGCTAAAGATGTCCTGCCAGTCTTTCCATGTCTCTGCTTCCCCGGGGGAAAAAAACAAGAGTACACAATGTTCAAAGGGAAAAAACATCAAAAGAAGTAAATGGTGAAACTGGAGTTGGAAAGAAAAAGCAAGGGAAAACAAGAAGCTGGCGAAGAGCCGTGTTTCAATAGAAGGGCCGAACAAACAGCTCTCTAGTTTGTTCTCCTTTCTCGCTTGTTTTCCTAAGTAGCTTTTGGACTCAGGAAGCCTGCTTTGTAAAACAACATAGGTTCAAGGCAAATGGTATACATGGTGCTCCTGATTTGCAAGCACAGTTACAGGAACTGCTGAACTGGCATAGCAAACAATTGGCTGCATAATTGAAACTGAGTATTTTATTTCTTGTTTGAGGTTTTTGTGCTTGGTCCAAGGTATCCAACCCACAAGTTCTAAAGTAATGGTAATGACTACATCTTTAAATGCATAAGCAGGCATTCTGGTTCCACACTAGTCTGAAATTGTCAGTCTTCATTCACTCCCCATTTAAAAAGGATAATCCAGGCAATGCTGTTGCTACCAACCCACTGCATTCCATTACACTGTCTTCTCTGTTGTCCTCCTGCTTTTTTCACACCTGGTTTACTGTGATTCTTTCCCCTTCCCCTAAAAATACAATTAGAATGCCGATGTGGCTAGGTTAGAATGACTAAGGGCTATTGACACCCTGTGCCTTTAATTAGAGTCTTCCTCTTTGTGGCTTTTGTGTCCATTTCTCCTTCTTCTGTATAGCATCAGCCTTACAGATGAAGCAACCACTTAACTGCTTTTTAATTAAACATTCTAGTCTCTTCTTTTGGAGAAGATAACTTCAATTATTGCTTTCCTCTTTTTTCCCCCTTTTAATTATGAAAAGTTCTTACTTAAGAAATAAACTAAAGATTTAATGGAAGGAGACAGTGATTTAAACCTTGTTGCTTTTAGGGATTGAAAATAATTAAGAATTAATTTTGGGGTCAATTTTAAAATAAGGCTGCTGCTGCTCTGAACATGAAGCAGTTGAAAAGAGCAGAAGCAGCAACAGGAATCGCATGTGTATTTCTATACCGCTTATTAGCTAAGTGCTCTCCAAGCAGTTTACAATATGTTAGTTAATTGCCCCCAACAAACTGGGTACTCATTTTACTGACCTATGGAAAGATGGAAGGCTGTATCAACCTGGAGCCGGCAGGATCGAACTCACAACCTTGTGCCTGCAGTACCGGCATTTAACCACTGTGCCACCAGGGTGGAAGCTTCAAATTAAAGTAACAGTAGTGACCTTTGCCAAAGGGTTCTGAGTAAATATTGTGTCCCAGGGCTACAAGAGATATTATTTCCCCCCTGCAAAGGCAGAGAGAGAGTTCCAGCTTGGATTAGGATACCCCAATTAGAATACCCCAATTGTTGGCAAAGGAGTGAAATGTTCAGCCTTCATTCCTTGAACACTGGAGAGATACAAATGGGAGTGGATGGAGAGATTAGGGGAAGATTTGGATACACGGGATTCAAAACTGTCTTGGTCCCTGATTCCATATATGCCAGTGAAATAGTTACTTTAAGAACAAAACCAGAAAGGCAAAGAGAACATTCTGTTCTCACTTGCAGGAACTGGCAGGAGCTTAGCAGGACTTCTGATGCTCGGGTACTGCAGCCACTCTGATTCCAGAGGTAAGGTTGTCTTGTTAGGCAAAGGAAACAAAAACTAGGGAACATCCAGTGAAATCCATAAAAGAAAAAGAGACATGCCTCAGGATGTTCAACTGATGGCTGTTTATTGGTAGAAAAGCCTGATGGATTTTGGCCTATATGTACTCTTAAGACCTTTTTCAGGAGGCTACTTAGAATGAGACTTCAAAAACTTCTGAACCAGGAATTATCTCAGATTATTTACTGGACTAATTTATCTAGTAAAAGCATGGGATTTGACTATCAAAAACAATTATGTTGTGAACACCTCGAAATGTGTTTCTTGTCTTGTTAAGCTGACCTTCAGCAAGCTATTTCTTTTCAATACAGGGAATATTATACTAGCAAAGAGCTTTAAAATTCCTAAGAAAATGATTGTGAAATGGTTTCCTATACAAGCGCTAAAATTTATCATCTTCTAAATCCAACAGGCAAAGCACCAGCTTAGGTCTGGTGAGAACTTCTTTAGAGCTTTTGCAATACATCCTCAGAATACCCTAAAAGATTACTTGCCTTCTGTGTTTTTCCTGAGCACTAGATACTGAGAGGTCCTAAACTGGGTATGAATAGCCATGTTAGATTTTTCTCCACTAAACTGAAGTCAGAACAGTTTGGACCCCTCAATATCATAGCTGACTTTTCAGCTTTCCTCAGTTGTAGAGCATCACATCCACAAAACACCTGCGGCTGTTTTAGAACAGTGTAAGCTAAAGCCCAGGGCTCATTGGCACTATTTTAGTTTAGAGATTAAATATCACAGCTTACCAAAATGATGTTCATTATTCAGCTAACAAATCAACCAGCCCAATTTTCTGAAATATAACATAGTTTGATGTTTCCTAAGAAGGAAAATAAGGATCCATGCTCTAGTAACATATACTTTATAGCTAGAAATTCTAATATATCCAGAACTTTTTTTTGCTGAGGATATGGGGTAGTTTAGATGTTAAGATACAAAAGAAACATGGAAGGGTACTATTTTATATGATAACGCCAGCCAGACTGATTTACACTCAAAAATGGAAAAATAATGAGAAGATGGTTACTTAAATTACTAGACATGCGTCAAATGGACAAATTAACAATGTTGTTAAATGATAAAACTTCATATCAAGTGAAATGAGGTTGGGAGGAAGTGACATAAACACTAGGCATGAAATGGGGGAAGTTAGCTAGGATCAATCTAGAGGATTAAGAAGATACAGTGTTATGTGTAATTTGTAGAATCATAGAGTTGGAAGAGACTACATCAGACATCAAGTCCTGGTGAGCATTGGTTACTCTTGACAGTGTCCCATTACACACCTTTCAGTTCAGTAAAGGGATTGCACAGTGCCTCTGCTATGTAGCTAGGTATACAGCATGTAACAGGTTGTATAGGATTCTGGCGGTATTTGCACTGGATATTATTTGCTACAAATTGAATTTGAATTTTCAATGAACAAGAGAACAGAATAACTTGTCTATTCATGTATTCAGGTGATATCATGTTGTTGGCAATCTCAATTTCTTGAACAAACTTCTGTTCTCGATCCATCTGACTGGAGATGTACCTGCGAGATTTAAAAACTTCCAGCTCTGCAATATGTACTATCACTGTTTATTTAGTGGCAGCATAATTTGGTACCAACTGTGCCTGTGCATTGTGCAAGATGTCAGAAGCTCATCTGGCAATATAGGGATAAGGATTTTTATTATTTTATTTAGCCAATGGGAGGGAGTAACAGGACAGTGGGAAATGGACACAGAATGCAAAAATGCAAAGTGAAGGGACCTATTATTCATCTATGTGTGCGGGTACAAACATACATACAGAAATTGCAGTCAAGTGATTCGTATTAATTACAGTCCTCTCTCCACATTCGCTAGGGTTAGGAGCACAAGATCTTTGTGAAAGTGGAAAAACCATGAATAACTCTAGACTCTCCCAAACTGTATTTAACGCACAAAAAAGTATGATCACTATATTCAACCCACCATGGATTCCTTTGAGGCATCAGGGTTCCTTCACAAGGCAGAAGTGGGTGGCTAGTGGGGCTTACTGCCACCTCCACTGCTGTTCCACACTATTTTTAATAAGGACTTACAAGCCTTGTTCACAGCTTCTCAGTCTCATGAGGTTTGCAGTCCCTATTAACAATAGCATAGGGAGGCAGCAGAAGTGACAGCAAATAATCCATGAATAATCAAATCTGCAAAAGTGAATCCTGCAGATGTGGAGAGCTGACTGTATATTAAATTACGGTAACAAAAACAAAAATTGTGACCAGAATATAAAGTACTCTTTTCCCAATGAAATTTAGTTTAATTTTGTGGACATGTTACTGGAAATAAGAAGGGGGGGTCTCATCATTGCTGCCTCCCCTGCTGTCCTTGCTAGAGTTTTTCACTCTGTGGTGGTTGATAGTGTGTGGTGTAGCTCAGAAGGGAGCAAAATGAGAGAGATCCTCCCTTGATAAAAATTCTGTCCCCTCCTCCCTATGATTTTTTTCTTCATTCCTCAAATTACTAGCGTGGCTGAGAGTGAAAATACTGAAAATCATTCACACTCAGAGAAGTCCTGAAGACTGTGAGAGAGAAAGAGAACAAAGTGTGGGCAGATGAAAGGAGAGATAAAGGAGGAGATGCGGGGTTTTTCTTCTTCTTCATTTCCCCCCTTTCATTACTAGCCTGCTTTCCTTTTCTTGATCTTTTTTTCTTCTTTTTTTTTTGACAGTGTGTCTGGCTGAATTTTGTAGGTGGTGGTGGGGAGGATTAACTCTTCTTCCTGCCTGTCATGCTTCAGTTTTGGGGGCTACTTAGGTTTAATCTTTTGTTTTGTTTGGTCATGACACAGTTATCTACAAATGGCTTCCTTCCCCGTTTGAGTTCTGCAAATGTGGAGAAGGGCTTTGGATCGTAGTGATTGTGGGTGCTGATTTTTCTTCAAGTGTTGTAGGTGTCTGTTCTGAGATCGTTGGGAGATTGGGTTTGAGACCAGAAGCTTGTTGGCCGTTCTTCAAATGTGGTAGGAGTGTCTCCTGGGGTTGATAGGAACTTGGTTTAAAGTTTCTTTGTTTTGGGGTTTGAATTTGTTGTTTTGGGTTTTTTTGATTGCTGGAGTGCTGGCCAGGAATTTAGACCAGCTTCACTATCTATTGTGTTTTCCTGCCATTTAGGAAACGTTTGTTTCCTAAGTCTTTCCTGTATGTAGGTATTTATTTATAATCCCCTTTCATCCTTTCCATTTCAGTAGGTGGATGGGTGAGAAATGGGATTTATTTAAATAAAAAAAATCAAGCAGTTCTTTCCTAGTCTCACATGCTCAAAACAAGGAGTAAAAAGGGAGTAAAATAAATATAATTTTTCACCTTCATTCTGGCATGGTTTTTATTGTAGTAATGTAACAAATTTAAACATCCTCTTAAAGCTAAGACAAGTGTAACAAACATCTTCTCTTCAAAGGAAATGCAATTAACATTTTAAAAGCTTTTTTGTCATTGCTTGAAGCTATGGTTGTCAAATTTTAGACCACTATAGTCATGTGCTAGCTGACATTCAGTTCTTTATTTTTATTTTTCAGCTTTGGTTTTACAATTTATATTTTATTACTGTCTCTTAACATCCTAATATTTGAACATATTGACTGATTTATTTGTTTAGATTTTAATTTTTTTTATTTTATTGACTGTGCTGCTTCTTCTTCTTTTTTTTTAAATCTAAACCACTTCAGAGTAATTGCCAATTAGATGATATAACAGACATTTTTGCATGAATAAAAGATCAGTGAAAGTATGCTTTGGTCACTGTTTTTGCCTTAGTGGAATACTCCCATCAATCCCTTTTCCATTTTTTATGTTCAGCTGTAGGGAGCAGGGTTGTAGGAGACACATTTGTCGTAGGAGCTTAGTTCACCTTTCAACCCCATTTCTAGCCATCATCTATATATCAAGCAACGTGTGTTAACCACTCTGAATACAGATTGGATTGGGGACTATAGGAAAAAGTTAAAGGTACTGGACAAGACAGATTGGGGGATTAGAGGCACATGATATCAAATCTTTGTATTTCAATCGCATCTAATTCCTAAAGTAAGGTAAGGTAATTCCTAAGGTATTTCTAAAAAGTGTTACCTGTGAGAAAAAATCCCAGGCAACACCAGGTAAATACACTAGTTAAGAATAACAGTGAACAAAAGTTTCTTTCAAAATGGTAGTTGAAGTACATTGGGGAATATGGTTAACATTCTTTCAGCATTAGAGTCATACATAGGGAATGTAGCACAAAGACATTCCCCCCTCCTCCCTGCCAGTTGCAGTTATATAGGCATGGAGACAGTTTGAGAGAAAAGATTATATATTCAGCCCATTGGTACAGGAACCATGTTCATCCAAATTTTCTTTGCATTGAAGTGTTTTGTATGTACTGGGGGAATCCCAAGTGGAAACTTAACTCAAATTTCTGCGTGAGGCCATCCATCTTGAAGTTTGGCAAATGGATGTGAAAAATATTCTAGTGACAATGGTGCCATTTTGTGTACCATGCTATTACTGTGCCTTCTCTGTCTTTTCCCTCAGCTCAGCTGGGATCAACTGCTATTTGCTTTTCCATTCCTGGAATGGTTGCTACCAGCAACGATTCCACCAGGAAGGAGAGCTGAAACAACAGAGGGAGTCAAGACGTTTTGCTATCTGAGGCAAAGGATAAAATTGTTCTTCTCCTTTTGATGTGCAAAAGGCAACCAGACTTGCATTGTTGTTGTTTTTTAAACTTCCACACATGTGACAAGCCAATGTCCTCCACTATACCTGAGGCAACAGGCCGACATAGGGAATTCTGAACAGACCATGCAACACACATAGTGTCCTCCACATCTACTGCCATTGCCCACGATCCTCTGTTTCTCTTTGCCTAAGAATGGCACAACCCAACTTTCAACATTAGTTGGCCTACAATCAATGGCTAGTTAAGCTCTTGTTTGCCAGCAGTGACCATGGGTACTCAAGTTACTTGATTTTTCTCTCTTCCTGCTTGTCTCCTGTCTCTTTTGCATCTTATATGTTTATTTGTAAGTCATTATTTCAAATGAGTAGCCTGTCACAAAAACTAGATAAATGCAAACAAAGAAGCTTCAAAAATCAATATATAACATACAAAATGAGAACAGTTACATTGCTGTTTTATGCCTTCAAGTCATTTCTGACTTATGGCGACCCTAAGGTGAACTCACCATGGGGTTTTCTGGAGTTGAGAGTGTGTGATGTGTCCAAGGTCACCCAGTGGGTTTCCAGTGGCCGAGCAAGGAATCAAACCCTGGTCTCCAGGGTTGTAATCCAATGCTCAAACCACTATACCACTCTGGCTCTCTGACAGTTACATACTCCTATCTAAGTATGTACCTAAGCAAGTCTGAAATAATAGTTTATAGCAGTATAGCCTAGTTCTATGTATACATATTTAAGTTAAAAATTTTACAGCAACCAAAAAGATGTGCAATTGTGAGTGTATCCATGCGTGTGGTGTTCATTCACACATTTTTTTCCATTCCAGACTGCATTTTGCATCAAAGCCACCAGAGGTAAAAATGAATTAAATAATTGTAACAGTTTGGCTTCTGTTTTGCTAAGAATGTTGTTAAGAAGGTATATAAATACAGTTCTTTGTTTTGGCCATATTTATGTTTTAGTAATATTTATATACTTTCACCTAGGACCTACACCTGTAGAAAATGGCAAAAATGCAATGGATTTCCATGGAAACAAGCTCAGGAACTCTCTGTGTAAATGGTCTGTAATGTTCCTATTTACTCTTTCAAGCGCTAATATAAAATATCAGTCTTCTGAGGGAATAGTAGTTTGGTGCCAGCAATTTGGTGGCAGAACTGCCCAAATCTATTCTGCCCCCCTTGCTCTTTACTTTTCACAGACATTCTAACTATTTAAAAAAGTCAAGTCAGGCATTGAATACCGTCTCTTTGTAAAGAACCATTTATAATTTGCCTTTTGAAGGTATTTAAACGTTTCCATTTGAGAGTCTTGGAAGCTAAACAACATTTCCTGTCTAAATGTCCCTTTTAATTTTTCATGTCTAGGCGGCAGAGTTTGCTACTTTGCAGAAACATTCTCTTCTCGTCTATGGTTTGGGGGCTTCTGCCAGTGTGTTAAATGACAGCAATTGATGCCGAAAACCTGTGACACAATGCCTGTATTCAAGGAAGATAGTTTTCTGCAACTTGTCACAGGTGCCAAAAACTATTTTTTAAACAGGAACAAATGTGAACATCCCCCAAAGGTTGCCTGAAGTTCATTAATCAGGAAATAACAGCCTGCTGACAGGCAGTTGCACGACAATTTCTTTGTCACTGCTCAGTAATTACTCACTGGGTTTCTGGAAGTTACCTTCAATTTGTCAGAAGCCAGCCGCCTCAGGCCACAATTGTACGCATATCTATACAGGCAGATGTAAGTAAGTGGATCTCTGTACAGCCACAGTGATGTTACTGTCATGACAGGATTTGGGGTCAACCAAGATTCCTTTTCTTATGCACCAAGCAGGACCTGTAACTTGTACCAAGAACTCACAAACTCTACGATCATAATAAATCTTTCAAGTGAATGACATTGGCATGATATTCAATGAGTGGACATCAACCTAATTGCAAATTTCACTTTTCAAACCATTACTTTTTTAAAAAGGCAAACAATGAATTTTGCAAACACATAGAATTGGAAGCAATATATTAAGATTAATATATTGAATGGTAATTAGCCAGTGTGTTGTAGTGGTTTGAGCCTTGGACTATGAAGGTGGAGAGCAGGGTTTGGTTCCCTGCTCAGCCATGGAAACCTACTGGGTGACCTTAGGTGCATCACACACTTTCAGCCCCAGAAAACCCTGTGATAGGTTCCCCTTAGGGTCACCATAATTTGGAAATGGCTTGACAGCACCCAACAACAACAATAAGGTACCAGATCCATCTGATCTTGGAAGCTAAGCAGAGTCAGTACCGGTTAATACTTAAATGGGAAACCACCACAGTGGCGGAGCTTGGAATGTGTGGAGGCGGGCAGGAGGGGGCGGGGCTATGGTGCAAGGGGTGTGGCCACTGTGCATGGGGGCATGGCCAGGGCATGCAGCAGCGTGGCTATGGACTGGGTTGCCCCAGAAACATTGCCAGCCAGGGCAAATTGTCCCCCCACCCCCACATCCCTATGCAACTGGACTACCAACAAATACCAGGTGCTGTAGGCTGTATTTCAGAGAAAGGAACTGACCAAACCACCTCCGAGTATTCTTTGCCTAGAAATTACATGACATTCATGGGGTTGCTGTAAGTCAACAGGCGACTTGAAGGCACACGCACACACACAATCAGGAGGTAATGATACCCTTTCCCTACCTAACATACATATTATGTGGGGGTAAAATTTTAATCTTTGTTTACCAAACATTATTTTTAAGGGTGGCCCCTGTTTATTTTGTTTATTTTGAACAGATTCTTTAAAAGAAAAAATATAAAATAATTGAAAATAGCATTAATTACACATGCTGATTTGTAAATATGTTGCTGGCACAATGCACGAGTTATTTTAAGTAACATTTCTAACCTCTGCATGTTCATGTAAAGCCAATTTTCTTTAGATTAAACTATAGAAGTCCCTAAATTTTTGACTTAGTATGTTACTTGCCCAGTGTCTCTGATAGCCCACCTGGCTTTCCTCTTTCTGTTTTACAGAATCTAAAGCAGAGCATGAAAAAGTTACTTTTTTGGACTACAGCTCTCAGAATTCCTCGGCCAGCATGAATTTGTATTGATGACCTTAATGCTTTTAGCAATATGCCTTTCAAAGATATCCATTTTCTGAAGTCAAATTGCTTAATGGCTCTGCTTGTTATCCAAAGAGCCATCTTCTTGGAGCCAGTAGTTCTCCTGATCTGTACTAAACACGCTATCTGCATTTCTATCATTGTGGTTTGGAATAGTCCCCAAATAATGACTTTCTCTTTCAGTATTCTTTTTACTGGTCTCTTTATTTCTGAGATGTTTCTTGCCTTGAAGACCAATGTTACTGTGCTGAAGAAGGAACAACTGACAATGGCTGGAATAGTCTTGGGCCATTTCCTCACTAGCCTATTATAGCACGATGATTCCACTTTCAGCATCCTCTGGAATCCTGGGGTTTGCAGTTTCGGGCGGGGCCTGTTGAAAGTGGAATCATTGCGCTATAATAGGCTAGTGCGGAAACTGATGTGTACATTTGGAACATGGAGTTATGAGTGCATATGTCTTTTGATATTAATTACAGAAGGGACTAATCAGTCCCTCCATGCATAATGCCTCCCCTCCCAGTACAAACTTGGTTGAAAGGGCAGGTACATGATCTCTTGGAAAGGGATCAGAGAACGGAATAACAGAATTCTTGTCAACATGCCTCTAAGCATGCCTTTTAAAGTATATGTTTGGAGTAACTAGAAACTGTTATATTACTCATTGCTCCTCTACAGCAGCTTTGTTCTTATTTGTTATGTTATTTTTGACATGTGACTTTGTTTAATTCTCATGACCTTCCAAAAATTAGCTAATTACAGGTAACAACACTACTTTTATCATATTGATTCCAAGTCCTGATCCTTGCACACAATATAGAATGTGCCATGTCCTACCTAGAGGAGGCCTCTTAGACAAGGAAAGGAAGGGAATTGAAAAGATAAGCAGGCTCCAGCTGGAGTCAGTGGAGGCTGGTGGTCCTGCTGTGACAAACACAGAAACAGAGCCTGTACCATCCCATTCAGCTACTTACGGTCATGAGACGGATATGCAGGCATTGTATACTAAAATGCTAGTTTCAGAGGAACAGGAAATGCCCTGGTCAACTTTAAAAGGACAAAAACTGAACTGATTAGGCCAATTAGGCTGATTTACATCTGGCTATGAATGTATCTAGACTGGTGGATCTCAGAATTTCTGAATTATTCTTTCTGACAGCTCCTTTATTGGTTTTCCACTCTACTCAGGACTGCTTTTCATGTTTGGACTTCAGGCTGCTTGGGCCACACATCTACTTCCACTGACTACTTGTGTATGGTTTCTGCACTGCCTGTTCCTGTAGATTGAAGAGCAGTTATCTGGGTACCTGCCAAGTTTAAACAGCGCAGAGTAGCATCATTTTGAAATCTATATATGTGTGAATCACTCACTCAATCAGTCAATCAGTTAGTCAATCAAATAAAAGTATTTTGACTGAACCACATGGCTTCGTAGGTCTTCACAAATACATCACTTTATACTTCTTCAGATTTCAATGTACAAAGTGCTACGATTTGGGCATTTGGAGAACTCAAACAGAGAAAACTGTTTGCTTCCTCTGCCCCATCTACAAATGCATATGCAGACATGCAGACAGTGTGACAGGACATGGAAAACAGGATGGAGTGGGGTGGGTAATATAAAGTTATATTATATGTACAAAGTTATATAGGAAGTTGCCTCATATGGAATCAGACCACCATCTGGCCTAGTATATCTAGATCCTGGTTCTTCAAGGTTTCAGGCAGGATTCTTTCCTAGCTCTGTGTGAGATTTCTGGTGGTCTCCCATCCAAGTACTGCTCAAGCCTGGCCTTGTTTATCTGTATGGTACATGGTTCCCTCTTCTTCCTCTGCTAGAATTCTAAGAATGGTGGAGGAGAAATTGGAATAGATGCATCCAATAACTTGAGAATGCAATAAAGACTTCTATGCAGAGCTTTGCTGGAGATGTTTCTCTGACATCTTGTAGTGAATACATGTGATACAACAAGTGCATCTCCATGGATGTATTTGTGGATCGCTCAGTTTTACTCTTTGGAGTCATCTTAGATCTACTGTTCCCACCACCTTTCACCATCTGCTACTAGAAGAACTGTAGGCTGCCCTCAGTAGTTTTGCATTGCTTCACAAAAGTCCTCAGGTCAATATCTGCTGTGTTGAGTTTCAAAAAGGTATCACATGACTGAGTTGAACAAGAGTTGTGCCAAAACTTTTTAAAAGGACTTTTCTAATAAGATTAGATTATCCTGGCTAGATGGACCATGGGGTAAGTCCAGAAAAGCCTGCAACTACAATTATGAGTTGCTGTTGGTGACTATGAATTTAATTCTGGCAGCTGTTAAAAAAAAAGAAGTCAAGTGACTTCAACAACATAACATTGTTTTCCAAAGTCACTAGAAACAAAGAAAGGCAAAGATGTCTCTTTCAAAATTTTGGCATAGGCAATTCCCCCAGGCAACTTTTTCTGTTCTCAAGGATCCACCCCAAAACCAGATGTTAGAGAAATAGTTTGCTTGGAGCTGACTGTTCATAATAGCAGTGACAACTTTGTCTACTTTGCCTTGTGGCCATTGGGGAACCATGCAAAAAGTGTGGTGTTGGTGTAACAGATGGTTATGCTAGTTTGCTATACCACAGGATTTTGACCACCATTAACTAACCATGCCATGTCAATTGTTACTCATGCTGATGTATACTGTATCTCTCTCTCTCTCTCTCTTTTCTTTGACCTTTTGCCAGAGCTTGCTCCATTTTATGATGATCTTTAATTATAATTAGGGATGACTAATATCTAGACCTGGTTTCACACCTTCCTATTCATATCATCCTATCTCCAAGTTTGACTTCACACCTCTCAGTTTGTGTCATTTTCATTTCCTGTTATGTATTTGAGCTTAAAATTATTGATTATCCCACTGTAATTAAGCTCTTTTTGAAGTCCTGCATTGCAAAGTCTTATATTCCCTTTGATACACTTTCAGAGTAGAAAATATGTTATTTTCAGTTCTTTCAAATAATTTATTTCCCAAAACTGTACTGGTGTTGTTTTATCAGGCTAAAGTGGTTTTTGAGAACTGATTGGCCCTTTTTAATATAACTATCAATAGAGTTGACAACATAAAGTTGAAGAGAGAGGATTTAATGAAGTATATAAACATAGAAAATATTTTAGCAATGTGTATATTCCTATGTCTAATCAGAAATAAGTTCCATATATTAGAATAAGTTGTCAGATTTGTTAGTATTATAATTAAAGGCTGTCTTAAGGTGTATAGCTAAGTTAACTAAATGGATAAGTAGACTGTGAAATCTAGAAAAGAGTTAGCTATATGTACTTTGTATATTGTAAGTTACACATCAGTTGTTCATTGTAAACAATGTGATTTATGTTTTTTCTCTTTGATGTAATCCTTGTTTAGTATGTTTCTGTTCTCCCATATAAAAGATAATGTTGATTCTGACTATGTTTTGAATTTTTTTTAATAAAAATATTTTATATATAAAAAGAGAAATAAGTTCCGTATAAGTCAATGGGAATTATTTCCAGGATTCTAGCTTCGGATAGTTTAATAAGTATGATGTTATAGTGTATGATTTTGAGGTAATCAGACATGAACAAGTTGACCTCATTTTGCATTGCAAAAAAATACACTGGAAACTAGATGTACTAGATGGGAAGGGTACAGGTAAAGTATCTTGAAATTAGACATGATATAAGCAGCTACAGAACGTGGGCAGGCAACACGTGACCCTCCAGATACTACTGTGCTTTCCCATCAGCTGTAATCAGAAAAACTAATAGTAATAGATAATTGACATTTCAGTCCAACATCTGGAGGACACCAATTGCTTGTCCTCGTGATAGAATGTCTTTCCTGTTCATGTGACCTGGAAGTTAAAGAGCATGCCTTAATTTATAATTTGCAAGCTTTCTATGCTTTGCGGTGAATTTGTAATAACACTTCCATTAAATGGATGTGATTTTGATGCTAGATTGGCTAAAACCAGTACAAGAAGCACTTTTTGGCCATTATGTAATTTTTTTAAAAGGCACTTTTGAGAGTTAAAATCTATCTAGGGAAAGAGAGGAAGAAAGGTGCCACAAAAAAGCAACAGCCACAGCCTCACCACACACATATCCTGGCACTACTGCGGCAGCAAGAGAATAATATTGCAGCTACAGTGTGGCATGTTCACTTCCTCCTGAGGTGGGAAGTGTGTAGCGCTCCAGGTAGCGTTTAGCTTCCAGCCTCGGCCAGCATAGTCAACAGAGTATGTGAGGAGTGCTGAGAATGGTAAACAACATCTGGAAGGCTGTATGATAGAGATCTTTGATATACTTCCAAATTTACAAAATTGAATCATGTTACATTAATTTCTTACTTTAAAATAAATTGAAAATGCACTTTTTAATTGTAGACTTTCTTTCCTCCACCATACCACTGGGTCGCTTGACTTTTTTTGTATCTAAGCCTCAAAACAGGATTTATCTGCTCTGCAAGGACTACCTGGATCATCCCTAAAATGAGATTCTATGCCTGAAGGCAGCTAGTATGTGAGTTTCCTGGAAATTACTCACTGAAATAAAATATACCATCCCTCACATTTTTCAGCTTGATGCTGCACTAACCTCAAATTCGTTTCATGCATAAATGGCTTTCCTGGAACCAACCTCAGACATTAAAAGGCAATGCCACCCTTGCAGGTGTTGCCCAACCATTCATCAGAGTGAGATAGTTTCCTCAGACAGCAGATTTTAGGTATCATGAAAAGAATGCAAATCATAACTTATTTAATTTCTTATTACTGTGTTTTTACAATGCTGTAATAAGAGTTTTTTTTTTATTGCATGGATGGAAAGAGGTGCTTGTGAGATTTACAAGCTCAAATGCCAAAAAAGAACAGTTTGATTGGCTTTGAAGACTATGTACCTTCACTTGAATGGGTAAGACTGAAGCTTTATTTGCTGCTTAGGCAACTAAAGGTTTGAGGCTGGACCTGCATTCTTGCTTTATTACTTCCTGCATGTCCAAAGAATGGATGTATCATATTTCCCACTCCTGTGACATTGAGATTATTTATATTCATATAACATCCTTCTTTATAGACTCAAGAAGTTCTCAAAATTGATTATGAAGGATGTAGATATTGTGTGACTTCAAGTAATTTCTGATTTATGGTAACTCTAAGCCAGGGCTTTTCCGGGGCTCAGAGTGTGTGATGTTCCCAAGGCCATTCAGTGGGTTTCCATGGTCAAGCAGGGAAGTGAACCCTGATTTCCAGGGGTGTAGTCCAATGCTCAAACCACTATATCACACTGGCTCTCATTGTGAAGGATACACAAGCCCTATTCAGATGTTGTTTTAGTATTAATTTGGACACACAAAGAGGGGAAGCATGCTACCTCTGGTCCCTTCATTGTCACTCTCCATAAAGTGACAGTCTCTGATGGCTAACCTCAGCTAGATGCAGAGGTTCTCTATGCAATGTGGACCCAGAAAAACCTGGGCTCTCAATGTCTGTCTATATAGAGCACACTGTCTTCTTCAGAAACAAGAGAAAAATAAAACAACTGACAGGGAGAAGCTGGCCTGTTTTCCTTCCATCCATGCCCTGATTAGTTTTGTTTAAAAAAACACCCCCCACCACATGAATAGGTTGTTGTTGTTATTGCCATCCCACCCCCACCTCTCACAATCACTGCCACCCTTATCTGCCATGCAGAAGGGCAAGAAGCACAATGGAGGTGCTTCCTTCCCTAGTGCAGCATGGGAAAGAGTCTGGCTGCACTGCGAATAGCAGGCATATGTTCTCCTTTCTGCTGGGAGCCAGCCGGTTGTGGAGGGAAGCGTTCCCATCACACTCCCTTCCTGGCAAAGGCACTTCCGGGATTGCGATGGAGAATGATGGGATAAGGTAACGTGTGGAAATGGCCACTGACCACTATACTGTTACCCTGATCTCTGGGAGTCCCGCAAGGGGTGCCCAAATAACCAAACAACAACAACAACACCTTGGGGAATATTAGCTGGAGCACTCACTAAAGCTAGCGAGAGGCAGGGTAACTTAGCAGGATCTTGCAACCCAGCGTCTACGGGGTCAGGTCAGTCAAGCAGTCAGACGGTTTAAAATAGCAAAAACAATGTTTTATTAAACACAGACAAACATTAAAGACAACACAGTCACACAGCTAATTAAAGAATTGGAAATAGGGATTTTCAGAGGGAAATGGGGGATATAACACCTGTCTCGTAGTCCTGGAGATATAGGAAGATAGAGTTCGTTGGGGTGCAGGGAAGAAGCTCAGAGCGGTTCGCTGAGGGGAGCTCGCCGAACAACGCGGCAGTAAGGCGGTCTGGAACTCAGGAGCGATCCTGGGTTGAGCGGGCTCAGTTACTGGAACTGAGGGGACGGCTCACCAAGCGGAGCGGTGGCAAGGCTGGATGGAACTCAGGAGCAATCCGAGGATGGTCTCGGAATAGGGTGTATTGTGACTGCAGGCCATACTTTACTCGGTGAGAACAATGTGATCTAGAAGCAGGACCAAGCTTTGGAAAAGTCAGAGTTTAGCATGATTGGCTTAGCACCGCTTTAAAAATAGTGTAGCCAGTATGCAAATACGGAGCGCTTAGTGCAGCTTTGTAAGGCTACCTGCTCGGGGCAGGGCGCCTTTGTTCGTATTGCGCATAAGCAAAAGGGTGTTTGCCGGAGAGGTCCCTGAAGCGACGAACCAGCTCTGTCCGGCCTGCCTAGGTGGAGAATGGAATGTCCAGCAATTATTGGCCGTGCCTGTTTATGTGTTTGTCCAGAGGCCTCGCAAACACATGGAGGGGGTGGCAGAGGAAAGCCAGATGGTTTGATATCAAAACGATATCAAGTGCTATCTCCGGGTAGGCCTGGACCTCAGTAACAATACCTCTCACATAAACAGATCTATATCCAAACTTTAGTACATAGACAGAAATTATATAATGTCCACATGCTGGTGGAATTCTTCTGGTAGCATTTCTTGCCTAGTTCCTTGATTCTCCCTGGTGTCAGTATTATGGCCATCACTTACTAAGAAGCATTTACCACCTTAGTCTTCTGAAACAGACAATAGGGTAGACCAACTGGAACTTGTTCAGCTTATGATAGATAGCCCATGCACAGAAATGAGTTTTGGATCCTGGTCTAATTTTAAAAGATAGGCTTGGGTTTTAAGGTAGACTAAGCACTTCATCAGCCAGTAGAATTGATGATAACAATTACTGTCCTACTTGCTGGTTTTATTCCCACAGAAATACTGTTGTTTTGCTTCTCCTCCAACCAGAGGATGGGTATTATGCAGGCCATTATGGTTTTCTTTTATTTTGTGACAACTTTCATAGGCACTGAATGGTGGGAATACAACAGAATATAGTTATGCAGCTTTCCCAATATCTGGTAGCTGCTGAGTCCAGCATACACCAGGAGCTAACACAATCACCAGCTTTTAACTCAGTGGTTCTTAACCTGGGGTCTGGAGAGCCCTCAAAGGGGGTCTACAAAGCCCTGCTGCTGGACTCAAACAGCAACAAATCTTGCCAAGAAAATCCCTATGAGAATTTTGCCTTAGGGTCACCATAAGTCAGTTTACAAAGGGGAGAGACATGATGGCTAGAAGGAACTTCCTCCTGCTATTGGCACTTTGTTGTTGTGAGCCTTCAAGTCACTTCAGACTTATGGCAATCCTAAGTGGAACTTACCAGACAGGTTTTTTGGCAAAATTTGTTCAAAGGAGGTTTGCCTTTGCCTTTCTCTGAGGCTGAAAGAATGTGACTTGCCCAAAGTCACTCAGTGTCTGAGTGGTGATTTGAATCCTAATTTCCAGAAGACTTTAAACAAATAAATATTTGAATATTTAACTCTAAATTTAAATATTTAAATCTTGAGTTAAGTCTTGGGGGGTCCCCAGCAACAAATTAAGAAAAGGTTAAGAACCACTATTTCAATCTATTGCAGTCCTCTCTCACATGAAATAGCCAAAGCTGTTACATTTTAAGTTAATAATGTTTTCAAATGCTATCCTTGTATCTTGCAGTTATACAAACATGTAGATTTCAGAGCTGGGATAGTTTTTAAATATTGCTCTTTCCTTTGCAGTCTACACCTTCTTCTTTTCCTGCAGCATGTAAAAAACATCCCCTTTTGTAAAATGCATGTTTGCTTCATTTTCTTCTATAACATTTCATGTCTTTCCTGTTCTTAAAAAAAAAATGAAACCAAAATCAAAGTGGCAGCCGATCTTAGTTATGGAACAGAAATCTTGTTATGTTATGAACAGTTTTCTTTAAGCTTTCAGCCTGCATGTTCCTAAAATTTAGTCTGTTAGCAGTTTGATGTTGATTGTTTTTTAAGAGTTTTCTTTACTGTAGATTTAGCCACTGGTTTGGCTCGATTAAAAAAAAATCACTGATCTTGATTACAGCAAAACAGTAACTGATAACTCAAACATCAATTAATAATATGTTAAGCAGCAATATAAATCTACAATGGCATAAAAAACTGGGAATATTTGAGATTGTTGGTGCAACCCGAAAGGCTATCAGGTGTTAAAATTAATAGGATATCTAGGCTTGGCTTTTTAAGCAAAAGTACAAAGAGGGTTCCAAATGAAATTCCCATTGCAAAGAATTCCAGAGTGTGTACTCACAAGCATTGTAACACAGATGGAGATAGAACAAATGCTTCATTGAAAAACTTGAGTGTCTATATTGCCACATAAGTGAGGAAGAATTCTGATTTAGTGTTTTTGTTCTCTTCTCTTATTTTTTTACTGGGCTAAAGAGGTGTTGATTCGGGAACAGGCTACCAATCAATACAACTTCATAAACCAACCAATACACTTCCTTCCCTCTTGTTCACCCAATAAATCCATCATCTTTAGGGACTAAGGATTTTCATTGCTGGAGAAAAGGTGACAAGGACAGGGGCAATGGGAAACTTCACTTCATGACTTCACTTTCCTCAAGAAGCTGCCCTACATTGAATAAGGTTATTTGCCCAGTAAGGTCAACAGTGACTGTTACCGCATAGCCTGAGGTTCAGGCATAGGTTGTTCATGTCAACGCTACTGCATATTTGTAATCGAAGAAGCCAGTGATTGAATCTAGGAATATCTGCTAGCAAAGCATGTGCCCTCTCTCTAAGCCAGTGGGTTGTAACCAAAAGGAAGCAAGCAGTTACGGGAAAGCAAAATACTGTTCTGTGTCTTATAAGATGTAAAGTTGTTTTCACTGCTAACATGTTCCCGCATGTCTTTTTTTATCATTTATGGACATTTTGTAAAAATATTATTTGTCCAACAATTCCTTTTTATGTAAAAAGCAATATTTGTACAGAAAAAGAGTGGTTTTTGCCCAAATGAAATTTTCACAAAAAGTTCCAAAATGTGAATTATCTTGAAGAGGTTGATCATTTTTACAGTGGAGTGTCTCAATGTGCTGTCACTCATTTTCATGGAAAATAAGAAAATTTGCAAGTACTGTATTCTTTACATCTTTGGTATCTTAGACCTCACTGAACATTTTTAGCTAGAAAGCCTTATGTCAATTTGAGTTCAGGCTATTTGAACGACTGTAATCTGCCTGGACTTTCAGGATTTTCAGGACAGAATCTTCTGTTTCCACTGCCTTTTGAGACATGTACAGGTCCTACCTCTGTTAATGAAGTACATGTGTTGCTGGACGTTACTTCTTTAACAGAAAATTTGGTACCAGAGTTATAAATAACATGGAAAGAACATCACAAAAAAGGAAGAGCAGTTCAATATGTTTCACCAAAGTTTTTATTCAGAACTAACAGTGTGCACATGTGAAATGAAACAGCCAAGTCAGGTAATCCTTGAAAAAGTAATCAAAAAACATTTTGAACCTTCTACAGATCACTTGAAAGCTTCTTCCAAAGTGCATCCAGGCATTAGTTTTTCTTTCAACATCCTCTGCTTATAATTTTCATTTTGGTGGCCAACCTCATAAATCTGTGCTTTTGTAACATGCTGAGGGGTTGCTGGTGAGGCAGGCTATTTTGCTTTCACCCCCTTTCTGTTTGGCTGTCCACTCATGCTCAGTAAGGCAATCTGGAGGCAGCTGCTTTTCCTTGCCTGTTGTAGGCAGGCAGGCACACACAAGTAGAGCAGGATTAGCTGAGGAGTATGCTGTTCTTTCCTATCTCAAGTTTTATTGAACTGTTTACTGCAGACATGCTGCTGCAACCCAGCAACAAAAAGTATGTGTGTCTCCAGTCCTTCAACACCCTCTTAATGCCAGTGCTGTTCCAACTAAACACAGGACAAAGCGGGGGGCGGGGAGGCAGGTGGGCGGAGGATGAGTTGAGTGAGAAGAAAAACACTTTGTAAAAAGGAGTGTCTCTGTCAGGGGCTTTGTTAACTGAGGTATGCCTGTATAGTGTGGACATAAGAAAGGGTTTTCTTGGTTGCCTCTCCAAAGTCATGGAATGCCCTTACCAAGGGAAGCTAGTTTGGCTACACTGAGATGAAAGAGAATTGCCAGTCAAAACTATTCACCAACCAGCAAATAAAACTAAAAGCAGCAAGTAATCCTGGGCAGATTGAACTGTCGTCTTTCCACCGGCAGGTAATATCCTTTGTATTCAGGCAGATCTTTGGCAAGTGACCTCATTTACTGCATGAGGGGCTTTCAATTCAGGGTCACTATACTTTCTTTTATTGGCTTATTTTAGATTTTCAAGCTTTTATTAACTGTATGGTTTAATTGCAGTTGTACTATTTAACTGCAAGTCACCTCAATGTCATTTATGAGAGAAGGTATGATACAAATCAGATAAATGCATAGATATATAAACTATCGACTTCCAATCCTAGCCCAGTCAAGAAGTAGTCAGATGGTCTTAGCCAAACCATTGTCTGTCTGTTGGCTTTAGCCACTCATGACTGACTTGTCTATATTGAGCCATTTATTTTAAATTATCTTTTTCTGCTCCTGTTAGGACAATCAATCTATCTGGCCAAATACCTTTCACCTCAAAATGAGTATTTTTGTTATCAAGAAGAACATGTGGCAAATTTACAAATGCAGTCCACTTGGGCTGGTATCTGAAATTGCTTTGGTTAGGCAAATGCAAACTTGCAAACTGTGTTCTTTCAACAAAATCATCTACCTCAAGGAAAACTCTAACCATTCTAAAACAGCAAGCAAATTCTTCTTTCCTTGCTCAGCAGTACTGTGCTGTCAGATGCATAATGTTACCCTCCTCACAATTCTGTTCCTTTCAGTCTGTCCAGGATTACTTCATTTTTAATTTTATTTGCTGGCTGGTGGACAGCGTTGACTGTCAATTTTCTCTCATCTCAGTGCAGTACATAGCCTCCGGAAACCCTTAAGCTAGTCCTTCTTTCCTTCCTTTCTCCATCCAGTTGTACTCTCCCCAATTGTTGTCTTTTCAACTCTTCTACCTACTCGCCTTTCCAGTGACCTTCCCATGGCTCCATTATCTCCAAATCTTTTCTTTGCAGCAGGCTCACACTATCCACTCCTTCCAATTACAGTTATTTTCAAATCCTTTCTTTTCTACCACCAAGGATACTTCCTCCAAGTACCCTTTGCCGTGTGTGCATGTGTGTGCGTGTACACACACACACACACGTTATGTTCTTTCAAGTTACTTGTACCCAATAAATTTCATAGGGTTTTCTTTGGCAAGGAACACTCAGAAATGATTTTACCAGTTTCTTCCTCTGAAATATAGCTTACAGCCCCAGGTATTCCTTGGCCATTTCCTATCCAACTGCCAACCAGAGCTGACTCTGCTTAGCTTCCAAGATCACAGGAGATCTGGTGCCTTTACGGCACCTAGGCCTTTTGCAATGTCCTGCCTTGCTAATTCTTTCTCTGAAATTTTTCAACTCTCTACCCATCCATCTCTTTCTAATGACTCCCCACAAAAGCTCTACTTAACATTCTTTCTCTTTCCTTCTGGGCTGCATTCCCACTGCCTTCACTTACCCAACGAACATACTTATGCTCCTAATTAGGGTCAGAGTTATCATGCCCCTGCCCCTGCCATTATGGTTTCTGCATCCAAAGAAGCAGCAAGGGAAGAAGTCACAAAGCAGCATCTCACAAGCATTCCAGTAACAAACATATGAACTGGTCTTCAGAAGCATACTATGTTGAGTTTAGCCTGTACATGAATAATTCATTCTGTTTTTTTCTCATAAATATTACATTGACTTTAAACAACCTATTTGATCTGAATGGAAACTGAAAGCTCATTCTCTTAGACTGATTCCAAGTAATGGTACACACAGGTGAGGAACTAGGTTGTTTCTTGTTTGTATCTTACAGCAGCTGGCTATAAAACCTAAACAGTTTTCTTAAAAAAGTTTAATTAACCCTCCCCTGCAACTGTTCCAATAAAATAGCGTGCTTATGATAATTATTGTCGTGTGTCTTCATGTTGCTTCCAACTTATGGTGACCCTAAGGTGAACCTGTGACATGGTTTTCTTAGGAAGATTTGTTCAGAGGGGCTTTGCCTTTGCCTTCTTCTCAGACTGAGAGAGTGCGACCTACCCAACGTTGCCTAGTGGGTTTTCATGGCAGAGCAAGGATTTGAACCCTGGTCTGCAGAGTCATAGTCCAACACTCAATCTACAACATTATGTTGGCTCTGCTTCTAATAATAGCTAAACAAATTATGTATCTATCTAGCACTATGGCCGCAATCTTAAATTTGTTTTTCTGTGATTAAGCTTGAATAGATAAAGTTAAAATGCAGTGAGGGTCAGGTGGTCTCTGAGGGGCTGTAGAATGATACGGAACCACTCTTCTGCCATGTGTGTTTCATGAGCAGTACAGAGAACAATGGACATTCCAGTCTTGTACTGGGATTCTAGGAAGGAAGCTTTGGAGATGCAGAATCCAAAGTCTCTTTCTTCACCAACAAGGGAGAAAAAAAAAACTATTCCAGATCTGGAGCTGGTGTAGTGATTTTACCTCCCACTACTATCAATGAGGGGGTGGAACAGAATAGGAAAAGTAAGAAGGAAAATGCTCCCACCATCCTCTACACTGGGACTTCCAAGTTTTCAAGTCTTAGGAAGTCAAATTTCCACCACTATGGATTCTCCCCCCTCACAAGATTGCTCTCATGTTTACTAAAATAAACATGAATTAGGACTGAATTCTCAAATGCATAAAAAATAAGCAGTAAAGAAAAAAAAGCAAAATCCTCCCCTTCCAAAATGCCGATTTTTATTTGAGCTCTCCTCTCAATGAATTGGTCTGTTACAGTCAAGGACTCAAATTACACTGGTAAATTACCAAATCAGTTTTTGCACTGCTGCAAGGTAATTGTCTCCATATTAAGGAAAGAAAATACACTTAGCATCAAGGTCCTTCATTATTCTTCTCCTCACGAAGAAGCTGATTTAACACGCTGCTCTGTTTCAAAGCTTCTATGTTAAAAAAGTCCTCACTAATGACAGGTACATCCTCTTTCGGCTTCCCAGATGACTGTTCATCCTCACTGTCCAAAAGTGTACAGAGAAGAGTATCATTTTCATAGGTAGGAAAATAATACCTAAGATGGCAGAAGAGAAACATAACACCTGGTCAGTCACAGGCTTTTTTTTTAATGTACATATTTTGGAGCACTGGAGTTGCATTGTTTCCCTATATCACAGAACTTGGACAAGTTACAGTTTTAGACTACAACCACTCCAGCCAACAAGGTCATAGGAACTGTAGCCCCCAAAGGTAACTTTTGCAAGCTCTGCTTATGACACAACCTCATACTTCTCAAGGCTGTATGGGAATTTTGCCCTTTTTGGTCAGACGTGGAAAATATTTTTTGGTTCAAGGGCTGACCTGGTTTCAGGCTAGCTTGTTAGGGGCCATATGTCAACAGTCAGTAGAGTTACTCCCACCATTGGCATGTGGTCTCCAACATGTATGTTTGGACTGCATTCTCTCTCAGATATCAACATGGACTGTACGATTCCATTAACTTCCCACAAACCGACGTGCACATATAGGTCAGCATCCTGTTGGTGACACAGGCAAGTATATGCAAGTGTAAGCCCAGTTTATGCTTAGAAATGTTTTGGTATTCTCTTCCTCTCTCCACAGTGATCAAAGCCCTCACAGGACTCATTTTTACTGCAATAGCCCCCATTTTCCACAGCCACTCAGTGGCTGGTGGAAAGCTGGGGGACTGGAGAATCATCTGGCTATGTCCTTACACTTGACGCAGAATGATTACATCATCTGGCAAGGCCTTTGCAGTACCATGGCAGATCTCAGTGGAGGACATAATCAGTCTGCATTTGGCTATGGGGATATAATTAGACAGTACCTCAATTTCCCCTGCTCTTTGAGAGACCCTGAACGGCCATGGATGAAGGGGTGCTGCAGCTAGTCTGGGAAGTGTTCAGAGGAGAGACATCATGTAGTTCCATCTGCAGAACTCTTATGCCAAACTGTGCAATACAGGATCTCAGTCATAGTCTACTTTTAAACAGGTAAGTGGTAGGAGTCCAATAAGCCAGTGCTTCAAGGTATACCCCTATCCTATTTGTCACTTTCCTATCCCTTGAGGAAAGAGGCCAAAGGAAAGTCTGGCAGACTGAAGCTGGTCTGCAGGCCACAAGTTTCCACATCACTTGTGTGGTGCAGTGGTAACCACATGGGAAAGAATTGTGTGATTGGCTTGTCCAACATGGTTGCAGTGTGGACACACATTTCCTGGCAGCATGGAAACATTACTGGGAAGTGGCTTCAGTATAAAGCTTGTTCCATATATATCAGTATATTTTATAATTAGAAATCCTAGCTAGATTTTATGGGACTTTTCAGGATACAAGCTAATAACAACGCAGGGTGCCCTTTCAGGAAGGACTTCAAACTTGTACTTGATTTATTCTGTTTGGAATGATTACCAGTTACTGTTTCCACTTCATTGCCTTGTGTATTGTGAATGTCATTGCCAACACAGCAGAACTGCTTTCAGTGGAGACTGGGTCACATCCACAAAGACAATTAAAATGTACTTTGTAACAGTAAATGAGCTGCCCTTTGACTGTACAAATAACTTGGTGAGTGCCATGACCTGAGTGAAGGGAATACTGTGCAATGTCCACATTTAACCAAGGAGAAAAATTCTTTTAATCTGAAAGTGTGTGGTTGTATGACAAAGTTGAAAAATTTGGGGTTTTTTTGGATTATATTTCTAAGAATTTTCCATGATGGCTGGGGTTTTTAACTGATCCTCCTAGATGGGGATTTTGGGCAGTGTGGTCCAGAAAATGAAAATTTCTAACTGGCTGGCAGAAAACACAAGCCCTTAATCATACAGCAGTGGAATGAAAAACTCAGGTTTCACTAATCAGATGCTATAATGCACTGACTGCAATACCAAAGAAAAATAGTCTTACTGTGGCTGGTCCCACATAGATCGGGCAGGTAGTGATGTTATATGTTTCGCCTCTTCCATATGATTCACTAAATCCTTTTTTGATGGAAATTTTTCCTGGCAACTGTAACATTGACACTGGTGGACCGCTCTCCTAATGAAGTTCACTACTTTCACTTGCTGATAAAAATTCAAATCTAGCAAACAAAAACAAGTGTTTAAATAAAATATTAAATTAAAAAAGTAGAAGACACGCAGCTCAAACAAGATTGTTAGAATAAACAAAGGGTTAAAAAATTAAAAACCGCAAATGTGAAAATGGTAAATGAATTTACAGATGTATGAACCATAACTATCTAAAATCTATCTTTAAAAGAAAGCAAGGGATATTGAGGCGAAAAAAATCCTTCTCTGCTAGAAAGGAAAACAATTGGAAAATTTAATAGAGTGCCATTGTTTTATTTAGCATGGCGATTTACTGTATATCCAAGATTTATAGAGAGAAGATTGGACTTTACATCTTACTGTAGTGTTTTCTTGACAACCACTACAACCAGTTGCTGTTACTCTTTGACATCCAATAAGGAACAATCCTGCCAGTTTGTTTTCGATTACTTATAGAATCATAGAAATGTAGAGTTGGAAGAGACCACACGGGCCATCCAGTCCAACCCCCTGCCATGCAGGAACACCCTCAAAGCACTCCTGACAGATGGCCATCCAGCCTCTGCTTAAAAACCTCCAAAGAAGGAGACTCCACTACACTCCGAGGCAGCATATTCCACTGCCGGACAGCCCTGATCGTCAGGAAGTTCTTCCTGAGGTTCAGGTGGAATCTCCTTTCCTGCAGCTTGAATCCATTGCTCCTTGTTCTGGTCTCTACAGCAGCAAAAAACAAGCCCTCACTCTCCTCTACATGGCATCCCTTCAAATATTTAAACATGGCTATCATGTCTCCTCTTACCCATCTCTTCTGCAGACTAAACATACCCAGCTCTCTAAGTCTATCCTCATAGGGCATGGCTTCCAGGCCCCTCACCATTTTGGTCGCCCTCCTCTGGACTTGTTCCAGCTTCACCATGTCCTTCTTGAATTGGGGTGCCCAGAACTGGACACAGTATTCAAGATGAGGTCTAACCAAAGCAGAGTAGAGTGGTACCAGTACCTCCCTCGATCTAGACACCATACTCCTATTGATGCAACTGAGAATTGCATTGGCTTTCTTGGCTGCCGCATCGCACTGCTGACTCATGTTCAGCTTGTGGTCCATTAAGACTCCTAGATCCCTTTCACACGCACTACTATCCAACCACGTGTCGCTCATCCTATATTTCTGTATTCCATTTTTTCTACCTACGTGCACTTCACTCTGTTGAATTTCATTTTGTTAGCCTTGGCCTAGCTTTCCAATCTGTCCAGGTCATTTTGAATTTTGATCCTGTCCTCTGGCATATTAGCAACCCCTCTCAACTTGGTGTCATCTGCAAATTTGATGAACATGCCCTCTATTCCTTCATCCAAGTCGTTGATAAAAATATTGAACAGCACTGGGCCCAGGACAGAACCCTGTGGCATCCCGCTAGTCATTTCTCTCCAGGATGAAAAGCAGCCATTCGTGATCACCCTTTGGGTTCGGTCAGTCAACGAATTACAAATCCAACTAACAGTAGCCCTGTCCAGCCCGCATTTTACTAGCTTCTTTGCAAGAATGTCATGGGGAACTTTATCAAAGGCCTTATTGAAATCGAGGTTTGCTACATCCACAGCATTCCCTTCATCTATCAAGCTAGTAACTCTATCATAAAAAGAGATATGACTTATTTTTGACTTATTTTTGAGAAATCCATGTTGACTTCTCGTGATTACCACGTTGCTTTCTAAAGTAGAAGTAGATGAGGAGCTTGCAAGCCAAAATTTTTTGAGTTTTACCGTGTTGCTTTCTAAGTGATTAGAAACTGACTGTTTAATCATCTGCTCTAGGATCTTTCTGGGTACTGATGTCAGCCTGACTGGGCGATAGTTATTTGGGTCCTCTTTTTTTCCCCTTCTTGAAGATGGAGACAACATTTGCCCTCTTCCAGTCTGCTGGAACTTCTCCTGCCCTCCAAGATTTCTCAAAGATTATAGCAAGCGGTTCCGAAATGATCTCTGCCAGTTCTTTTAATATCCTAGGATGTAATTCATATGGCCCTGGAGACTTCAATTCATCCAGTGTGGCCAGGTATTCCTGTAACCACCTCTCTACCAATTATGTGCCTCATTTCTCCTGCTTCCTCACCTGCTCCCCAATCGCCAGGTTGAGTGCTTGTATCCTTCTGGGGAAAAACTGAGACAAATAAGGTGTTATGTAGTTCTGCCTCCCCCCCCCGTTAGTAATTCGCCATCTTCTCTGTGCAGCGACCCTACTGTCTCCTTCTTTTTCCTTTTGCTGCGGACATATTTAAAAAAAACCTTTTTATTGTTTTTAATGTCTCCGGTCAGCCTAAGTTTGTTCTGTGCTTTAGCCTTTCTGACCTCCTCCCTACATCCCCTGGCTACTTGCTTAAATTCTTCTTTGATGATTTCCCCCTTCTTCTATTTCCTGTACATGTTTCTCTTAACACTTAGCTCAGCTGAGAATTCTTTAGTCAACCATTCTGGTTTCTTCAGATGCCTTCCATTTTTCTTCCTTGTTGGCACAGTTTTAGACTGGAGTGGTTGAAATATGGTTCCCTGCCTTTAAAAAGCCACATTTCCTGTGCCAGTGGATACCTTCACCACAGGATAACATTTACTCACCATGCTCAGACTTAATTTTTAGCAGGTCAAATCCATGAGCTTCCTGGGATGTGAAAATTAAAAAAAATAAAAAAAAAATATGAAGAGATTTAACTGTGCATTCTTTTAAATCAAATTAAACTCAATTTGTATAAACAAACAGTCAAAACAGAAATAGGCACTTCAGTTCTCCCTCCACATTTGCGGGTTTGAGTCTGGTGGATTTCATTATTCATGGGTGGCTTCCCTCTCCCGTTCCCTCCTTCCATTCCCTAATACAGGAAGAAGATCTTGTCCCCTGCCTTTCCTCCGCCAGCTATGGCACTGGCAGCTGCTGGGAGAGTGAAGGGCGGGCATCTCCTCTACCCAGCTCCCCTTCCACACAGCTGAGGGCTCCATCACACTGGAGTGGGTGGCAGAGGGAAGTGGGGAGGGCGATCTCACTTTCCCCGCTCTTCTTTGACCCACCACCTGCGCGATCCTGCCCAGGATGTGTGGGAGAAGGATGCAGAGAGTGTGATCTCAATCGCCCTGCTCTTCTCCAGCCGTTGCGGGTGTGATCCTGCCTCGGGACGGTGGGAGAAGGATGTGGGGAGCACAGTCTCACTTCCTCGCTCTTTTCTGGCCAGTTATGGTTGCAATCCTGCCAGGTTGGGTGGGAGAAGGATGCGGAGAGCATGATCTTGCTCTTCCCACTCTTCTCTGGCCCGTTGTGAGTGCGATCCTGCTTGGAGGGGTGGGAGAAGGATGTGGGGAGCACGATCTCACTTCTCTGCTCTTTTCCAGCCCATCGCAGGTGTGATCCTGCCCAGGGCAAGTGGGAGAAGGGTGGGGGGAGCATGACCTCGCTTTGCTCCAGCCCACTGCTGGTGCGATTCTGCCCAGGGTGGGTGGCAGAAGGATGTGGGGAGTGTGATCTTGCTCTTCCCGCTCTGCTCTGGCCTGCAGCCGGCACAATCCTACCCAGGGCGGGTGGGAGAAGGATGTGGGGAGCATGATCTCGGTCTCCCAGCTCTGCTCCCTGCCCGCCACTGGCGCCATTGCTAGGGCAGGTGGGAGGAGGATGAGAGGAGGGCGATCTTGTACCTGGTGCTCTCCTGGGCAGGGGGCCCAGGGAAGGGAGAGTGCTCACTGGAGGGAATTATTTATGGTTTGTTGACTTTTGCAGAAGCTCTTTGCACCTATCCCCCGTGAATGTGGAGGGCCTACTGTATACAAGTTATACAGTTCAAAAATTAGTACTATGTGGATTCCTTACCTAAATAACATCGGAAACCCTTAATGTAAGTTCAGTTAGGGGCAGTACTTAATAATCACTATTTTTTGGCTATAGCTCCCAGAATCCTCTAGACAGCATGGTCACAGCATGGATGGTTGTAGGAGTTGTAGTTCAAAACAAGAGTAAGCTTCCAAGCTTTGGTTAAGGAGCTGCATTACTCTAAATCAAACCATGGTTTTACCAAGCATTTTACTGTTTCTTATGCATGACCTTATGCCTGCTTCCCCAAACCTGTTAACTGGGAAGATAAGGAACTGACCCTGGACCCTTGTGCATTCAAAGTGTATGACCTTCTTCACAAACTACATCCTCTAATGAAAGCCTGTGAAAAAGGCCTTCTTCCATCCCAACTGCCACTGCTCTGGCAGCAGAGAGAGAAGAACAGGTAGGTACAGCTCCATTATGCCTAGGCCCAGCAACTGAGGAAAGGCCCTCCCTCTCTTTCAACTGCCACTGCTATGACCTCAGAGGGAGAGAAACGCAGCCAGCATCTCCTGGACTTAATGCTTTCCTCTCCTGCCATTTCCTCTTGTTTGTGTGTATGTCCTTTCAGATTATAAGTGTTGAGGGCAGGGAACTGTCAAATTAGCAATCGCAAACTGCTCATGTAAAGTACCACATGCACTGATGATGCTATATTGATGATGATGATGGTGACAAGACAATAATATGAATTAGTTAAATTACTAAACTTTTCTCCAAGCTGTCTTTGCTATGGACTGGAGCCAGACCTCAATCATGTTAAAGCACACTTGCTAAAATGAGCTGGGAAATTTCCATCGATTTCAGTGGGTTGAGTCTGAATATTACTAAGTCTGGATCTAACCACAGGAATACATGGTCTGTAATTCTGTGAAAAGCAGCTAATAATATCCTCATTGCTGTGGCCCACTGGAATAGAACAGTGTCTTTTGCATGTGCATATATCTATATATGCATCATATTCCGGCCCTGGATTTCTTCTAAGATTCAATATGAAAAAAAATCAACAATAAATAAACAATAAACTACTAAAACCACCATAACCACCAAATTCAATTAGCATTTAAAGCAGTTTAAAAGGCAATTTGAAAAGATGTTGGCCATTTCCACACTAGATGGCTATAGTGCCACTTTCAATATTGTATGGAATCCTGGGGTTTGCAGTTTAGGGAGGGGCCTCAGGCTTCCACAGGATGTTGAAAGAGGAATAGCAGCACTATAATAGGCTAGTGGAATAAAAGCACTATAACAGTCTAATGCAGAAATGGCCGTTATCGCCACACTCTCCCCAAAAGTAGTGAAAATGGGCTGGAGCTCTGTGGGAGCACACATCACAATCTGGGAGCAACCCAGGACAAAGCTCAATCATTCAGGCCCTCAAGTGGGCTTCTAGAGATTTTCTCCTGAAGTTCTTAACATTTAGACAAGTTCATAATGGGACAAGCCTACTAAGCAGCCAGATCTCCAGCTGTTTACAACATCATTAACAACCTGTACCACCCTTTTCAGCACCCAGAATAATGTGATGTCCATACTAAAACAGGGCAACCTAAATTTATCCCACTTATTTTCCAAAGCAAGATCTAACACAGCAAGGAGAATCACGTAGCTCTCCAGACACTGTCGGACTGCAACTCCCAACATTTCTTGCTAGTGGCTAAGTAGGCTAAAGCTACTGGGACCAGTAGTCCAGCATCATCTACAGGATTCCCAGCTTGATCTAATATAGATGCCTCTTACCTCCATGTGAACATACAGCTTTTCTGTGGTGTCTGTCTGCTTTTCACAGAAGAGGCAGACTGCACAAACAGGATGCTCTTCCCAATCAGACCAGTCTCTGTATGGGAAAAAGTTATACAAAAAGCCACCTTACTTGGTATTTAGGGCCTGTTATCTTTTTGCAGCCTTGATGCTCTCCCAAGCATTCAGATAACCTTCCTGCTGTTCCTCATTGCCCCTATTTTGGCTACATAACTATTGGCATTCAAAACCCAGGTTTACAATTAGAGGGACTGATAGTGTAGTGATGTGCATGATATTGGCAAAAAATCAGAATTTCATAGGACCTCCTTTGTAGTAGACTTAAAAGTTCCACCCAAAAGACCATAACCTTTTCTTTTTGCGCATGTGTCCTCTTACATTCTCTCTCTTATCTAAAACTAATAGGTGGTGCACCTGCACTACACAGTTACAGCAGTCAAATAAAACCACAGAATACTGGGATTTGCAGTTGGATGAGATGCTTTGCTAGCATGCTCTACTGCCTGTCTCTGGTGAATTCAAATTGCCTCATCAAACTACAAATCCCAAGATTCTGTAGGAAGGAACCATGCCAGTTAAATTATTATTGAACTACTGTAACTATGTGATTCAGATATAGCCAGGAACAAGCAGCATCCATTCTCCTTGTTTATAGAAACCTGACTAACATGCATTATTCCATAAGATAAACTACTGCTTAATGTTACATATACAGCACAAGTGTCCTTAATTTAAAGGCATACTTATAAAGTCATACTCCTGGCTCTTTATATCAAAATGTAAGGCAATACTCAGGGGTTTTGCTACAGGGAAGCAAACTGAAGCTGTTGTACCCCAAAATAAGAATTCTTCCACACCAAATGAAATTTTCCTTCAGTCCTCAAATTTCTAGAATTACAAAGAGTGAGATACTGAAAATCATTCGCACTTAGAATCCATTCTATTTGCTGTATTTGCATTCCATTGGTAATTTTGTTTGCCACTTTACTTTGAATGCCTAAACTATACTTCTAAATGCTCAGCCATCATGGTGAACAGCTCTGGAGAACCCCAGTTGAAGAATGACTACAAAGTTGACAGAAACAGAGGGGGAAACACTTGCACATTCACTACTGTCAGCACTCTTGAAGAGATTATGCATTTCAACTCTTCTGGAAACTGTCTTTCCATGCCTTGGGCTGGAACTTTCTTTAGCGGGAGGCAGGTACAGTAACTGAGCACATATTTGAGAACCAAAGGAAGGAGAAGGTATAATATGGGAAAAGCCATTAAAAGCTGTCTTATATTTGTTATATTTTTCAATATAAGTAAGTAAACATGGAGTTTGTAGCCAAGGTGACTTGGATTGTCACCATTCTAAATTTATTTTTTTCTCATGGGGTACGAGGATCTATATATTTTACTCCCTGGCAAAACTGTAGTTGTTGTTGATAGAGAATTATTAAAAAGAATGGTGTGGAGGAAAGCTGAAGTATCTCTCTAACAGTCCCATAGATCATTGTTTGAAACATTACAATCTGTGGCTGTTATTCCCATTTTAAAATGCTGGAAATCCAGATCTTGAATCTCTTCTGTCATGTCTGCCTTGTTCCTGAATATCTGGGTTTTAAACATGATAAATCAGGCTTATAGGGTAGATTTCTCATTTCCCCACTCATAAACAGAATAAAAATTCCCGGTTACTCTTCCTGGTTGGACAACAATTCACGGTCATCTTCTGACTGAACTTCTTCCCAGGACTTTCCAAATTCCTGAAGAAAAAAATGCAAATAGAAATCCATTTACCTCAGGAATAGCTCAAGTTTTAAATCGTACTGGTGGTAAATGCAAATATTCAGTGTGTTAAATATCTATCCAATGTACAAGGCAGCACAAAAGCACAAATCAATTCATTTCTCTTTGTATGCATGTACTTCATGTAAGATATGTCTTTGCAGCCTTTCAAGACTCAACAATTATGCAAAGAGAGTACTAGCTTTACAATATACACACAACTCTGCACCAGGGTTCAGACCTCTGCCATTGTTCTATTATATAACCTTTAACAAGCTGCTTCACTTCTCAGATCTCCTGTATTTTGTCAGGGTTGTTATTGCCCATTTGTGTGATGCCTATGGATTCATCTGAATTACTCTTAAGACAGGGATGTTCAGTGGGAAAAAGTAGCCTTGCAGGTTGCTTCTTTGTATCTGAACTTGTGTGGGTTTTTAAAATAGAATTCTCCAGAAAACCCCATGATAGGGTCATTTTTGGGTCACTATAAGTTGGAAATGACTTGAAAGCACACACAACAACAACATCAACAATGTGTGGGTGCCTTCAAGTTGCCTGTTGACTTATGGTGACCCCATGAATTTAACAGGGTTTTCTTAAGCAAGGAATACTCAGAGGTGGTTTTGCCAGTTCCTTCCTCTGAAATGTAGACTACAGCACCTAAACTTGCCAATTATTTCTTGCTTTCTATTTACCCAGATTCCTTTTAGCCCAGTTTGTGCCTTTAATACTGAGCATTCATTTGTTACATTTATATACAACTTTTCCTCCAAGAAGTTCTAGTAGCCTACATGACTCCTCTTCTCATGACTATCCTCAAAAGAGGCAGGTTAGGCTGAGAAACTGAAGTCACCTACTAAGCTAGATGGCTGGGAGGAGATTTGAAAAGGCCTTTTTACTCCTAATCCAGTGCTGTAATCACCACATCATATTCTATTTTTCTAGTGACATTCCCTAAGCCTTAATAGGAGGGCATTGGTAAACCTTCCATGAATACATCTTATCAAAGATATCCTACGATAGGGTCTCCATAAGTCTTAGTCAACTTGAAGGCACATAACAACAATTAATGCTGCTACACATTTTAGTGGCAATGAGAATCTTAAAATATCTTATCTCTGCTTCCTTACAAAAAACATATCACGGCAAAACAGGAGAGAGATTAAAACGGAGGGAGAGCATACAACTGAACAGTTACAGCAGCACAAGATTTTGTTACATGCTGCAGTAGTTTACATCAAATGGAGATTAAAACAACAACGAGATCCATCTTATACCTTAATCAGAGGTTTCAAAGCTATTACACCATGTCAGGTAAATGATGTGCTGGCATACAGTGCTGGACTAGCCCTTAACAGGATGTCATTACAGATTAGGGAATTAAAATCCTGTAATTAATTCAGAGAGATGTTACTCTCTAAGGTACACTCTCCAAGTACAGTTGGATTCATTAACATTTCCAGGATAGTGAGATAATGCAAGGCAGTTAACACCCTTATAGCTGCTCCTTCCCCCTCAAGAGTATCAAATAGTTTCTTATGGAAATGGTTGCTTCTAGCAAATTAGCTACTAGATTTTAATGAAAAGCTAACAGCTGGGGAAAAATAACATGGAAGGGGGAAAAAAAAGATCTCTCTCTCTCCTCATTGTGCACTTAGCGTGTAATAGTATCAAATGATCCACGAGTTTAAAATAGGCAATGGATTGTGATGTGTGTGCATGTGTGTTTGAGCTGTACTAGACTTTGGTCATTTCCAGCTGCCTTAAAAGCCTTGGGAATTTTGCCAGTTAGTTCCACTGCAGGCGAATCAAAGCACTAATCTGTTTAATGGCTTGTGTCTGCCCTCCACAAGGGAAATGAAAAGTTCACCTGGACCAATTCAGCCAGACAGTCTGGTCCCACAGGATATCCATGTGGAGGCAAAGAGGCAGGAACCCAAAGGCTATACACATTCCCCACTATGCTTATCACTGGGACAGATACATGGTGATGAAAAGAGGGCTTGTATATGGAGGTTAGGGCTCTTATTACAGGCTTGTTTTTGTGACCTGGCATGCTGATCACACATCTAAGCTGTTTGCAAATTGGCCCTTGGAGAGTGTTAATGCAAGGGAGATCAGTGAAACTATGACACACACGCAAAACTACTTCAGAAGAATAGCAAGACCTCCTACGCTGTAAGCCACAAATAATCGCATTAAGCTACATTCTAGAACACAAATAATATTAGAGGTTTTATTACCAGAATTACAGGAATGGCTATTTGTTTTGACAATATTTATTTCCTAAAGAAATATTGTTGTATGGCAATGGTTTATTACATTTTGCTTTCTTGGAAATTTCTCATACATGGCTCCTGAGCCCTGACTGCTTCTGGGTGAGCAATCACAAATGATAAGAGGATACACATTTTTAATTTCAGTGTAGTGGTCCACATTTGGCAGAAGAGAAGGATAAAGTTTTAATGGTGACTGGGACATTGACACAGCTCTGAGTTATTTGCCTAGGGGAGCCAGGTTCACACTCTCTTGAAGGCTTGCTTGGATAAACACCACTAATGGCAGGGGTGGGGAAAGCTGTGGCACTACAATCGTTCTTAGACCTATGGCTCTAATTAGTCCCATCCTGCATGTCAATGATGAAGAAAGATAGGGGCAGATTTATCACCAGACCAGGAGGGCCACACAGTACCCACTACTAATGTATGGAAATATAAGTGGGAAGGGAGATGAAACAACAGTGCTGGAAAATTCCTCTTCTCCACCATGGCCACTGGCTTTTTTGGTACCTCAAGGATCTATCCTTAACATTCCTAACATGTACATGAAGTTACTGGGAGATGGTATTTGGAGCTTTAAGCCAAATGCACAGATGACACACAGTTCTACCTCTCATTTCCATCTGTAAATCCTAGAGAGATCTGGAAGGCTTGAACAGGTGTCCTGAGCAAGCTTTGAAAAAGATGAGGACAAACAAACCAAAGTTTTAGCTAGGTATGGCTATGGGCAGAGAATCCTATTGAATGATGGACAACCAGTCTTGAACAGGGTTGCACTCCCTATGAAGGACCAAGTCCACCCAAATTCTTGACTGTAGTATTTTTTTGAAGAGAGGAGGAGGAGGAGAAAAAGAAGAAGAACAGCAGCAGCAACAACAAGAGAAAGAGGAGGAGGTGGAGGAGAAGAAGAAGAAGCACCAGCACCAGCCATATTAGCCCAGGTATTGAAGCTGGTCCTTTTTGCCACTGCCTTCACCTCACTTGAGACTATCTGGGTGGTCTTTCTTTCTCCCTTCCTCCCAGATTGCTGCATCCTGGACTCTGACCTCAAGCTCATCTGCAGCTTGTTGTTGCACCTGCAGGAATGTTCCCCTGATTTTATGATCAGCCAGACATTCTGCTTACTGACAAGATCCATTAATGGTGGGCAAAAAAGGCAGAAGCTTTTCATGGCACAGTCATTTAGATTCCCTTCCTTTAGGAGGTAAGTATGGCTTCCTAGTGGATTGCTTTTTAAGTGGGGTTTCAAGAGCTGATGTTTGAATTTGCTTATAACAGAAACTGTTGTGAATTAACTGTTTGCCTGAAACTGAACAATTTTAATGACTGTTGCTCTTTTACTGTTGACATATTCTGTTTTATGTGTAACATTTTATCTATGTAATTGTTTCTGATAATTGTATATACCACTTTCTGGGGAACTTCTGTCTGGAAAAAATGAAACATTTACTTTATTAAAAACAAACAAGCATCTTACCAGGTAATTAATAATATAAAATCTGTCATATTCTCTGTTTTTGGCATTGATTCTACGATGCTGCTTCTTTCTCATGTGATCCTTGAGTGTGTTCTTATCTCGAAATATTTTTTCACAGTATAAGCACTGCAAACTAAGGGGAGGAAAAGCAAATGGCTATGGAAGCAATACTGTAAGCAATCAGCCAGTTACTTTAGCAGACAAAGCATGATGAGACACATCAGGGTCAAAATTATAGGATCATCAGAAAATTTAAGAAACCCAAGGAAAACAGTTACTTGAGGTGTATATGAAGACAGATTAGACGGAAATATATAAAATCAGATCAATTTTGTTATTGGTTGTCTGATTTTATAGAGTTTATAGGCCTGCTGATTTATTGGAATTGGGCATTTGAGTTACACAACTATAATTACTTTAAGCACCTTTCTGTATTATATTCTTATGTAGTATTTAAGTTGTACAGCTTAGCACAGGGAACCAAGGAGACAAAGTATACTAGGAAGAGGGAGGAAAATGCTGGGAAATAGATATATTTAATTTAGAAGAGTCTTATTTCAAAGCTTAAAGCCATCAGAAGCTCAACCGCCAGAACTACTGAGCTTTAGCTACTGGCATTATTCAGTCTGGGACAGGAATGACCATGCTGGTCATTGCTCTGTGCTGAAAAAGCAGACAGACTCAGTATGTAAAGAGTATTACTAAAAAGCCTGCTTATTGTAAGAGTGTTACGCTGTGGAAGAACATCAAGAAGTTCACTAATACATACTGTAGATACCTTCAGGCAGAATGACTCTGCTTGGCATTAAAAGAGTGCCAAATGAAGACACCCCCTCTATCAGTCTGTTTCTATTGCCTGTGCATGAGTCACAATGAAATTTTAAGGTACTGAAAGATTCAAAGAATTTTATTTATGTATTTAATTTGTGTACCGCCTTTCTCCCCAAAATGTCTCCCAAAGAGAAATTAAAAGAACAGTAAAACTTTAAAAACAATTTATCTTACTACATCAATAGTATAAAAATAATTTAAAAGACATATAAAAATTTAAGAATATAAAACACATGTCCCAAATAAGAAGCCTCCCTGTGTACACATTAAAAACCTAGTTAAACAAAAAGGGCTTTGTCCACCAGCAAAGGGAGAGCAGGAAAGGGGCTAGCTTAGCCTACTGTTGAAGGGAATTCCAGAAGGTAGAAGCAGCTACTGAGAAGGTTCTCTCTTGTGTCTTCACCAAGCAAGCCTGTGATGGTGATGGGAGTGAGAAAAAAGCCCTCCACTGCAGATCATAAAATTCTGGCAGGTTTATATGGGGAGACACGGTCTTTCAGATAGCCTGCAAGAAGAATGTAACTAGTGGAATGTAACTAGAACATCTGTAGAGTATACACGTGCATGTTTTTACAAACACAAGCTCAGTTATATCTCCGGGCGCCCAACTAGAGAATGATTGCATCAGACCTAGATTTACTTTTCCTTCATCTTTGCAACTAACCCATAGCACATTTACCTTCCATTTGTAGGCAGCAAACTTTTCACTGGAAGTGTTTTTGTGGTTAAAACCATGAACAGATTGGACTGTATGACTGTACTCTCCCATATGAGCCTGACAGGGCTTGGAGATCCTCAAGGAGATCTTTCTCTGAATTTTGTCACTCTTACAGGTACATCTGATGAGGATATGAGAGAGGATCTTCTCAGTGGCTATTCAAAGGCTGCAGAACTTGCTCCAGTGAAGGCTAGACTCAACTCCTCACTGTCAGCAGGCATATTTTTTTTTAATTCAGGGAGGAATCTGGCAATCAGCTGGCTGCTATGGAATGGGTCTTCAATGGCTGGTTCATGTACTTTTTTTTATTGATGCATTTTAACTGCTTTAAATTCAATAACATTTTAATATTATATTTAATACTTTTATTCATATATTTATTTAGTATTATAACCACATGTAACAAACACTGCCATGATCAACCAGACTTACAATTAAGATTGTATTGGTAACCATACTTCTCTCACAATCCCTGATGTATGCATCTCTATCAAATGTGTCTTTAAAAAGGAGATGTTTTAAGTGAGGATAATAATAGGTACGGATTTGGTGAAACCAGAAAGCAGATAATAAATAGTCCCAGAACCGAAAAAGTCATCTAGGCTTAAAGGCCAGAGATATGCATTACAATTTAACATCTTTTATTTAGGAACAAGAGCCAGCATGGTATAGTGGTTTGAGCATTGGACTATGACCCTGGAGACCAGGGGTCAAGTCCCCACTTGCCCACTGGGTGACCTTGGGCATGCCACACACTCTCAGCCCCAGAAAACTCTGTGACAGGTTTGCCTTAGGGTCACCGTAAATCAGAAACAACCTGAAGGCACACAAAAACAACAATATTTAGGTACAGGGAAGTACTAACCAAATTTGTTTAACTAACCAATTAGTTTGGGAGGCATTTTATAAAATAATATAAATTTATTAAATTAAATGTTTATGGAACTTCTAAAAAAACAAATACAGAACAACTAATCTATACTGTAATACCCAATCAACCCTTACACAGCCTAACTTTTCAGCACTCATAGCCTTCTTCCAATCCTATCTCCCATCTTCCTCACTGATACCTCATCTTTATAGCACCTCCCACTGATATTCTTTCCACCTATCACCAAGCACGTTCAAACTGATTCAACATTCTGCTCTTGTCACTAAAGCTTCATACACTTTCCTAATCCAGTTACATTTGAGCATTATACATCCAATATAGAAACACAAACCACAATATAATTTAGCTAACATCACAGATACCCAGCAGGTACATGCAATGAAGCCAGAGAATTTGTCTCTGATCTGCAGCTATTTTCAGGGTCTTTACTTAGATACAAGGACATAGGCTAGATGATAATTAGAGTAACACCAATCTCTGTCACTGTATCAGAGACTCATAGTTTGGCTCCTTTTCCGCAGCATCCTTTTCATCTGTTCCCATAAATCATTCTTTTTCTCTTCCAGCTATTCTTTAGGAAGATGCTTACGGTACAAGCCTGTTTCTAATACTGACAGCAAACCCCGCAAGACAATAATCCAACATATTGCATCATATTAATAAAGCTTTGTCAGATAGATGCAGGAGAGGTTGTGGGGGAAAAGAGTCCCTAGGACATATGTGGATTCATTGTCCTAAGGTCCTGCAATCTTGGAATGAAATTCATTCCTACATCAGTCATGTAATAAAGCAAAACATACAGTTCCAAGCTGTTTTATTAACGTTGTTGATTTTTGATATAGGTAATACAGATCTACCACAGAAGCAACCAATATCTATAATGTTAGGTGCTGCTTGAGCTGAAATATCAAGGACATGAAAGTCAGTGGAGAGGCTATCAATTAGAAGGTGGTGAGATGGACTCTGGTAGGTTGCTACTGCAGGAAAAATTAATCTCCTATACTAGGTTAACTACAAGGGAAATAAAAAGGACTCCTTTCTGGAACTCTGGTTCCCATTCATTAACTATATAGTCAACCCTCTGCATCCATAAATTCTGAATCCATGGATTCAATCAACCACAGCTTGAAAATATTTTTTAAAAATTCCAAAAAGTAAACCTTTTGAGTTGTTCGCCATGTTATATAAGGGGTGCCATTTTACTACACCATTGTATACAATGGGAATTGAGTATCTATGGATTTTGGCATCCATGAGAGATCCTAGAACCAAACCCCAGGAGCTACTGAGGGTCCACTGTATTATGGATTGTCTCTCCACACAAGATCCACCATCATCCCATCTAAAGCTGTGGAACAACAGACTGTGAACCCTGACTGATTTTACTATATATATGGGTATTGACCACTGAACTTTTTTGTAAATAGGAACAGGGAGGGTGGGGATGAGAGATAACTGAAATCAATGTACAACTAACATTCAAAAATCAAAATATTAAAAAAGACAGTAATCAAGGATACTCATGTACCTGTCAAGTTTATTCTGTAGAAGAGCCAAAAACTCCTTACAGTTTACAATGTTGTCTGGTAGGCCAACGTTGAATGCATGATCATTTGCCATATGATTGAGAATGACTGACCTGCCAAAAAATTCAAAAGAAGAATTAGGTATTTCCTTCAGGGCACTTTTAAGGCAGATTGAAACATGTGCTTTGGATGAAAGGGTAGTACTGAAAATGAAGGCGTGCTGCTAAAATTACTGTGGTTTTCAGTACTGCAAGTCTTTTTTCACTGCAGTGACCACTACATGGAGATGAAGAAACCCAAAGTGTGTGTTTGAAGCTTCTCTTAACACTTAGAAATGTATGAACAGAGCATGAAATGCTACCAGAACATATTTTAAGCCTCTGTACTTTATTTTGCTGCTAGAAATTATTTGCATTTAACTGAAGAAAATTTTGATTTCAGACCTATGAAACCAAAGAGCCAACGTGTTTGTCTTGCTAGCAGCAAAAACTGTCTTGTGCAAGTGAAGTAGCAAATGTAATGTTTGTCAGCAGACTAATTGTCATCTCAGTGTAGCATATCACAATGTTGTCTACATGCCTAAAAACTAAATGCAGTGACTGGTAATGATTAATACTGGAATCATTCATCAGGATGCCACTTCAATTTCAGCAGAGGAAACAAAGATTTTGGCAGAGGGGCAGGACTTAGCGTTAGCATGTAGTAAAAACAATAGCAATGGTAATAAGGTAAGATAGGACACATACTGTTTGTTTTAAAGAATAAGAACCCTGGCATGCAAAGATAGTTCTGGAGATTCTTTTATTATTTGAAACAGGAGAGTAAAATTTGCAGAAGACTGGAGATGGCATTCACGTGAGCGAAGGCGAGAACAGAGGAAAGGGGAAGATGGACTGCAAAGTGACCTCACTCATTGCTGTTCTCACACGGAAGGCTTGGCTGATCTGGGATTTTCACATCTGAACCAATAAATGTGTAGAACAGAGATCGAGTTCAGGGCAGGCGTGACACATTTTTTTAATTATTATCTGGCAGTCTCAGTATTTAAACTTATCACGTGTTTTTAGTTAATAGAAAGCAAGACAGTCACTTCACCAGAAGTGATTGAAACAATTAAACCAAGAAACAATATATACATAGCATTAAATGGACAACAGAAGGCTTCAGAATGCCTCACCCCTTCCCACTTTGGTCATATGTTTGCTTGGTTTGCCTCTTGGCCTAGGGGTTTCATGTCACACGATGATCAGTAGGGAGCCACAATTTGTTAGTTCTGGCTTCCTATCATCTCTAGCAAGACTACATTTTTTGCTGGAATTAGAATTTCATCTTGATGCAGAATTCTGCTTGTTGAAAAATTCACAGCACAACAATAATTGCAAATATGGCTCCTTACCCAATTAGGAAGCGTGTGGATATGACTCTTACAACACAAATACTCATCACTATTTAGAACCAGATGTGGGTTTTTTTACTTCTGTGGTGAAATGGTTAGGTACATCTATATCAGTGGTTCTCAACCTTCCTAATGCCACGACCCTTTAATACAGTTCCTCATGTTGTGGTGACCCCCAACCATAAAATTATTTATTTATTCTTTACAATGCCTCCCCCCCCCGGCAAAGGCCACCTCGCCGACCAGGAACGGGGGGTGGGCATGGAGGGAAAGCGGAGTTGCGCATCTCCCCCGGAAAAAAACTCCGAGAACCCCCCCCCGGGCTCTGCTTCTGCTTTGCTCTCGTTTCTGCTGTGGGAGGCAGTATGGGAAAAGTTTCCAGAGTGTCGACCCTGGCCCGCCAAAGGGGGCAGGAGGATGCGAGTGCATGGCTCGTGCTTGCGCACCACCACGGAGGAGGGAATGGAGCTTAAGACCATCAGAAATACATATTTTCCAATGGTCTTAGGCAACCCCTGTGAAAGGGTCATTCGACCCCCAAAGGGGTCCCGACCCACAGGTTGAGAACCACTAATCTATATCTTTTTAGTCACAATGAGTGTGGCTTAATAAGAGCTGGGTATGGGTTTCAATCTCCAGTTAATATATAAAAAATTATCTTTGCTTTCACGACAAAATTAGAGGGTTCACCTATGCAATCTTGAGCTATTGGAAAAACTGGTAAGTTAAATTATAAGAAATGCTACCAAAATCTGATGCAAAGCAATACAATTTAAGTGGTACAACACTTCCATTTTTAGCAAGAAAAGACAAACAACTATTGGAACAATGCCATTGCAGCTGAGTTTAGTGTGGAATATAATGGCCAATTAAGCTTTTTGTCCATTTGCAGTACACAAGGGGCAGGAACTGTTTGACCATAGAGATTAGAGACTAAATTCAATGCTGGTCCTAGAATGAATGAGACTTATTAATCACAACAAATTTAAGTCCCCACTCATTACCACCAGTCTGCTTTAGTGAAGATTAATGTTTGATTTAGACATGGGTTCTCTCCTTGTAAAGCAGATTTCAGACAGTAGGATGGGTCCCTTCTCCCAAAGCCCCTTTTCCTCTGATCCCAACTCATCTCTTATCTGTACTCATTCACCAGGGATAAGCTCCTGCTCAGAGTTCACTGCTACAAAAAGGGCTATCTTTCTACAGCACTGAATTAAATAAAACAAATTAGATTTATTTATAAAACAAAATCTAATAAATAAAAAGATGCAGGCATCAATGATCCATGGCATTGTGTTGGCATCATAAGCCAATTCATGAGTTCTGGTTGTAGAACAGTAACACCAGACAGCACTGCAAAATTCTTGCACATTGTAGAATTCGGTGGAGAACGGTGGAAGCAGAGCCAAGTGCTGCTCACGTGTGCTAGTTTGGCAAGCCAACTGCTACCTCTCAAATCTGCCCATGTATGTCTTTGTTAGTAATGCATGGCTTAGAAATCATCTAGCCTGGTTTCTTAACTGCTTGGGAGAAGGATTAAGAGCAGGTAAAATAAACAAAGGCTTGCAGTACTCTTCTCATCTGATAAATTAAGTATTTGGAGCTCTTTACTTGAGAAAACATTCAAAGGAAAATGACAAGATAATAGAAATTTACAAAATTATACATGATGTGGAGAGAGAGTTCTCTCTTTCTCATATCCCAAATATAACTCTGAAATTTGAGGCTATTCAATTGACTGGTAGTAAAATTTGGGAAATGGAAAATGAAAGTACCTTTTCATACAGCATGTAATTGAATGTATGGAATTTCCCGCCACAAGCTTACATCTAAAGGGAAACTCCAGTTATAGAGGCAATCAAAGGTAAGCAACTTGGTGTTTTTAGATGTTTTAGACTATGAATTCCATACTTTTGGACCATTATCAATATTGCTATTCTGATAAGAGTTGGCTTCCAAAACTTCTACTTTCCTATTCTTGCTTTAGCTATTTATGAGGCTGGTGTCAGGAAGGAGAGAAGATATATGTTGCCTTTAGACCTTGCTTATGCTTTGGAATTGGCTTCAAAGAAGCCAACTGGCTTGTATTGTCTTTCTTTAATCTGGTACCCTCCAGATGTGTTGGACCACAATCCTTATCATCTCCAAACAGCAGGGACATGCTGTCTGGAGATGACATGGGCTGTAGTCCCACACATTTAAAGGAGACCAGATCAAGGAATCCCAGGCTAAGTGGTTTGATCCTGTAGAGCTTTTGGGTAATCCATGCCACCTCTAAGAATTAATTAGGTATAAAAATTTATTTTATTTATGTTAGCATAAGCTGCTCTATGACACTTCATCTATATCTACAGGACTGGGATGTCCAAATGTATGAAAATGCAGTCATTAATACCAACCTGTTATCAGTAAATTCTTTGTCACAGAACATACATGTACCATGAAAGTTTGTATCATATCTTTCTTGCTGCTGTTGCTCCAAAATCTCTCTCTATTGAACAGGAAGGCAGAAAAAAAGATATTGTTATTAAGAAATCACAAAGCTTTGTAGAAAATTATTCCCAGTAAGCGTCTGGGAATACTGACCACAATATATTTTCAAAATATAGTAAGCTAAGGTGGGAACCTTGGCTTAGAATAATGGCCCTTTCCACACCAGCCTGTTAAAACGGTGCAGAGTGACCTCCAGCGGAGGTCTTCTGCACTGTGGAGCGGACTGGGGCGGACTACTGCTACCGGAACTGGTTGCACAGCACGCTTTTTAAAAATCTCTTTTAAAAAGCATGGAGCGTGCGACCCCGTGTCGCTCCGTCGTCACGTTCCGGTGCAGATTTGCACTATTGCGCGCCTGCAGATCTGCCAGGGGCGGGCTTTAGGCTGGTGAGCTTCTCCAGTTGGTGGAGAGCCTCCACCAACTGGAAGCCGCCATTTTGGACGCGGGAGCAGTGCGGAGTGACGAGCTCGCACTGCTCCTCGTCCTGACGGACTCACCCGAACGCTGAAGAGTGAGTCCCGTTTTTGCGCGGTTCCTTTCCCACATGTGGAAAGGGCCAATGAATGGTATGCTAGTCTATGGTTCAAAGGGAAATGCCCCCCTCCCAAAAAATTCACTCTAAACACGAATGCTCTTTGTTCTCTGCTCCATTTCTTGCCCACCAAACTATGGAGGGGGGGAATACAAGATTTATTTTAGGTTTCTTTCTCTGTCTTGTTAGCAGGGAAACAACACACAGAAGAAAAAGCACCCATATCTGGGGGACACAATAAAGAAGCCATTCATTCTGCGTACTGATTGTCCTTAGTGAGCCAAGATTCCTTCAGTTCTTCTTTGTGGTCTCTGTGCCTCACACAACTGGGTTTTGCACCTGTGTAGAGTCTCCAACAGATTGTTCTACAGCTTAGTAGCTTGGCGGGAAGCTCTTCCCCTTCTTATGTACCACATAAGTTCAGCCCCACCAAGCTATGCTCTCAGGAGAACAGCCATGTGAATAATTTGAAAACATTACTTTCTTTCCTATTATTAATTTCAAATATTCACATAGCATGAAGAAAGACTAATATCAAAACAGAAAGATTTGAAGGTTGATCTAACCTTGGGCAGTTTTAATACACTCTCCCCCACCACAAAAAGAAGTGCTTTCCCAAAAATGAGGCCACAGATGTAGTAAAAAAAAAATCTGGATGATATATAAGGACTTGGTTTGTAAAAGCATAGCCTTTTTTCCCCTTTGATAAGTCAATATGACTGTCAAGGGCTCTTTGAGGAATAGACGAATTTGTATGAATGAAGGGAACAGACCTTTATTTTTTTTAAAAAAATTAGATAGATTTAAATATAGATTTAATGCTTACAGCCAAAAAAACATATTTTATTTCTTATTCCCAACAGATCTACTACAGTATTTTAAAAAAGATCGTATTTCCATGTCTGTTTCTGGGGATTTTCACTTCCAATTTAAATAAACGCTGCATTTTTACTGCTGAGTGCTCCTACTATGCAGCTCCATATTGCTTCAGGCAAGTGATGTGAGTAAGAGAGAGTCTAGGGGTATCCTCTCCACAAGAGAAAATGAAGCAAGAAATCATTTATATTTTACACTTAAGTAACAAGAGAGGGCTTGAAGTGAGAAAATGGGAGCTGTGAAGCTATTTTGTTTCCTTGTCACCGTAAGGAGATGAATGGAATGAGAACTGTAGAGCATTTGTGACTGAAAATTGCTTTGGACATAAATAATAGTATATTCCCTACCAGGGGGAAAAATCCAGTTGTTTTGTGGCCCAGGGCCATTAAACTGAGCATGCCCTCCTCTTTTAAGGCCCTTGGTATTTGTTCACTCTCACACATTATTAACCACTTTGGCAGGAAATAGGTAATTAATTAAAGCACACCTGTGTTGCTGCCACAGTTTTTGCTCCCTTCTGTATGTGCCAGACATTCAATCCTTTAATACAGGGGAATACAGAATAGACTTGTGGCTTGCAAGACCCTCAGCACCATATACAAAATTAGTGGTTCAGATGGAGGAGCCAAGTTTTGTTCCCCATATGCAATAGATTGGGATGGTTTGCACGTACCAAATTATGCCTGAGCTGCTAACAGATTAGGGACTTAAGAGTTTAAATTACACTTGAGTTGGAATCCTTTGTCGATATATTAAACACATGCAAACTTTTGTCAGCAGATCCCAATCTACTTTCTGTCTAACCCTACTTTCATGTTGTACTTTCATGTTGTACTCAGCCCTTTCATTCTGACAATTTAATTTCTTTTCAAAGGAGGAGAACCGGTTGGATAACAGGTTATTCTTACCAGCTCTCAGTATCTGCAAAAAAGTGAGGAATTTGTACCTGAGAAAGAAAAAAAACCATGGAGTTTTCTTATCTTGCATCAGTTCTAGCACTATTTCACCACAATCAGTCCATGTGATTAGCTCGGAGGTGCCATTTCAAGGCTGTCTTTGTGCCAGAATCACACCAAAGTTTACAGGTTTGCTCATGAACTCTTTTTGAATGGTGCTCTACCCATTCCATTGCAAGCCAGAAAGTGATAAAGACACCAAGGAAAATGCATTCGCATAGGCATCTATGAGTAGTTCAAAGACGGGAAAAAAGAGCAAAGGGGCACCTTTGTTGAGCTTCATCTAGTGCTAGCATTTCCTCCTTCAAAAAGTTTTGCATTTATTTTCCTAGTTCTGAGGTTTATGGTTCTGCATCTAGAGACCCACTACCAATAAGCACTTGAAAGCTTCCTCTGAGAATAGTAAATTGGTAGATTGCTGCAATTCTCATTTGGCAGAAGGAGACTAGGGAATGCAACATAACAATCCAAGGTTACCCAACAAGCTGACTGCTAGGATCCAATCTCAAGACAAGTGCTGGTTTTCTCTTCCTCCTCTGGAGGACCATTATACATAGCTGGGATGGTGACTGGTAGCTCATGAGCAGCATAAAGCCTCTGGGTCTGTATGTCTATTTGCATGCACATATGCAGCTGAGCCCTCCCCTCAGCCCTTTCCTCTCACATCTACCCCCTCAAAGGAACATGAAAAATGGAGAATCATAGCCCCCATAGGCCTCTAGGAAGCAAAATCACACCTTACCAGTCTCTGCTGCTGGAGCTTCTCCCTTAATTCTCTATCTTCAGGTAAAGCATCACATAAAAGAAAATAATTGTCCTGGTCCTCTGTTGGAAGATCATAGAATGGATGTTCATTGCTTTTGCACGTATACTACAACCCTCTATTATGCTGCCTTTTATTTATATTTCTGGTCCACAGTAGAATCCTAGACAGCTGAAGTAAGTTGATTTTATGGTTTAAGAGGACTATTCCCCAATGTACTAGCCAAATGAACATTAAAACAGGTAAAAATAACTCTGTTAATGAAAAGAGAGACACAGCCAGGTATGCTGCTAGTGGATTTCATTAGCCTTTGCATACTTTCCACATCAGGTCTCTCACTGCTGAGACAACTATTGTCTCTGGATATTGAACACATATCTGTACATTATATATAAAATGCTCACACCTCCCAGTATGGAACAATGCCTTGGGGAAAAAAAAGAACAACCTGCATTTTGAATTTGAGCCACACAATACACGGACAGATGGACAGGCTGAACTGTTCCTCTTGCTGCAATCTGCCATGAATAGAGGTAGAGCAGGGATGGAGAACAGTTTTTCCCATGAAAGGCTACTGAACTACCAGAAAAGTCAATCTGAGCCTAAGGCTGATGGTGGATGCCACCAGAATCAATAGTGGGTGCAATCTGCTTTACTACAGGACTCCACAGAATGAAACCTTGTCTTTTCTACAAATCTAGGAAAATATAGTTTTTGGGACTATAATTCTCAGATTACCCCAGCATAGCCAGTGGCTTAACTGCAGATCAAAGAAGATAACATTTCCAAGGTCTGATTGCTTCTCTCTCATACATATGTTCACACACACAGAGAAAACAGAAGGGGAACTGAAAACAGAAGGGGCAACCTGCAGGAGAAGAGCTGGCCTGCAGGATCTAGAAAGCTGGATGATGCCGAAGGTTGCATGCCATCTCCAGGCTACAGGCAGAGGAAGTAGGATCAGATCAATTTAAACATTTGTTACAGGGGTCCTTCAAGCTCTAGAATGAAAAGAATGGGTTGGGGGGACAATTTTTTACAAATATCTGTTACGGGGACATTAGGAGAAGCTGGAATCTGAACTGATAATCTTATGTCCCTGAGCAATGAGTTACTTATTTTGCAGTAGCAGCTGTTATTATATATCCACTTTCCCAAGCTTACAGTCAAGTTAAGTAAAGCATCTTGGCAATGTGAGAGACTGTACAGTTGAGGCGGAGGGCTTCTCTCCCAGCAGTCTGCCACTTACAAACCTTCTCCCTTTGACCCACTATAATTATCTTTTTCAGGATGTTCTTTTGAATTTTTATATATGGGGATAATGAGGTGAGGGAAATGCTAAATAAATGGTAGGGTGGAGGAAAAGAAAAACAGTGGGGGGAAAAAGAGTGGTGGGTATAGCTTCCACATTGCCCAACTGACTTGATTTGACTTGAATTCTGGCTTGTGACACTTGGTGCACTTAGCTAGACTATATCCCCCAGATTTCATTTAAAAATGAGAGCAAAAATATATCTGCATTGCACAGTTGTATCAGTTTCATACCTCTTTAATTGCCATGACTCCACCCTAAGAATTCCTGGCATTTGCAATGTGGCAAGGTATTTAAAAGGTACTGAGGTATTTTGAGAAGAGGGTTAAGTGAGCTTGATTTTATAAAGAAGACAAAACTCTGGTTTTCTTGGGAACTGTGTTGTAAATTAAAGCTGTCATGTAGAGAATTCTATGTACCTCTTATGACAATTGCCAGGATTTCTCATGCTATAGCCACGGGAATTCAAGTACAGGCATACCTCAGTTAACAAGCCTCTGATAGTGAAACTCCTTTTTATGAAGTCTTTTTTCATTTTTGCCCATCCAGCCCTTTTTCCTTATTCTCTATCTAGCTAGAAGACTTTTTAGCAGCATCAGCACAGATGGTGAAGGAGGCCTGAGGAAACAGACTCTGGTGTTAGACTGTAGTACTGTGCCTGCAGTAAACACTACAATAAAGCTTGAACTGTGAAAGACTATATTCCTACTCCAGCCACTACTACTGCAGCTATGTGTACCTGCCTAGAACAGGCAAGGTATACATAAACTGCCTCCAGAATCTTTTACTGAGCTTATGTGAACAACAAAATGGAGAAAAAGGGAGAAAAGAGATAAGCCTGAGTCACCAACTCCATCTAGCATAATTTTTTTAAAAAAGCATAGATGGAAAGTATATGAAAACTGGCACCTGGTGAAACACAAAATTATCCCTGAATGCATTTTGAAAGAAACTTCCAAATAGCATGTAGAGGATTAAAAATGTTTTCATTTATTTATGAAAGCTTACGTGAATTGGTTGTTTCATTTCATATTTGGATATTCTTTTGAATACAAAGTTGCCAAACATGTTGCTCTTCTTTTTTTGTAATGTAGGCTCTTATCCTATTCTTCCCATGTTATTTCTGCCTCTGCATGAAATTTTCTATTAAAGACAGAATACCAAGAACATGTCTACTTCGTTAAATGAGGCATACCTGTGGTATGAAATGGGTAACCGTATAGTGCAGAAACACCTTTGCTTCTAGCTTTTGTAAGATTTGAGATAAGAGGCAAAGCCTGAGTCTCTATTCTGCTCAACTGTTATGCAAGAAACTAAACTATTGGTGCTTTTTGAACTGTTTAGCCAACGACAGAAGCCTGTAACACATCCCATTTGGGAAAAGAGTAGTCTTAAAGATTTAAAACTGTACAGTAATCCATTAATCCCTGCATTACTGTAGCCATATTGGCTGGAGGATTCTTGGAGCTGTAGTCCAAAACAATAATGTTTCCATGCTCTTAATTTTGAGCATACAAAGAACTTTTATTGCATAAAACCAGTAATCCTTACAGTAAACCTAATCAGATCAGTGTGATTATGTAATTTTCCAAATGGGCATGAGGCTGAGCATAGGCATTGCTTGGTTAATTTTAGATGTTTCAGGAAAGACTCCAAATTCTGTAGAATCTCTACTTCTGGGAAAGTTATAACTCCTGCATCTACTAAAGGTACAGAAGCTCTGCAAGGACAAGAGGTGGTAAAGAAGAGGAGCCACTGAGTGTTCAAAACACCGTAGACTGCTAGTTGTACATTCCTGCATCAATATGTAAAGTTGCTAAGAAAATTCAGTTTTTGGTTTCCTTTCTATAAAGCTTCTGAGTGGGAAATTGATATCTGAGTGCTCAAACTTTTCATGACCTAACAAATACCTTGCTTATTTATGTAACTTATATCTAGCCTTTCTCCCAACACAAGATTCTACTTACAGCCACTTACAAACACAGTACAACTAAAAACTGTTAATAGAAGTGTTAAAATACAATTAAATCATAGTTCTGTTTAAAATACACAGGTTTAAAAATGCACAAATAATTAACTAAACTGGCTGCCTGGAGTGTGGGGACTAGAATATGGCAACACTAAGAGTGAAGCAGGGGAGGAAGTGGGGAGAGGAGACTCTTGTTGTTTGGGAAGGATAACTAAGAGAATGCTGACTGAAGACGGAGGAAAAGGACAAAAGGAAAGAAAACAGACTGGGTTAGGTTAGGGAGAGGACACAGAATATGGGGGGAAAAAGAAATGCAAAGACAATAACACAGCTGTTATTCCAGGCAAAGCTGATATGAGCTACATGATTACGAGGGCAGAGAAACAGCAACATGGTTGAGTTGGCATAGCAGGTTTGAATGGAAAGAAAGCTGAGTACTTTTGTTAGTTTTGTGCATAACAACTGCAATGGCTGGTGACCACTGCAGATGAATCTCCGGCTATTGATGATGATCATAAATTGTAAAAAAAGCCTGTCTGTGATCTATGTCTATAATCAAAAGATATAATACTACACTCTTAACTTCATTTGCAATGGTTGGTGAAAGATGTAGATAAACTTCTGTCAGTGAATGATAGCATAAAGTACCTAGAAACTGTAAAAAAAAAAATTTAAAAGCTATATACAGTCAGCCCTCCACATTTGTGGGTTTCACTTTTGCCGATCTGATTATTCATGGATTATTTGCTGTCACCTCTGCTGCCTCCTTATGCCATTTTTAATAGGGACTGCAAGCCTTGTGAGACTGAGAAACTGTGAATAAGGCTTGTAAGTCCCTATTAAAAATGATGTGGGGCAGCAGTGGAGGTGGCAGTAAGCCCCACCAGCCACCCACTTCTGCCTTCTGTGGGTGTCCTGTGCCCCTAACCCTAGCAAATGTGGAGGGATGACTGTAGTTTTGCCCACATCTATGGATTATGCTTAAGTTTATAATCTAAACTGTAACACCATATCCTTAACTTCATGCAAACTGTATATTCAAAGTAAATCAAAGCATCCAGTAATATAGGCTCACAATCTGAGCCTTTCAGTATGTGACACAGTTGAGTACCCAGTCAAGAGTGGATAAAATGTGATCCACCAGATGTTGTAGAACTACAGTGGCCATTATCCCTCACCAATGACAATGCTTGCAAGGGCTAATTGCGGTCCAGCCACTGACAAAAGACACATGTCCCACACCCCCACATTAAACAAAACCATGTTATCAATTTGGCAGCAGCAAGGATCCTATATCTTGCATTACAGGTTGTATTACACAGATTGTATTACGAAGCATACCTACCTAGGGGCGCTTCAGAATTTGTCCTTATTACACAACAGAAGTCTGTAACTGGTTGCTCTGCAAATCTTTTCTTCCAGTACAGTGCATATCTTTAAAGAGGAGAGGAAAGCTACATTGTAAGCTGCTATTACAAAACATACAAAACACTTCCAAACTGTTGCTATTTCATTATATTCTTAATATACAATATTGATCTTAGCATTTGGATACTTCAATCATTCATTAATACTTCTGGTCTTTTGAGGAGGCTAGATGACATTTATATCTAACTGCAAACATCTCCTTAGCATGAAGAAGTTGCAAATTGCAAATCCATTACCAAGCATTTTTTTCAAAATCTACCATATATGAAGAAACCAGACACAATGTCTAGTGTTTGCTTTTAACATGCCAAGCTGATGCTACTGAATAAGCTAACCATTTTTTTTAAAGTAAGGATTTTTATTTGCCCCAGATTCTTCAATTCTTATTACTTTGCTTTAAAACTTGACACTTACTGAGACATAAATGGATGCTTTGTGCATGCTTGGTCACAAGACTTAAAACAGTATATTGCATGAATACTGAGACTTACTTAGGAGTTTAATTATCCAACTGGCATTAAAATGTGTTGTCCCAACAAAGCACATATTAAGCCATTCACCATGAGCCAGCCCCATGGCACAGGACCATGAACCACCACACCGCATTCCTATCAAAGAGGTCAGCTTCCAGATCTGCGTACACAAGAACTGCAATTTGGCAAGAAAGGAATTGAATAATGAAAGCCTTAATGGAATAGCTCTAGTGGAAGCTTGAAAACTGTAGTCCCAGTAGTCAAGCCATGTCTTTTCGGCATTAAAAGGAAGTGAATTTGCCCCTCGTGCTTAGACTGAAAGTAGAGAAGTTTAAGAATGCACTTTGCTCACCGTAACTTACATATGGCATCAAGATACACTGTAGCTGTTGAATGCGTATGGTGTGCTTGTGAAACATGTCATAAGTGAATACAGGAATTTCATTTCAAATCATAGATTCTTAGAGTTTGGATCAAAACAGCCATCTGGTCAAACTCCCAGGCATTGAGGGATACGCAACTAAAGCACTCTTGAAAGATACCCATCTGACTTCTGTTTGAAGACCTCCAAAGACGGAGACTCCACCTCCCACTAATGCAATCTCTTCAGCTGTCTAATAAGTTTCATAGTAAGAAAGTTTTCACTAATGTTTAGGTGGAATCTCTTTTCTTGAAATCTGAATCCACTAGTCCATGCTCTAATCTCTGCAGCAGAAGAAAACAAGCTTGCCCTGTATTCTACATGATATCCTTTCAAATATTTAAAGATAGTTATCATGTCACTGTTCCATCTTCTCTTCATCAGGCTATATATACCTAATTCCCTAAATTGTTCCTCACAAAGCTTGGTTCCCAATCCTTTTGATCATTTCAGATGCCCTTCTTTGAATATGTTCCAGCTTGTCAATATCCTTCTTGAATTGTGGAGCCCAAAACTGGGCACAGTATTCCAGGTGAGCTCTGGTCAAAACAGAACAGAGTGGCACTACTATTTCCCTCAATTTGGACACTGTACTCCTGCACATGATGCTGGACAGCAACTTCCCAAATCCTGTGCAATTCGCTATGCTTCTTAGAACAGATGGGAGCTTCAGTCTTACAACACTCGGAAGGCCACACCCTGCTCTAGAGAATGGTTATTACAAGTCTGAATGGGCAATATGTAGAATATATTTTTGTTTTTAGAAAAATCTAACCAAGGAAAATATATTAATAAAATGGATAAACCTGAGATGATGAATGTATGACCATGTAGATGATGCTGGACGGCAACACCATCATCTCTAACCATTCATTATACTGGTTAGAGCTGATGGAGGTTGCAGTTCAACATCTTATAAAATCACAGATTAGTCCTTGCTGCAATTTCTAGCTACTCTTAAAACCATTCCTTCAAGTCTTCTCTGTCCTCAACTCTTGATTTGTTGGCCATTTTACCTTACACTATCCCCCTTTTCCTCAGCCTGGGCTCTATTACCATTTTTTGTATTCTCAAACTTCTAAGCACTTTGGGGGAAAGATCATCATGTCTGCTTCAATTCTGCCCACCTGCAATTTGTTCTCTTTTCCTTCTCTTCTGCTGTTTATCTGCCCAAGTGTTACTGCTGCTGCACTGCAATCCACTCCCATTGCAACAATCACTGGAGCTCAAATAAGTCCCGCCCTTTGGCATCCCCTGTCCCTACATTTTGCAGGGGGATATGTTTCCTCTTCATTGATAACATTTGGATCTATCCAACACAATCTCTTTAGCTTCCTCAATCTTCCCATCACTCCTTCTAAAACACTTGTTTCATAACATTCAGATCTTTTATGCCAATCTCCCATTATCTCTTGATATGTCACCTTCTGATTTTATGCTCAGCTCTTCACAAAACTGTCATGCATTCTCTCTGTTCTAGGTCTTTTTCTGCTATGTTCAAACATGCTACCATCTACCTAACACTCAAAAATCTCTACCTTGACCATCCTCATCCTTTCCCTAACTGACACTGTGTGGCCTGGGGTCAAAGGAGCTGTTTTACAAATCCCTGTGATTCTGACAGGTCACTGTTTTGGGCAGCCTACCAACTGCAGACAGAAATCTTATAATGAGATACACTATTGTTCATAAGAGGTGCAAAGAAAAGGTTTGAAATAATGCTAGCAAGCCACTGTGCGATATATCTATGAATTGGGGAGGGGACAGAAAGTTTTGAACTGATATTTGCTGAAAGGAGGCATGCTGAAAAAGGTTGAAGATCTCCAAAGGAATTAGGTGAATCAAGCCATAAAATCTTGTGAGCTCAATTCTGACTTCTTAAACCAATCATGGTTAAAACAAGTTATGACCTAGTCCAAGCTCACCCAGCCTAGCACTCTTGAAGTCTGTTTGATTACAACTTTCATTGCCCCTGTCAATGGCTGTGCTGAGTAGGGATAAGTTACAGCCCATCAGTTCTGAAGGCCACTATTCTGGGGAAGACAACTTATGATTATGTCAGAACGAAGCCAGTATAATCTATACAGGTATGGGCAATTTGGGTGGGTCTGGGAGCCAGTTTTCTGCTCTACAGACCCAGTTGGAAGGGGGACTGTCAAAAATGAAAAAGAAAAGAGAGGCAACTTCTGGTCTGAAAAAGGTGTTTTTATGATGAAAAGCCTTGGGGGTTAGTCTGCCTACCATTGACCTATATATACTTGCTAATGATTGGCACTGCATCTGATCACTGCACTGCTATTCCTGATCACTCCCCTATAGTCCAGTCCTGGATCTCCACTTGGACTTCTCATTGTCATCTCAAATTTAGCCTAACCAGTATTTCTTAATATACCTACTTGTCTTTCCTCTCAAGCCTTCATCCCTTGACCCCTTTTCCAGTACCATTAAGCAACATCTCCATTCACCCTGCTTGCTTTATCATTGATTCCCTCTCTCCTTTGCTTCCCATATTCAGTGTGTTGCATAATGTATACAGGTCAAGACATTCAGCTGAGACTGAGACAGAATTCTGATTCCCTTCCTGTTTACCAAAGGGTACAGTGAAATATAACATCTAGGGGGAATTTTTTTTTATAGAAAAAATCCAATAAGTAATGTACCTTGATTTGAGATCATATCTAGTTTCTCTACGAGCTTGGAAAAGTTATCTTTCTGAACTACAACTTCCAGAACACTCCAGCCAGCATTATGGGATCTGAAGTCCAAACAAGGGACTTTTCCAAGTTCTGATTTTTCTCAGGCCATCTCTTGCAAAGCAGAATATCTAGCTGCAGCTAGTTTGCCTGCGTTACCATACATACATAGTGGCAGTTGGTCATTACATATCATCCACAGATGACACAGGCAAGGACAAATTGGTGAGTTTTAGTCTGCACACATTTTTGTGTTATAGCCACAGAAGATGGGAAGGTTTGACTCTGAGCCATTAACTTTCAGCAGTGTTGTCAGTAGTAAAGGAATCACAGATGTATTTTTGTGCATATCAAATCAGACACTGATGCATGGGTAAACAATTTGTTCAGGGAAGAGCTTGATCTCTGCCACTGGAAGCAAGAAATGTTCAACCAGAATGAAAGATGATTTACAGATACCAGGCTTGAAAGACAGTGACAAACAGAACATATGGACAGACTGGAACACATGCTATAGTATATGCAATTGCTAAGCAACGGCATTTCATGCTTTGAATTAGGCTTGTCTATTAGAGAAACCAGGAGTACCTTATGAAATTGCACATGGCTGTGGAGTGGAGTGATTGGTTTATTTGGCACACTATATTAGTTTCTGGCAACTCTTTCTGAAACTTTTGTTGGCAGAATGTGCAATTAACACTGGGGCCAATATATTTAAAGAAGAACAAGTTCATACAGCATAGCTATCACTTGATGACTACAATATGCATGAACTCTTAAGAGCAGGAAGTTCAGCAGTGAGTTGTCGAGATCCGAGAGTATCATGGGTAACTCAAAAATACAAAATGGCATTCCTGAGGGAAGAACCTTCTTTCTAGTAATACATTTCATTCTTTAGACTGCTGCTATCATGCAAAAGTGCGAATCAGCCCAAGGAGACAGATGTATAAAGTATTTTAGAATCTTCCTTCAAGATGTTTAGTAGCAGCAACAGTACAATAAGGCAATCACCATAACTGCTAGAACTCCACAAACAAAATGGGCAAACATGCCAAAACTTACGGTGGATACTCTGAGTGATTTTTCTATGATGGCTCTTTATGCAACAAAATCTATGCTGGTTATTCTCACAACTGTCCCCTTTAGGGCATTAATTCAGTCATTCTTAAGATCTGACTGTAATTTGGGTCTTTAATGCCTAATTACAGCTCCTCAAAAGCTCCAGTTCACTTTCCATGGCCAGTGCTATTTTAATACAATGATTTACTGCCTTCTCTTTTTTTCCTCTACTCACGCCTGCAGAAAATTCTAGGGTTCTGTCTGCAGTGTCTGGGTCTTACTCTCATAGCTGCTGCAAGAACACCTAGCAAACTTGCCTTCTGCACCCACATAATTTCCTCTGAATTATAATTATATAACTATAATTCCAAGAATTTCTGATCATGGATCTCCAAATACTGTTGGACAATCGCAATCTGTACAGATAATGGTAAGGGATTCAGGAACTGTAGTGCAAGAACATATGGAGATCTACAAACTGGGAAACACATGGCATTTTCACTTTCATTAACTCTTGTTGGCCTTTTCCTTGACATTGCTGTTGTGTCTCACTCTTCCTCATTAGTAGGAGAACATTAAAAAACTCTCACTTCCTACTAGATTACACGACAGATATATATATATAAGCAAAAACAATGTCCTTGAGGCTAGAATATGGCATCTTTTGAGTTAGGTTGTGTTATCTAATTTTAAGCAAGCAGAATAATAACATACCTCCTGAAATCTGCAACCAGCTTGACGTCTGCTATGACAAGCTTGTGCTCTATAATCATGTGCTTTAGAAGCTGGTTTTGTTCTGATACTGGTGAACATTCTTCACAGAACAGACAAGTCACAGATGGAGATCCTTCCACAGCAGAAATGTCACTTGGGTTTTCTGGCAGACAGAGTGGCTCCAAAATGTAGTCATCATGCCCTGAAGGAGATAAATATACATATACGACTAAGGCAGGTAAAGATGCTATCAAATTGCAGAAAAAAAGTAAGTTGAGAAAATGCAGTTCCTAACATTAAAAAGAAACATATTTTTCAGTAATACTGTCAATTTTTTTTGAACCATCAATACTCCTTGTAGTATTGGAGCAGGGGTGTCAGTGTGGTAGTAGAGAGAAGTGACTATACCTAGCCAGTTTGAACTGGCACATTTCAGCTACAGTCTATGTTTGATATGAGTTCAGGCACTATTTATAGGCTGCCATATAGACTGTTTGCATATGGATTATGCAGTTCATCTCACTGGATGTTAACGAAAGATCTACTGTACTGAACTACATATGTACATAATTTCTTGAAAAGACATGCCCCTGTCTCATCTAAACAACTGGCAAACAACTGGTCAAGTGAGGCTACTGTCACAGGGAGCAGATACTAGGAAGCAGAACTGCCACTCTTGAAGTAAGGCTAAACTGTCAGTCCAGCCTGCTTCTGAGCATGGAATGGAATCAGAATGACAATCTATTCTTTGCCTCAGACAGTAACATCTCTTGGGCTGGACTTCATCACTGCAAAAGATAAGAACACAGGAAAATCTGTATACATACTATGCAAGGAAAGAACATTATCCCTTCCTTCAAAGAAGACTTGGAATTACATATACACATCCCCCTCATTAGGCCCTAAGAACATGCAAAGCAGTTTGGAAGCACGAAAATGACATTAGCTGATATTACATTTCATGAAGTACACTGATGAAGTTCAGAAGCAACTAGTCAGATCAAACTGGGAACTGTTCAGCATTTTCTTCAGTCTGCACAGTGCATGAGAAAATATTTGAAATCCAGTCTCAGTTATCCAAAACACTGAAGACGCTGTGATTTAAACTGATACTGGTCTGTCATCTAAACTTGGTGGCAAATTGGTAAATGCACAATAGTTAACTGGAAAGTGGAACTAAACACACTAGAGTCAATGAGACAGTGAATATCACCGTTAATTTAGCATCTTCTTGTTTACTATCAATGTGTGTGTGTGTGTGTGTATATACTTTCAAGTCACCTGTGGACTTATGGTGACTTAGAGATAGTTTTGTCAGTTCCTTCTTTGTAAATATAACTTACAGTACCTGGGATTCATTAATGGTGTCCCATGCAAGTACTATCCAGGGTTTTAAAACCAATGCTGAAGTTGATTTAAGCATACTTAAGGGTGTTAACTGAGTGGGGAGAATTTTGAATGAATTTAATTCATTTCACTAAGTGATCTATTCTAAATCTATTCTAAATATCCATAATTTATTTTTAATATATTGGAACTAAGAAGAAGAAGAAGAAAATGCAGTCCTTCAGGTCTTGATCAACCAGAAATGTGTTCCCTTGCTGCACAAGCAGCTGCCCACCCTGCATTAAATCCATTGTCACCCAAAAGTCTCACTGCATCTCTGCCTGGCTTCCTGCTTCTGAGAGACTTCATTATTTTTGGTTCTGATGCCATTAACAATATCTAGTCAAGAATTAATTAATTCTCCCTTTTTTCTTGCATCACAAATTTTCTACCTGCCTTTACTTTTTACAGGCTTATCTCCCTTTACATTTACCCCATTTGAGTAAGGCTCACAGTTTCTGGAAGCTGCCTTTCCTAAGGAAATGCTAAATACCATAAAAGCACTACAGTATGGCCATTTCCACACTAGACTGTTACAGAGCCTTTATTCCACTTTCAACATCCTTTGGAATCCTGGGATTTGCAATTTAGGGAGGGGCCTTTAACCTCAGGATTCCATAGGATGTTGAAAGTGGAATAATAGCACTGTAACAGTCTAGTGCAGAAATGGCCTATATTTCATCTAATCTAGAAGCTAAATAGGGTCAGCTGTGGCTAGTACTTGGACGGGACACCAGCAATAACTATCAGGTGTTACAGGCTGTATTTCAGCAGAAGGAACTGGCAAGATCACCTCTGCGTATTCCTTGCCTAAGAAAACCCTATGAAATCTATAGGATCACTGTAAGCCTAAATCTGACATGAAAACATATATACACACAAAAATTGTTTACATATTTTCTTGTCCTTGACAAGGAACCTCCTACTTCGAAAAATAAATATAAGAGGTTGCAAGTTTTTTGCTCAGTGAGTCTGAGAGAAAACAAAACTGCTTTATGTATCAGCAGTGACAAAAAAGTTTTCTGGCAAACCCCTGTATTTTTCTGCAAGAATGTTTTTTTTTTTTTGCAAAACAAAAACAATGCAAAAACAATGAGACTACAGAGAAAAGTTGTGAAATGTGAAAAGGAATTGGAAAATGTGCAAAAATTCTCATAATCTTGCCCTGTGTTTTTTGTTCTCACATGTGAGAATGAAGTATGGGAAGATTTCCATCCCTTCTAATTAGCCATGCTAGTGATCTCTTGGACATGATGCTGCCCTTCTCGATCTGTGGTATGCATTCTAGCTAACCTGCTCTTAATAAGTAGCCCCTCAGCATCATGGAGAGATAGGACTCTTTTAAACTCTTTCAGCTTTCTTTTTAACTAGTTCCTTCACTTTAGAAATGATTCCTCTTTTGAAGTCAAACAGTGCCATGTTTGAGTTAAAAGTTGATGCTTTTCCATCAAAATTAAAATTTAACAGCATTGTGGGCACTGTTCCCAATCTGTGCTATCACAGTCATGTCTTGTATTTTTTGTGTAGTAACACTTACAACTAAGTCTAAAATTGTCTCCTTGCTGGTTGGTTTCATGACCAGTGGTTCCAGGGTACACCCATTTAGGATTTGGAAATATTTAACTTCTTTATTATAAGTGGAACATATGTTTATTCAGTCAATGTGAGGGAAATTAAGGCCACCCTTTACGACAATAAAGTCTCTTTTCCGTTCCTTCCTAACTTTATTCTCCACCTCAACATCTTGATCGTTTTGGTCAGGGGAATGACAGAATGTACCTAGTACTAAATTCCTTGGGGGGCCTGGTACTGTCACCCTCAGGAATTCTGTGGAGGAGCCAATAGCTGCTTGTTGTTGTTGTTGCCGCTATCATTGTTGTTGTGTGCCTTCAAGTCATTTCCAGCTTAACGGTGATTTTAATGTGAACCTATCACAGGGTTTTCTCAGGATGGGAATATGTGATATACCCAAGTGGGTTTCCGTGGCTGAGCAGAGAATCGAACCCTGGTATAACATTCAAAACACAGTACCAGGCTAGCTTTCATTCATGGCATCTAAAACAAAATAATCTACATCCTTTCCTGGTTTACTACAGAATTTGTATCCGTAGATGACAATATCCCATTGATTCTCTTCATTCCACTAGATTTCTGCTAAACCTACTGTATTTGTATTTTTCCTTAAAACCAAGCACTCCCAAACTCTCATTTTAGGTCACAGGTTTCTTCATTAGCACAGAAATATTTGTATGTGGTGTCCAAATATCTTTAGCACTTACCTTTCACACTTAGGATTCTTTGATTGGCCACTACATTTTCCTGCATTTAGTTTCACTTTAGATCCTCAGTGAAGATTTAGCCTGGGTTGGATGCTTCCTATCTCCTGTTGGTTTTCTCACAAGGTGGAAGAAACCAACCGTTTGGCCACCATTTTAGGCACCAGCACTCTGGTTTCATCCTGGTTCAAGTAGTATCTGTACCTTTCGTACAGTGCTGGCTTTTCCCAGAATATTTCCTCACACTTACTAAATCTAAAGCTTTCTGACATACACCCCTTTCTCATCCATGCATTGGGACTCCTCAGGTTTACCTCCCAAGCTAGCCATGTATGTGGAATACAGGTGGAATTTGACAGAAAACTACTATGGAGATTTGGACTTTCAGCCTAATAACAACAAAAAGTCAGTATTTAGGTCAACTGCCATCAAGTTGACTTTGACTTATGGTGATCTTATGGATAAGAGACCCTCAAGTCCCTCTATCATCAACAGTCCTGCTCATGTCTTACAGATTCAGGGATTTATCTACCTTGATTGAGTCTATCCATCTGTAATACAGGGTTCCTTTTTTCCCCTATTACCTTACCAAGCATTTTGCCTTTTACTTTACCAAACATTGTTGTCTTTTCTAGTGAGTGGGATCTTTTCATGATATGGCCAAAGTATGACAGTCTCAATTTAGTCATCCTGGCTTCTAGCAGGAGTTGAGGCCTGATTTGCCCTAGGACCCATTCAGCTGTCTTTTTAGCAGTCAAAGATAATCGATAAAACTCTTCTCCAGAACCACATTTTGAATGAGTTAATTTTCTGTCAGCTTTCTTCACTGTCCAGTTTTTATAATCACACATAGAAATTAGAAATACAATCACACAGACAATCCTAACTTTAGTATTCAGTCTTTACATCAGTTCCTTCATAGCTGCCCTTCTTAGTCCTAGTCTTCTTCTGATTTCTTGACTGCAGTCTTTATTTTGACTAATCACTGAGCAAAGGTATGGAAAATCTTGAATTATTTCAATAGCTTCATTGTTTATTTTAAAATTACATAAATCATCTGTGGCAATTCTGTTTGTTTTCTTAATGTTCAACTGTAACCTTGCCTTTGAACTTTATGTCTTGACTTTCCTCAGTAATTGTTCCAAGTCTTTACTGTTTTCCACTAGTAGTATGGTATCACCTGCATATTATTAATTGTTGATGTTTCTTCCTACTATTTTCATGCTTCCTTCCTCTGAGTTTAATCATGCTTTATGTATGATGTATTCAGCATGCAAGTATAAATGTTGCAACACAACCATTCCTTTAAGAGTGATCCATAGTTTCTCAGGATCTACTCAACTGAAGGCTTTGCTATACTCTAAGAAGCACAGGTTGATTTTCAGAATCCACTCTAGTTCTAACTAAAATCTGTTAACAACTATGGAAAACAAAAGAATGGCATATAGTTTGGAAATGCTCAATATATATCCCAATCCCCAAGAAAGAGGACACCAGGGAATGCAGTAAACACAGGGCCACTGCATTAATTTCCCATGCAAGCAAATTCACACTCAATATTCTACAATAATGACCTTACCTAAATACATTTTTCTTCAAGGACCTCAGGACAGCAATTCTTCATGTCACTGGTGCCAACATACATCATAACAACTGTGTCTGATGCATGATGCAGCCTTCACATGAGGCAGGCAATCTACCATAAGGTCTATATACTTGTCACAAATCCAACTACCTATGTTTCTAGTGAATGAATCACTCACTGCCTCTGCCCACCAGAATAGTCTCTAAGAAACAAGAGGATATGTCCATCTTCCAAAGGATGCATCTCTGTTCTCTGAAGTAAGATTTTCCTTTCTTATTGCCTGTGACTTCAGGAGCTGTCAGTATTTATGACACAATCTGACTTTACAAATATGGCATATGAATATGGATGTTGATGTGTTTGTCAGCTCATTGTGTGGAAATACAAGTGCACTGAAACAAAATAAGAACATCTGCTGGAATGTTAAGTGTCTTTCTAATTAAATTCAGCAGTTGAATGAATCAATTAATTAGCAACAAGTCTGGTTTATTATCTCATTAATACAGCTGGCTAATATGAGGAGATTAGTTGAAGAACTTGACAACAATCCACAAACAAAAAGAAATGCAACAACAACAAAACAGCACAGCCAAGATAATATGTGAGAATAATGAGAGGGATGTTCTTTCTAACAAAATAAAAATCCCAAAGTGGCACATGTATATGACTGTGTATGGTATGCATCAACAAAACTGAAAACAAATTGAAAAGTCCATAGCATTTACTTTGTGATGGTGCTCCTTAGAGTACAGTGTATTAGATGCAAATGAAGACAACCAAACTATATTTGAAAGGGAGAAAGAATGGCAGCCAAAAAACACACTACTAACACTCTCCAGAGGCTTCTATCTTGTGTTTTTTCTGTCATTACTCCTTCAAAAGATACTGGCATCTGAAGCACTGCGGGGGACACTTTTAACTACTATTTCGAATTAGGACTGCCATCAAACAAGAAGACTACCTTGCAAATCTGGAATATCACTTACCAAGCCCAGGGCTCTCAAAAAATGTAAAATAGAAAAGATCATATTTGGTCTATTTTTGTACAAAGCTTCAAAGCCATACACACACATAAATATTACTTGCAAGACAGCGGTCATACAAGACATATTGTTAGAAATTAATGGGCAGATCTATCTGTATGGCTCATAAAATAAGATCTTGGTAGTGCTGCTAATACATTTAGAAAAAGTCTGAAATGCCAAAGTGCTAGAGAATCCCACCTGTCTGCCCTATGAACAGTGGGTAAGACACATTTTCTACTCTGCATTAGTCATGCCAGGATAGTGACCTTGGTTAGGATGGGTGGGTGTAGGACAGACTTTCCCTCCTCTACACACCAAGTGATCTCAATACAGCCCAGACTGCTGGGAGATGAGAGAGGTGAAAGCCTCTCTCATACTGTGATGTTTACCAAGACTCTAGATCTCTGTATGTATTGAAGGGAAGTATAAAACCTTCCCATCCTTGCATGCCGAGATATGGATAGATGTGAGAATGTAAGTACACATGTGTTGTTATGTGCCTTCAAGCTGTTTCCAACTGGTGGGGACTCTAACGCAATGTTATCATGGGGTTTTCTTGTTCAGAGGAGGTTTGTCTTTTCTCTCTTCTGAGGATAAGAGAATATAACTTCCTCAAGATCATCCAGTAGGTTTCCATGACTGAGTGGTATTTGAACCCCCTTCTTCAGAATATTAGTCCAATGCTCAAATGACCACACTACAAGCACATAAACATGTATGCACACATGTGCAATTCCCAACTGTTCAGTATATACTACATCTAGCTCTCAAGATCAGAAAGAATGCCTACAACTAATGTACTGATGTCAATGTGCAAACAGTACAATATACACTGCATTCACTTCTGGCCTTCCAAGTGGTCAGTATTGCGGATTTTAGACCAATAGTCCACACAGGCAGACATCCAGCATTGGCTTGAATCCTACTGAGTAAAGGATTGACCCAATGAGAGGCAACCTACTGAATCAGTGAGCTTACCTGAGCTTTCTGATCATTTAATAATTCATTTTAGTGGTTCTTACTGTAGTTGGAACTACCAATAGGATTGAAATCATTTTCCCAATGTGTAGAGATGCATGATTTATGATCCTGATCCTCTCTTATCCATCCATTTGCCTAACAATTTGGCCAAATCGCTCTTTTAAGCATGAATGGGACAATGTTAGATTTCTTTGGCATCTAGGCAGTAGGTACATGCTGCAAACAGAGTTCACATTATTACTACTTTCATTCAAAATTTTTCATATGACTTCATGAACTTAGATGTCTTAGGTATGAAGAAGACTTTTATGCCAAAGCCAATGACAGCGCTGTTTGAAAAACAGTGTTACCTAGTGTAAGAGAAGCAACGGGGTTTCTGCCTTAAAATGTGATTTCACGATTAAAGGAACTGAACCCGTGAACACTCTGTAAAATGTTTTAGATTATCTCAATATACTAAATGCCTATTTTGTTCAAGCTCATGGGAACCATTTACCTATTATTTTGCTCGTTAATATGCTATTAATACTACATGGGAATTAGCCAAATCACCCATGTGTTCTGAGACAGCACATCCTACAGATCAATCAGTTTCAGTATTCAACAGTGGTCCACTGAATGCAAATTTAATACTTCAAAAGATTACTTTATTCTACAGCTAAACTGGGTCAATTTTACAAGAGCTACGTATCGATCTTCTTGAGCATCTGCTGCCATCAATACAAGACTCCATGGCACAAAGGCATAATTGGGGAGGGTGAAGTAGAGCAGTAAGTTACCGAATCATGTCATCTTAAAAGTTTGCTCCAAGCTGGAACCTAAGACTGAAAGAAATACAACTGTGTTTAACAGCTACATTTAACAGCACTGTTCAGTAAAGAGGCTTTAGATGCTGCAGTTTCATTAGCATTAGGTTGCTATGGGTACCAGAGTGGAGGCGTTGGAATATAAGTGAATGGAAGAAATAGCAAACAGATGAACAAAAATCTTAACAGTTGGAAGGAAACAGCCTAAATCAGGACAGGCTTAAAACAAGATATTTTTCCTTAGCCCCCTGGTGTGGCCATGTCATTGCACAGGCCCTTTTGAAAAGAACAATGTAGTAATTTATCCTTTTGTACAAACAAATGTAGGTACATAATTACATACAGTGCATGTAAAGTCCTTGAGAATGATCACGCACATGTGCCTTCTGTTGAAACCATTCCAGTAGTGTTAAAAAGCAACAAGAATGGGTTTTATAAAGCTTTGCAAGTCTTGGCATATACAGCGTTATATGAACATTATAGTTCTGGCTTTTATTCAGTTGTGTGAATAGTTTCTTTGATCTGCCCGCCTCCTCCCAGAAAATAGAAAAGCAAAAGGTAAAAAAAAAATCCTTTGTTTTTGTGTTTTGCTGTTTTTAAAGGAGTCTTATCATTAGTATTTTCTATTATTAGGTTTGTTCTATTATGCTGACTGCATATAAAAAAGCTACGTTTTAGCTTGTTGTTTTTTCAATGCAATGGTTTGAGGCAGAAGATTCAGAAATGTATGAAATACAGAAATAATGAGAAAGTGTACAGGAGTACTAAAGTCTGCTAGACTGAACTAGACCTCAAACACATTCCTAACCATGTCCTGATTGTTCGTAGACAAGTCTTTCCCTCAACTTAGCTAGTAAAACTAAGTTGAGTGAAGTGTAGTAAAATGTAGAAAGCTAACAAAATTAAGACTGTAACATATTTTGTAATATTATTAACAATTATTAAAACTAATACAAATATTCCACTCCAAAATACATTTCTGATTTTCTTCCAAAAGTAGTAAACTCTGAAACGTAGAAAGAAGTGTGTTTGACAGAGTTTTACCAAATACCCTGTCATACACATTCTATCACACTCTCATTCTCACTCTTTCTCGTAGAATGTTCTAAAATGAAGGAAGAGATGTAGGCAATCCCTCTAGTATAAAATAGCAAGAGATACTCTACAACATAAGGGAGAAAACATGCAGCTCTCTGGATGTTCTGGGACTGGAACTTCAACATTCTTTGCCAGCTAAACTAGATAAGGTTGCAGCCCAACAGTATCTGGAAAAGGACATGATTTTTACCACTTCTATCACAAAATACTTAGGTTTCTTTCACAGAGAAATCAATCTTATTTCTTGAATTTTAAGTTGACAGAACCAAAAATCATTCTACATTTAAATCATTTGAAAGATGTAACTGAACCACTAGCTCAAGAAAAGATACGCAATCCCAAGTTTTTACCTCCTTTGCCATTTATCATATTCAAAAACTATTTTTTCCCTGGGAAATTGCCAACTCTGGAACAAACACTCCTCACAACTTTTTTTTAGTTCCGCAAGTTCCTGAAGTTATTAGCATCTCACATTTCTTCCTTTCTTGACACAAAACCATGGTACCAAATATGGAAGACAAACATATCTATGCTGGGTACAGTCAACAGCATAAACCTACTGGTGAGACCAGCTAACTCTGAAAACTTATTACATCTATATAAAAACTTGTCATCTGTTTTTCAGTTTTAACTCTTTCAGGAGAAAAACATTAATAAAGACAAGACATAAATAATTTCTTTTAAAAACTCTTAATGATATAAAAACAAAACTATTACTTTAGATTCTATCAACACATTGCCATATATATATATCTCACTCACACCAATAATAGGAATCTAATAGTTGTCATGTAAATAAAAGGCAGCCTACTTAACAAAGAGAAGCTGGCATTTAAAATAAAATCTAAACTACAGGATTGAATGGGTCAAACTCTCAGATTTGGCAAGTGGGATAGAGTTTCATACATGTGCTGTTACTACTGGAAGATGTCTATTGACTGATGAATCATAGTTTGATCTGCAACAAGAAACTGCAGTATTACTAGACTGCAGTACTCTATTAGAAAATTCTTGTGTGATGATTAAGCAAAGAGATGGAATGGAGGAAAATGAAATGAAGGGTACCACAGGTGAAATATATAAAATATTGTCAACATATGAAAATGAATATCTTAGAAAAATATGGGAGGAAGAAATAGCACAAAAATAAATATTCAAGAATGGGGAAAGATTTGGAATCAGCATCATTTAAAAAATTTATCCGTAAGGATAAAAGAGAATTATTATAAATTGGTCTAGAGATGGTATTAACACCAGTAAGGTTAAACCATATAGATAAGAAACACTCAAGGTTATGTTGGAGGGGTTGCCAAGAGATTGGCACATATATTCATATGTGGTGGAATTGTGAAGGTATAAAGAAATTGTGGCAAAATGTGTTTGAAGAGATAAAAGAGATAACATAATTGACTTACAAATATGTCTGAGTATAGCATTATTATCTATATTTGATAAGGTTCACTGTACCCAGGCAATGAAAGATTTAATTACAAATTTATTAATTGCAACAAGGTTAATTATATCAAGAAAATGGAAAATGCAAGAAGATTTTCAAATAAAGAATTGGTATAAAGAAGTGAGGACAATAGTGATTAATGATAAGCTAACATGTTGAATTAAAGTCAAAAAAGGAATAATGAAAGGGAACGATTTTGAAGAAATATGGAAGGTATTTGTGGAAAAAGTCCTAATAAAAGAGGGAAGTGTCACATCTCCACAAGAAGAATTACAATTTTGGAAAGCAGAGTAAGCTGAAAGATAATTGGCTCAGGGGATAAGTTAACAATTAGTGTTAGGGCTTACATTTAAGGTTATATTTAAGGTTACCTTTAAAGTTAGGGTTAGTATTAATATGTTAGTATTAATATTAATATGTTTTAGTATTAATATTAATATGTTAGTATTAATATGATAGATAAGATCATATTCAGCAATAGGTTAAATATAGTTGAAAAGGATAGAGTTAAGAATGTAACAAAAATATATAAGCAATGTGATCAACTAGATCACAAGCTGAACATGAGTCAGCAGTGTAATGCAGCAGCCAAGAAAGCCAACACGATTCTTGGTTGCATCAATAGAAGTATGGTGTCTAGATTGCGGGAGATAACGGTACCACTCTATTCTGCATTGGTTAGGTCTCATTTGGAATACTGTGTCCAGTTCTGGGCACCTCAATTCAAGAAGGATATTGACAAGCTGGAATGTGTCCAGAGGAGGGCGACCAAAATGGTGAAGGGTCTAGAAGCCATGCCCTATAAAGAACAGCTTAGGGAGTTGGGTATGTTTAGTCTGCAGAAGAGAAGGTTAAGAGGGGACATGATAGCCATGTTTAAATATCTGAAGGGATGTCATGTAGAGGAAGGAGAGGGCTTGTTTTCTGCTGCTCCAGAGACCAGGACAAGGAGTAATGGATTCAAGCTGCAGGAAAGGAGATTCCACTTGAACCTCAGGAAGAACTTCCTGACAGTCAGAGCTGTCCAGCAGTGGAATATACTGCCTCCTTCTTTGGAGGTTTTTAAGCAGAGCCTGGATGGCCATCTGTTGGGAATACTTTGATGTGTGTTCTTGCATAGCAGGGGGTTGGACTTGATGGCCCCTGGGGTCTCTTCCAATTCTATGACTCTGTGATACATAACACGTGGAATAAGTATATGATGACAAAAGATCTGGAAAGAAATAACAATGTAAGCTATTTCGTTGTAATGTTTTCTTTTTCACTTTTATGGTAATCACATGGTGTAATGCTTTGTTTGGTTTTTCTTTATAATTAAAATTTAAAAAAAACCCTCTTGTGTGGGCCAAAGAGATCTCTTCCCTGAATGCAGGGTCACATATAGAAAGTAATGAGTATACTAGAAAACTCTGCATTTATCCTAAAGCTTCTGTTGTAGGCACCCAACTTTCTGTATGCAATATACCTCTGGCATGGAACTAACAATAGGTTTCAGGCCTAACTAGAGTAGATGAATCAAAGAAACTTACTTTGGCTTATCAAGTCACCATTGACCTGTAGTCTAAGAACATCATTTTTAAAAATCTTCATTCTGATGACCATAATTGCTGGGAAAAATGTATTCCCAAATTAAAGATGCTGTTAAGTAGAGAGGAAAAGGCATACTGGTATGGTAGTGACAAAGACGTCAGTGCCGGCTTCACATATGTTCATTCCTAAATCTGTTCTACTTTGGATTATCTTAGCCAGTATGGCTTTCTATGTATGCTTGTGAAAGCTGGACAAAAGAATCAACTCATTTGAAATGTGGCCCTGGGAGACAGTTGTCCGGATAGCAATGACTGTTAAAAAGACAAATAAATAGGTCTTAAAGGAAATCAAACCTGAACTCTCACTAGAAACCAAAATGACTACACTGAAGCTCTCATACTTTGGACACATCGTGAGAAAATGCTAGGGAAGCAGAAACCCGTAGGAAAAGAAGATTACATCACAGATGGATTGACTCAAGCAAGGAAGCCAAAACTCTGAGTTTGCAATACCTGAGCAGGGCTGTTGATGGCCAGGGCTCTTGGAGACCTCTCATTTATAGAATCACTGTAAGTCAAACATGACAGCAAATAAAAATAAGAGCAAATATCTTCCATCCCTGTTTCTACATTATCTGAAAATTCTTTTTAAAATTAAACATCATGTTTTTTTTAAAAAATATGTCAGGGTAGGACTTTAGGACAGAAGCTCAGCAGAGTAAGAAGGAAGACTTCTTAGGCAAGTAGTTATGCCCAGTGCCTAATATTGCCACAGTATGAGCCACCAAGGTTTTCGCTATAACCTGTACGTATGTTACAAAGACACTGGTTAGTACTTGGATGAGTGACCACCAATGAATACCACGTGCTGCAAGCTGGAGGAAGGAACTGGCAAAATCACTTCTGAATACTCCTTGACTAAGAAAACCTTATGAAAGTTGACAGGCAACTTGAAGGCATTATACACACACATTGTTCATCTTTGCACATGGTTATGCTAGAAAAAATTCACTTTCTCATTCCGATTCCTCTCTCCAGAAAGTCTTAAATTATCCACAAAACAAAGGAAGAGGACCAGCTTTGCTTTTCAAAGCCAATGTTAAAACACTGAATTTAGACCCTGTAGCCTTTCTGGGCGAGTGATTCAGCTCTCACTGAAAGCAGCACAGATCTTGTTGAATTCTGTGTCAGTAAGGCTTTGAATACAGCCAAATATTTTATTGGCATGCTATTATACTTCATTCATTCAGATCTTGAGCGTCTTTGTTTCACAGCAGCAATTCTAGCAACTTGGCCCCTTAGTTCAAATGAGCACAAGAGTAATTTCTACTTCATTAAGAAACAAGACTGGTAGCAGCTTCAAGTCTGGCACCTTGTTCTCAACTCTTTTGGCACCTTCAGTAAAATTTAAGAAACACAAAAGATTCCTCTCCTTCACTCCCCAATAAAAAAAATCACTATGACATGCCACCAGCTGTTTCAGAACTAGCAAGATAATAGTCTCTTCAGAAAAAGAAAGAATGGTCCCTGGTCAAACTTACAACTACTAATAACTTTTAAAAGGCAAACAAATGAGAGATAACACAAAGTGGCAATGTGCCCCCCTCTCTCAGCTCATTACTATATCAGGGCTGCAATTTTTTACCTGGGAGAAACTCCTATTGTATTTAACAAGACTTGCTTCTGAATGGACATGCATTAAGATCAGTGCTTCTTAAGCTATCAGATGTGGGATTTATGCCAGGGTACCATATTTGTGACCATTAGCTAAAACTGCTTCTTTCTTTCCAGAAACTCTCCAGGAACTGGCAACTGATGGTTCAAGAACTGGTTCTGGTCCATGGATAACCACTCTGCATAGCACTGCCTGTAATTATACTGTTTGATCCTTGTGAACATCAGTTGTTTTAATAGCCTGTCAAGAATTAAATCTATAAGAAAAAGATCAATACTGTAGTGTTCTTGCAGTGTGTCCCATACTTGTGGTGCCATCACTAAAGTGTCCCTAATTCAGGCTTCACAGAATCTAATTTCTTTAAAATAAGGGCTATCTGAAATGGTCTGTAGGTAGATTTCAGGTTTCTAGGGAATCAGGAAAACATGGACATTATATCACTGTTGTATAGGAAGATTTTGCACATGGAGCTATGGATCTTGATGTGGCTATGAAACATGCATGCAGATACCATTCCTACCATTAGCAACTGAAATACTCTATTATTTGCAGCTATGTGGCAATTCTTCCAGCCCATTGCTTAAGAAAAGGTGAAGTAACAGAAAAGGTACCAGCTTGTGTCTTGTGGACAAAAGATAATGAATACGAAAGCACAGTTCGGACATTTGAACATGTGCATGCAATTTGTTTCATGTATAAATTGGGCCTTTCTCCCAACCAGTGGAATTTCAGAGCTCCTGCTTTCAGCCATCCATAACACACAGTACAGTTATCATAACTTTAAAAGATTTTACTTAGAGTTATTCACATGATTTTAATTCCATGTAATTAAAATCTACTATTTTAAGATGTTCAGTTTTGGTAGTGATAATAACTGGAGCTTAGAATTTAATTAGTAAAGCTATTTCAGACATAATCACTTGCGCTTGTAATCATTACCCTTCTAACAGCACTGCACTAGAGGGATGTTCTTAAAATACCTGCTAAGACTTTTAGTAAGAACGTCTTTGTTTTGACTTGTAAAATCAATTTTGAAAAAATGCAAGCTTGGAAATGTTCTAAACTGAATTGTCAGTTGCAACCAAGACAAAGTATTCTAAGGGACCTTAATGGCAAAGCCAAGAAGTTTCTGGAATTCTAGAGCTTTCAGTGTGTTCACTCAAAGCCTTCACAGAGCTCGTAATTTTGATAATGTGTGAAGTGGATCAGCATGCAGGACACCTTTCCTTCCTGAATAATTAATAGTTACAATTTAAAGAAAACTTCCTAAGTGTACAGGGACATTTGCTTCATAATCTTTATACAACCTGGTACTGTGATGTTAGGTAGACAGGAAGATAAGAGAGAGGGAAAAGAACAGAACAGAATCTTTGATTCTTTATGAGTTCATGGCTAAGGCAACATTTGTGAAGAGAAAACCCCCTCACTCACATTTCATGCTTTTAGCCACTGCACTAATTTTCAGGTAGATTAGGCTTGGAAAAAAGTAACTTCTTCAGTACCACCATGTAGGGTCCATGGCTGAACATAGGATGGAATGCAATCGTTCCAGGGTCCCTTTCACACTACACAATTATAGCACTATGATTCCATCTCACATGCCATGGCAACATCCTATAGAATCCTGGCATTTGATTTTTAGAGAGGGGTAGGTATTTAGAATTTTCAACCAAAGAGCTCTAGTACTTCATCAGAATATAAATTCCATGATTCCAGAGAATGGATCAGGGACAGTTAAAAGCAGAATAATAGCCCTACTATTGCACAGTGTGACAGAGCCTTGGGCCAAGGTCTACATCACCCATCATTCATTATGCTGGCTCTGGTTCTTCTCTCATTAGAGGTTTCACTGGCATAATTACAACTTGTTTTTCTTCATCTGAGAACATAAGAGGAGCTCAGACGGGTCAGACCTATCTGGTCCAGCATCCTGTTTACCACAGTAGCTAACCAGATGCTCAAGTAGATCATGATGGCAACATCGCTCTCCCACTGTTGCTTCTGCCAAACTGAACTGCTAGAATGGTAACATAAGGCTGTTCTGTACCTAAACGAGTATTTAGAATTTACTTTACTCTGTTTCTCTGCAATCATCATGAGGAGCAGGTATAGGTGGAGGGTTTCCAAGAAGCACATTGATTCTAAGATACAGAAACTTCCAACAGTCTTGGAAGCAAGGTTAACTGAGTATGAAGAAGATGGGAATGGCATGGAAGAGGAGAAAATGTAAAGGTTAAGGGCAAGAACTGATCTACAATAGACAAACATCTCTTTAATATGTCACATTGTTATACTTGAACAATCAGTGAACATACTGCAATCCTCACCTTTGGATTCATTTAGGTTCTGTTTCCAATGTTGCTGTTCAGAACAGAATGATATGTCATCTTCATAAGTTCTGCTAAATTCCTCATGAGAGGAAAAGGAGGCTACTCAAAGGCAGGTATTTTTAATCAGGCATACCTTTAGCATGTAAGATGGTCTCATTTTAAAAAGGTCCTAACTAGTTGGGTGTCCTTTTTACTACCGTACTTTCCAATGTGCGTTTTATGAACAGTCAGCTCTCCACATTTACAGAGGTTATAGGTGCAGGACCCCTATTAAAGCAGAAAAATTGTGAATATCCTCTAGGTCCCTGAACCATATTTAAAACATACACAAAAGGAGAGGCGAACAGAGTCAACCCACCGTGGATTCCAATGTATAGCACACAATACATTTGAATCTGTGGTGGAGAGCATACCTTTGAGGTGGTGGGGTTCCTTCGTGAGGAAGGAAGGGCATGCTGCCACCTCCATTGCTGCCATATTTCATTTTTAATAGAGACTTATGAGCTTCATCTTTCACTCAGAGTCTCATGCAATCTCTCTCAGCCTTGCATGGCTTTCAGAAAGACTGCCAATATGGTATTAGACTTACATTCCTACTAAAAATGGCATAGGGCAGAAGTGGCAGGAAATAATCCGCGAATCATCATATCTGTGAATGTTAAACCTGTGGGCTTGAATGGCTAAATGTATTTGTTTTTACTCTATTTTTTAGTCATTGTTTTAAAATAAAAATTCTAAAAAATACTGTTAAAAGGCTTGAGCACATCTTTGGATTAAAGAAGGGAATAAAAATCGAATAAACAAATTAAGTATTTTAGGTATACTCTTATTTGGCTTTATTTAAATATTTCTATTTTGTTGTATTCCTAAGGATCCCTGCGTGGCATAATATACAATAAATTTTAACAGTTTAAAATATTTTTTAAAAAGAAACACTAGTTTAATAGGCTAAGACCAAACCAAACAATCTGACAAGTTAAAATAAGACAATTTAACACCATGTGCATGGGTAACTGACCCCCAGAAGGCTGAAGCTGATCCAGCAACAGGTCTCTCAGCACGTTTTTGGAATTCAATTAACCTATCCTGCATCAAGAGGTAATTGGCTTTTTCTGCCTAGTGACATGATTACAAATAGGATGCCATTGGAAAGATGCAATGAATTTGTCTCCTCAAAGTTGGAAAAAGAAATGCTGGTCTTCGGCTCTTATGGAAAGGCTGACCAGATGTGTGCATGGAAAAAAGTAGGGACCAACCACATAGAAATCATAGAAATGTAGAGTTGGAAGAGACCACATTGGCCATCCAGTCCGACCCCCTGCCATGCAGGAACACCCTCAAAGCACTCCCGACAGACGGTCATCAAGCCTCTGCTTAAAAACCTCCAAGGAAGGAGACTCCACTACACTCCGAGGCAGCAGATTCCACTGCCGGACAATATGGGCTCATTAATTATTCTAACAATTGTCAGTACTGTCCATCTCCTTCACACAGTAATGTAAGAGAAAATTTACTTACTAATTATTCTACACAGTAATGAATCTGAATGTTGTGGGAGAATGTTGTGCTCTGTGCGTTCCTTACTGTGCTGATTTTATGCATCTTGTGCATTTTTTTTTACTTTTAGCAAACGTATATTAATATCATTTTTTTAAAAAAAACCAACTGGTTCCCAAGGTTGTCCCCCAAAGCCATGTTTTTATTTGGTGCTGGAATGACACCACTGTTGGCGTCAATCATGCCTCTAAGGGGAGGGCATTTCATCACTGTGGTGCTACAATTGAGAAGGCCCTCTCCCACTGTGTATTGACCCCACTGGTAGCACACGAAGGAAGGCCGTTCCCACAGACATCAATTCTCCAGCACTCTTTCAAGTACCAAGGTGCCAGGCCATGTGGGGACTTAAATGTTACCACTAGGACCCTGGATTTTGACCTGAGGTATATTGGTAGGCCATGTCAATCAAAAATATAAAGCTAGTGCTATATGATTTCTGTATGGGCATTCTGGTCATAAGTCTAGTTCCTGCATTTTGCAGTACAGTAACTGCAGCTTTCATGTTGTCTTCAAGAATAACTCCATGTAGAGCGCATTGCTTTTTTTTTTTTTTTTACAAACTGACATGGAATTCAGCAGCAACACTAGCAGACCAGACAGCAGGCTGGCAGGAGCGCTAGGTTCTCAGGGAAGGGGCATAGGTTTAAAATACCTATCCTGCTTTTCCCTTACTTGACGCATCCAACCCTCAGATGGCAAAGGTTATTAAAACCAGATGGCCGAGGTTATTAAAACTCTGCATAGCCCAGTGGTTCTCAACCTGTGGGTCGGGACCCCTTTGGGGGTCGAACGACCCTTTCACAGGGGTCGCCTAAGACCATCGGAAAATATGTATTTCTGATGGTCTTAGGCTCCATTCCCTCCTGGGTGGTGGTGCACAAGTGCGAGCCACGTGCTCGCGTCCTCATGCCCCCGTTCAGAAGGGACTGAAATCGCTCCCCTTCTCCGCTACCAGGAGAACCTCCCATCTGATGAGCCAGCTTGGGGGGCGGCAGCAGCACAGGGGGCAGGCCCCCTCCTCGCCATGGCCCCTGCCCCACTCGCCATGGAGAGGAGCGCTGTGGAAGGGCCGGGGGGCCGCAAGGGGGCGCTTTTATGGGGGGCGAGCTGTGCCCGGCGCAAAAGACAAAGGCCCTGGGATTCCTCCCCCTCCCCCGGCCAGAGTCGACACTCTGGAAACTTCTCCTACACTGCCCCCCCAGCGGAAATGAGAGTGAAGCAGAAGCAGAGCCGGGGGGGGGTTCTCAGAGTTTTTTCCCAGGGGAGACTCATGGCTCCTCTTTCCCTCCCTGCCCCCCCCCGTTCCTGGCTGGCGAGGCGGCCTTTGCCGGGGGGGGAGACATCGTAAATAATAAATAAATAATTTCATGGTTGGGGGTCACCACAACATGAGGAACTGTATTAAAGTGTCGCGGCATTAAGAAGGTTGAGAACCACTGGCATAGCCTGTCAAAAGGGCATCTGCAGGAAAATGTACAATGAGTTGAAGGCAGACGCAAAAGTGTCATAACAAAATGTTGAGGTCCGATAGACTCACAACCAGCTTATTAAGCATCATATTAAGTATGTATCCATGAATTTGCAACACGTGGTTGTTATCCATTTCCAAAGACTACAGCTATCACAGCGTTAAGTACACAAAAGCTCATACTGTAACTCTTAGTTTTTAAGGCTCCACTTGACTCTTTGGTGTTTCAGGCCATTTCCGCACTAGCCTGTTATAGTGCGATGGTTCCACTTTCAACCTCCTCTGGAATCCTGGGGTTTGCAGTTTCGGGAGGGGCCGGCCGGCCCCTCCCGAAACTGCAAACCCCAGGATTCCAGAGGAGGTTGAAAGTGGAACCATCGCGCTATAACAGGCTAGTGCGGAAATGGCCTCGGTTCCAGAGTCTTTCCCACAGGATGGGGGAAAACATGGTTATAGTTACCTCAGGTGACATTTTTACTGTGGACTAAGCCTCCTCATACTACCGCCCTCCACATGTACTGGTTTGCAGCCCTCTTCACCTCAAACAGCAACTCCATGGTGGACGGGGATAATGGGAGCTGGAGAGCAACACACTGAGGAGGCTACCAGACCGGTACAGCAGACACGGAGAAGAAAAACCAGCATTTCATCGTCGAATATGTGTGAGAGAGAGATTCCTCCTCTCTAATGTTTTGCCAGGCATTTCCCTGCTGAGCTTATGACAACGCACATGACAGCGAAAGGGACACCACGGCAGATACAGCGCAGGAGAGTTGAAAAACCAGCGAGTTTGAAGTATTTAAAGTATTTCCGCACTAGCCGGTTATAGCGCAATGATTCCGCTTTCAACCTCCTCTGGAATCCTGGGGCTTGCAGTTTCGCTAGCCCCGAAATGCTCCAGAAGAAGCGACGGGACTCACCGTTCCTCCGCCTCCCTTCCTCCGAACCCTCAGAATCTGCCATCCCCGCCAGGTACGACTTCAGCCGAAGCTCCTCAGGGGAAGAAGACACGCAAGCCCGGCCGCCTCACCTGCACCCATGAGGCACGACTAGGCTCCTCCCCTTTCCTCCCCCTCCACGAAGGCAAAGCATGTCGGGAGTTGGAGCGGGACGCCTTTTGTTTTCCCAGCGCCCGCGGCAAAGAGGCGTGGTTTTTTTCTGAGGGAAGCTGTTTGAGGCGGGCGAAAGACTCCACTTCCCATCATGCCATGGGAACCCCGAGGGTGGAGGGGGAGGGGGAGAAACGGAGGAGGCGGCGCTCGAGAGCCGCTGTCCCAGAGCGCGAGCTGGGCTTCGTCAATCAGAACAATGACTTCTCGGCCGGAGCCTGAGGAGCGTCGCTGAGGCGCGCGCAAGCGAGGCAGGAGCGGCGGCGCGCGGCGGTGGCAGTTGTAGTAACGGCAGCGGCGGCGGCGGCGGCGCTGTCCTTTCGGGGCGAGGGGATTTTGTCGGCGGCCGTGGCTCACCGCTGCTGCTGGGAAGCGGAGAGGAGCTGCGGCGACTACTGTTATTGTTTGGGGGAAAGGGGACCCAGAACCGCGCTCTTTTTAGCATGTGGATTCCTACGGAGCACGAGAAATACGGAGTGGGTGAGTGAGAGAGAGAGACCTCCCTGAGGGCTCCTTGCCGGCACCTGGTTGCCCTCTCTTTTTGCCCTCCCGAGAGCCAATCTGTGCGTGGCCGAAGTAATGAAAAAAGAGAGAAGGAAGCGAGGAGAGAAAGAAAGGGGGACCCTTCACCCCTCTGCTCCTCCAGCCTTGCCCCCCCCCTTATAGCTTTGATCTTCTTGGCAATTGTGCGTTTATCTGATTTACTCTCCAAGGGGAGGCTGGTTGGGGTTTCCAAAAAAAATAAAATTAAAAAAATAAATTACATTGATTGTCTACCGCCGCTGTCTTTCTGCATCTTCCCCCTTCGCCCCCTCTCCCGCCCGCCAAGTGTCATCTGGACGGCGTGTGGTTTTTTTAAAATGTGGCATCAAAGAAAAGGGCGAGGGGATTCTTCCTCCCGCGCCCCAAATGGGATGGCATTGATGGGGAAGGGCCATTTCCGCACGAGGCGGTTATAGCGCGATGATTCCGCTTTCAACCTCCTCTGGAATCCTGGGGTTTGCAGTTTCGGGAGGGGCCGGACGGCCCCTCCCGAAACTGCAAACCCCAGGATTCCAGAGGAGGTTGAAAGCGGAATCATCGCGCTATAACAGGCTGCCGTTTCACAGATTGCCAGCACAATGTCTCCAACGAGATAATATCTTCTAAAGGAGAGAAAGAAAGAAAAAGAAGAAAAATCTCGCCAACCTACTCCTCTGAAAAGAGCCGACTAAGCAATCTCCCCCGATGGTTGAGAACTGTCTGTTTTGGCGTGGGGTTTAAATAGGGGCTAAACTGCCATCTTTCGTGTGAACCGGGAGAGGCACCAATGCGCGGCTGAGCGTGGCCCGTGTGTGGTGTTTTTGTTTGAATTCGGATCGTAACCTACTTCCAGCGGCGATGTTTTTGTTCTGTGATGTGATCGGGTAGGAAAGTGTTCGGATTGCACAAGAAAAAACAGACAGGGCGACGTCTTCTCAGTTGGGGAAGTTGCGATGCTGTTTGGGAAGGCGGAAAAGCCGCTTCCATCCCTTTCTGCAAAAGGTGAACAACAAAGGAGGTTAGGTGTTGACTGATGGATGTGGGATTTCTCATCTTTTCCCCTCCACCCCGCCTTCCGACTGTAAAAGATAGCATTACTTCTGGCTCTCTCCCCTCCCCACATCAACTGAATATTTTAAAACTTGTATTTTATTTCTGCTTCCAGACACTTTACACCAGATCCTTCTGATAGTACTTGGGACTATTCATTTCTGTAGATCACATATCCAGTCTTTCCTTTTAAAATGAGGCTTAAGCCTGTAATGTACATTTCTGATAAACCCCTCCAAAAAAAAAAAAAAAAAACTTTTAAATGGTGCAAAGACCAAGACTATGTTATTTTTCTTCTCTGTTTTGGTTTTGGATAGCTGTTGTCACTGGGTTCTTTCTCCCATTTCTGCTTTGGGGATGGAATACAGGCATTTTTTCAGATGACAGAGTGATGAAGGCTGCAATCCTGTACCCACATACCTGGGAGTAGACCCTTTGATTTATATCTAAGTACATATGTTTGAGATTGTAAATATTTGGAGAAATATTTATTGTTTTGAACCTATAAGAAAGCATTCATAGTTGCTACCACTGGCTTGACAGGTAAAGGGCATGGCAAGAATGTTGCTTGTTCTGTACTGAGGTATGTCAGTACTACTTAGTTGTAGCTGTAGCACAGAATCCGGCTGGAATGCAAAGACTTTTGTACTGATTTCTCTGTGTTTAACAATTAGCATTGGGACACAAGATCTGTCCCATGCAGCCACCCCGTTTAGAAATGGTCCCAGATGCTGCTCTCTGACCCAAATGTTGCATTATAGAGATCAGTGGGGGGATTTATTTTCTTGACTTCTTTATGTGCCCAGTCACAGCTGGGTTACTAGATATTGATTAGTCCTCTCTTTGGCCTTTGGGAGGAATGAACACACGAACACACACATATGCGTGGATATATACAGAGCTCTGGACATGGATTTTAAAAGCCACTCTGGTATTTCCTGGAATGGCATGTGGGATATAACTGGTCAAGTATTTCAAGCCATAATGCATGCTTGTTTTTAAAACACACACACGATGCATGCAGTATAATTTTTCAACTGAAACTTATCTTCAGTAACCAAAAAGCAACATGATTGCTACTTTTTAAAAAATTGGGGATGAAATGTAGTAGAATTCCCGACTGAATTACCACTCTAAAATGGTTTAACATAGCCTTTCTCATAAAAGATGTGCCACTGCCAGATTAACTTTTCTACTGAGCTCTGCTTGTTGCTCCCATTTCAGATTGCTGCCTTTTCTATGGAACAGGAATAACAAGAGTGGCTAAACTATTATTCTTGTAATCACAGAGAGGGAAGAAATATATCATGCTCTTTCCTGAAAGAGAAAATATGAAGCTTTGAACATAGCCTTTACTGATCTAACTATTGATACTCTTTCCTGAATTGCTCTGAACATAAGCCACTGTGTCTATACTGAGAATGCACAACTCTGCTGTCACTGTTTTACAATGTTGCTTGTACCAACACTGTCTTATGAATGGACTTGATACTGAGTCAGTATTCATTTGTTTGTTTATTGAAGAATTTATATCCTGCTCTGTATCCAGTGATCTCAAGATGGAATATAGCCAATAAAACAACACAAGAATATTCAGAACAATTGCAACCATATAAAACAATGATTGAGATTTGGAATAATTTAAAACAATCCTAAAGGTGTGCAAGCAGTATGCACTAAAACACAAAATCCATAGCTAGTTAAGCTGTGATTAGTGGGTCCAAAAGCTTTGGTAAAGGCACAGGCTTTACATTGCCAGTAAGGCCAAAGTCAGCGCTTACTTGGCCTTCAAAGAAAAGGCATTTGCTAATGGGGATGTCACAGTACAGGAAGACCTCACTTATATCTATACAAAGTATATTGCTTCCACTTATGGGACACAGAGGAGGGCCCTCCAGCTGATCTTGATGCTTGAGCAGGTATTTGTAAGGAGAATCATTCAGTTAAGTATCAAGATCCTAGGTTGTTCAGGACTTTCGCACAGTCAGTTGCCAGGTGATTCTTCCTCAAGAACTGCTGTTGAACCCACTCAGAAGCCTGAGATGTGGAGGACATGTAAAATATAAGTGAAAGAAAATAGTGTGGAGAACTTCATTGCATTCAAGTGTAAGGATTTTTTAAAATAAGCCATCACCCCAAAACACTGTTTGATGCTTTTAGCAGATTTTTAGCGGATGCTGGTTGTGCAGTCTGATTCTATACATATTTCTCAGAGGTAAGCTGTGCTGAGTTCAATGGGGTTAACCCCCAAATGAGAATATGTAATACAGCAACCTCGTGGCATGATCTTAGGTGTGTTTGGTTGTTCAATGGCACTTGAATTTCTGCTAAGACTGCATAGGATTCCTGCCATGTAGCTTAATCCTATGCAGTTAAGGAAGTCCTTGGAAATCAATGTTTATGTGCCTTGTCATCTTATTTTAGTTTGATAACTGATCAGATGTATTTCTGCTGAGAAGAAAGCCTCAGTATCAATCCTAAACTTTTTTAGTAGGGAATAAATCCCTGTGAACACAATGGGGGTGCTAATCCTGTACGTACTTACAATTAAGGCCCATTGTTTCAATATGACATCCTACAAAGCATGAGAATTCTTTGTATTGTATTCTAAGACTGTGTTTCTTGGTCACTTCCTTGAGAGTAAGCCCTGCTGAACACTTGACTTCTGAAGAAATATGCACAGGTTTGGATGTTTGAGCAGTTAACAAGCTAAGCAGAAGTAAGGGCATTTTTAAAAAAAACTCTGAAGATTTGGCTGGAATGCTACACTGAGTCTCTATAAAGTGTAAATCACAGTTTAAGGCTTATATCAAACACCATCTAGAATTTACAGATCAAAATGGATCAAGTCCTACTGTGCCTAAGACCATGCCTGGTGCTTTGTCACCTCCCACCTGTAATTCTACACAGACTCCCAAGTTGTGCATCTGATATGGAATTCAGCCTAGAAGGGCTGATCTTATCTTTAGGTGAATTGAGGCTGCCGCCTCAGAAATCAGGTGTTCAGGAACAATACTGTGGATTGAGTTTTGCTTGCCTTTGAACCCTAGTGTAAAACTACTGTAGTAGATGGTGCCCCATGATGAGTCTGAAGCAGTATCTATTTGCCAATATTCCTTTTGTTTATGGAAGGAGGGAAGCATCATTTTGTACTTCACTCCAGTATCAAAATGTTTTTAGCAGCCTTGGCTGCAATAAACATAGAAATCAGCAACACTGGCAAGAAAGTTAGCTGTCATTTAGTTCCTACCATTCTCCATAAATTCTTTGAATACTTAAACTGATGAGGAGATGACATGAAATCAGAGATTATTATCCAAGGATACCTAGCATGTAAACAGGCTCTCGTGTGTGCTGCTTATGAGCTTAGCTTTATCAATATGACAGTGACACATTCTGTGTTATTGTTGTTGTGCACCTTCAAGTCACTATCACAGGGTCTTCTGGGGACTCAGAGTGTGATGTGCCCATGGTCACCGGTAAGTTTCCATGAGAGAGGGATGTGGAAATAAATCATGATCTTTTGCTGAAACTAACTGTGGAGTTATTTATTTATTGCAGTATTGATATCTTGTCCTATATCTAAAGATCTCAGTGCAGTGTACTATAAAATCAGTGTGACCAGTTTGAAACAGAAAAATGTTAAACAGATTAAGAATATTTTAAACAATTTAAGAGGTTGAAAGGTGGAATTAGCAGCAATTTAAATTAACAGTAGGGAATCTAGTTGAATCTGGCCAGTGTTTGTCATTTTAGCTTCCACATTTTATGATTGGTTCAGTATGTTTCATCAGAAATGGGCTAGATATGGTCTGGCCCATAGCTTTATCTAATCAATTTAGTTTTGATCTTGGCAGCAAAGACAGACTGTGGAGAAAGCTGAGTAGATTTTGCAAGCTAAAGGCAAAACCTAGGCAAGCAGGATATAGGCTGTAAGCAGTACATTGCCTTCTCCTAGATTAAAGGATTAAATTGTTATCAAAAGTGAGAAGAGACTCATCTGTCCATGTTTATTTTGCCAAATGGAAGCAATATCCCCAAATCCCTTGCACTTCAGTTGATACAGAATTTATCGTAATGTAAATTGTGATAATTGAATGAGCCTTACATTCCTTTAAATACAGCTGGGTTAGAAGGCTTCTTTAGCATAGAAGGGCTAATCATTAAAAATACTGAATTGCAGAAAAGTTCTTGCCCCAAAAATTTGTTCTGCTAATCATTGTAAATTATGGGTAAGATGACAGTTAGATGAAAGCCAGCATAGTGAAGTGGTTTGAATGTTGGACTGTGACTCTGGAGACCAGAATTAAAATCACTGCTCAGCCATGGTAACTCACCGAGTCGCCTTGGGCAAGTCACACTCTCTCAGCCTCAGAGGAGGGCAAAGGCAAGCTCACTCTGAACAAATCTTGCCAGGGAAGCCTTTTGATAGGTTCACCTTAAGGTCACTGTAAGCTGGAAATGACCTGAAGGCACACAACAGCAATTTGAAAGCAAACTGGACAAATGTAGCAGTTTTAATACATGTACCTTAACTTAACAGATCCCCAGTTGCCCCATACCTTAATCTCCTGTCTCTGTTGGGGCAACATCTGCTTGCTAATGATTCGCTGAAAATATCAGTTGGGACACTCTTGCTTGTTTTGCTTAGTTTTTTAAAAGGGTAGATTTTGCTAGGATGTTAGAATTTGCTAATTCCATATTAGTTTCATGAAAAAATGGGTCCAGTTATAACTTATTTATAGCTTATTTGCTTGGAAATAAGTACAGTTGAAATTGCATGACATCATCAAGTAGGGTAAATAAGATGATCTGGATATTAGTCAATTGGAGGGATGAGGTTGTCTACACTTGTGAGGGTGTTAAAGTTCATGCCTTTTCTAAGGCTTTGAGATGGGCAATATTTTCTTTGAATAATTAGAACATTATTGTGTGTTCATATGGGCATGGAAGATCTACATATTTTTTCATGACTTCAATGTAGAATGGTGTCCACCAGTCCCATTTCCACAATTCCCTGATTTGCAGGCATTGGTACTCCTCAAAAAGTGACTCTAAAGCATCTTGTAAGCACCTGGAACCATGTTTTAGGAAATTAGATGTGGAGGTGGGGCAACAACAGAGAATTGTCAAAAATGCACAAACGTCTTTTGCTCATACAGTGAGGTTTGGGATCTGAACCTGTCACATTCTCTCCAAAGGAGAACTGTTATCCAGTTCACTCTTTATTTACAGAGGGCTATTTATATCTGAACAAAAATGGCAGTATTTAATGTATCAAAAATGCTAAAATGGTTTAGAACAGAATAAACAGCATAGCGCTATATATATATATATATATATATATTGAAATTGTGTGCAGATAAGCTCTTTGGTGTACTAACGTGAGTATTTTGATAGCAAATAATCATCATGGTTTGTAAAGTATACATGCATTACTTTCACAAAAATAAAAGATAAATGACATTCCATTATTTTATTTCTGAAAATAAAATGCATTAGGAATACATCTACAACTGAGTCACATGCAAGGTATGTGTTCTTCTAAGGCTATCTCATGTCACTTTAATTTCCCAAGGAGCCGGGCTGTATAACCCAGAAGCTCCATGCTCCTCAGTTGTTGGTCTCCTTACCAACTGCTTGGTATGCTTATTTAGGGTGCCTTACATCTTTTCAGTGTGAGGATATTTTTTTTCCAATGGTTGCTTGACACTTTTTCATACTGTATAGATTATACTTCAGTAAGGACCATTGATGACATTGTCTCTTTTGAGGGGCAAAAAAGTTAAGTATCTATGAGGGAACCAATATTTTACAGCTGGTTTTCATAGGCATATGTTCCTTTGATAATATTCTGGTTGAGCCCAGCTCTTTGATGTTTTGTGTTCCATTGATGCTGTTATTGAATTGTGTTCTATTTTTGTGCTTGGAACAGAAAAGAGGGAACACATTAACATAAGGGACCATCTTTCAGATATCTGAAGAAGTAGGACCATCCCAGGGCATTTTGTTGGCTGAGAGAGAGCTGCAGTGTCTTCCCTGAAAGTTAAGATGTATCAGCCTAAGTCTCAACTAGTTGCTAGTCTCAACTAGATTGGACTTACTGAATAAGCATAGATGTTGTAGACCTACTGAATAAACGTAGATGTTGATATAATAATTAGGTCTGCTCTAGTAGGGGTTAGTAATCAGGTTTAAGTTAAAATATAATCTATTCATCCGTGAACAGAGATATTATTTGATGCTTCCTAAAGGAAATAGGTGTATTACTGACTTATTTGATGTGGAGAACTGACCCACAATTTTTGTCATATGGATCTATACTACGTGTGACCCCCTGCCCACCAGATCCTAATTTCTCAGATTTTTATTTCCAGTTCTCTTCATATACCAAACACAGAGGTTTACTGAGGTGTTAGGGAACTTCATGCAGACTTGCAATGGCATCCACCAGTCCATCTTTCTGCTGCGACAATTATACATGCAAAACAGCTTAAACAGTTTAGCTAAAGAAAAAGAGAAGCTTCAGTAAAACATTGTGAATATAAAACCTGATGTCCTTAAGGAACATAACACATGTTAGATAGTATGCTAACTGATGAAAAAAATGATCCTGAAAATATGAAAGCATAGTACATGCAACTTGAATTGTTCACTTTTATTGCATTTTGCAAATAAGCCTTAATATCTGATAAAACGTTGATAGCAGCAGGAAGAGAGTGGGAGGGAAGCAGCCTTGGGAAATGAACAACCATCTAGCATCCTCATTTGTGCTTTATTAAACAGAGCCAAAGGTGCTCAGAAAATTTAACCATGGGAGAATTGATTTGTAGATTTCTAACAGTTGTGTTACAGGCAGTTGCTATGTATCAAGGCATTCGTTCTTGTGCTGAGCAGTTCTATAGCTGGCCTTTACTGACTATTGCTGTTCATTTCTCAGAAATAAAAGCATCATGGGCTTTGCTCCTGGTTTATCCATCCATTTTTCTAGCAGCTATGCTGTCCAGAAGACAGTTAATTAGGTGAAATTTGTTTCCAGTTTGAATCTGCCATGAATGGAGGGCAAATCAAGTAGAGTGTATCTGGTGTGTGAAGACTGATGAAGCCACATAGAAAATCATGATTATTTCTGCAGGACTAATGTTGAATGAGTTCTCGGATTGTGAGCAGACCCATGTATAAATGCTACTTTTTTAAAAAGAGGCTTTAAATCACAAAGAATACTAATGTTGCATTTTGGCATGGTATATATTCATACAACCTTTTTTTTAATGCAAACAATATGCCATATTATTAGCCCAACATTGCTACTTACATATCACCAAAAAAAGTGATGAAGAGGTTATGCAAATTTGCTTGGTATTTGCATATGCCAGCTTACTTGTTTAGATGCACATTGCAAAATAATAAATAGAATTTAAGTAGAAATGTGATGCACTTCACTATAGTGAGACAGACTGTTGCTATGTGATTGGTATTCCTGAAATGTTTGCTGTGTAGGTGCTAAGTGTTACTGAACAATTCAAGTGGCATCACTAAGTGTGATTAAAAATGGCATTTGCACCCTGCCCCCAATATAGTCTATTGCTCTTGGTTTGTTTTCAAGATGCCTCTTTTTATTACTGGAGATTCTTCACATGCTGAATCACCAAGACAGCCAGTTCTTCAGACAGGGGGCTGTCATCTAAAGCAGGACCCATAGCCATCTTATGCAGGTTGCTACATCATCCTAATGTTAGACTAACACATTACAGGTCAAGTTAACTGTTATTACAAGGCAAAAGAAAATAGAAACTTGTTGACAGCCTTTATATCACTAAAGAAGATTGGCACACCTGTAAATTTTACTTGATGTCTCCTCACTCAAATTAATCCACTGAAACATGTTGTGAGCTAATCAGTGAACAAAAGAAGATATTGTAAAAACTCTTTTTGGTCAGATCTTGCAGGGATGTGGATATTTTGCTTAGAGACAACATATTAGATTGGCCAAAGGTCTGTCCTGTTACAAGGAGACTTTCAATGTTCACTTCAGATGCCAGATGAGGGGATTGTATGAATAAATGTTTGTTCATACAAACATTTTCTCTGCATAATGGAGACTGCTAGTCAAACTTTTTCCATGGCATGATAAACCACCCCTCCCAGAGAGTAGGGCTCTTTAAACGAGCAAGCTTAAGGGTTAGGTTGCAGCAGAGGTGTATCTAGCATAAACAGCATTTAGGGCAAGCATGGAAGTTATGTCCCTACCCCCAGGGATACTGCCACCTCCTCCTCCTCTGCCATTTCTGGCAAGGCTTTTTGGCACCCCCCTGGCATTGGTGCCCAGGGCATATACCCTACTTGCCCCAACCTAGATACGCCTTTGGGTTGTGGCTCTGTGGAGTTAACCCTGGAGTTAACCCTGAAGTTAACAAGGAGACAGAACAGAGTAAAGTTAAGAATAGGTAAAGCAACAAAAAATCAGGACTAATTATTGCTTTGGAGTATGCCTGTGCCAGTAGCCCATCAGTTTCCAGCTTCTTTTAGATTATTATTTATAGTGCTTATAGTCTTTCAGTTCTTAGAAAGCTTGCTAATGCTTCCTCAAAGTACAGTTGTGTTCTGCTGATCTTTATGTAGAACAAAAGACATCAGACTTGAAACTGAACAAGAAACCTATTTTAAGCTAGATCATAGACCTTCATTTTAGTAGTTACTGCCCAAACAACTGGCAGAACTTAGAAAGAAGAGTTGAAGGCACTTAGGAATTAATTCACCTTTATTTGCAGCAATGCCAACACCCTTAAAAGACTATGTTGCACATTCAGATGTTTTTCCAGTACCTCAAGAACATACAGAACTTTTATTAAAAGGGTTAAATGTAGTTTCTTCAGTCTGGACTACAGCAAATCTATCGCTACAGGGGAGCTTATATATTGGTTTCCCTATACACAATAACAAAATGGTAGGGGCTTCCAAAATATAGTATCCTGTGTTGATCATACAGCAAGTTGGGGTAATTGCATGGTGTAAAGGTAGATCAGTGTACTGAAGCTAACATGTTTGCTCTTGCTCTCTGTGTGTACGTGTGTGTGTGTGTGAGAGAGTGAGAGATAGGCCCTTTCCACACATGGGGCGTGAATCGGGAAGAAATGGGACTCACCGGATTTCGTCTCCGTCCAATCGAGTCTGTCGGGATGAGGAGCAGTGCGAGCTCGTCGCTCCGCACTGCTCCAGTGTCCAAAATGGCGGCTTCCAGTTGGTGGAGGCTCTCCACCAACTGGAGAAGCTCGCCAGCTTAAAGCCCGCCCCTGGCAGATCTGCAGGCACACACTAGTGCGCGCCTGCAAATCTGCACCGGAGTGCGGTGACGGAGCGGTATGGGGTCGCGCGCTCCGTGCTTTTGAAAAACCTCTTAAAAGAGGTTTTTAAAAAGCATGCTGCGCGACCAGTTCCGGCCGCTCTGGAGCAGACTGAGGTGCAAAACTACAAAAAGTAGTCCGCCCCAGTGCACTCCACAGTGCAGAAGACCTCCGTCAGAGGTCACTCTGCACCGTTTTAATAGCCCGGTGCGGAAAGAGCCAGAGAGAGAGAGTGAGAGTGAAAGGTCCACAGATTCTTTAATCATTAAAGCTATACAGAACTTCTGTTTTACATATTATGTGAAAGAGGAACAGTGCCCTGGCATCATTTCCCAGTATTTTACTGTCTCATTAAAAAAAAGAGTTTCCTATTGAGTGAATATATATTTTCAGTGTAACAAGGAGATCAAATCCAAGAAACAAGATACCTCAAGCTACTATGTCAGTGCTCCTTTTAAACGTATCTTGATAGTATTCAGTCAGATATAATTACAGTTTGTTCAGAGTTGCCACTTTGAGTTAATGTACATTTCCCCTATCTGCTTTACTGACTTTTGTGTTAACTGTATTGCGGGCATAGTGTTGCCACTTAGCACTTCATAAGGATGTGGTGATAGCTTTTCTAAATTCCCTCAGAGGCAAGCTTGCAAATCGTGCAGGAGAAAGAAGGAACATATCTCTCAAGATGATGATTCTCAGGAAGTTGGCCTGGGCCAATGAAGCCTGAGCTTATTAGCAAAGCGTTTGCACTGTCTTTTGTTGTTGTCATGTGTCTTGAAGCTGATTCCAACATATGGCAGCCCTATCAAGATCAGCCTTAGAGGAAGGTACCTTTAGAGCAAGGTCATTCAGTGGGTTTCCATTGCTGAGCAGGGATTTGACCCCTGAACATTTTGTTGTTCATAACAATAATCACGTGGTATATAGAGCTAGCTAGGGAAGTGTCTTTAGAAATTGGATATTATTGAGGGGGAAACTACATGGTGTCTTCTCCTGTAAGAGCATCTTCTTCAAGAGCCATAGATAAGTCTTCTCTGGCTTCAGAAAGTTTTGGCAGGAGGACACTGAGGCACCTTTGAACTCTCATTTCTAGGGCTGTCCTGAACATAATGAGAGGGAAGTCTCAGGGGAGAGGTGTGTGGGACCCAGAATAGCAGCAAGATATTGGAGGATACAGTTGTATGTGTCACATATACTGTTCCGTGACTCAAAATTAGGCTGCTGTTCTGTGTGTGTGTGTGTGTATAGAGAGGGTAGCCTGGTTACCCACTGGTGAAGTACAGTTCTGTTTCCAGTCTGGTCAACATGGTGTAGTGGTTTGGGTGTTGATCTAGGACTCTGGAGACTAGAGGTCAAATCCCTGCTCAGCCAAGGAAGCCCACTGGGTGACCTTGGACAAGTCACACACTCTCAGCCTCAGAGGAAGGCCATGACAAACAGGGTCTGAACAAATCTTCCCAAGAAAACCTCATGATAAGGATGCCTTAAGTTGCCATAAGTAGTAAATGACTTGAAGGCACACAGCAGGAACCACAACATCTGAATGTGGAATCAGAAATATTTGGTTTTCTGGAATATGAAGGGAACTATCCTGCCTTTTGGGTTTGGGCAGCAGATATCTTGGGCCAACTCTGACCACTTCACCTTTGTAATTGCCCAGAGCAGAAGCAGAGTGAAGCAGAATGAATGCACTGGCTGGGTGAGGGAGAAAATACAATTTGAAGTTGAAGTCTTTGAAGTCTTCCGAAGTTTGTTTCCCACCCACATCTGAGAGCAGAAGCTGTCCACTGTATTCCACTGTATGTTCCACTGTAGTCTCCAGGTGTTGTTGTTTTTTAAATTAAAGTTTTCCCAACAGTGAAAACTTTAGTGTGAGGTATCTAACTGTATATTGTTTTGTGAGTGAGCAGAGAAATGGTTGAAAGCTTCTTAATCACTGTTGCTCCTTACATAGCTAATAATGAAAGCATGGACACAGAAGAATGGAAATAAAAGGTATTATTGGGAACTGTCACTGCCACACAGCCTGTAATTTGCTCTCTAAAAAAAAACTGATGCAGAAGTCCTATCTTCAATTTTGTTTAGCTGCCTCAAGGTAGTCAGAAGAAGGTGGTTAGATTTTTTTTTTTTTTTTGCAGATGTGTTGGTAAAGATCAGTTCCATGACTCACAGTCACAATGTTGTTGGTTTCCCCTTTTGTTCTTTTCTAACAAAGAAAGAAATTCTCTGACAGCCTTAGAGCAAATTAAGGAGACCTTTTGGTTTTAGTGGTTAATTTTTGCTCAGATGAAGACAACTTTTAAAAACCTTGAAAGTAGTCTGTGCATGTTATCAGTACCTTGTGATTAATCTCTCTTGAATGTATTTTGTGGCAACGTGAACTTAACTGATCTGACCAAAAACCTTCTCTTTGGGAAGTCCAATCCAAGTGAATACACTAATGAGTGCAAATTGAGCCAAACAAGTCCTGATGAGTATCATTCTTGGTACAATATTTTATTTCAAATCATATTTTAATCTCCTGCCTGTGGCTTGAATTGCTGCTTGGAGTCGCTGATTATATGTCTCAACTTTCAAAGGACTTATCTTTGTGCATTATCTTAAACTGTTTAAAGTGGTTATCTCTTCCCAGGTTACATCAGAATGGTGGTTCTGGGAGAGTGCTAGAGATCTCAAGCAGGGAGTGTCTAGTACCTCGGACTAAACTTCCCATGATTCTTTGAGAGAGTGCCTAGATGACCTGAGTCCTCTACATGTTTGAGCCTGCAGCTGCCATACCTGTTCATTAGAGATGCTGGTTATGAATAAGAGGGGCTGTAGGACAAAACATCTGGAAGGGGCCCACGTGACTTATAAAGGAGGAAGGGTTTGTGTGCACCCAAGATGCAAAAGAAAGCTGGAGTAGAAGCACTGAACTGGGTTTAAGATGTAGAAAGAAATTTACATGCCAGTATTTTTCCTCTAGTTCTTCATTCAGTGAGAGAATCCACTATGAAGACATCAGGGATAGTGGCAGCAGGTCTTGCCCTGTGATCCTTCAAACTAGTGTGACAATAAGGTAGCTGCTTAGGAGAGGCGGTTGCACTGTTTCGTTTTTAAATTGTACACTGCTTTGACATATTGTTAGATATGGAAAGCAATCCAAGGAATTGATAAAACAGGGTCGTCCTTGTTGGGCAGTTGCAGTGCTTTGCTGTTAATGCTTAAAGGTGGGGGCAGAGGGGAAGTGAAGTTCAAGTATTTATTCGACATGATCCGGAGGGTGTACATGGACCATATTTTACACTTGATAAGATATTCCCACAAATCAGGTGGTAGTGGAATTCCCCATTTTCATATAAGGAAAGTCTTGTTGCAGCACAGCAGGTTGGACATGGGGATTAGTATCTGCTATTTGCAACTTAGGAATTATATTGTTTTAGCTTTGTAGTTGTTCATATAACCTTATTTCTAAAATTATTGATCATGCTGGCTGGGAAGTGCTGGGAAGTCTTATCCAGAAATGTAACTCATCACATTCTGTGCAATTCAGACAATTTTACCTGAGCAAAAAATGCATCTTTTTAGGATCTGGGGAGAGGGTTGGAGTACAATGATCCTCAGCTTCCATGTTTCTTGCATCTAGTGCTGTACAAGCTTGTACTGCTGCTGTCATGCTTTGGGACATCAAATTGGACCAAAACCTCCAAATGACTTAATTTAAATTTTAGAAGCTGATGCTGTTAAGGTAACCCGAATGGATGATGCTGTCTGGTTAGAGAAGTACTGAAAAGAAATAAGTTACCAAGATGCTTAAGATATGCAGAGGATGGGTGTTTGAGATAAGGTGAATATGCTTTGATATTAAAATTGGTGAAATGGTCTGGAAAGTGCTAGAATATGTTGATTCAACTTTTTCATATCCATAGGAAGGTAAGACTCTTTTTGTAGGACAGGTTGATTGAAGGAACCATGAGAGGGATATAATGAGATTAGTGCAATGTAATTGTGGTGGCTAAGCTACTGAATGATCAGATGCATTCAGTGTTGGTTAAATATATAGTAAAAGGTCTGCAAAACAATTGTTACATGATGATTAAAAGTGTGAGATGACTTTTTCCCCCAGTTGTACCGATTATCGCAGTGGAAGCTTGACTTTTATTTTGTTAAGATAATCTTAGAATTTTTCACTACCATTATCAAGAGAAGAAAGGAAGAGAAATCGGAGCCAGTTTTCCATGCAAAATCAGAAGGGAAGGCAAAATCTTATGAATGAAAAGTACATTGTAGTCATTGTGCCCTTATGAAGATCATTACTACAAACTCTCTCATTTTACTACAAAACCCTCTGAAGCTGTGGTTCTAATATTCTATTACATAACAGTATGATCTGTTTGATCTCTTCACTGTCAGACTAAAAAAGAAGTGGTGCAAAGGAGGAAAATGACTGTCTTCATCACTGAATAATCTCAAGGCTGTCTATATGATACATTTCAGGTTTACAAGTAATTCTTTCCATATCACCTCTTTCAACTCAGCTGATTATAAAATTGATCATGGTGACACGATGTAGCTCTAGACTGAGTTAGTTGTGTGCAATTTTCTTTTGGAAGCAATGTGGCTTAAGTCCATGACTCACTTTTCCCATTCATGTCAATAGGACTAATGCATAACTAATTTAGTCTGAATCTAGCCCATATTGTCTATTCCTTAGCCTTGTTTTTTCTTACCTCCAAACAGTATGTCATAATAAGTATTTTGTTAGTAAGGCTGTGTATGTTTTTAAGGAAGCTCAGTGGATATTAGTGGGGTAACTCCTGGATCCAGTGTGTCTAAGATTGTCCTGTAAACTTCAGCACCATTTTGACTATGTACAATTTCTTCAAAAGTGGGTGGTACTTTTCTAAGTGTGTTCATAAGGAAAAATTAAACTCAGAATTTAGTTAGTTACTGATTGTTAACATTTCAAAAGGGGAAAGATGGCCCATTTAAGACTCACCGAGCTCAGTCTGGGAAAGGAAATCTCTTGATCCAAAACTGGTACAAAATGCTACTGATAGCATATTGTAATCCTATAATTCTCTCATTGCTGTAAAACAACTGGAATAGAGAGTCTTAAAACCTAAATATATGTTTCATTTTGTTGTTGTTTGTATCCCACTTTTTCCTCAAAATTGGGCCTCAAAGCAGCTCAGAGTTACATTTAGTAACTGCCACATAGTATGTCTATTTACTTAAAAGAGCTGAATGTGATAAGTAGTGCTAATAACTTGAACTTTGAATACTGGAGAGAGATTTCAACTCTTCTTCTTAATATGATCCAAGAGATACTACTACTTCTCTATTAGCAAATAAGTTGGAGGCAAAAGTGGCAAAAAGATACAACAGCTTCTTCCCTGATTTCAAAATGTAATCACACTGAGAAGGGCAGTACTATGGCATTTATTATTTGTGGATAGAATATCATAGTACATATATGTGTTTCCAATGGTAGCTCACCAAAAATATACCCTTGTGATCTGAAAAACAGCTCCTGAATGACAAGCAAAAATTTCTCTTAATCTGTTTGCAATTTTGAACAGTTTTGTGATGGGAAAATCCATGTGATTTTTGGATCTTTGATGGTTTGTGGAAATATATCCACGTTATCACTCAATGTTGGATTCATATAATCAGTCTGTAAGAGGTGCTAGAGAATGCAGTCTTTTTATTTTTGTATTAGTATTTGTTTATTTAAATAGATATTCTGTGTCCCCACCAGGAGCTCAAGGTGTCATTTGTAAATCTTCTCCTCCACACTTTACCCTGACAGCAACATCCTGAAGTGCATCATACTAAGAACGATTCACCCAAAGGTCACAGAGTGAATTCCATGGTTCAGTAGTGATTGAATCTGGACGTTACAAATCCCGGTGCCACACTCCAGCTGTTACACCACACAGCCTCTCACACCACACTGGCCATTTCCGTACTGCACTCTTATAGCACGATTATTCCACTTTCAACATCCTATGGAAACCCCAGGATTCCATAGGATGTTGAAAGTTGAATAATCGTGCTATAAGAGTGTAGTGCGGAAATGGCCACTGTTCTTCTTGATTCCACTTCAGTTCTTCTGTAGAATCTAGATACAATTTAGCAAGTATGGGATACTTTTCAGTTGTAAACTTTGTGGTAGGGAGATTTTAAGAACTCCAGCAGGGAGTTGTGGCACTATTTATGTAAGGCTGGCATGAAGTGATATTAGTTGTATGAGCCTGTTTTTAACTATACTTGTTGCAATGTTTGCTTAGCTCTTTTCTGCCAAGTTGGCATCAAAAGAGCCAAAAATGCAGGTGATAGTTTCTGGTCATAGCTGCACCTGCATCGGTTGTAGCTCCAGTGACATCTTGTTTTTCCATGGGAAGCATAAACTGCTTTAACTCTCATTGAGGTAGATCCATGTTTGACTGTATTTGGCTTATAAAATGTTTTGAGCTTCCAAAGGCTCCCAAGGTTGCTGTTTGTAGAGCATTCTGGAGGCTTAGAGAGTTGGCAGGCTGTTTTATTTCGAAAACAGAAGAGTGTGAGAGAGTGTGTTAATGTGCCACTACTATTCTAAATAACAGAACAAAAGACCTTTATAGGCAATGCAGTGGAAAAGGAGAACTTGCATTATTGTGGACTGCTTATGGGAGCATTATAATAAAAGTGCCATTTAAAAGCCTGGAATTTTTTCCCCCCTGTGGATATTCCCTTCTAGATTGCTTTTAATTTATCATCTATTTCCTGTTCATTTATTCTGAAGTTTGCTGTTAAGTAAGTTTAGTAATCATAATAAAGCTGTGTATGTTAGTAGAGAAAATAATGAATGTGCAGTGAGCTGACTGAGAATCAGTGATATTCAAGGTTGGCTATTGTTTCGTCTCCACATAGTGGAAGCCCCATTTTTGTTGTGTACCTTTAAGTCATTTCCAAATTTTGATGACCCTAAAGTGAACCTGTCACAGGATTTTCTTGGCAAGATTTTAGAGTGGCTTTGCTTTTGCCTTCCTCTGAGTTTGAAAGAATGTAACTTGCCCAAGGCGACCTGGTGGGTTTCCATGGCTGAGCAGGGATTTGAACTCTCTAGAATCATATTCCAGAATCATATTCCAACGCTCAACCCGTGCCACTATGCTGGTTCCCATAGTATTCTTTATTTCATTTTATATCTTATCTCACACTCAGGCATATTATGTCCCACTTCGATAAACTTCTAGGACTAACCAGTGAGGTAAATGTTAATTTCAGTCAGCCACCATTTGCAATTTAGTGACAATAACACTTGGTCACCTCTTATCACCTTGAGGGTTGTTATATGGCTGTGACAATACTGACTGCTCTCCCCAAACTGTGTATTTCTAAGAATTACTAAGCTGATGTATGTAATCATTGTGAACGAGTAAAATGCACTACAGAATGTGTTAAACTGTATATTCTAAGCAATGGAGGAGTAACCCTTTTTGCCTTGGGGTTCTTACTGAGAAATCTTTTTCAGAGTTTTGGGTAGCATATCCTAGGTTGAACACTCACTATTAGACCTGCCTTTTATGTTTCTGACCAAAGATGCATCCTTAATTTCACCAAACAAGCTGCTTCGGCTATGCATTAAAGGGCAAATTTGAGAGTGTTGCAAGATGTCTTCAATGGATGCTTGTTTTCTCTTTTTTGAGGAATCCCTGGAGTTTCTAAAATATAAGTTTGAAAACCACAGTTTTCAATGTAAGCTGTACACAGCAATCTACTTGTTCCATTCTTCAAAATACTGGGTAATTATCATAGCTGCTATTCATATAAAAGCTCAGTAGCTTGAACTCCCATCCAGTTACAACACAGACACAATTACAGGGTATATCCAAAAATCTGGTATTCAGTGTGACATCTGGAATGTTCATCAGACACCTTAGAACTTGGATTTTAAAATATTAAAGATGGAAGCCACTCACTTTAATATGAGAGCTTTAAATGGTTAAGATAACCTTGTAATTTGAATGGAGTTCTTAATGGAAATACTTTGCAAACTGCCCTATCTGCTTACTTGTACTTTTCTTTGTATGCTGCCAATCGAGGTAACATTCTTTATTGATTAAATTTACTTAAGTTTGCTTATAATGAATAATTGCAACCTGTCTTTACATTAGTCTCTCATATTGGGCTTTAAAAATGTACAATAAACAATTTAATTGTTTATTGAACCTGGGACCCTCCTGATGCAAATTGTTTTTTGATCCTGGGATCCTGATGTAAAGTTTGTCCTGGCTACTGAAGTATGGGCTCTGCCAGAAAAAACAAACAAAAAAACAAAACAAAAAAAACCCCCTCTGACTTTGCTATATATCCTCCCACTTACCTACCTGTAGTAGAAGAATGCTAATAAGTATGTGAGAAAATATATTTCAAATGAAATAGACTTATAACTATCCAAACAATTGCTTGAGGCCTCTGGCTATGGCAGGCTATGTATTATATCTGAATAAGTATGGAAAACCAACCCTTTTAAAGAATGAATACCTGCTGCTACATTTTCCAGCTTCTGTCTTATATTTAAATTAATGGCATGGTATAGGTTTTGTGTAGCGGGGGGACCTTGCAGCTTTATTTGCACTGAGGTTTTCTTTTCAGGTGGGGAACTTGGGTAGTTTGCTAAAGAAATTATAACAAAAGCTTGCTTTCATTCCAATTTCTTTAGAAAAGATAAATGAATGCATTTGGAGGGTAAGGATATTATTGCTAATTATCACACTCCATCATGTCAAATATTTCAGGTAGAACTGGGATCAATATGTTGTATTCTGTTAACCTGGAGAAAAATTATTCCTGTAGAAAAAAATGGCTTGGCTAAAGTACCAGTTTTGTACTCTGTTAATCAGATTTAACTAGGGTATGGAAATGTCACAAATGGACTGCTGATATTGTTTAAGTGGTTCTGACAGATAGGACTTAGTTTTAAAGCTGTTATGCCCAGGGGAGCATAACCTCCATTTACAGCATGAATAAATCATCATACAGTGACACCTTTCATTGTGCGTGAATGAATAGTAATTTTTAAAAAGCTTATATCAATTCAGAACAGTTCTCCTTGAGTTTCTTTCAGCCTTGCAAATAAACAGTTTGTAGTAGTCACTTTGTTGATAATATATGACCCCCATTATCTATATATAGTGCTTAGCCTGGTAGTTAGATCTTTCTGACAATCTGGCTATTGAAGGCAGAAGTGGTATTTGCTAACCTCCATCTCTTGAAAACAAAAACATACAATTCTTGGTCATTTTTGCTTAACATGGTTAAGAACACCTTGGAGTCTGAACGTCCTTACTGAAGATACTTTGCAAAGTGCCATATCTTTTTGCCTGTACTTCTGTTTGTATGCTGCCAATACCCAATCAGTCCAGCTTTTTAATCATCTGTTGTAGTTAGCTTGTTTCCTGTTGCTGTTCACTGCCAGAATGGAGCTCATTTAGGGTTGCCAACTCTAATTGAAGAAGTACGGTACTTGGATTCCCCCCCCCCAACATTTCTGATATAAAATTTCTCCATTTTGCTTTACCTGTGTAAATTCACAGACCCAATTTCACTACTTAATTTGCCTTTACTGTTTCAACTTGACTTGGAAAGCCAGACCTTTAGAATCCAGGGAGACTTTTATTTATTTTGTTTATTTATTTTTTATTAGCCTGGAAGGAGTCTCTGAAGACAACCAGTAGTGGAGGAAACTTATGTCACCCTCTTAGGCTTGTACTATCCTTCCAAGTGATGACCGTGACACCATCATGCTGAAAAAATTTAATATGATATTTTAACTCAAAAACTGATTGACTTGTCCTCAGCTTCTTGCTTTAAAGATTATGATATATATGAATTGGCCTATTGTGTTTTTAGGGAATCCAGGTTCTTTTTAAGGAAATCTAGTAATTCTTCACTGGTCATGATAGCATTTAATTTTCCCTTCATCTTGGCCTTCACTATGTTGCCACTGAGATTGTTAATGTCCTTGGTTCATTGTTGGATGTTAAACAGAAAACTCTGTCTCATTGTAAGACATGCGATGGAAAGTGTGAAAGAAATCACATGCTTTTCACTACGGTCTAGCATTTGACCAAAAACCTCTGGCCCTCTTTGATCTATGTTCTGGTCCTTGCAGACAATATCTTCCTTTATTTGTTGTACACATTTTCATCATTTATTTGCTGACAAGTTGACTTCAACTTATGGTGATCATATGAATAAAAGACCTCTAAGACACCTGCTTATCAACTGCCCTGCACAAGTCTTGCAAAATCTGGATCATGGCTTCCTTTTTTTGAATCAACCCATCTGCACTGTGGTTTTCCTCTTTTCCTTCTACATTCTACTTTTCCCAGCATTGTTGTCTTTTCCAGTGAGCTACATCATCTTGTGATATGTCTGAAGTATGACTCCCTCACATTGTTTAGTCATCACAAATATTGCCAGTGTCAATCTCAAGGAGGAATCCTATAGTAAGAGTTGGTAAATCTGCCCATTTCACAATCATTGTGAAATGAGAGCACTGACTTTTGGGTTTAAATAATACTGTTTCCACATTATATAATTTCTCAAGGTATTTAGCACACTATGTTAACGTTGTTTAGGCTTCCTCTCTAAATTGTCTGTTGTTCGCTGGAAATACATGGTTCAAAATTCCTTGGGCTGATCTTCTGTGTAATTTGTTTTCTCTTCAACTTTGAATGGAGACCCTCCATGACACTGTGAAGTTCCATGAAGCTTATATTACTGCATTTTAGTTTCTCCACAGCATCATGAAAATTATTATTGGATAATGCAAAAAGGAAACCTCATATAGAAAGAGGGATTTGGGCTTTGCTCACTCAAAAAGAAAAAAAAGTCCATTTTAAACACAGGCCTCACAAACCTGAGGTGTCGAATGCAAGGGAATGGGAGGAGGAAAACAGGGGGGAAGCATGTGCCTCGTAAATAATCAAATTCACAAAGGTCGAACCTGCAAATGCGGAGGGAGGACTGTAAATCATACCAGCTATGGCACAAGAGAACAGGGAATAGCAAGCTACTTGAATGAAAGAAACAATAACAAGTAATCAATAGTTACTGTCATAACTGACCCCTGAGTTTAGAGGTTAACACTTGAGAGAGGATATTTTAAAGAATAAGTTTCTCTCTGTGCAAACCCACCTCTTCCTGTTAGCACTTTCTGTGTGTATATGTACATATCTGCTGTGGTATGTTGTATAGCCCACAAAGAATTAAATGCTTGATAAGATGAAAACTGTTCTTTCTCACATATGTAGGAGCTCTAATACAGATCAGCTGTGTTAGAAATCTTTCCTTTATGGATATATTCAGTCTTGCCAATATCTCTGTGAGGTATAAGACAGCTTTTATCTTATGGTGAGTGGGAAGTGAATACTAGTCTTCTGCCTCTTTGCACATCCTTTGCCAACAAATCCTTTGTCTCTGGCTTGGAAATGAAGTTTTAAGAGTTTACTGATGTCTTCTCTGAACTTTTGAGTAACATGGAATATTTGAAAACATTTTTAGGACTTTAGTACAAATATACCAGGTACAGTAAGGATTATAATAGTCTCTGGTTTCCCCTCTGATCTTTCAGCATGTTTAAAAATGTTTCATGGAATGGTCAAATGTTATGAGTAGAAATGTAACACTTTTTAAGAATGCTAACTCAGCATTCTTAAGTTGGGTCTTGAGCCATGTTTAAATTGTCTGTATATATGCCTAACAGGATATTTATTTTGGCTATTTATATCTAGCTGGCCCATCCCAAAGACTCAGGAAATGGGGCGGTGGTAGTGTCATTGTTAGACATAAAGCACTCAGTTTAAAAAGAAGTGTTTGTGCGTTATTACTGTCCTACTGTTTAACCCTGTTTGCCAAAACCAACCACAATAGAGTCATGACAGCTGAGAAGATTACTGTTATTGTTTTTAATTCTATAGGAAAAGCAAATTCTGTGTTTGAGGGGAGACTGTCGAAGAATGTCCCTTTTAGAGATGTGAAGGCACAGATATTTTTTTTAAAAATGAAAATGCTACCCATCCCTGCCCCGAACAAGCCTTCACATCTCTAATCCCTCTGTACCACATCTGTAACCAGAGGCTTTTGGGACTGCAGCTCCTAGAATCCTCTGGAAGCATGTGGGAGTTGTAGAAAGAAAGGAGGAGAAAGAAACAGAGAGCTCTATTCAAAATGTAAGGGCTCAAAAAGTATACTCAAGACCTCTTTAGATTACCTCAAAAATCACCTGCACAGGGAAAGCTACACTTGTGTCCTTGTTACTCCAATGTAGAAAGAATCATAGAATCATAGAATCATAGAAATGTAGAGTTGGAAGAGACCACAGGGGCCATCCAGTCCAACCCCCTGTCATGCAGGAACACCCTCAAAGCACACCCAACAGATGGCCATCCAGCCTCTGCCTAAAAACCTCCAAGGAAGGAGCCTCCACTACACTCGGAGGCAGCACATTCCACTGCTGGACAGCCCTGACTGTCAGGAAGTTCTTCCTGAGGTTCGGGTGGAATCTCCTTTCCTGCAGCTTGAATCCATTGCTCCTTGTCCTGGTCTCTGGAGCAGCAGAAAACAAGACCTCTCCTTCCTCTACATGGCATCCCTTCAAATATTTAAACATAGCTATCATGTCCCCTCTTAAGCTTCTCTTCTGCAGACTAAACATACCCAGCTCTCTATCCTCATAGGGCATGGCTTCCAGGCCTCTCACCATTTTGGTCACCCTCCTCTGGACTTGCTCCAGCTTGTCAATATCCTTCTTGAATTGGGGTGCCCAGAACTGGACGCAGTATTCAAGATGAAGTCTAACCGAAGCAGAGTAGAGTGGTACCAGTACCTCCCTCGATCTAGACACCATACTCCTGTTGATGCAGCCGAGAATTGCATTGGCTTTCTTGGCTGCCACATCACACTGCTGACTCATGTTCAGCTTGTGGTCTATGAAGACTCCTAGATCCCTTTCACACATACTGCTATCCAGCCACGTGTTCCCCATCCTATATTTCTGTATTCCATTTTTTCTACCTAAATGTAGGACCTTACACTTCTCTCTGTTGAATTTCATTCTGTTAGCCTTGGCCCAGCTCTCCAATCTATCCTGGTCATTTTGAATTTTGATCCTGTCCTCTGGCGTATTAGCAACCCCTCCCAATTTGGTGTCATCTGCAAATTTGATGAGCATGCCCTCTATTCTTTCATCCAAGTCGTTGATAAAAATATTGAACAGCACTGGGCCCAGGACAGAACCCTGTGGCACCCCGCTAGTTACTTCTCTCCAGGATGAAAAGCAGCCATTCATGATCACCCTTTGGGTTTGGTCGGTCAACCAATTACAAATCCAACTAACAGTAGCCCTGTCCAGCCCACATTTTACTAGCTTCATTGCAAGAATGTCATGGGGAACTTTGTCAAAGGCCTTCCTGAAATCGAGATATGCTACATCCACAGCATTCCGTTCATCTATCAAGCTAGTAACTCTATCATAAAAAGAGATAAGATTAGTCTGGCATGACTTATTTTTGAGAAATCCATGTTGACTTCTCGTGATTACCACGTTGCTTTCTAAAGTAGAAGTAGATGAGGAGCTTGCAAGCCAAAAATTTTTGAGTTTTAAATTTTACACTTTTTTTTTCCTTAGGAGAGAGGTTTTCATCAGCATTCTATATGATAATTTAACTCCCTCCTTACCCTAGATTGGCAGTTATTGTTGTTGTTGTTTTGGTAGGGCTTCCTGGGTCATTTTCATATGTATACCCTCAGGGAATCTTCTGGACCCAAATATGACTCTCTGCTGGCTTGCTGATAGTACATCATAGAGATTTAGAATAGCATTTTTAAAAAAAATCTATGATGCATTTGCCAGTATTGACCAACCTGGTGCCCTCTAGATGTGCCACAATGAGGTATCAAGCTAAAGAAGTCTGGAGCATAATCCCAGTGTAAGCAAAAGCAGCATAAGTAAATAACAAAATTAAAATCAAATTTGAAGCTATGTGAACAGGTCAAGCTCAACTTTACTTAGGATACTGAACAGAAGCACACTTGGGGGAAAGTACTATAACCATTGATTGGTGCACAGCTGAGGCTGAGGAGACTGCATGCTGGAGGCTAGAACACAAGTGCATGGCTATTCAGGGAATCTGAGAATGTATTTAGTTCCTTCTCCTTCTCTGTATAGTCCAGAATAACATACCTGTGTTTTTACTTGAGAATGTTGCTGCATTTCCTTGCACCTGTTGCCTGCTGCTGACAGGGAACAGAATTAGAGAAAGCTATAATTTGTCCTGGACGTTGCACAGAACAGTAGAATATTGTGTTGTTATTTGGTGGGTGATTTTTTTTTAAAGAATATAGATATGAACAAAAGTAAATGTAGAAAATTACTGTAGCAGCTGGTTCCAAACTTTTGACGGTTCTGTATAGCTTGCTCCTCTCTTGATATATTTGGGTTCCATCCTCTGGAAGGTAATTTATAGCAACTTAATTTTTTTTATTATTTATTTGTATCCCGCCTCTCCATATGGATCGAGGTGGCGAACAACTTACAAATAGTATGTATTTCGAAACATTTCTGTACATGCCCCCAACAAGCTGGGTACTCATTTTACCGACCTGCGAAAGGATGGAAGGCTGAGTCAACCTTGGAGCCCGGCAGGATCAAACTCACAACCTTGTGGCTTGCAGTACTGGCATTTAACCACTGCGCCACCAGGGCTTAATAGCTGCAAGGAGGTATAGTCTCTATAACTGTAGTCTGGGCATTACTATGTGATGGTAATATCTTTGCAAAATAAATAAATAAATAAATAAATAAATAAATAAATAAATAAATAAAAATACATATACGCACAGTACTCTGTCTAATTTTTTTTTTAAAAAAGGTTACTCCGTCTGAGTACAGGAGTCTTTTTGCCTTTAGCAAGCTGAGATCCTTGGTTTCATTTCAGTAAAAATAAATAAAGAACAACAATAAAAGTTGATAAAAATTAGGAGGCTCAGTCAGAAATTTCTTGTATAATATGATGGTTGGTCTAAAAATAAGTATTGGATCCCCAGACTCCACAGAGAGTCTCTTCTGAAAGAAAAGGAATGGATAAAGGAAATGCATAATGCAAAGCGATATGCAATAACGATTGAATACATAGCTCACTATTATTGAACAATCTGGTGAAGAAACGTGTTGCTGACTTTCATTCTCTTTCTCTCCACTGTCCTTGAAGTTTGTTTTTTTTAAGTCCTAGTGCTTAATCTGACATTTTCTGTCAGCAGCACACCTGCTTCCCTTTCAAGGAATGAATGTAAAAACTTTTGTAGTTCACATAATACTTTTATCTGTTTTCTTAGGGTGTATATAGACAACTCTCATATTTACAAGGGGTAATATAGCATGCTGTTTGTATAAGAATTTGGTGATCTCTTATAATCCATAATGCCTTGCCAAGTAAATGGGAGACTTTTTCTACTTACTTCCTTTTCTTGCTGATTGTGAGCAGGTGGTGTTCAAAAAAAGAAACTCTGTTCACTACTGGTGCTTAACTATATTTACATGTTATAGCAGATGCATTAATTTGTTCTAACCATCACTGCCTAGTTGGAGCCAGCTGAGGTAGTCTGTTTCTCTTATGTGTCACTGGTAGAAGATTTGTTGCCTCTTAGGCAGATGTTGAGATGCTTTGTGAAAAGATGAACTTCCAAAGGTCTGTAGGAGCTAAATCTCTGGGTGGACACAGATATTTGATGGAAATGCATGTACACAGATACCCACACAATGTTCGTGTACTGCTTCACTGTGGTTTCAGCTGTGATGGCCTATCAAGGTAGTGGAAGCTAATGAAAGTGTGTTTGAGCTGCAACTGGTCCAGAGTTACAGTCAGAGGTAAGGTATTAAACATGTTTAATCTGTGGTCCATATACACACTTGCCTTTTTCTGAGTTAGTGGAGGACACATCGTTGTAATGTAATGTTAATATAAATACAAATCAGGCAGGAAACCTTTTCAGCAGTGGGATCCATCCTATACTAAACAGTGCAAGGAGTATCTCTACTTTCCCCTTACCCATTGAGCTTTTGACTTTCCTTCTTTTTTATTGCATTTGAAGATCATTTTACAACATTAATACCTTTTTATTTCATTTTTGTTTTTGGTATGATGAAATTAACTCACATGGGTATCCATGTGAGTTAATTTCTTACAACTCATCAAATTCTGGAGTGATATGTGATTCTTACCCTTGGCATACATACACAACAGATAATTTACAAGAGGAGAAATTGGTACTGTTTGTTCCAGCTGCTGAGTAGGATTGAGTAGGCAGCCTCTCTTGGGTGCATCCCAAGCCAGGTGCCCCAGACAACTGCCTGAGTCACCTATTCCTAAATCCATCAGTGAGGGAGACGCTCCAGCAGTGACCCTAATATGAAGATTTTGTTGTTGTTGGTTTGTCTTCCAGTTGTTTCTGACTAATGGTGACCCCGAGGTGAACCTAGCACAGAATTTTCTTGGTAAGGTTTTCTTTTTGGTGGTGGTGGTGGTGGGGCTGCTTTTGCCTTCCTCTTTGGCTGAGAATGTGACTTGTCTAAAGTTACCTGTGGATTTCCATGACCAAACCCTGGTCTCCAAAGTCATAGTCCAATGCTTAAACCACTACACCATTTTGGCTGTTAGTATGAAGTATCCTGCAAGTATGTAGGTATCCACTGAATATTTATATTTATCTGTGAAATGTTAGAGGGTATGCTAGCATAGGTAATTACATGTGTACTGTGATGAATTCTCACCTTACTGTGTAAATAATCTATATCCACTTGTTCAGTGCATAGCTGTCTAGGTATAGTGCTGTGTTGTAGATCCAAGAATTAATTTCTTTCTATCCCTTAGTTGTCTGTTGCATAGCAGCAGCATTTTTGTCCATTTACCTGGGGACCTGATCTGTAGAAAATAGAGCATAAAAAAATAAGTAAACAACTTTCAGAGTAATTTCAGTCTAATACAGAGAAAAATGTGTAGGATGGATCTTTTGACTTCTAGCACTCCTTTGTGTTTTAAAGACAAAGAGAGTGATGTCTCCTTGTAGAATAATTAGTAACAAAAATAATCATCCAGTGTTCTGTAATAATTAGATACAGTACATTTCAGTTTTAATGTAAAATACAAAGGAATGTAATGGTCCATTTGCTTAATTAGTAATTTTTTTTCTGGAAATCACAAAGGCACATACAGAATGAACAGTTTTGGACTTGTAATGTGAACATTTTTCAACCAATTTGAATAATGATCATATTGAAAGAAATTTCCAGATAGAATGGCTTACTTGATACAAAATAAACAATAATTAACCTGGAATGTAATGATCCTTCCTTCTGGTAGAAATAGTTGTGGATTTTTGTCAGTCCTATAAGGCATTGCTAAGCAAAGTGGTGGGCCATGGACTTTGCTGATCTACAAGTGATTGGCTGTTGGTCCACAGCAAGTTTCTAGGAAGGAAAAGAAAAAAAGTTGTAGCCAAAGGGGGAAAATATGGTATTGGTCTCTGGCATAGCAGAAGAAACATTAGTTGGTTCTCCATATGAGATAGCATGAGAAGCATTGGTATGGGAGAGTTTTGCTAAGAGATAATGGGCTAGATCCAGTGTTAATTCCAGCTAGAGACGATAGATTGAAAGGAACGTGACTTATACCATTTCCGCACTACAGTTTTAAAGTGCTGCTATTCCACTATCAACCTCCTATGGCATTCTGGAGTTAGTAGTTTAGGGAAGGGCACTTGCAATTCTCAGCCAAAGAGCTCTTTGGTCTCAGTAAACTACAAACCCCAGAATTCCACAGGGCATTGAAAGTGGAATAGCAGCAGTTTAACACTGTAGTGCGGAAATGGCCCTAACTAAGTGATGAATATCAGTCCCATTCATTTAAATGGATCTATTCAGTTTGGAACTACCATAGTATTTATCCCCTAGGATTGTTGATGGATTATCAAACAAATAATACAATGTAACCCAGATTTAGTTAGAGGATGTATATGTACTTCATTTTATGTTTAATTCATTGATTAGCACAGGAGTTTTACTAGGCCCTTTATGATGTCTCCAGTATGACTCATGACACCTCTGCTACACAAATGGATGACACATTGTCAAGCCAGGATGTTGATGATCTTTGGAGAATAAACGGATGGCCTTGCTCATAGCAACTTCTGCCAAACGTACACTAGGATAGGTCATATATGAACCCCTTAGTTATGTTACTCTGAGAGTTATATACCAAGCTTTGGAACAGTAGAGGTTTTGCATCCAAGTTGTGATTAGGAACATGGAAAGGTCTTACCCCTCCCATTCGCTTGCCTTTTGTCTGCATGCTTGAAAGGCGGGTATACACACCCAGGCAAACAGCAAAGGAATGGGAGAAGAGAGCCCTGAAAGTGAATGGGAGGTGGAGCTCTCATTCAGGTGAAGGGAGTTATTTGCAGTTTTATTTTACTTCCACAAGGGTTCTGATGCCTGAATTCTCACAAAAGTCAAGGGGGCCACTGTACTGCTTTAGAAGGCAGGGTTGTGTCAGGTGAAAGTTTCCCTATGTTCCATTGATTTACAATGTGTTGGGATTCTCAGATTTCAGGCTTTGACTTTTCTTTAACAGGTTGGTTATTTCCCTTGTTCATTTTTTTTTTCATGTCTACTTCTGCATATTGACTTGTTTGAGCATGTAAAAAAGTGCACACTTGGATTTGGGAGCTTAATTGACTTTGGCCAGAGATCCAGAAGGTGAACATATTGTGTCAGGATCCTGTCAGAATGAGAGCCTGCAGCACTTTGATTCCTATTACATAAGATTATTGGACAAACAAGGTTACTCCTGCTGTCTTCTGTCTCCTTGGGAGGCAAGACACAGTGGGCAGGCCATGTGAAGAAACTGAAGAAGCAGCATCACATTTTGAGCAAAAATCTGGATTAATGGTTGAACATTTAGGAATCTCTTCAGCAGCTGGAGTTGTGTTGGGCCTACATGAACTTGGAGCAATTCTTATGTTGTGCTTGTTTCTTTTTCCTCCAGCTCTGAAAACTGCAGCATGCATAATAGTATAACCTGTTGGTTCCAACAAGAGGATACTCATTGAATCAGTAAAATTTATGTAACTAAGGCTCATGTTCCCATTCAGCCATGAAGACCCGTTGAGTGACCTTGGGCAAGTTATACTATCTAAGCTTAAGAGAAAGGCAATGTCAAACCTGCTCTGAATAAATCTTGCTGAAAAAGCCCTGTGAAGGGGTAGCTGTAAGTTGCAGTTGACTTGGAGGCTGTAACAACAAATGTATCTCCCACTTCTCTTAGTATTAAAGATATAACTTATGGCAGATACATTTGTGAATACAAATCAATAATTAGATTCATTTCCTTGGATGTGTAGATCTGTTTGTGAGGATATTTACTTTTGCACATAGAGAGGTCCTGCTGATGCTTCTGTTAAAGTTCCCTCCACGGCTCCAGAATATTTTTTTTCAAGTGGTGCAAGAGAGGAGGAGGAGGAGGAGGAGTCACTTTTGGTCTGTAAGTAGACAGAAGTACATACACTCTTACTCCAGAACAAAATCTGGAACTTTTAACACCATTTCCCATTATAGCAGGAATATATTAATGCAAGTTGTAGCCTCTCCAAACAATTCCATGAACTAAGGTCAGATTAAGACATAATGAGGCCCTAGGATGACTCTATGACCCTGCATAAGTCTGATCTTATCTGATTTTGGAAGCTACTCAGAGATAGTTTGTTCTTGGATGGAAGACCACTAGAACATACCAGTGATTCCCAGATAGGAATAGGAAAGAAGCCCAGCTGAAATCCCATACCATTATTAAAACTTGAATCCAGTAATTTTTTTATACATCAAGGCTCTTAATAATCTGAGGTCTTAAACTGCAGTTCATGTATCTTGTGCATAAATCTGTCATTGCCATTAACAAATCAGAAAGATGAAATATTTCATCGTTATTTTCTTCACCTGCTAGAAGTTGTTGCACCACTAATCCTTCTGTGCTACTGAATCCTCTGGGTTTGCAACTTCTGTAATTGTAGGAATTTATTTCTTAATATCACTGTAAAAACATCTGAGCATGTGTTCCATTAAGAAAGCAAACCAATCTGACAGAAAAGTGTACCTCCAACACAGAACTGTCATTCCTGGTTGCTAGATTGGTGCAAACAGCTGTTGGTATGGGAAAACCCTGTCAAACTATGATGCAAAGCAAGATTTGAACTATAGCGGCTTATGAGCATTTTGTATAATGACAGTCAGTTCTTATATCCTCAAGGATATGATGAGATCCAGTATTTCTGAAAAACTTGGCTGATAATAGACAGCAAACTGTTCAGATCACAAAACAACTGACATGAAACTGGAAGTGAGCAATCCATATTTGCTTTATCTTTTTTTGTATGTTTACAGGCATTTAAAAGGTGAATATTTGTTGTGCAATCTTAATTGTTGACAGAATATTTCCTGACTTCGTAATAGTCACAATATACTACACAAAAACTTAAGTTGGTTGCCACTGTCCTGCCTCAATCTGTTATGTATTTGAATAAAAGTGAATCTGCAGTTTTGCTTTTGTTATATATAGTCATGAAGTTAGCTGTGTCTGTCCTCTTTGTGGGTTGCAAGTTCAGCAATCCAAGTGAGCTTGAGTTTCTCGGCAGTGTGGTTGCAGTGCACTCACAAACACAGCGGTCTGTGAGCACTATTCCTACTGTGTGGTGAAAATTGCTAGGAACAGGCCCTCCCTTCCTTCTGTTATCACCAGGATTCGGATTATTTATTTATTAATTTTACTTCACTGTAGTGGTGATCCATAACTTTTCGCATGATGCATGACTGAATGGATGCAGAAGACTGCCAAAGGATGTTGTCAGATAGCTGTTTTAAAAAGACATATTCATGGAAATAATTATATAAAAACCTGGAATGAAATTAAGAAGGAATTGGTATGTTGGAGTAAATTAAAGCTATCTTTATTTGGAAAAATTGCTGCTATAAAGATGAATGTATTACCAAAAATGAATTTTCTTTATCAAAATATCCCAGTTATTACTAGGCGGGATATATTTAATCAATAGAAAAAAGCCCAGAATAAAGTGGAACATAATGGCAGACATTAGGGAAAGAGGCAATTTGGGTCTCCCTGATTTACAAATGTATGCCTAAGCCAATGCTTTAACCTGGATAATAGACTGGATTTTGTTAGAAAATAAGAGATTGCTGCTCCTACAAGGACCAGATTTACCTCAAGGGTGGCACTTTTATCTATGGTGTCTTAAGAAACAATCAGATAAAGATTTTTGTGAACATCCAATAGGAAATTCTCTTTTCAGAATCTGGAATAAATACAAGTACCGGTTAGCTCCCTAAATATCATTATGGATCTCCCCAAAGGAAGGCTTTTTTAATACCCTGGATAACTCACAAACAAATTGGTGAACATATCATAAATTATTAAAATTCCAAAATAATGTCCCAACTTTGAAATCCAGATTAGAATTACTGAATGGATGAATTGCTCTTGGTTTTATATATGTAGCTTTATCATAGATATAATCAGGATATGAAAGAAAATACAAAGAACCTCCCTACCAAGTTAGATGTCATCTTAGAGACTGGTAAAAAACATAGGAACTAGAATAAGAGATAGTTAAAAATACTATGGTTAAATGGACTCAGGATATTGACTATCCCCTTCAATTTGACGATTGGACTCAAACCTGGAAAGAGTTAAATTTTACAGCTTGTCAAGCACTTAAAGAAAACTATTATAAGATGTTTTATAGATGGCATCTAACACCAGCTAAAACTGAAAAAATCTACAAGGGAGGTAATGAAAAATGCTGGAAGTGTAAAACAGAAAGAGGCTCATATTACCACTGTTGGTGGAATTGTAAAAAGGCAAGAAAATACTGGAAGAGTATACATTTAGAAATTACTAAGATTATTAAGAAAAATTTCCCTATGGTACCAGAATTGTATTTATTAAATTTGTTTAGTTCGGTGGGAAAATACATAGTAAAACAGCATAAAAATGATACTTAATTTGATAACCAAGGCGAGAATCCTCTATGCTAAAAATTGGAAAAAGGAAGAAATTCCTAATATAGATATGTGGCTTGTGGATATTCATGAAATATTGGAACTGGATAAACTAACAAAGTTATTAAATGATAAATTTTTAGATAATTTTAGGAAAGAATGGAAGGATTTAATTATATATCTGGCTCAAAAATGGGGAGATTTTTGTTATAGCTTATAAAAAGTGATCTAGTTTCTAGCTTATAAAGAGTGATTTAGATTAATGCTGCTGTACTGCTTTATATAATTTTTATGTTTGTCTCTGATCTATATGGAAATCTTTTTCAATTCAATTTGTTAATTTAGCAACAACTGTAAACTGAGAAGAATCTGTATATAATTTAAAGTCTAATAAAGGGAAAAAAGAAAAATAAAATAAAAAGACATATTCATAAAGGATCAGTATTAGTCACAATAATATCTACGATTCAGCTTTCAAATTAGAATTCTTGTAGCTAAGTGCCATCTTGTTGATAAGCAGGTATGTCATGAATTTTCTTTACATTGGATTCAGCTATGCAGGTAACTTAAGCTGTCAGTGTGTAATACTATTTGAATTAAGACAAAACCAGACAGAGACTAGGTTTTACATAATTACTGTTAAAGAAGGAGATTTAGGGTCAAATAATATATGCCAATTATAGTAGATCTGTTTGCTTGCTGGAATTTTTAGTCGTTCTGCAGTAGAAACCCTCCAAAGGAACATCTGGCTTTCCAAATGTTGTTGCACTGCAACTTGTAGTAGCCTCAGCCAAACACAGACAATGGTAATGGATGATGGGAGCTTTAATCCAACAGCATTTATGCGTGTGGAGGGGCACACAGACACCATTTTATCTCTAACAAGTATGCAAATTGTGATTATGGCTCTATTGGTAGCTTCCATTTGTTTGGATTTCCAACATCCATTTCCAAAAAATGGTAGTAACAGCATGTCTAAAGTTAAAGCATGGGGTGCTTAAAACAAACCCCTAAGCTAGGAAGTACTTAATTCTGTACATCTTTTACACTTGGATCCAGCTGCAGGATTTCAAGGTTTGACTAAAACACAGGATTCTTTTAGTTCATACAAGCCTTGTATCTGTCCATAACAGGGCTAAAGGACCAGCCACATTGGTTCTGTCTATCTACTATCTTATTGTATGTTTTAAATTGTTTTGATTGTATCTTTTAAATGATTTCAATTGTGTGTTTTAAAAGGTTTGTAGTGTTAGTAGCTTAGTTCAATGTTAACATTAATGTTGATCTTAATTTATAAGCCACCTTGAGTCCTACCTTTGGGGAAAAGGTAGGAGTGTCAAAATCATGGTTGTTGTCATCATCATCATCATCAACATCATCATGAGACCACAGGCAAATAAATGGCTTTATTTTCATTCTTCTCAGGATTGCCTTTTAACTGCTTCTTTCTTAGAATAGCACTTGTAGCCTAATGCTAGTATTTGTCTGCTCCTGTGTATGTGAGGGATGTGAGTACACATGTAACCCTACTCTCAAATGTCACCACTAACTTGGAAGCATGCTTGATCTCTTAAGTGTTGAACATAATCATGTTTGGCTGAATTCATTTATAAAATGCCTGTGATCAAAAACATGGGTGAGGCAGGACTTCTGTTACTGCATTCAGCTGAACCTTTTTGCTCAATATGTAGAGATGTGGCATGCTTCTGGATACACAGTAATATTTGTGACTGAAGCTTTCATATGCACCCACATCCCAGTTTTAGTCCAACATGTGGATAGGCAAAGTCTAGAAAAGAGTAGATAGTGGTGGCCAGTACTTCCGTATAAATGGGATGATGAATTCACTCTGGTCTTTAGTCTGAACTTTAAATGAACAATCCAAAATACTGAACTCTGTTATAAATCTAGATCCAGCACCTTTGATAGCTCCCTTCATATTTTGATTAAAAGCCATGTTAGATTATTTGGAAGTCAAGGACTCTGAGAAGTTGGTTGAGGGGCATGATTAGAGGTCGGGGGTTATGTCAGACAGGAGATGAGACCCAAGTAGGTAGACTTGAGTTCTTGAGCCACCAGTTGCCCATTTCTGTCTTAGTTATACTGACCTGCAGAATCTGAAAAAGAAAGAAAGAAAAAAACTAGTACATGAACATAAATTTCGTATTGCTCCATTAGTCTTCTTCAAAATATTCAAATGATAGTATCCTGAATTAGGGGTGGAAAGAACATTTGAATGCTCAAGGTGGAGGGGGGACAGAAAAAGGGGCATTATGAGTGTCCTAAAACCTCAATGAGGAAAATTCTGCTCAAGCCCCTTTCTTGGTTTTCCTCTCTGTCCTTGAATAGAATTCGCTCCTGATGTATCACAGCAAGTGGGGGTGGGATTGCTGGTGAAGGATCCTAGAGGGATACAGCCTCCAGATCCTTGGCTGCTTCCCCTCCATGTTGTGTGTGCATGGAGTGGAGGAGCAGCCAAAGATCTGGAAAGCAACTGCCTTCCCCACCTGATGTCATGTGGAAGCAGGGGAAATCACCCCTCCTCCTCACTGTCACCAGAGACGTTGTCTACAAAGAAGACATTTTTGAAAACTGCATAGTTTTTGAAGATATCTGGCAATGGGAAGAAAATGGGTTAAATTATTCATTCTCCCTTGCACATCCCTTTTCTAAATTTCTAAGAGCCATCATGATTTGGGCTTCAGATCAAAAGTCTGACTAGTGTGGTTGTAGCCGCATTGAATTTTTCATATATGAGGCTTTCCTCTGCTTTCCCTCAAACCTCAGGAAGCTGCCAGCAGTTTTCCATCACAAGTGTTTCTTTCACTTAGCTTTTCCCAATTATGTGAGAGAGCCTTCTTGTTGGATCAGGGCCATGGTGCTGTATGAGAGATTTTTCTATTCAAAATAATTTAAAGTGCACTGTAAAAGATGTTTATCCTACACAAATTGACCCCACTAACTAACTAAGCGGATAGTTAGTTTCTAAGGAATTGATTTTGAGTATATGATAATACATATTGATAAAGATTTACTACCTACAGTTGTTGATTAATAAAGACTATGAGCATTATGATGCTACACTTGCTGCTTAAAAGGAAATGTGTTAGAAACAGAAATTATAACTGACTCTGACCATTCAGGTAGGAGAAAGGAATTACAATGTTCCCATGTCAAGTCCTGTTCAAAATGATTACAAAATGACAACACTTCATTCTGGAAGTTACAATCAGCAGGGTGAGCCCAATACATTTTGCTGCCCACCATAAAGCTAGAAATGGCTGTCCCAATTCATGTATCCAAGTCAAGATGTATAGCACCCAGAGCCAACCAGGTTACTTTGCTATTGGAAGCTGAAGGTTCCCTAAGCACCTCTTCTGCTACTTGGAGATAACAATTTTGTTGCTCTTCTATAACTTTAAGACTCCTGCTTCCTATTCTTAATGGTAGGATCATTCTTGCTGCTCAGCCTACTGTTATCTTCCTGCTGTTGGTGATGTTCATATAGTAGAACATATCTTGTGTGTGTAGAATGGACATGACCTCAAGTACAGAGCTCTTGGGTCCCCGTTCTCAGATAAGATAATGGAACAGATTGGTATTACAGTTCCCTTTGATCCATTGATGGTCATTCTGGGTTATATTGAATAAAGAAGTTCAAAACTAGGAATTGAATTAATATGTCATCTATTACTAGCTGCTGAGATAGCACAGCACTGGGAAAAGGTGAGTGGTTTATTTTCAGTCATGAAAAGGGAAATAGTACTTTGGATTCAGCTCAGTTCGCTCTGCAATCTGGAGAGAAAGAAGCAGAAAATATTAATATAAATGAAGTATTTCAGTATGAACATAATAATATTGAGTATGATGGCAGGGCAGAAACTTTCACTAGTTCAGGATGAATCATGTGTATTGATTTAAATTTTATGTAGCATCTGCGGATTATTTTATAGGCATATAAAATAATTTAATCTTAATGTGTATTTTTATATTTTTATATCTCTTCCTTGTAATTTTGATTGTTTTAAAGTTTCCATCTTCATTCTTGTTAGTAGAAATAATGAAAAAGAAGAGTATGTTCCTCCGGTAGTCTTCAGAAACCTGCAGCATATTTTTTATTAGTATGAATAACTTAATTTTTCTTTTCATGTGAGTACTGCATGAAACTAAAAGTGGTCATGAAACTGAAAGTGATCATGTTAACTCTCAGTAAATATAAATTCTTTCTTTATTTCTCTGATATATATCCCACCTTTCTCAATATGGTCCCAAGGCAGCTTACAGTATATGTTGGAACTAAGTGGCTAAAACAGTACGTGGTACAAAAAGTTTAAAAAACGTTATACAGTTAGTCCAATTAAAATACTAATATCACATTACTCATAGGTAACTGTATGTGGGACAGTAGCTGAGACTCTTCATGAAGTGGCATGCTATTTTCCCCTCTTTATGGCAAATGCTCATGTTAGATTTTATTAAGTGCACCAGTTTTAAACCTCTGACAAAATGAAACAGTTCTTAGTAGAAACAAAATCTACAAGCAGTTGTGTCTTTTTTGGAGTCAACTCCAACGCATGAAATATATTATGCAGTCTTTTAGAACTTCACTGGCTTCTTCTTTAGACAAAGATGTTGAAAATCATACAGGCTTAAAATGATGATGTTAGAGCCACAAGCCTACCTTCTGTCTGAGATGTTGTCAGTTAAGATGGTATTGCGGAATTTCAAATGCAGAGGCCAGTCCCTTGATTGGCCAAGTGGCCAAAATTTAGCTATATTAGGAACAAAAAATAACTTCTCTTGAGTAGACAGGTCTGAGTAGAGAAGAGGAAAGACACGAGTCAGAGGCCCTTTCATAGTACATAATTGTAGCATTATGATTCCATTCTCACTGCCATGGCAGAATCCAGTAAAATCCAGTAGAATTTGTAATTTGGTGAGACACTTACGAGGTTTGGCAGAGTATTCTAAGTACCACCCAAGTGCAAATCCTTGTGTTACACAGCACGGAACCACAGAAAGTAAAGTGGAATTACAGCGTACTGTTTCGTGTGAAAGGATTCTGAATATCCCTATGGAACTTGTTTCCCAAGTTGCATAGGTGACGGTCTTTCTTTGCTTTATATGGGAAGATTAAGTTTGCTGATAGTAGCTTTCACTGATTTTTGTTGTGTTAAAATGTGGCATTGCCATGTATGTTTAATGGCAACAGCAATGATGAGTTGCTTCAAAATCTAATTCTTCTCAGAGTGTATCAAACGTGACAATCAACAATTACTTGTAACAACATTTTGTGGGACATTCATACACTTCATATTGATGGAGGCACAATTTATGGAAGCTTCAAGTGAACTTGAAAAACATGGACTTTTAAAAAAAAGCAATTTAAATGTATGTAAATACAGTGTGTGAGTGCGTACACTAGGGACAGAAAAAAATGATGAACATATTTTTAAAAAGCCTTTTCCTGCTTTTGGATTTGCATGACCATCATTGGGAGGAAACCATGAGTATCAAATTCTTTTTTCTTTTCAAATTATATACAAATGATTGATGAATAAAAAATGTGTATCTTTGAAAAATGTGCACAAAATGCTATAGTCAATGGGAAAGACAGATTAAAATGAGTACATAAAAATGAAATATAGTGTGTATATGATGAAAAATACAGATCATATCAAAATACAGATGACTTTCTGTGAAGAAGGAAAGAAACAGACTTATAACCCAGAATGTAACGAACACAGGAAAAAAAATACAGTGGGATTCCACGAAAGGCAAGTAAATAAGCTGAAAGATTCTCACTTGTCTAGTGTACACACACTTCTCTATGACTTTTCCCCCTATGTATTATGAGGAAAAGGGTTTCTGTTTTATTCTTTGTTTTGTCTTAGTGCTTGGTTTACAAGAATATCTTTCTCTCAGTTGGCCTGTGTGTTTCTGGTGTTTTTATAATATAAAGCTGAGCCAAGCAGTTCTTGCCAGAAAGAGTTACACTTACGTTGATTTGATGGACCAAGATAGAGAAAACGAAGTCCTTTCTGTGCTACAAATAGTGAATGCTGAGTAATCAGAGGAAGCCTTTGTAACACAAATAACAGTTCTGATTTGAAGCAGTTGGTTTCTGGACTTAAACTGGGTAAGAGTTTAAATACAGCTTGGTGTAGCTGCGGAATCTGTCACTGCTTTCAATTAATTGTTCAGCTGAAGAAACTGAATGGAAATCTGAATTTAAAAGTGAAAGTTTGTCTTGTTGTCTGACTTCATTTTATGTTAATGTGCCCACTTGGCAGTATTTTGATATTTCTTGCATGCAGTGTAAGCATCAGGGGGTCTCATAGCACAGTGGGTTCTGAAATTGTGCAGTCTTGTGGCTACTCAAGCAATTCCTTTCCATTGAAAAAAAACAGATGGAACAAACCTGTGCATGAATGAATCTTGCATAACCTAGATCAGATTTTTGAATGAAGGTTTTGCTGAAGTGCAACTGGAGAATGAATACTTACTATTTCTTTAGTACTTTATCCCAGCAAAGCTTACAATATTCCTGCCATGCAGGCCAATGATATCCTCATATTGCAGACAGAGTATGAAAGCAAGCAATCCAAATAAGAACATCTACTGAGCATGTGAGTTAGGAGCACATGCATTATAGTATTCACCATGATTTTTTCTTTTGAAACAGTCATGAAGGGCTCACACTGGCTTAGGGCCATAAATGTAAGGGTAATTAGGTTTAAATCCTCCCCATGCTGTTTGAAGACAAATACCTGAAAGGAACCTGAGGAGAATAATGATTAGGAATGAAAGAGTTGTTAAAAACTTTTCCATGACTCCATTTTGATACAGATGCACTCCCCCCCTCCCAGCTGCTATTATAAAAGGGGGAAATTAATTATTTAATATTGCATCTAGTTTGGTCTTCAGCTGAGATTTGGGCCAGAGATGTAAAGAGGTTTGGTGAAACACTGCACCCGTTTACATGCCTGTTTATTTTAAACCAAGGTGGGCTGTATCGTGGGGTGTATGTAAGAACTTTAAACGGTTATGTTCTCTGTGTGACCTGGTAGTTTCTGAGATGGAAGTGAATGAATGCTTTCTTCCATGTTTGTAGGATTTCTAATTTTCTGAAGTGTGAAGTTGTGAAAAAAAATTCAAGGAAAAAACACAAATTTCTTTCTTTCCTGAGCAAAGTTGTTCTCAACTTCTGTTCACCTGATAATCTTATTTAAATTGAGATAGAATTGACTGACTGACCATTGGCTGTTGTAGGTGAACTAACGAATTTACTATATTCTGCTCTTTGTCTGATCTTTCTCAGTCTGGCTGCCATTTGCTTAACAGCAAGTATAGCAATCTGATAGCTCTGTGAGAAAGCACATGGGCTCACTGCAGAAGATCCTAGGCTTAATATTTGGCATCTCTGGCTAAGAGGACCAGGTGATGGCAAAGACAATGGAAACACTCAGTCTGGTGACTATCAACATCAGAGGAAGGATATCTTTCCCATCACCTGCTTGTCTTAACTAGAGAGGCCAAGGCCCTGTGGTGCTCACCATGTTGGTTAGACAAATAAATTGTCTGAACTAATATAAGGCAGCATCTAGGGCTGTAGGAGAATGAAGACATTGCCCCCCAAAGCATTTCAGTCCCCAAATTTCTAGCATTCCAGTAGCTTAAAACTCCAGTTTATCATTCAGAATTGTTTAAGCATCTTAGGAAAAGAAGCAAGCAAAATGACTATAGGAGCACAGCACATATGAGACAGCCAGCATTGTGTAGTGGTTTTAGCATTGGATTATTCCTCTAGAAACCACGTTGGAATCCCCACTTGGCCACTGGATGACCTTGGGAAAATTGCACTGTCTCAGCCTCAGAGGAGGGCAAAGGCAAACCCTTTCTGAACAAGTCTTACCAATAAAAGGCCGTAGTAGGGTCACATTAGGATTCCTATAAGTTGGAAATGACTTGAAGGCACACAACAACCACAATGACAAAATATGAGTCCTAGGCGTAAACTGTTTTTAATGTCTCCTTCTGAAGTGCAAGAAAATTGGGGACTGAATGAAAATTTCATGAGGGGGATAAAATCTTATTTGAAGGGGCAATGCTATCATTTTGCCCCCTTCAGCCTCCAGCATCCTATACTGCAGTTGTCAAATACAAGATTAACCGTTTGTATGTATTAATAGTGGAATTCTAACCTCTCTTGACATTTATCAGTCTGAAATATGGTACTTTTAATATGTGAATGTTAACAGCCCTGCATATGTTTTTCAAATGTCCTGGAACTGAGGGAGATGCTGATGAATGAGAATCAGACATGGACAGGCTCCTAGAATCTGCTTGCCACCATGTCTTCCTGATAAAAAAAAAATGGCAGTGGGCATAATTCTGTTTCTGATTTTTTAAAAAAGATGTTAAAAGAACTGTATACTCCCTTTTTCTCTTAGCCTTTTTTCCAGCTGAAGGAGAATTCAGCAGTCATAAAAACAGCTGTGAGAATTCATGTGGCCATCAGACCACATGAGGCTAACAAATCACACGATCTCCACCCCTGAGGTTGACAGTCACCAGACTAAGATACTTGTTGTTGTTGTTGTTGTTGTTGTCATGTGCCTTCAAGTCCTTTCTGACTTACAGTGACTGTATGTCAACATTAGCACAAGATTTTCTTGATGAAATTTATTCTGAGGAAGTTTGCAGTGGTTTTCCTCTGAGGCTGAGAGAGTGTGACTAGCCCAAGGTTACCCAGTAGGTTTGCGTGGCTAAGCAGGGATTCAGCCCTTGTCTCCCAGTGTCCTGGTCCAACACTCAAACCACTACACTACACTGATTGTTCACATTGTCTAACGCATTCTTGAAAAGTGGGTATACCTTGTGTTTTCGAACATTCTCAAAATGAATTTGACATAGTGAGGGAGATATGGAAATGGAAATGTCTGCTCTTTTAATGAGTTGAAACTGGAGGAAAATAGGTTGGTACTGAATAGATTTTCAATTATTTCCTGGACAGATTCAGAGGTAACAGGAAAACTCAAGATAATTGTAGCTGAAATGTTTAAGCTAGAATATTTTTTTTGTAAAGATGTGCCTTTTGAATTATTGAATTATTCCTGTTTCACTTTTCAAAGCAAGATCATTGCTTTGAGAAATAACGTATGAAGTACTTTTACAGCAATGGTTTTCTTTTACTGCAAAAACAGTTTAAGTTAAATGGTGTCTGGCAACAAAGCAGCTCCTTTCTGGAATGCTTAAGGGAAAGCATTTTTCATTGTCTTGGAAGACAGAAAGCATTTGTGTCTGCATATCTCTTTTTTGTTTTTTCCTAGCAGGTAAGATTATTAAGTACTGCAAGATTTGATATTGGTCAGTACTCTTTTGAATATTCAGACAATGAGATGGTGTCCCAGTTCAGATGTCACATTCCAATCTTTCAAATGATGATCTTAGAAAATCAGAAGAATGTTGCAGGCTCTCATACTTCCTGCTACACACTAATCACCTTCTTCATTTCCAAATTTTCCATAGCAAAAGTTTATTGTAAAGTTTACATGGGGCAAACATGGTTTTCTGTTGCAGCCTGTTAACATGCTTGTTAATAAGTGTGTGCATGCATACATGGTACTTGGGAGATAGGCAGTAGCCCCCAAATCTAGTTTGAATTTTGGCTTCAGTTCTGTAGTTGCCTGATTCAGGTGTCACAGCAAACTATTGGGAAAACTCTGAAAAGGGGTGAAGGATTCTATGTGTGCAGGATGCAGAAGTGGAAAGGAATTTGGATTGAAACCTATCTTAATACAATGCTCTCTTGAGACATGTGTGTCTAAACGTGTCTGTAGACTGACTGAGGAATAAGCCCTTGCAGAAAATTACTGAGTGGAGTAATGTAGCTCACATGTGTAGCTCTAAGATAAATGTTTCTCATGCCAACCTGTTTTTATTTTGTTGGAGGATATTCTGCTGTCTCTCCGATAACTGGCCCAGACAAGCACGATTCAGCTGAAGCACAAAGGAGCCAAGCACCATTCTAACTGTTTAGTATATTAGTGTAATATACAGACGTCTTACTAAAATAAAGAATAATGGTGACAGTATCAGAACTATTTTAAAAAGAGTAAAATTAAAAGCTGATACACAAAGGAAAGTGAGGAGTTCTGAGTGGGCCGTGCCGCTGCGTCCTCTGACTTTTGATTAGCACCTGGCTAGGAAGCTCATGAATTTATGAGAAATGAAGAAATGATTTCCAAAATTTAAGAGAGGAAAGGAAGTCTGGAGATAAGGGGGAAAACCTATCAGAGCTACCACCACCACCACCATCACCTGTCTTTTGCTTTTTATACACAAAGATTGATAAGCTTCTAAGTGGTTTGTAAAGTGGGATTTGTCCTGAACACAAGGCAGCAAGTGCCTGAAGCAGCAGGTTGTTGGTGTGAGAAGCTATTGAGTAGTCAGTCCCATCCGGGTCAGTCAGGGGTTGTCTGAGCAAGATGACAGAAGAAGCACAAGGGTAGTCTGGAAGTTCTATCAGCAGGTGAGAAATCCAGGTACATGAACCAGCAAAGAGTAAACAGAATAGTCCAAAATGTAGCCAGTCCAATGTCAAGACAAAACAGGAGTATGAGAGTATACTGCCAGTCAACCAGATAAGACAGTTGTCAGCACTAAGGCTAAGAAAGCACTGCCAGGATATTTATCAGCAGCTTTTCTATGGCCATTGTTGCCTCATTAGTGCCTAATTAAGTCAGCATTTGTTATTTAGCTGGTGCTGGGCTGGGCATGGTGTTTTTTTCTTTGTCTCTCAACAAAGGATGAAAGAGTATCATCTTCACCGTCTGCAGCCTCTGCCAAGTCTTGCTGGGGAGCAGGATCCCCTACTCCAGCCCTGATCTCCTTGGACTTAGAGAGAACTGCAGCTTCTTGGTAATCTGCCTCCTCTTCCTCCTCGTCTGAGTCCTCCATGACAGCCAGTGTGGTGTAGCAATTTGAACATTGGGCCGTGATTCTGGAAACCAGGCTTTGAATCCCTGCTTGGTCATGGAGATGCACTGGGTGACTTCAGCCTAATCTGTTCTGAACAAATCTTACTAAGAAAACCCTGTGGTTCACTTTAGGGTTGTAAATCAGAAATGACTTGAAGGCACACAACAACAATAGTATTATCCTTTTTCTGCAGTGGCGTAACAAGAGTTTTTGCCACCGGGGGCAAAAGAGCCCCTTCTCCCGCACGTGTACCCAATTTCCCTTTCCTGGATTCGGGGGCCAGCTGTCCCTCCCTCCACTTGGCAAGCCCCACAATGCTCTTGCCTTACTGGGACAACTGAGCTGCAGTTCCCTTCTGGTTGCTCCAGACCAGAAGATGGATGACCGCCTGGGCAGTTCGGCCAGTGGCTTGAGGTACCTCCAGATGGCTGCCAGGTTAAAATACATCCCTGTGGCAGTGGCAGCCAGTCTGTTCAGCGGGGACAGAGCAGTGAGGAGGTTGCTGGTGGCAGCAGTGGAAGCAGCGGCCACGAGTCAGCCGAGGATGTCGTTGATGCTGTGAGGGATGCCAACTCCTAGTGCCATCCAATGGCATGAAGTGCCAGCCAACAATCAGCCAGTCACCCCAAGCCTGGGTGCATGGCTCTACCATGCAAGCCAGGAGAGGGCTTTATGAAAGGCTTGTTTGAAAGGGGCGGGTTGCTTGTTTTGCTCACTGCAAGGTGAGAGCGAAAGAGTGTGTGGGTGGCCAAATGCGCCTTGGACCAGAGGAGGCACTTGTGGTCGCCTAAGCTTTGCTGAGGGAAACTGTGCTGCTGCTTGTCATCTCCTCAGAAAGACCAAGGTGGCAGCAACTCCCGCTTCCCTTGGTGGGAAGGAAGGGGTCACTTTTTGCAATAAGCAGAGGACAGCTTTTCTGCCTGCTAGGTTGCCTTGAAGGGGGAGTATGGGGAGTCCAAAAGGTGTGTAGTTTTGCTCCCCTCCCCATTCTTTTGACACACAGCCAGTTGCTGCGACCCCTGGGGTGGCGACCCCTGAAAAGTGCCACCAGGGGTACACTGCCCCTCCGCCCCCTAAATATGCCACTGCTTTTGTGACATGAAATGCACATGTTGGAAGCAGCCCTGTGTCTTCAAAGACAAATCTGTTCTGATCCCTTACAATGCAGGGTTAAATGAGACACGCTTAAAGCACTAAATGGGAAGGGCCAGATGTCCCCACCCACTGCTCTTACCCTCAGTGTGTCCCCTGAAGTTTCCTTTTCCACTCACCCATGCACTAATGATCAAAATGAGCCTGGTTGGGGGCAGGAGAGGTTTAATGAGAGATATGAGTAAAGACATGATTCCCCTCCAACTAATTCCTGAGGCTGTATAAATAAAACAAAGAAACTTTATATTTCTAGCTTCCTGGACATAGCAAAGTTAGTTGTTTTTTTAAATGAAATGACTCCTTTTTTATTATCTTTAATTGGGTCTCTGTATGGGGATTACAGATACAGCTGCAATTACCAGTACCTATTTCCATGGATCCTCTCTTCTCACCTTCAAATATTTTCTCAAAACAAGTGTCCAACTTGGCTTTATTTATACTGAGAAAATGAATTCTTTTCTTTCTGGTTGTTTCCCCCCCCACTTAAATTGGAAGTGATTTTATAGTATCTTGGAAGTGGAAATGGAAATCAACTTGCTCTTGTACATTCCAGACTCATTAAGGAGCCCATTAACAGGAGACAATTTGCCCATATTTTTGGAGCAAAGCCCAGTGAATTATAATTGTGCTAATGTTATTTTTATATTGTTTTAAATGCCTCTCTCAGCATTTGCAGTCCTGATGCAGCAATATACTACATAGCTGGCGAGGTTTCTAGAGGAGAAATAACATTTTATTTTTTTAAAAAGTCAACATGAACTACCCATATTGAGCTATTGCTGCTTTTTTTTTCTGTCAAAATAACTGAAGATTGATGTGACATTCTTTGATGGTGCTGCTGCAGTATATTTTGTCAGGCTCCAGCTTCGTGTGTGTGTTTTTTAAATGATCTTTGAATTCATATCCTAAAATGATTAAACACTTCAAAGGCATGTGGAGCACAGTGGCAACTTTAAACAAGTTACCTCCCCAGTGGTTTACTGGCTGGTGGTTCTGAAGAGTTAAAAAGTAACTTTTCCAAGCTCTGAGCACAATTGTATTCACCTTTTTTTGCAACGTTTTCAGTGGCGCCTACTGACTCAAAAATGTATAGAGAATTACAATCCTAAATGCAATCTTCAATTGTACTAATTGTAGATATGAATTAATAGCATAAATGTATTTATTGTAACATACTCTGCTATGACATTTTTCAGCAAACTGAGAACATTACAGTGAAATATACAACATGAAGAATATAAAATTAAAATGATAATTTAATGTATGGCCTTCCTAAGCAGGCAATCAGTCCAAGGAATGAAAGTTTTCCATTGACACCAGCCATTCAATTTTTTTAACTGTAAATTATTTTGTTTTCAGACACCATTACTCTTCTCTCATCCAGCTCTCAGATTAGCTTATAACTATGGGAGAAGCTCCAAACAGTCAAAGTACTACAGATGATTTCTCCCATTCAAGCTGACAGTCTTTTGCATGTGACCTACTTTGTACTGATTATACTAAGGTAGAGATCAATACTATATCACTTTTTCTGTTTGCTAGAGTGGGAAATGTAACAGTCATACAGAACAAAGAGAAGACAAACATGAAAAGAAGAAAAGGGCAATCTGAAAGATTAGGAATTACACTGGCAAGGTTGAGCAGAGGGTTTTTAGTGATTCAATGACAAGGGAATCTTTCTTTCTTTCTTTCTTTCTTTCTTTCTTTCTTTCTTTCTTTCTTTCTTTGTGAGCACATGTCTTCTAGAGTAGTGCTGCTGAGTGTATAAAATGAGGGACTGGCAATCTTTTTCACTTGACTATCCCAGAGGCTGGTATCTTATTTGCCCCCACTGGCTACAACTGTTTCATTCATTCTTGGAAACTTGCCATGGACTGGCACCAGTCCATTGTTCACCACTCAGAGTAACATTGCTTTGGAGTTCTTTTTTTAAATGGTGTCACCAATTCTTTTAACCATATTTCCGTGAGATAGAAGATGCTTCCTCTCTCTGAACATAGCTAGGGAGTGACCTTCTCCTCCTCCTCCTCCTCCTCCTCCTCATGTAACTGTATGTCAGAGTGTGGGAATGAAACATTAGAAGTTGGAGTTCAAGACTTTCTAGTGGCTTGGCCTTCTGACCAGCTTAGTTGCACTTTGCTTTGAATGGGCTTGAAAAACCATTAAGTCAAGGGCTAACCTAATGAGTTCTAATGTTTTCTTTTACGGGTAAACTAAAATACACATAGCAACTTCCTGACTGGGCAACTTCTGGTTATCAGGGGCATAGAGACATCGCCAGCAGAGCAAAGACCACTGCCAAATCACCATATTTGCCACCTGAAAGAGCAAAGAGCATTCTTTTTCTATTAAAAGTGGCCTTTTGTCCTTTTTTTTGTCCTTTGAAGGGAATGTGAACCTTGTTTCAGCAGATAATAGCTACCTTGAAAGAGAAGATGACGCTTTTTGCACTGCTGTAGCAACAGGGGACTGGAGGGGGGAACTGCAGAACTAGACAATGTGGCAGCATCTGGCCTACAGGCCACTTTTTCCCAGCCCTGGCATACTTGTTTGTGCTACATGTTAATTAAACTTTGAAGAAAATTGTGGCTTTTAGGGATATAACCAGTTCCTCAAAGCCCAAAGTCCCCTTTCCAGTTTAATGAACAACACATTACTTTGTTCATGATTTTTAAAGGTCCCTATGCCCCCCCATGGCTTTAATCTATCACATTGTGAGGCATTAGACAGGCTTAAAATTACATAATCTCACTGAGTGTAAATTGAGCTCCTGAATATACCTCTTCGTCCCTGCCAAGTGTTGAAGTGCTTAGTGGTGGTCAAGAGGAAGTGCAGTTCTGAGCAAATGTGGACAAAAGAAGAAATATCTGATAAGTAGCTTGTGAGTGAGTTCATTCACTTTTCCAGTCATCATTCTAATCCATTCTGCAAAAGTAAAGATGGAAATAAAATCGGCATAATCTGTTGCACTCATATCCTTGTTGGCAGGTTTCCCAGAGGTAACACTTGGGTGCTGTGTGAGCTGAATACAGAACTCAATGGGCCTTTGGTCTCATCCAACATGGCCCTTTTTCTGTTCTCCTGTTCCATCTTTGGCATCCAGCCCACTGAAACTGAAAGGTAATCTTTCAGTAATGGAGTGAGATAGTCAAAAGTACATGAATCTGTTACTTGGCAACTTAGGTTTTAAAACTGCAGTGCCTATGACTGCAACAGCATTAAAAGAAGATTTCTAGGAGAGGGATGAACACTGCACGTCGCCACATCCGAATTTTCTGAAAATGCTTCTTCCTTTCAACAAAGTACAGGTTTTCTTTTCTTCCCTTTCCCTTTCCCTTTCCCTTTCCCTTTCCCTTTCCCTTTCCCTTCTCTCTCTCTCTCTCTCTCTCTCTCTCTCTCTCTCTTTCTTTCTTTCTTTCTTTCTTTCTTTCTTTCTTTCTTTCTTGTATTGGCTTATTTACAGCTGTGCTGGATCCAGTTAATAGCATTAAACCAGCCTTTATCAAGCAGATTTTTTTGGACTATGCCATCTGCTATTTTCAGCCAGCACAATGGGAGATACAGTCTAGAGGGCACAGGGTTGGGAAAGGCTACACTTAACTCAGTTGTGGTGTTAATAATCGGTTCTCCTTTAATTGCATAATCCATTGTTAATTCAATCTAAAACAGATCAATATCAGTGAGCTATGAAGTACATGGAGTGAGTGGCAAGCTCCTGGGATATACTAGCTTGTTCAATTAGCATTTTATTGACGGCAAGAAGAATGGCTTGGCCTGAAAGAATTAATTACTAATGGGAAATGTAAAGATATGTGAAAGAAAGACTGAGTGTGTATAAACGTAGCTGTGTGCGTATCCATATTAGCACATGAGCCACAATGTTAGCTGTCTCTGGAGAGCAAAGAGAAGATGGCAAGAAACAATGCATCTTGTGTGCATATACTTGCCTTGAGTGCTCTGCTAGTGATTCATTACTTACAGGTAATGTAGTTTTAAAAGCATGACAAAAAGGAAAGGAAATATATTATATACAGGAACAACAACAACTTCACAAATACTTCATTTATGTTCTCTCCCCCGCCCCTTGCTTGTCACGTTGGCAAACCTTGATCATTAAGTACTTATTTTTTCTTCAAAGAGTTCCCTGCAGTTCTGTCCCTGGAGAATGAATATCAAGCATGTTCTTAAAATTATGCTAGGTGCATCTCTCTTGAGAGGCGAGTAAGATTATTTGTTTCAGAAATATTTTTATGTCAGACAACATTAAGTCTGAAAAGCACTTCAGAGGTCTTCAGTTGGTATCATGATCTGTAAACTAATTAGGATGCCAATGTTTACAGCTAGATTTTAAGTAGGTTAACTCATTTTCCACTTCTAAGTGTTCAATACAACGTACTGCCAAGCACAAAGGACTGCAGCTCTAGTGAAATAATTATTTGGATTAATTGATTAAAATCTGCTTGATTACCTAAAAATGTACTTCCAATTAAATAAGAATAATTTTGTTTTCAGAACAGGTTTTTAATATGTGTACTTATACCAATATGGAATTTGGGATAATTTTGCTGCATAGCAAATGCTTGGGGATCAGTCTGTTGTCTATTGTGAGTGCAGCTAGTGCCTACTCTTGCTTCTTTCACTGGATCAAAAAATATGGGTCTGCTCTGCCCTAAAGACAAAAACACATTCAACATATTGTTAGGTCCAGATAATTTGTACCAGCTTCTCCCTTCTTCTTGATCGTGTTTGTGGATGATGGAAAGGAGGGTTTCCCTCTGAAGGGTTTGAAACTCAGGCAGGTTTGAATGGGAAAATATGGGTCTTTCAGATAACCTGGAACTGAACTCCATTCCTATGGAGTGGCAATAAATGCAGCGAAGAAGACCTTCTTCTCTGCACGTATTGCGTCTGCGATTTCTCGTCCAGCAGAGCTGTTTAGGGTGGTAAGGGATCTGACTCAGATACCCACTCCCCTGAACTCGTTGTTAGAACCTAACGTAGCTTGCTGTGACACCTTGAATAATCATTTCGCAGATAAAATCTCTCAGATAAGAGCCGATTTGGATGCCGGTGTTATAGCAGAGGTCACAAATGGAGCGTCCAGCAACCCCGTGAACAAGATTATACTGGATCAGTTCCAGTCAGTGAGTACCGAGGACGTAGACAAGCTCCTTGGAAAGGTAAGAAGGACAACTTGCCCTCTTGATCCCTGCCCTTCATGGCTGGTCGTCCAGGGAGGAGTTGCAATTAAGACGTACTTAAGACATATTATTAATGCATCCTTCAGGGAGGGCAATTTTCCAGCTTGTTTAAAAGAAGCGATTATACGACCGCTTCTAAAAAAGCCCTCCCTAGATCCCCTGGATATGAATAATTACAGACCAGTCTCCCATCTTCCATTTTTAAGCAAGGTGATCAAGAGGGCTGTTGCCCTTCAGCTCCAAGCTGTCTTGGATGAAACAGATTATCTAGATCCATTTCAAACTGGCTTCAGGGCAGGATATGGAGTTGAGACTGCCATGGTCGCCTTAGTGGATGATCTACGCCTAGGTATCGACAGGGGAAGTGTGACCCTGCTGGTACTCCTGGACCTCTCAGCGGCTTTCGATACCATAGACCACAGTATCCTTCTGGAACGCCTGAGAGGGCTGGGGATCGGAGGCACTGCACTTAAGTGGTTCCGGTCCTATCTCTCAGGTAGATACCAGATGGTGATGCTTGGGGACAGCTGCTCCTCGAAAAAGGAGCTTAAATCTGGCGTCCCTCAGGGCGCCGTCCTGTCCCCAATGCTATTTAACATCTACATGAAACCGCTGGGAGAGATCATCAGGAGGCATGGAGCAAGGTGCTATCAGTATGCTGATGACACCCAGATATATCTCTCCATGCCTCGGATAACAGCATCAACTAAGGATGGCATCTCACCTCTAAATGAATGCCTAGAAGCAGTAATGGACAGGATGAGGAAAAACAGACTGAAGCTGAATCCAGATAAGACGGAGGTACTTGCTGTTAGGGGCCCCAGCCCAGGTATAGAGGTTTGTCAACCAGTTCTAGACGGGGTCACACTTCCCCTGAAAGACTGTGTCCGCAGCTTGGGAGTGCTCCTGGACTCGCCACTTCAGATGACAGCTCAAATTGATGCGGCAGCCAGGAGTGCCTGCTATCAGCTTCGGCTGATACGCCAGCTGCGCCCCTTCCTGGACTTGGAACACCTAAAAACAGTGGTACATGCGCTGGTAACTTCACGGCTTGACTTCTGTAATGCGCTCTACATAGGGCTACCCATGTGCTTAGTCCGGAAACTTCAATTAATTCAGAATATGGCAGCCAGGTTGGTCACCGGAACATCTAAAAGTGACCACATAACACGAATTCTGAAGTCTTTACACTGGCTGCCTATTCGTTTCCGGGCACAGTACAAGGTGTTGGTTTTTACCTTTAAAGCCCTTCATGGCTTGGGGCCAGCCTACCTGCGGGATCGCCTTCTCCCATACAATCCGCCCCGCACACTAAGGTCCTCTGGGAGGAATTTACTGCAGCCAATCAGAACTAGGTTGGCTGCGGTTACCCAGAGGACCTTTTCTTCTGTCGCTCCCAAGTTACGGAATGGCCTTCCGGAGGAGACCCGGCACGTTACCAGTCTTGACTGCTTTAAAAAAGCAGTCAAGACCGTTCTCTTCCGACAGGCCTTCCCAGATTATTGTTCCACCGCCTCTCATCATTGTCTTCTGTGTTAATCTTGTTTTTAATTTGTTTTAATTAACTAATATGTTTTAGGGGGATAGAAGGGTTGGAGGGTGGGGAGGATAGGGTGCGTTTTAATGTTTTAATGTTTTTATATATTTTTGTAATGCCGCCTCGATCCATTGGGAGAGGCGGGATAGAAATAAATTTTATTATTATTATTATTATTATTATGAACCCTATAGGGCTTTATAGCTCATAACTGACACTTTGAATTGTGCCTGGAAAGCAGCCCTGTGTAGCTGTTGCAATAAATGAGTCCCTATAATCAGTCTTAGGCAATTTCCGCATGGGGTTTTTTAAACGGGGCAGAGTGTCCTCCAGGGAGGATGTCTGCACCTGGGACCGGACTGGGTTGGACCTACTGAATGTAGATCCACAGTCCAGCCTGCTCCCGAACGACCTCAAGTGGTCGTCCAGCATGCTTTTGAAAGACTGCTAAAAACAGGTCTTTCAAAAGCATGGAGTGCGCCACTGCGAGCCTGCTCCCATATGCAGATTCACAGGCTCACATTGGTGCGAGCCTGCAATCTGCCCTGGGGTGGGATTTAGGCTGGTGAGCTTCAGTGGTTAGGGTTGAGACCCTCAACCAACCGGAAGCGGCCATTTTCGTCCCTGGAGCAATGCGGAGCGGCGGCCATGAACTGCTCCGGAGAAGCGTGAACCAGACCGGGGAGCCCAAAAGTCCGGTGAGTAGCGTCACGAGGCGATTCCCTCACCCCATGCGGAAATGACCTGAGTTAACAGTCCGGTTGCAACTATTGGGAGCAGCTGAAGTTTCTAAAAACTCTTGAAAGACAGTCCCATGTAGAGTATGTTACTGTAAACCAAATGGGATGAAACTAAGGTATGTGTCACTGATTTTTTATAAAAACTGTAAAACACATTTTTGCCAAAAAACTGCTATGTAGATTATTATGGTGATGTAAAATATTGCTTGCATATGATTTTGAATGTGGAGATAAGATAAATTTAAATTTAGCATAAAGCATTTAAATACACACTTAAATTTTCTTTTGGAGATTTCATGAGCTGAATACTAGTTTAAATTGGCATGGTTTAACGTTGCATGTTTTAAGCAGGGAGGGGAATGAATCTCTATATCAGAGTGCTTTTGAGCATCATATAATTAACTGTCTAATATACTGTGCCATTTATGCTGTTGAACAAGGGTAATGTTTCTCTCAGCTGTGGTGTCTCTCAATTCCAGCTATCTGGTAACAGACATGGAATTCAATAGGAGCCAGAAGTACTTGACACCATGCAGGACTGGAACTTTTGAGCTGGTGGAAACAACGTCTGTGCCATGATGTGCCATTGTACCATTGCTTCAGAAAATAAAAGTTCTGCCCTAGATGTAATAAATCGCAAATGCTCTAGTCAAGGCAAGCTTCGTATATTGACAAATAACAGTCAAGCATTTTTCTGAAGCTTCTCAATTCTGTTTAACATTCACTAGCTGTGTTATCATGAGCTTTACATGCAGAGCTGTTTGTATTCTGAGTAAATCATACTGAAGCAAGGTGATAATGGTAGCAGTTACTTAAGTGCAGTATGGCAGTATTACAAGGAATGTGTTTCTTATTTGTTGTGTGGTAAGAGCAGCTGAAATGTACTGGGCAACTACTGCTGTTCTCTCTTCCTCTTCCCCTAGCATTGGAATACTGGCTTGTGTTACATATATAGACAGGCTCTACATTTGCAAGTTTCACTTTTGCAGATTTGATTATTCATGGATTATTTGCTGTTACTTCTGCTGCCTCCCTATGCTATTGTTTAGGGTCTGCAAACCTCATGAGACTGAGAAACTGTGAACAAGGCTTGTAAGTCCTTGTTAAAAATAGTGTGGAACAGCAGTGGAGGTGGCAGTAAGCCCCACCAGCCACCCACTTCTGCCTTGTGAAGGAACCCTGATGCCTCAGAGAATCCATGGTGGGTTGATTAATGGTGACCGTACTTTTTGTGTGTGTTAAATATGATTTGGGAGGGCCTAGAATTATTCAGGTTTTCCACTTTCATGGGGGTCCTCTGCCGCTAACCCTAGCAAATGTGGAGGGATTATTGTAATGATATGCAGGGCTACCTCTGTATTTTATCTGTTGGTACAAATCTTTACCTGGTTCTCTGAGATTTTAGAATCTTGGTCAAGTATTGGTGCTTGCTGCTGGAGGTGTTTATGTAATCTCTGTGTGAATTTCTAAAATGCATGATACTTTTTAATTACTTTACTGCAAAAAGATGTCTTTCAAATTCCAAATGGTCCACCCTTACAGAATAAATCTCTGTTTTTTTGGTATTTGGAATGTTACACACATTATTTTCCAAGATGATCTGTCTATGCTGGTCTCTGGATCATTGAGAATATGAGATGCCTTGGAAACTGTGAAGAGTAAAGTCCTACCCTCTTTGTCTAGGAACCACCTGTCAAGACTTCAGAGTTGTTTTGGGACATTTGGCTTTATGAGGGGAAGAACAAGATACTTCCTTCCTCCACCCCACCATTCCTTGTATAAAGGCTGTCCAGATTTGAAGGCAGATTTTCTGTACTGAGAGCCTCCATGGTAATTGAAAGCAGCCATTTAATTTATGGGATGCAGTGAAGGCCACATGATGCACATTGGCATTCTGTCTGGGAAATGGAGACTTGTATTTGGACAGAAGCTGACTGATGTCTGTGAGAAATGTGGAAATCCTCCCAACCGGTACTCAAAACTTTATCTGAAATACTTTTTTTTTTCCTTCATCTTATTCTCTTTTCCTGGAAGGATGAACAGTGAAGGAAATGGGTGCAGGAGAGAGAAAAAGAGCAGAAAGCACCTTTCATTTTGTGTGTTGGAGGCATATCAGCCAGTGCACGAAGAGCTGGATGGTGGTATAATAACTTTCCATGTATGTTGTGCTGAATTTAACCCATATCCATTAGGAATGGAGAGCAAATTATGGCAGTTCCCAATTCCCATTAGGGCTCAAATGTAGGCAAGGGCATAGTTATCTAGATGAGTCTTAAAGCATCTTACTACTTTGGGTTATGGCAGCTGTGATAACCTAATTCTGTTTTGAAAATGGGACAGAGTTCAGTTAACTCATTACCCTCACTGTCCTATTGACTAGTTTTTGTACCCCTTTGGCTTTGAATTCAATAAAATCAGACATCCAAGTGCTGTTTGTCTGCTGGTGCTGAAACAAAAGACTTTGCTGCCTGCTTTTGAATTTTGTGATTGTTTATTTGCTGATATTAGATCAGCGTTTTGATATGAAATTATCCTTTTTCCCCACATACATTTTAAACTCAAAGGTGAAATCTTAAAATATGGAAGTACTCCTCTCATGAGTTAAATTAAAGTTTTCTGAATTAAGATGAGCATACTTTTCAACTTGATGGATATAGCTCCTGAACGAATTTCTGAAGCTGTTTGAGGTTGTAGAACATAAATGTAATAGACTGGTCCAGACTAAGTTAATAATTTCATGGTCTCATTAAATAGTTAACTACGTGGTTAACAAGCCCAGTCAATTTAAATTAGGACTGATATGGTCTAGGTACAGCCCAACATCATCTTTTAAGGCAGGGATGAGGAGCTGCATGGAAGACAGGGCCTGCTCCTTTGCAGATGATTCCCTTCCTCTTAGCCACACTGGACATGCCCTTAAAACAGTGTCATGTATGGTTGCCATCTTCCCCATTTTTGGCCACTTTGGTGGTGTTTTGGGGGATAGGTTTGGGAGGTCTGGTAAGTAAAACCGTTGCATGCGTATGTGCTTTTGGGACATTTAGAAGGGAAAAATCACCTGAAAATTATCTCTTTTAAAATATTTTTTAAAGTATTTGTAGGGGCTCAGCAACTACCAATGGACTTTGGACTACCTTTTCTCCACTCCTGTTTTAAGGGCATGTTTTCACAATCAGGAATTGACAGCTGATTATTCTGAGATACTAACAGTTCTTTGTATGGACAAGGAGTGGTAGAGGACCTTGGGCTGATCATTGAGTTCACTGTGGGCCTTAAAGAATTTCTAATTGGTCCTCTATCCAGTGAAATGAGAGAGTTGAAGCCAAACCTTCAGATCTTTACAGAAGTGGCCAACAGGCTTTTCCCCCTATTATTTCAGAATCTTATTGTCTCGTTGATCACACAGACAAACTGGCAGCTGTAGTGATATTTGGGAATTGCTGTTCAAGAACATCTTTCTATGTAACAGTTTCCAAAGGGGAAGCCGTGTTGCTTGTTGCAGCAAAAATAGACTTCTGTGGCAGCTATAAGTACTGTGTTAGTCTTTAATGTGCCAGGGATTTCTTTTGTTGTTTTCGTTGTGTAGCTCATAATATAGAAGTGTTTGTGGTGTCAAATTATGTTTGTTAAAATGTAGTTTAAATAAAGAATCTATGTTTCTATGAACATATTTACTGATTTGGGTGTCCCATCTTATGCCTGTATCTCTTTACTGAAAGCTAATTTTTTATCAGAGTTCATAATTAAAAATGGATATTTTAAGCCTCAAAAACATTATAATTTAAATGCAATGCCAATCTGATAGCACCAGGGACTTAGACAATAGTAATACTGTGGAAAAGCTCTGTGTGGCATGTTGTGTTTGGCTTCTGCTGGTAGCTTTTTTTGGTTTAGGTTAGAGGTAGGAAGTTCAGGGTTGAAAATGATCCGTGGAGCTGCATTCCAAGCCTTTCCAGATAAATTTTGTGTGAAAAACACTGTAATTGGGTCAATAAATGTCAGTTTAAAGTTATGACATTAATTTGTATCCACTTGAAAGTCATGAGATTTTGAATAATCATGCTTGGGAATTTGTATCTTCTGGTTGACCAAATAAAGAATAGCCTGCACGGACATGAGGGAAAGGAACTGTTTCTCTTTTCATTCTGGTAGAATTGATAGCTCTGATTAAGAAGACTGGATTCTGTTTAAAAACATGTTGGGTCTCTCCTTTCACCTCTTTGACTTATTCACATGGTGTTTTTGTTTTATTCTGTTATATATTGTTCCTTTTTCTTTATAATAATAAAAAATTTTTTAAAAAAAGAACTGTTTCAAATTATCCCCTCTTGTGTCAGAATCTGATCATTCAAGATGCACTGATTCCATTCTGGTACCTTATAGAACAGATTCCTAAATGCAGACATTTAATTGAAAACTGCTTCAAAGGGCAGTGTGTGTGGATAGTGTCCTTATAAGGTTTAGAAACTAGGTGGTTGTGGACCTAGTTGTATTTGAATAGATTTGGGAGTTTCCTGTTTTTCTTTATTGAGGGTTGGAGAACAGAGCATAAAAGTTCTTGGCTAGCTTCCTGATCTGTGTGTCCTTCAAGTCCTCTGTGACAGGAATAGTTCATCCAGGAAGTTGTATGATATAAGGATGTAAAAGAAAGAATGGTTTACTACAGGTATGGTGAATTTTTGGCCTTTCATATTGCTAAATAACTACTCACATAATCCTCCACAATTGGCTAAGCTGATGGGAACTGGAGTTCAGCATCATCAAGAGTCTTTATTGCAAACAAGTATCTAAAGTGTGTTGTCTTAATTTTATTACCAGACTTAGAAGGTATAATACATTGAAGTAGTTTGCAGAAAGACTAAGCAATTCAGAATTAATATATTTCTATGAGTGGAATGGCAGGAAGTAGTTGGTTATGGTACCTTCTAAAAGTTAAAAGGTATGGAAATTGTGCCTTCTAAGGGTTAAGAGATGGGAAAACCTCACCTTATCAATTGAAGTAATTTTTGTTGATCCAAACAGAAATGTGTACAAATAGCCTTTTGGCCAAGAGTAGCTACAGTACTGTTTTATCTTTCTTTTACACCTGTCAAGGTTTATTAGATATTTTTTTCTTTACTGTGACATAATACAGCATCAACAAGTTGTCAGATGTTGTGTAAAATAGATAAACCACACATGTGTTTACAGTGCACAATTGATGGACAGCAGAATCAGGAAACTGATGGTAGAACAGTGTAGATGAGGCAAGAAAGTCAGGGCCAAACTAAACATGCTGCTTGTCATGTGTATGATAAGTAACTGATAGTGGGAAAGTAGAGGGCCATTCATGCTACATAATTATAGCACTGTGATTCTACTTTAATTCCCATGGCAACTTTCTATTCAGTTTTAAGATGCTTAGATTACATACCCTCTAGCATAGCACAGATGAAAACCTGGACATTTGTGTAACTCTGAGAATGCTGTAATTCCCAGAGGACCTCTCTCAAGAAAAGCCCCTCTGAACTGCCTGGGCTCTGCCCTTCCTCTGCTTTTTACAAGGTGTATTTATTCCTTTTGCTTACTCCAAGAAGCAGGTTGCAGCCATACTGTGTGGGATGTTCTGTTCCAGATCTCACAGAGGGTGCAGCAGTTTGCTTTTGCCAGAACTTACTGGGAAAAACAAGACTCCACTGCCTCTTCTTCTCTCCCTCCTGTTGAGTTGATTAGCTGCAAACTAGGCACTGAAGAAAGAAATCCGATGGTACTGCTGGTGTTATATTGCATTTTGACAGTGGATTATAGATTTGAGCCTTATTAGTCATTACTATGATTTTATTTATTTCTTTTTAATACATATATATATTTATCAGTTTTTACACAAAATAACATAAACTCCAGCTAATATTTTTAACATAAACTCAAATTAAAACACTATATTGAAACAATAAACTAACCCCCCCACTAAACGCTAACTCACTAGAATATTAATTTACAGACTAAACACTAATATACTGACAAAAGGACTCTGACTCTCCTCCAACCAAGCTGTAATGAAAAAGAGAAAATAAGAAAAGACAGAAAAAATATTATTCTACTATTACAAGTCCACATAAACAAACTACTAATAATCATATCCACAAATTATTGGATCATTTGATTTCTTGTTGTTCAAAAAGTCCATAGAGAGTTTCTCATTTAAAAAAACAAAAAAACAAACTTCAGTTGGCTTATCCTTTAAAACTCATGTTAGTCTGGCCATTTGGGATAGTTCAGCAACCTTAACAATTCAATCTTAATATGCTTTTGTTGCTGAACATCAGGATGAGTTGAAGATGGTAACTCTAGCATTCTGCATTCTAGGGAAATATCTGTTTTGAAGTTAACATTCTTTGGCAAGAGCGGGCATGTGACTTAACCCCATGGAAATCTCTTGCGCGCTTGGCTTGCTTGTTCCTGTATGACTGATGGATTGTTCACTTTGTGTAAAACAAGTGGGCCCATGTGGAAGTGCATGCTGAAAGGTAATGCCATGTAAGAAACAAGGAGTACAGAAAGCGATGCAAGCGAATGTTTTGAGGGAAAAAATGTATGTCTGTGAAAAAGAGTTGTAAATGCTTTATATGACACACCCTGTTCAAGGTGCCTGATCTTTACATAGTTCAGAATACCCTAACAAACATGGACTAACTGGCTGAAGGAATCTGGGAGTTGTAGTCCAAAAAAGATAATGTTCCCAAGCTTTGAGAGTGATGTCAACTGAATTGCACATGAAACTTCAGTAGTCCTGTGAGCTGAAGTCCAAAACACCTGGACGGCCAGAGTCTGAGAAGTACTGCACTAGACAATTATGGAAATTCATACCAGAACATGTGTATCAGATGACTGATTCAATTAGGCCATTGATAGGGCCAATTATCTCATGTGAGAGAGTGAGAATCATGCAATTCTGGGCCTTATTCTACAAGTTGGATATGATTATCACAAGACAGTAGGGTTGCCAGTTCGAGATCATCCCAGGTCCTAAAATTTCTGGTCCAAAACCTGAGACCTAATGACAGCCTCCGGTGATATCATTAAGTATTATGCATTAAGAACCAGCCACAGTTACTCACAACTCATCATTCAAAGACACATACATATGCAAATAGAGAGAGTGAATATATATTCCTGTTTGGAAATTAAGACAGAAATCTGAATGAAAGAGTTTTTTCTTGGATCAAAGCAAAATGAGGGAATTATTCCTTCTCCCTTATCAAGGGAGATTGGATAAGGAATATTCCATACAGACTACTTGCTTCTAGCTAGAAGGCAGATGTGAAGCAGAGGGTGAGTCTGGACAACGCAATGACTAGGAGGGAAGGTAGCTTAAGTAAATATATAGACTCTCCTGGAGAGTTTGCATGTTGCAGCAACAAATAAATTAAGCCATGTAAATTGTAGCCAGCTCTTGCTTCAATAGCTGAACTGGAGATTTGCACCTAGCCTTTTCCTTTTGCCCAGTCCTCCAAAACTAATAACCTATGAAGACTGGACACTCAGGGAAATGCCCTGAAATCTGTCAAGCCTAAAAGACAGACTACCATTCACATTGTGAAAGTTGTTTCCTGGTAAGTTAACTGAGAAGACCATTTGGTTTCTTTACACATATCAGCTACTGAATCTAATGTAAGTTGGTCACAAGACCCCTTTTAGGTCTGCAGACAGCTAGGTTTCTAATCAGGGCAAAAGGACAGTTCTCCTGAGGCATGGCAGTCAGAAAGCCAGATATGCTACTGGCATAGCAAGTGTTAGATATAGAGTGAGAATTTCTTTTTAGTTTACTTTTTGCATGAATTTTCCAAAATCTAAAAAATTCTTCATGAATTCAAGTTTTAAAAACAGATAAAACTGAAGTATAGGATAAACAAAAATTCAAAAATTTGCCCATTCAGGTCTAGGGATATGAGGGCTTTTAAAGCTTTGGTTTGAGTGCCTGTGTATTCAGCAATTTTATAGTTGAGTTATTGTTGCCACCTCTTTTTTTCTGAGAGGCCCTCAATTTTTAATACCTCTGTGGCAAGAAAAGTGTAATACAATCATTATTATGCTTGGAGTAATTGTACATATTAGAGTTGGTCTGTACAAATGGGTGAGAAGTTTATTTCATTTGGGTTTTGGCAGTATGAATGAGTGAGACATTTATTTCAGTATAGATTAATCAGGAAAGACAGAAGACAGAAAGACATGGGAACTTTTTTTTTTAAAGAAATGCAGGAGAAAGTACAATTGATATATTCTTTGGTCCCTAGACTCTAAAGATGTAGAGGATAGTTAGCAGACACAGCTTTGTGGAATAGGTTATCTGTGTGGATAAGGGCAGAGTTAAAACTCTTGGAAATACAGATTTGAAGAATCTGCCATATTGTGTGAACAATCTCTCGAATAACGTGCCCTCAATTCCAAAGTTAGATTTCGGTGACAGTCTGGTTTTGTGTTTTTGCAGACTGTATGCAGTAACTGGATTTGCATATCTTCCAGTTGTCGTATTAACATAAATTTCAGCCAGATCAGCAGGTTATTTGAAAGGCAAGTTTATAAATAAGAATCCCCTTCTCTATGTCCAAATGGCAAAAATGCTAGGCAGACTGCACCTGCACCTGCACTTGCACTGGGTTTTGACTGTCTCCTCTGCTCTGTATACAGTGGACACGGCTTTATTTTTCCAGCACCTTAAGAGCAATAGAGCAGTAAATCTCCATTAAATCTCTATTAAATCAAGAAATGTTCCATTCATAGAGTGATTGTTTTCTAGATCTATACAGTAACTCACTTGGGATTAACTCACATTGTATACTGTATCAGAAGCAGAAGGCTGGGATAATGATGGAAATAAGAAAGCAAAGACAGGTTATTTGTATAAGCTTCAATGGATGAATGGGGAAAGTATGAGCAAATGACTGACCCAGAGGCAGTACCATGTGTGATGCAGCTTTGTGTCTCTATGGCCATCCTCCCTGATCCAACTCTGTTGAAAATCTGGAGCTCTGCAGGAGATACAGGCTTTAAATATGTACAACACAGCTATACAGTGGATCTTCTTTACCTGCAACCTCCAGATCTGCTATTTTGAGCAACCCTGGAGTGTTGCATCCTGTACCTAAAATAGTGACATGGACATTGCCACCATATAATGGGATGTGAGCTTTCATGATTTCCAGTCTTTATGGGTTCCTGGAATGGAACCCTTGCATATATGGAGGGCCCACTGTACTTAATTTTTTGCAGTTCAAAGAAAAAGGGCAAGGCTCCTTTCATACTACACAGTTACAATGCTGTGATTCCAGTTTAGCTGCCATGGCAACATCGTATGGAATCCTGAATTTGCAGTTTGGTGAAGCATTACAGCTTTCTGGCCGATAATTTTAAATAACTCTGCCTAAACTCAGGATTACATAGGGTTTTGCTGTGGCAGTTAAAGTAGAATCATAGCCCTGTAATTGTGTAGCTTGAAATGATGTCTGGTTACCCAAAACTCCTGCTAGATTTAGATTTTTGACTCATAAATACCTGAATAGGCCCTTTAGCTTTAGTTAGCTGTGCTTGACATAAGTGATGGGTGCTATACACCTCCCTCATCCCAAGCTCATGAATCTACAAAATAGCAGGGTGTGCCATGTAGTATGGATGTGAAAAAGTCTCAATGCCATTGTCATTTTCTCCATCACAGCTGTTTTCTTTTCTTGTGCTTTGTTTGTATTGGGTTGCAAGACTCAGGCCCTTTCCACATGCGGGCGAAGAAACGGGGAAAACCACGCTGAAACAGAGCTTACCTGAGTCCGTCGCCATGTGGAGCAGTGCATTTTCGCTGCTCCACACTCCTTGGCGTCCCGCGGCGTCCTGCGGGGCCCAAAATGGCACCTTACGACTGGCAGAGGCTCTCCACCAACCGGAGAAGCTCACCAGCCGGAAAGCTCGCCCCCGGCAGATCTGCAGGCCCGTCCTTGCACGCCCTTGCATGCGCCTGCAAATCCACACCAAGTGCTGCGACGGGGCTGCACGGTCATCCTTTTTAAAGACCACATGAAAAGCATGCGGTGCTGCCACTTCTGGGCGCCCTAGCGTGGATTGGGGTGTGGAACTATGCAAAAGTAGTCCATCCCAATCCACTTTATGGTGTAGACGACCTCCGTCAGAGGTCGCTCTACACCATTTTTAAACCCTCGTGTGGAAAGGGCCTAAGTTTTCTCATGACAACATATCTACATTTTCTATATACATTTTTAATACTATACACATTTATTGACACACTTTCCCTAAGTTATGGGCTTTTAAAAATTTTTTGCATTCTTTCCACATTGACTAAAGTTTGCATTTTAAAAATGGGTGTGTGGTTGTGTGCATTCAAAATGTATTTCAAGGCTCACAAATGTATGAATTTCTGTTGCAAAATGTGTCTGTCTCTCAGTGACATGCAGAAATGGATAAATTTGGACGAAATCTTGAAATTAGTGGCATTCTTTTCCATTTCTACTCCATGCTTTGCCAACAACTTTTATGAAGCTCATGTATATTTGTACCTTGTCTGGATAGTCACACTAAATACCTTTTTTCCCTTCAAAGAAGCTACCTAGAACTCTGTAATATATGTGCTAAACCTAATTTCCAGAGTTCTGTCTTGAAAAGTACAGAAAACCTTGAGTGTCGTTTTGCTTCTTCTGCCTTTTCAAGTCCATCTTTCACGCATTTTATGTCTTTTCACTCATTGTGATTTTCCTCTTCTTGACCATTTTTTGAGCTTCCATTTTTAGGCTCTGGTGGCTGCTGCTACGATGTATAAAATGGCATCTGGGAGCTGCTTTGGAAGCTCCTGGCTGGAGCCCAGCTAGATATGTGAGGATCTGGCCAGGTTTGGGGAGAACACATGACAACTGCCAAATTCATGACTACCTCAGGGATTCAGGAAAGATGGTAGAAATAATTACTGAACCAAAGAGGCTCAAGTAAATCCTAATTATAGTTAGATAAAGATGAAAAAATTCCTCCTCACAGGTAAGTAGAGGTAGAACTTGGTAAAGTTACTTTTTGAAATAAAAGTCCTAGAATCTCCCAGCTGGCATGATCACCAGCTGTGTTCCCTGGAGGACTTTAATAGGATGCATTAAAATGGTACAGTAGTTGTAGATCACAATAGTCACTGAGAAGTCAAGTTGACCTTTTTTAATTTATCCATTTGGAATTGGTTTTACAATTGAATGGTATATTTTTATTATTTCTTTCCTTTGTGTTTGTGTGTGTATACGTATTTTAGATTGTACACCTTTGGCAGGACCCACTGTTTCTGGTTGCTTTACTTTTAAAAGTGCCATGTACATAAATGATGCTATCTAAATAAGTGGTGATGGTGGTGGTGGTGGTGATGATGAAATTAGTGTTTCTAACCTGATGACTTACCTGAGCTTGACATGAAACTCTTGAGTAGAACTTACCAGAAAATTCCACTGTATGGCATTTTTTCTTTCTATATGTGTCTTTGATGAGGGACATTGACTAGAAAGAATGCTTTAGTATCCTTTCTAGATCACAACATGCTGAAGACTTAATGTTTTATTTTGACTTATAATTCATGTAGACCCATTGTCTAATATGCATTGAAAAGTGTAATGCAGCAGATATATTATAAATGCTTTAGTGGCTTTCAGGAAATAATTTGGGTTATTCAACATACCTAATCTCTAATTAGAATGGTTTGACATGTTTAATTTTATAAAGAGGCTGCCTAAAGCAGTGTCCCTATGATTAAAGCTGAAACAGAGCTACCCTGTGGCCATGTGGACACTGTGTTTAGGCAGCCTTTGTGTGTGTGTGTGCGTGCGTGCATACAGGATATATAAATAAACAAACAGCTTACTGCATTGCTAAGCTCTACATCATTTTACTGCATGCATGGCTGCCATTGCAGGAATAGAATCTATGCCCCTTCAAGCAACACAAAGATGCCTTTACTCAGTGCTTAATGTTCATTTTTCTTTGCTATTGAATTAATCTCATTAATTTCTGAGTGTTGGATAATGCATGTACGCATGCTATAATCAAATCTTTCCAGATGTGTCCTATAAATATTGGTTCACAATTGATGATTTAAAAATTGATCCTATTAACTGGCATTTCCTCTTCTGCTTTTTCCAGCTAATTTCTATCTCTTGTCATATTCATTCTGGCTGCCTAGAAAGGAAACTCTTGTCAGGGTCCCTGTATTCCTACTCCGTTCACAGCCCCTCTCCTATCTGAAGGTTGTTTTTGCTTTGCTCACAGATCTGCTACCTGTGTAAACACACTGGTTGCTTCTTCAGTGCATTACTCTGGAAACAAGGAATAATAGATACCCTATCTTTCAATTTAATATTGACACTATGTGCTATACAAACACTTATCAAATTAGTCACACATTTTCTTGCCCTACATTTTTGCACAAATGATGTCAAGTATTAGGGGCATAGAATTGGACTGAATGATAAAAAAAATTTCACAAAGCTACTAGAGTCTATTCACTTCCTTTCTATTGGTTTGCTTTATTGGTTAGTAGGTTGAACTGACAGTCCAAACACCATAACATAATTCCTTCTGATTAGCATTTCAAAGCTACATTGAAGGTAGGGAAGTTATGCAAAAAGAAAACACATTCCCTTGGTAAATGGGCCAGCCAAACTTGCTTCAGTCATCTTTTTTAATGCAATCGTACACCTAGAAAAACAAAAACTGACTTAAAAAAAAGAAAAACAAGCTTCAAGGAAATGACAAATTGAGGCTCAGTTCTCTTATGTTCACAAATTAAATCCTTGATTTGTTGCTGCAAGAGCTGGTAAATCAGAAAGGCAGAAATGGACAGAAAATGAGATGTTTCTTTAGACATAGTATTTCCCACAAAGTTTTTCTCCACCTCTTCCATTTTTCTTTCCTTCAATGGAATTTGCAAAGCCAAGCCGTCAACTAACATTCTGGAACTTTACAGCATGCAGTTTGTTGTATGTGTCAGGTTTTATAGCAGAAACATCAAGTGTGTTTAGGCTGCAAAGGAAATTGCCCTAATGCCTAGAAGACATGGCCTGGAGATCAAAAAGTCCCACTTTCAATCCTTGAAAGTCTTTTGCAGGTTGAGGATGCAGATCTGGAGAGTAGCTCCTTCCAGAATTAAATGTAAAACATATAAGGAGGAGGCTGTGAAGAAGTCCATGGTTACCTGACAGCTGGTGGCATGCAGACTAGCCAAAGGCAGGCAACCAGTGCTTCCTTAGCTTACTTGGCACAAGGGCCATAAATCTGAATCACAGTCAACATGACAAGAGGAAGCATTCCGTCTCAAGTCATGTATAGCAAAATTTGTGATTCTGTTCCAGATTTGATCATGCACTTCCTGTCTGAAAAGCACTGGTTCCTCATTTCAAAATTAAGGATGTCTTAAACAGTGCAAGAGGGATGTGGTAAGATCCCATTTGCAGAGTTTTTGCTTGGCAAGTGTCACAGTCATAAAACACTGGCTTTAAACTTAGGAATTGTGCTGTAACAGAAGTTCATCAGTGATGAACTCTCTATCCATGGGATTCCTTCCTTCCTTCTTTCCTTCCTTCCTTCCTTCCCTCCTCCTTCCTTTGAAGTCTATGAAAGTCTTTTTCTTAAGTCAGTGGTTCTTAACTTTTTCTTTGTCAGGGACCCCTTGTAAAGATACCTTGTTGCCAGGTACCTCCAAGACTTAACTCAGTATTTAAATACTTAAATTTGGATTTAAATATTCAAATATTAATTTATTTATTAAACACTTTTGGAGACTGGCATTCGAATCCCTGCTCAGACACTAGGTGATCTTGAGCAAGTCACATTGTCTCAACCTTAGAGAAAGGGAAAGGCAAACCCCATCTGAACAAATCTTTTCAAAAATCCCTGTGGTAGGGTTGCCATAAATCAGAAATTATTTGAAGGCGCACAGTGATAAAGTGCCACTGACAGGGAGGTTCTTTCTAGCCATCATGTCTCTCCCTTTTGAAAACTGATTTATGGTGACCATAAGGTGAAGTTATCACAGAGGTTTTCTTGGCAAGATTTGTTGCTTTTCCTTTCTGTCAGGCAGAGAGAATGTGATTTGCTTGAGGCCACCCAGTAGGTTTTCATGGTTGATTGGGGATTTAAAAGTCTGGTCTCCAGAGTCAGTTTGGTTGTGTGCCCACACCTACCACTGTGTCTCTCAGCACCCACACCCCCTGCTGCCATGTCCCTAACAAAAGTGACAGTGGCATGTATATGTATGTGTGCACCCAAACTGCTCCCTGATTTGCAAATGAGGGAGCAGTTTCAACACCTGTATACACCCAATGCTGCATACCTGTTGCTGCCGCTGCAGTTGGTGTCCAACAGCAGGGCTTTGTGGATCTCACTGTGAGGGGTCCATAGACCACTGGGGGTTGATGGACTCCAGGTTGAGAACCACTATCTTAAGTCTATCATGGTATTTTAGAAATGATTTCAAACAGAGGTGTGAGGAGCCTCAAACAATCAGTTCCTTGCAGTTGGTTACTGTCTTCAGACATACCAGTCTCTGATGTCTCCTTGCTTTTTACTTGTTTTACTTTGTTTACCTTGTTTTTACTTTGTTGTTTGATTTCAAAGCAAAAATAGTTTTATAATTGTTGTGTACACATTCTAACCTTTTGCATATTTTTATTTGTGCCCTTTACTTGCATTGCAAATTGTGTAATTGGAAAAAAAATGTCTCATAATTCTGTTTGGGCTGCATGATGAAAACTGGCAAGCTCCTCACTTCCTTAAAGAATTGGAGGAGATATCCTAGAAAATTAACTGCTTGAACTTGTGTCTGTGTTTGCCTTCTAGGTAAGCTGAAACTTTGGGCATGATCAACACTGGACTTCCACCAGTGGAATGGCATCTAAGATCAGAATTGGTCATTTCCCCTCACTGCAACCTTCATGTTTCCCCAAAACCATATTTGGAAGATTTGTTGCCTTTTCTTTTTGTATGAAGCTGAGCTGGTAGAGACCTGCAGATGATTCTTAGCTGACAGAGATCTGCATAGGAAGAAAATTAGTGACAAACACCAGCAGAACATCGAATTTTGCCTATTGTAAGCAATTAACTCAGCTGTACTCAAAAGATAGACAGCTCTAAGTCTAAGGGCATATAAACAGGCTACAAATGAACTCTGATCCAGGGATGGAGGATGAATTTGTTTGGTTTTTATGAGCTAACAGTTCATATATCCTGCAGTAAAAACTGAACTGGAATGTAATTGTCTTTTGGCTATTTTAAATAGGAATGAATATATGACATGCAGAAGTCATTCATAACCAGACAGATGAACCTCTAGTAGCCTACCACTGCTCGTTTACGGATGGCTTCAACGTGTCTTTATGTTCAGTCTTCTTTAAAGTAACTAAGTTGTGAGTAGAGGGGCCTTGTCAAGAGATTTAGAATGGTCTGAAATAATGTGGATGTTCTCTCAGTTGCTTATGTATTCTGAGCTGACAGACTGCAAATTTGTCTTCATATCTTTGGAACTGATCTTTGATTTTTATTTACCACCTATACCAAAATGATGCTGGGCTGTTCCCCCACCTCATTTTCCTTATTCAAGTATTTAGAAAGGAATAAAGAGCCTGGGCAAAAAATAGCAAAGAAAAGGAACCAAAGAGATTAGCCAAGTTGCAACACTGTGAATAGTAGGGAAAAAATTGTGTTTTAAAGCTTACTATAAATAGAAGCTATAACTTTTTTTCTGGCGTATTTATGGGATTATGCTGCACTTTTGCTTTGGAGTGGGATTTAACATACATGCAAGAAACAAGAATGTTTGAAGATCAAGTTCTATCAATAGGATTTAGTTGTCAGCTGACTCATTTATTTTGGGGGGTTGTTCTAGTGAGTCTCAGTAATGCTTTTCAAACCATTTCATTAACTACCTGTGCAGAAGTGGAATTTGGATTTAAATCAGATTGTCAAAATATACTTGTCTGTAGAAATAACTCACTGTCCTAGCGTGAAATGTGTTTCCGAGTATTAATGTTAGCCAATATGCCTGCTATGAGAAAAAAAATAAGAGTAAAGAGAGAAAGTGGATTTTTTTCTCTTGTGGCAGGCATATTGGCTAACATTAATTCTTTTTAGAGTGGCATCTACACTAAGGGTTGGCAAATTCTGGAAACTGGAGTTTGTGTTTCTGATGTCAGAGGCTCTGGAACTTGCACCAGCTTCTCGAAACACTTCTGTGTTTTAAACCTTGCTTTTCTGGTAAAACCAGGGGTGATGGGAGGGGAGTGATAGAAGTTATTGGGGCCCGGCAGGCTGGATGGGACCCAGGATGTGACTATGTTGTTGGTTGCTTCTGGGTTCTATTGTAGATGGTTTTTTCGCCTATTAAAAATTAAATCACAGGGTTTTTTTCTAGTTTCTCTCTAACATGAGCTGAGCTACTGTGTACATAAAGTTAGTAAGGTTTTTATGTTGCAAGGACTTATAATCACAGAATTTAATGATAATGCACCAATTCCAAAACTATCATAGGGCACAGTTTGGTTAGCAATCACACTGGTATCAGAGAAAGTGGTTGACCATAGGTTTTGGAAACTAGATGTGGGTTCCAGAAATGCACATAGATACTGGGAACCTTGCACCCTCTCCCAAATTGTGCTTAAATATTCATTGAAATGTTTCATATAATATACCACCTGTGGATAACTTTAATAAGTGATCCCAATTTGCATCTAAAATGTGGCTGAGACCTCAGTGCACACCAGGTACCTTCACTGTCTTACCCGACCAGCCTTTTCTAGAGTTTACAGCTGATAATAATAATTCACAACGTCTCTTCAGGATTACAGCGTATGCACTTTTAATGAAAGTATGACTATGAAGTCGACAATTTGGTGGATTGGTAGCTGTGTCATATTGAGCAGCCTATGTTTGTTCCATCAGCTGCTGCCTTGTTTTGGGAATGGTTTTACAAGAAAAATATTTTATTAGTAAAGAATCATACAGGAGTCCCCTTCTTTCTGATGACTTGTTTTTTTGACATTCTGCTCTTTCAGTCATTGTAAATTATAGACCTATGCCATTCCTTCAGCACGGGGTCCACTCTTTCATCAGTTCTTCTCTTCTTGCCTTCTTCCTGTAGGGAAGTGAGCCTCCATAATTCCCTTATGTTTCCTATAGGAAGACAAGGAGAGAAGAACTGATGAAAGATTGGATTCTGCTTTTCAACTAATTCCACTTTCTGACAATGCTGTGGTCCCTGACCCATCAGATAAGCAGGAGATGCCAGTACTAATTTAAACACTAGTTGACATCCCAGCTACTAACTGGAGTTCTCATGCCTGTTTTATTGTAATGTTTTAAAGCTTTAATGACACATAATCAATACAGTAGACCGAGAACTACCTTCCTTCTGTTCTTCCCTGCTCATCTTGGCTTGTCTGTAAAACCTTTCTTTCACCTTATTCTGTCACATTTGTCACCCCATTGCCATATTCTAATGTTTTGCGCTTCTCTTACAGTCCACACGCATTTTATATGTCTGTCCAGAGAGGCTTCACTCCATCCATCTGATGAAATGGAATGGAGTCTAACAAAGCTTATGCTTGAAGTTCCTCTCAGTCTCAGAGTTGCCACAGGATTCTCTTATATCTGTTTCTGCTGATACACACTAACATGACTATATCTTTGAGTAAAGATCCGTGTAACCATCTTTTCCTCCTAGCCGTTGACAGAGAAAAACTTTATCAATATTCATCAACAGTGGATGGCATAAGAAAGATAACATTGCTGAAGGGGATAAATAATCATTGTTTTGCCAGCAAATGTTTACAGAGATTCCCTGAAGCCTCTGACCCAGTCTAGTAAACTTCACTAGTTTCAATAAAAGACCAAACATCAACACTATCACTTAGCATAAGCCTTAATGGCTGGTGAATTTGAAATAGCACACAACACACTTTTAGATATTGATTTCCCAGTTCTTTTTTTTTTTTTTGAAAAAAGGGGATCTCTACAGCACAGAAATGGATATACCTATAGAACCTCACCTCTGCTACTACTGCTGCTTTTATTCATTCAACTGCTTGACTTTGGAAAACCTAGCTTATCCCTTCAGGTTATTATCCATTATGGAGGGATTGGCTGTTGTGCAGTGAGTACTCAATCAGGACTAGCATTAACAGCTTGCTTTGTTGTTGCTTGGAAGTCTTCAGGAGGAGTCACAAGAGTTAGACATGTGCTAGGAACTTCTTAGTGAACTAGAACGGTGAACGTAAATGTGCATCTATTTATTTGGGAGTGTGTGGAAGAAGGGTAGTCTTTCTGCTTAGATCCAGATTGTCACTAGGCCATCATGATTCACAACTTTCCCCACACATGACCTTTGTGCAAGGCTTTCTAAGGCTTGATCTTCATAGGCAGTTTCCATGCCTTTCTTCCATTCTGTCTGTCTCTGTGCTAATAACCATCATGATTTTTAAAGTATGGAGAGATCAAAAGAACATAGCTTGTCAAAGCAGTCTCCCCTAGGCTAGGGCCCATGTTGAGTAGCAGTGGTGGAAGTTGTAGTCTAGCACAATGGAAGAGTTATCACATTGCTTTGACTCAGAATGTGACAGCCTGCTGACCACAAAGCACTTGTCTTTAGTTTGCATGAGTTTCACTGTTTCTCCATTTAGTTTCTAGATGTAATTGAAAGTGCTGATGTCACCTATTTAAGAGGCTTATGTGAGCTGGATCAGCAGTCTCAAGGGAGCTCCTTCTTCTGTAGAATCTCCATGCATGTGTCTCTATACCAGCCTGACATAATCAGTCTTGTCTGATTTGAAAGCTAATCAGAGTTGGACCTGGTTAGTACTTGGACAAGAGATCATCAGGGGTCTCCAGGAAGACTGAAAAAAGAATCATGTCAGAAACCCTGGATAGCCAGTTTCAGTCAGAGTTCAAAACAGAGTTGCCAGATGAGGAAATAGTTCTTCCTGTTAGACATAGTCTTCTTTTTGAACAGCTTGCCAGCAGGTAAAGTAGAAAGGGAGAGCCAGAGCCTTGAAACTATCAACTATCCATTAGCCACAAGGATGCCCACCAACTTGTTCCCATTTCACAAGGACTGTTTCAGTTAGTCCTCTGTCATCCCACATTTTCTTCTACTTTTGAAATGTTCCATTTTTTCTCTCTCTATTCCTCAGCCCACTTTCCCCCTCCATCCTTGGCTTACTTCCATTGCGCCAAACTGAATTCAGAGTATAAAAGTAGTCTTGCCCTTCCCAGTAGGTTCAGGCAAAAACAAATTGTTGCAGCCTCCCTTAGTTTGTGTGTCCTTTCTCATTAATTTTTTTTGACATCTTGACCATGCTTTGATGTTGCTCCTTTGTCCTGGTTTTTATCTGTAAAATGACAAAGGGTATGCAGAGTAAGCAGTCATCTAGGATATCTTGCCGCAATCTTCCCACCATGATTTTCCTATTTACATTAATTATAACCAAAAGTGCATATCTTCATGATTGCTTTCTTGTATCCTGTTTTTCAATGAATTTTAAATTATTTTGATTCTACAGATTGTTTTAATTGGCTTTTAAAAATAACTTTTATATATTTTTGACTGATGTTTTGGTATGTTTTTAATTCTTGGTTTTAATATTTTGTAAGCTATCTAGAATCCCAATATTGGGGGAAAAGCAGGATACAAAATTAATAATAATAATAATAATAATAATAATAATAATAATAATAATAATAATAATAATAATAATAATATAGCAGTTGCAACAACAACAACCAAATATTGTATGAATATATCCTCATTTGTTCTCATTTGTTCACTGTATAAGTGGCTAATTTATATGCCTGCAGTAATGCAGAACCCTGGAACCATGTCATTCAGTTGTCTTAACATTTACCTGAACTTTTCTTGATAAAAGAATATTACTGAACAAAGAGAGTGTAGATAATTTTAAGTGAGAGTTGCTGTAATTCATGTCTATTGACATAATGCACAAGGAATTCTCTGCTCATCCTTAATGACAACATCTTAATAGGATTACTTCAGATGCCATGTGCCCAGTCAGTATCTTTTTCTCTGTCTCTTTGCCAAATGAAAGTAGACTTGGTTGGGTAGCTTATTCACAAAAGAATATGAAAACATAGGAAGAGCTGGCAGGCAACAGCTATTTTGCATAGTTTTATTGACACAATAAAAATTGCATATATGCATAAAAATTGAATGAATGTTGTGGGCCTGAGGCCATAACTTGGGATGCTTGCTCCTGCTATTTCCAGTGTGAGAGTAAAGGTGGCAGTTGTTAAGCCGTTTTGGAAATGGTAATTGAAATTTCAATTCATGTTTTTCTAGTCACATAAATGTTTTCCCACATATGTACATATTGCCAAAGAGGACTTCCAACATTGTTTTAATGTTGCATGAAATTCACATTTGTAACCCACTTCAGAATTAGTGGAATACGAAAATGTGACATCCTTGATGTTTTATTCAAAACTTCTTTTTCTCTACAAAGATACTTATTTTGGTATCTTAGAGCCAAATCCCTAGATGTTATTCCACTGGCAAATCTTTGTTTGTTTGTCTGTTTGTTTGCTTTTAGCAAACAGACTAGTATGATGGCCCTGTGGTGGTTGGGTGCCTGGTTCAAGACCAAGCCCAATGTTATTTCTAATTAAAATAGACTCAGTGAAGGTATGGAACTTATATTTGTTGATTTTCCAAATGGCCATTTATTTGGTGGGTCTACTCTAACTGAGAATAACAATTTAGGTCTAAGTGCTGTTACTATTCCACATGTACTGATGAAGCATCTGTAGCTTGACTCATTGAATAATTATATCATGCACTCTGTGCATGTGTGTGTATGTGTATGTGCATGTGTGTGTACCCACACACACACATACCTTCAAATTACCTGTTGACTTGTGGTGATCTCCTGAATTTCATAGGGTTTTCTTAGGCACTGAATACTTAAGAAGTGGTTTTACCAGTTTCTTCCTCTGAAATATAGCCTACAGTACCTGGTCATCATTGGTGGTCTCCTATCCAAGTACAAGCCAGAGTTCTGTCTGCCTAGCTACCAAGATCAGACAGGATCTGGTGCCTTTAGGATATTTAGGCCCATAATGCACTACTATTTCTTAAATTTATAGAATGTTACCTTCAGTTATACAACTTATATCTCCTGGAGCTATCAATGTAAATTGCAAACTACATGTCCTATGGAGTTGCACATTAACATATTTTAGTGATCAGATTTCCACTATTGTTCAAAGAATGTGTAAAGATGTATCAGTTTTATGCCACAGATTGAGTCAGTTTTTATTCCACTGACTGAATCAGTGTTAGGACACTGATTTAAATATTGTTTAAATGAATTATTTAAATGGTATTTCACTTGGTGATTTAAATAATAATTTCAAGCAGTCCATGCTGATTTTCTTGTTGAGGAAGTGTATGGTAGGAAAGGTTCTTGTCTTCTCTTTTCTCCTGCAGTCACTCCTTTTTGCAAGGGTGAAGTCTTCCTGGACAATGTGGGGAGGAAATCCGGTTTGGTTCTGAGATAAGCTTAACTTTAAGGAGGTTTAGTAAAGGAAAGTTTATTGTCTCCTCATTACCTGATTTATCCCATATTGGTCGGGTCATCTCATACTCTAGGTGCAGTTCAGGGGACAGTTCACATAAAGTGTTCCTTCCATGAATTGCTTTCAGTTGATTTCATGTTACAGTTGATCCTCTACATGTGCAGGTTTAATTTTCACGGATTTGATAATTTGTGAGTTTCTCCAACCCCTTCCCGCCCCCCAGTGCTCTTTTTCTGGGGGAACTTTCCTTCTCGGCAGCTCCAATCAGGCCACATAGCCATTGGTCCTCCTGTCCCTCCACCAACCACTGCCTGGACAGCTAAAGTCAGATTGCAGTCCAGTTTCTCAACATCACAAACCTTTTCTCTATGCCTTCCACACACAAGGAGGGAGACGGACGAGAAAGATTGTATAGGGCAACCATACTGATCTTTCCGTCTGCTTTTCCTTGACCTGGTTTGGACTCTGGGTACCAACTGTTGCCACCATGTCTAAGCCCGTTTCCCACAGACATGTGCAGGCATTTTGATATTTGCAATTTTTCCACTTTTGTGGGGTTACTGCACCCCAAACCCTAGAAAATGTGGGGGGCAACTATATGTACTTCAGGCTGCTGTTTCTTCCCCACCCTGTTAGCAAGGCTTGTAGGCCACTGGGGCCCCTTTCACACTACACTGTTATAGCACTGTGATCCCCTTTAATTGCCAAGGTTACATCCTTGGAATCCTGGTTTCAGTAGCTTGATGAGGCACTAGAGCTAGCAGTTGAGAATTCTAAATACTCCTAAACCCAGCAAGCAAATAAACAAACTCAAATAAACACGGTACTGCTAAAGAGGGTGGGAAAAGCATGACAGAAGAACCAGGCATATTTATCTGCCTGAATATGGGCTAAATATAGATATAGATATCTGCTGAGATCTAATTCAGCATGAGTCTGAAAAGCAGAGTGAGGCAAGTTCTTTCATTTCTCCTGTCTTTGTTCTCTTTGCTGTTTAAGGAAGTTGTGAATCATTTCTGAAGACTGGAGGAAGCATGTTTGGTACATGCTTCCTCTTACTGTCCTTTTGGATTTCTTGGAGTAGAACATGCAAAAATAAATATATAAATACATCAGAAACATGAACTTGAAACTGTTTCCCCCTCCTTTTTTTAGTGTGTTGGCGTTGGTGGAGAGCATTCTGTTTGAAAGAAGATTGTGGTTGCTCTTGGCTTAACATGATCAGTTCAGCCAACCCCTCTTCACTGGTGTGAACATCTGCTGCCAACGTGCTTGTTTTTTGTAGGGTTTTATGCTGTAGCTTGCTGGCATTGTCCAGCTGTTATGATACTTTTTTTGTTGATTTCTTGCTGACATTTTTATACAGCATTACACACTGGGCAGCTAACAGTACAGTTAAGATTCTCCAGGCAGGATAAAGAGATTTTTTTTCAGAGTTTCTAAACCTTTAAAGCCTTTTAAAAGCATGAAAGTATCGTTTTCACAGTGCTGAAAAGAATACACTATAGGTGCTTGATGAACTTTTCTGGGAAAACTGGTCCACAAATAGAGGGCAAAAAATGGAGGCTTTTTACACTTCCTAATTGTACTTTAATCGCCAAGGTTGCATTCATTGGAATCCCGCAATATGTAGTTTGAAGAGACATCAGAGCTGTTCTCTGATTAGTAATTCTAAGTACCCTCCGTAAACAGCAAATCCCAGGATTCCACAGAATGTTGCCATGACAATTAAAGTGGAATAATACAGTCTTCCCTCCACATTCTCTGGTTTGACCTTTACAAATGTGATTATTCATGAGGTGCAGGTCTGTCTTCCCCGCATTGTCCTTCCCCAATCTCTTGTCTTTTACCAGGTGCAGAGAAGTAAGGCAAGCGTGCCTGGGCAAAATGCAAGGGAATGGGGGGAGGTACATGCGTACCTTCCTTTTTCCCTCCAGAGTTCCTATTCCCATTCCCTTACCTCTGGCCTCAGTGCTAAGAACATGTGATGAGGCAAAAGACAATGGAATTATGGGTGGAAAGCATGGGCTCTGCTTCCCATTCCTTTGCTTCTTGTCTCAGCTCTGAGAAGGAAGTCTCGTACACCAGGGCAAAAGGCAAGGGAATGGGAAATGTGAGTCCTGGAAGGGAATGAGACAGGGATCACGGAGTGGGGAGTTATTTGCAGTTTTCCCACTTCTGCAGGGGTTCTGCACCCCAAACCTTTGTAAAAGCAGAAGGCCACTGTAGTGCTATAACTGTGTAGTGTGAATGAGAAGTGTACCCAGAAGGTATCTCCAAAACTGATAGGAAAGTCTGGGTAGCTGCATATAAAGAAGATGACTCTTAATATACACCCTGTAGATGGTCCTCCAGGAGCAGGGCCAATTTTCACTCCTCTGGCCTCTCTTAATGGCTGTATTTTCCCCAAGCTTGAATTGCCATTATGTCATTTCCATTTTGTTTTCAGCTGAAAATTGGCAGTTTTTGGAGGGGGCAGGGGAAAGAAAGTCAAATAGACATGAATCACCATCTGTGTGTGTGTGTGTGTGTGTGTGTGTGTTTTAAACATTGGGTATCCAAGGGCATTGGGAGGTCTATTTGGGGGGATTTGCATGGCTGCAAAATAATGTTTGGGGTACACTGTGATCACCACTGCTTATATGCTATGGGGAAGGGCTGCACTTCAATATTAAAGCATTGGCATACCAGATATTCACAGAGTAAGTTCTCAGTATCCACATAGGACTGGGAAAAACTCCTCCCCCGGGTTTCACAGAGCCAGTGAAGGTCAGTGGTGTGTGTCTCCAGATATTGGACTTCAACTCCCAGAAGTCCTCATTATTGATGCTGCTGATTATGAAAGTTGAAATTTAACAGCATCTGGGAACCCTAGCTTGGGAACTACTGGTGTAGATAATTTGTGCTGAGGGAAATCAATGGTCTGCCTCAGTGGCTTCCTATATTTTAGGTTTGGAGAATGGACATTCCAGATATTATTCAATTAATGAGGCTTATAGACTGGAACCATGGTGGAAGGGGGGACATACTCCCCACCATTTCTGAGTGTCTGTTCCAGATTGTAAAATGGCACCTTTGGTTGGCACCTTGAGAGAGTGACCAGAATCCAGCTACGTCATGTTCACACTGCAGTTTGGGCAGAGCGATCTAGGTCACCCCACTGCCATGAAGAAATATGCAATTAAAGCACTTTGAAAGATGTCCATTCAACCTAAAGATGGAGATTCCACCACACTCACAGAAAGCAAGCTTGTTTCATCTGCTACATGATATCCCTTCAGATATTTAAAGATAACTGCCGTGTCATGCTTCTCTTCTCCAAGCTAAACATCCCCAGCTCCCTAAGTCATTCATTGTAAGGCTTGGTTTTCAGATGTTGCCCTTTTCTGGATATGTTGCAGCTTGTTAACGTTTTCTTTAACTGTGTTGCCCAGGACTGGACACAGTATTTCAGATGAGGCCTAACCAAAGCTGAATAGAGTGGTGCTACTACTTCCCTTGTTCTGGACACTATACCCTGGTGATGCAGCCCAGAATTGTATTGGCTTTTTTGGCAGTTGTATCACACTGTTGACCCATGCTTAGCTTGTGGACTACTAAAAGTCCCAGATCCTTTTCACATGTACTGCTTTCTAGCCAGGTGTACTCATCTTATTTGTGCATTTCATTGTTCGTACCTAGATGTAGTACCTTCTTACATTTATCCCTCTTGAAATTCATTTTGTTAGTTCTGGTATAGCTTTCTAATATGTCAAGGTCATTTTTAATCCTGTTCCTGCCCTCTAGGATATTTGCTAACTCCCCTTCATTTGATGTCATCTGCAAATCTAATAAACATTATCTTCAATTCTATCATCCAAGTAATTTATAAAGATGTTAAACAACATAGGGCCCAGGACAGAACTCTGAGGCATCCCACTCATTACTTCTCTCCAGAATGAAGAACAACCATTAGCATATACTTTCTGTGTTTTTGTCATCTGCCAGTTACAAGTCCACCTAAGAGTCGTACTATCTAGCCCACAGTTCACCAGCTTGTTTGCAAGAATCCATGGGGGACCTTTGTTAAAAGCCTCACTGAAATCAATAACTATATCCATATCACTACCTTAATCTACCAAACTTGTAATTATTAACCAAATAGATTATGTGTGTGTGATATTACTGATAAACATATTCCAACATATAAAAATCCATTTGGAAAGTGGAAGTAGATTTGTGTTGTCTTATATATTTGTTGTTGTGTGCCTACAAGTAATTTCTGACCTGTGGTGACTCTGATATTAATCTATCATAGCATATTTTGGCAAGATTTATGGTGGGGGGTGCCATTGCCTTCCTCTGAGGCTGAGAGAGTGTGACTTTTCCAAGGCCAGCCAGTGGGTTTTCATGGCTGAGGTAGGATTTGAATCCTGGGGTTCTGGTTTCCTACTCCAACACTTAGACCACTAACATGTTGGCTTTCAATATATATTATCTGTCTTGAATATTTTTTCAAAAAATGTGACTACTGTAAAGCAGACTGGGGGTCAGTATGTGACCCAAGACTGGAGGCAAGATGATGAAGCTATAGAAGGAAGAGATCTACATTTTTCTTGCGTCTGCCTTGTGCCTTCCTTTCTTACCCTTGCATAAGTTCTGGTGTAGAAGGACACCTTCCAATCCACTAGCCATTAATCTTTTCACATCTGGGGAAATCAGACTGCTTTTGCAGCCTAAATAAGAGAACTATTTCTCTGTTTACTACATATTTTACCCTGTTGAATGGGTGTGTATGTGACAATTTAACTCTCTTCTGTTGGATCAAGGGAAGGGATAAGCATCTACTTGCTTTCTCCTCCTCCTTCTCCCAAGGCCAAAATGAAAGAAGAAAATCTTGGCTTCTGTACTACAGAAAGCAGATAAGATAAAGAACAATCTGTGTCAGATCATCTCTTCTTCCACGGGGAGCTAGTGTGGTTAGAATGTCAGGCTAGAAGTGAGGAGACCAGCTTCAAAACTCTTCTGTGCTGAAGCTCACCTGCAGATTTTGACCCAGGCACAATATCTCAGCCTAGCCTAATGCAGCAAGTTGCTGCAAAGATGAACTGGCTGGCTGGAATTATGTATAATTGTCTTGAATTCCTTGGGTTACCCAGGTACGCTGTTCCTCTGCAAAAGATGTTATAACCTAATTAATTTCTGGGTGCTCAAATAACTTCAGTTTTTCAGCAGTATTGATGGCCATCTGTGTAGGGAAGATTTGCCCGAGCCTAGTAAATATCAACACTGTACAGAAGCAAGAAAGTAGGTACTTCCAGAGTGTTATCTTCAGTGGTTGCTGGGGTGGCCAGGGTCCTACTTTACAGTTGTCTATTTAAATGGCTTCTAGAGGATACTCTTCTGCTCTTTGAAGGTGTTCTCTGCTTGAATGGTTGTGCAAAACCAAATTTAAAGAGAAAAGAAAAATAAGGAGGGAGAGCAGGACCTTCTAGTAGCTCGTCAGTGGTTAGGCCAGGGGGAACCATTTGTGCAGGCATGTAAGCCACTTTAAACATCTGAAAGAGATATCATAAAGAAGATGGAGTGAGCTTATTTTTCTGCTGTGCCAGGGACAAGAACATGAACCAATGGATTCAAATTACAATTAAAGAGATTCCGCCTGAACTATAGAAAGAACTTCCTTACTGTAAGTACGGTTTGACAGTAGAATCGACTTTAGTAGCTTTAGTAGTGTATTCCTGCATGACAGATTTGGACCAGGTGGTCCTTGTGTCCCCTTCCAACTCTACGATAAGTGCTACCATACATGATGCTTTACAAGTAAAAGAACAACAACACAGTTCCCTGCCCTCAGGCTTACAATCTAATTAAGACATGAAGCAAAAGAAAACAGATATGGCAGTGTGGAAAGGGATTAAGTCCAGCAGATACTGCCTTTTCTTTTCCCCCTCCAAGGCCAGAGTACTAGCAGTTGGGATGGAAGGGAGGCTGTTCATCTGCTTCTGATCTATTTGGTGATCACAGTCTTTCCCAGCATCATCAGATATATCTGAATCCAGCTGATGGAGAGCACCAGGAGAAGAGGGCCTCTACTGTATTGATGTCATGTCTTGTCTGTCTGTTTTATGAGAGAGGGACCCCTGCCATTATCCTTGGTCGTAGTCTGTTCTTTTGTTTTGTACAACAACTGTGCAAAAGATGCTGGCTCAGGTAACAAGGAAGTAAGGGGTTAACAAGGGAAAGGGCTTATGTGGGAACTGGTTCCAAACTTTGGAACTCCCTCCCTAGGGAGACTAGGATGCCTCCTTCCTTGGCCTCCTTCCACTGGCAGGTGGAAATTTTCCTCCTCCATCAGGCTTTTAGAAATGAACTGCAATGGGCTTGTAATGGTGTGCTGGTTAAATATCTCTGTAGATGTTTAATCATTTTACAAATAACTTCCATAACAATATTAATATACATTTATGATATAGTGTGTGTGTGTGTGTGTTACTGATGTTTTGGTACATTTTTTATTTATACTGGTTTTCATAATTTATAAGCTGCCTTGAATCCTGGGGAAAAGGTGCAGTATAAATAGGTAAAACAATAACTAAAATAAGTAGCAGCAGCAAAAATGACAACAATAAATAGAACTGCTTAAGCAATGGTGTAAGTTAATGAGAGAGACCCTCGACCAGTGGCTTCATAGAAGTTGGACAAATTTGGACCGGTCTGGAACACTCAAAGCCAAGGTTTTAGAAGACAAGGCTCCAAAACATGTTTGTGAATGGAGCCCAGGGATGGGGGAATGAGGGAGCCAGTGGAGTCAGAGTTTTTTGTTTTTTTTACTACTTTTTTGCCTGACTGGGGAAACAAGAGCTGAATATGTACAAAAGGTTGAGACTCCCAGCTTCTGTTCAGCAAAAAACACCAGCCTCAGTGTGACTAGAATAGGAAATGTGGAAGGCAGACGTGTCAGGCCAAATTCTCTTTATTTTTGATCTGGCTGGATGTTGGTATAAAACTAATTTTTGTGACTCTTTATCACCTTTTTAAGGTGTGCCTAGAAGAAGGCTGCATATACCTTGTGCCTTCTAGTGTCAAGTAACTTTCTTAGCTGGCACAAAAGCTTTCTTCTTACAAATTCCTCCTTTTGCCCTTCAGTTGAACATTAGGTGCCCAGTGCATTAATTGTACTTCTCTGCTTAAGGGAAGGGAAAAGCTCCAGGAGAAACAGGTTTACTTTACTGTACCAGAACAGTTATTCCTGACTCCCAGAAGTATGTAGTGTGTATGTGTGTGTGTGTTTGTTTGTTTGTGTGTAAACAAAGCTTCACAAGGGAAGGCTGTAGGAGCTTATTCAGAGACCTGTATGTCTGTATTAAATAGAGGCACAGGACACCTCAAAAATGAAGGTTACTACTTTTACCCAACAGTCTAAGATGGGGGATAAAAACCTTTCACAGTCTTTCCTTAGGGGCATTTTGTTGACAACAGTGAGACACAGGATGCTTAACTAGATAGGCCTTTGGTCTAATCCAGCAGAACAGTTCTTGGGTGTTGCGGTTTTACTTAAATTGTCAGGAATATCTTCAGATTTGTATTTGTTTAAATGTATTTATTTGTATAAAAAAATGCAGAGAAGAATCCTTTTCCCCATTATCCTTTTTTTAGTCTTTTTTTTGTGTGTGTGTGTGATTTCTGTCTGGCTTGTACACACTACCTTGGTAGAGTCCCATATTTTGGCCTTTTATGTGTTTTGTTTTGAGGTCTATGTACATCTGTGAGAACTATATGATATCAACCTTAACTATAGGTGCTTGAAATAGATTCTCTGTGAACAAGGTCTTACATCCTTAGGCTACAGGGAAGAAACATGGTGAAGATTTTAAACTTGGCTTTGTGGAATCTTATTGGCCATAGATGCTTCTGTAAGCTAAGATTCACTGTTTATTCCCTAAGTATATCAGAACTGGAATTAATTTGTGCTAATAAGCAAAGACAGTGGTGCTATTACATGGGAGAGAAGTTGCAGTTCATTCCCACTCCCCAAAAATGAGTTTCTTTCCTCTATGATAAATATCACTCTTGTGTATTAAAGTACTGACAACTCATATTTCCTTTTACTTTAGTGAATTTCCAGATGTCAAGAGGAAGGTGGTTTTTTTTTTTTACAAAAATGTAAACCATTGAAAGTATGAGTCATAGCTCCTAACAATTAAAACCTAAGGATTTTTGATGCCAGAGTGTCTGCTTTACATTCTTAATTTCCTTCCTTCCTTCTTTATATGTATTCTTTAGGTCAGGGGTGGGAAAGTATTATCTCTCAAGATGTTTTGGACATTAGTTCCCAAGAGCCCCAGCAGAATGGGCAGAATATCCAGAAGGCCAAAGGTTTCCCCATCACTGTTCTAGACAAACTGTCTATAATTTTAAGTTAAGTTTCTCATTTTGTGAATACGCTAATAATTCTTTCCACTTTTCAAGACTATTCTCTATTCTCTTGCATCCAATGTAATTTAACAAGAAGTATAAAAAGAATGAGAGCCAGTGTCGTGTAATGGTTTAAGCATTGAACTACAACCTGGAGATTAGAGCCATGGAAACCCACTGGATGATCTTGGGAGCATCACACATTCTCAGTCCCAGAAACCCCCATGATAGGGTTGGCTTAGGGATGCCATAAGTTGGAAATGATTTCGAGGCGCACAGCAACAACATAAAAAGAATGCTTATATGTATCAGACTAGCAAAGCATCATACAGTTTGGAGCCTCTATCTGTGTTAAGTTGAAAAGTTACAAAACAATTTACGTCTGAGTACACTTGAAACCAAGAGAAAGTAAGAGAAATCTGTGATGCCTCTAACTAAACAACCCTAATTGTTTATATGAAGCAGATGTTGAATTAGTTTTCCTTTGCTAGAAAGCTGAGAATTAGGATCTCTTTTGGCACCAGTCACTACTGATCTTTCCCCTCAAAAAAGTTCCAGCTGGTTTGCCACCTCTTTTAACTCCCATGGAACTTTGTGGGCAAACGGTTTCTCCCCTGACCTTATGTAACTTTGTCCCCAAAGTGGTTAAATTATCCCTTTGTTCACTGGATGTAGTTTGGCTAGTAGTCACCAGATAATGGCATAAACTGGTGTTATCACACCACTGTGTAGTTAGAGTTTGACTTCACCTTCTTTTCTTCAGATGAATGTAGGGTTTTTTTTTAAAGTCTGTACATATTTGAATGTTTGCTGAATTATGAGTAACATTTCAGTGCCTGGGTGTTTGTTGTTGTTGTTGTTGTTTTTTAAATGCAATTGGAAGTTGAGACATCCTGTGCGTGTATTTTCAAAGATGCTGATGTTTATTTCTGTATTTCTGTGGTCTTCAAGGGACTAGATACATTATTTTCCCCTTCTTAAATTTGTTTGGGATCCAGCTGTTCTATGCTGTTTTGACCTATCACTGTATTCTGTTGTTTCCAAAGGAGTTCCTTGAAGACATCAACTGCTATTTGTCTGCCTTAGAACAAGCAAATTCTACTGATGTCACCCAATTTAAAGTAAACTTCACCAATTTAATCTTAGGACTTGATTAAATCTGCACCCACCAGCCTATTTAAGATGGATCAAGTACTTTAGTTTATCGGAGAAGAGGAAATTGTTCCAATAAGGGGTCCTTTTTTTTTCTTTTTTGTTTATTTAACTAGAGTAATTGATAGTCTTAATTAAGAATCAGTTTATTAGCCTAACAAATTAAACTACTCAAAACTGAAACTCTCAGTAAATATAGCTTTTCAAGTCAGAATGGTTCTTGCAAGTAGGCAGAGATCATGGGGTGCAGGGACTGACATCAGGTTATCAAAGAGTAGAGCTGCGTGTATTTTAACTGCCAAAGCTAGTATGCTTCCCACAAGTGTAGCAGAGATAACTGGCCTTTACAATTCAAATTCTAATCCTAAAGGTTTCTGCATCTAATTAGTTTCTGCACATAGAATGCGTGTGCTGTGCCAGTTTTTTCCTTTGCCTAAGGCAGCAAAACATTTTAGGCTGACACTGATGTAAATTCTAATTATTATTTTTTCTTCAGATTGTCTTCTTGATATAATACTCAAGCTCTAACGAGGCTAATCCTTCCATGTAGCATTTGGACCTCACAATAAGCCATGATTTATTAGTGTGTGAACAGCCTGTAAGAAGGGTTGTGTGTGTGTTTCCACCCCACCCTTCTCCATCTCCTGGAGATCAGAAGGTTTTGCTTCCAATTTGGATCAACTGTGTGGTTTTGGCATCAGAAGTTAAGAGGGCATGCCCGGCTAATTCAAGATGTAAAACCTTAGACAGGCATGAGGAAAGGGGTGACTGTCCAAAACTCTGGGAGAGTTGGTAGACTTGCTGATCGATAGCCATCTTGCAATTATAATATAGAAGATGGCTTACAATAAAAACACAGCTAAAAATATGTTTAGCTATATTTAATAACTGGTAGGAGAACATGTCTGACCAAGCATAATGTAATTTGTTAAACATAATTGATGAAGAAACAGTTTTAAAAGGGGACAAATTAAAAATAGTTTTAAAAGAAAGCAAATGTGCGTCTGCTAAACATTCTGTAGCAAAGAGTTCTGAAGAACAGGGAGCACCAAAGGAAAAGCTCTGGCTGGTCTGTGATGAGGACAATGCAATAGTCGTAGCTGAAGGTTATTCTGGAAATTTATCATGAGAATGTGGTGCAGTTTCTTCCCTGATGGCAAAAATAGTGCCATTTGATTCCAGTAGTAACTTAGTAGTTTGGTTATCCTGGTTCTTAGAGGAGTCCCACTTGTAGCATCTTGCAACTTGGAGAACTGAAGAAGGAGGAAGCGCATCTGATTCTGACTATTCCACCTTTAGCAGGAATGAGGGCAGGGTTTCTTTGGTGACAGAGCTATGCCACACTGACTGTTTTAACTCCTGCTTAGCAGACTAAAACTAGCTAATTCGTCACTGCCCTCATGAAGCACTCTGTGTGTTTTGATCTTTTCTCTGCACATCTCCCTTCTGGAGTTGTGTGTCAGAAAGAAAGGGTTTTGTGTACAAGGGAAGGGTGAGAGAACATGAAGCATACAATAACCAGAGTTAATCTCACCTTTAGCTGCAATAATTCCCAGACTGCTGTCTTACAGTGGGGACAGCAGGTTGCCAAACTCTCTGTCCTTTGCAGAAATTCCAATATTTGAGAGAAGATTTGGCAGGAAAGAAGAACACTGAGAGATATATGAGAAATTAAGATATTTAGGCAGCAGCTGTTTGAAAATCTCAAGCCAAGCCTGAGGTAGGGGTGGGAAGCCTGGTGGAAAAAGTAGTGCTAAAAAAAACCCCAAAAGAAAATAGAAACAGCCTGACAGGGAAGGCTGGAGCAGAACTGTCCATTGAGACTGAGAGAGAGGTGCAGGTCACTGAACCAAAACAGTCTGTATGGGTCATGGGGCATTCTTGCAATTTGACACAGGCAAATCCAAAAATAAGATGAAAGCCTGAAATGACTATTAATGTGACTGTTATGGAAAGGGAGAATGTTCGTGTGACAGATGTGTGTGTATTTTTTTCCCTTCCTTTCTTTCAAGTTGGTGATAGAATCTAGGGGGTTCGTGACTGGTAAGGATGAATCTGAATCACAAATGGATGAATTGCATTGTTCCATCCCTGTGCTATCCACTTGTTGAAAAAGACTGCTTTCCTATCTCACCCCCTTAATGAGCTCTGTAACCATAGCAACACCCACTGGCAAACAGTGAGATTACAGTACCACTGTTGTCCAGCCTATAACGTTCCCCTGCTCCTCTTGGCACACTGACCTAGAATACTGCCCTACATCCTAGCATAAGGTTTCTTTTTAATTTCCCCCTTTTGGTAAGATTTAAAGTGCACAAGGAGGGTAAAGTTAATTGCTTAGCATGTTGGATATGAGAAACCGCTTCTAATTAGCTTTCAAGCAAGTCTCTATCAACAGATCTGAGGAAGTGGATTGTAATCCACAGAAGCTGAGCTAAAACTGTTTTATGGGTGCTACAAAATGCTTTTTCTTCCTCCTCTCCCCTCCCTTCTTTTTATACTGAAATAAACTAATGTAAATATCTCTTGAAGAATTGCTTTCAAGCAAGCATTAGTTCTTATCTTCTTTTTTTTAAAGCCCTGCACTATTTTTGGGGTGTGACAGCTGTTTTGTTTAAGCAGCCAGATGTGTACAAACGTGGCTGCTTCTCTATTGTGTTGATTAATAATGTTTCAACAGTTAAAAAAAATCCAGTTGGTACATTTCTCTTGATTTTGACTTGGTTGCTGTATCTCAGTTGGTTGTTATGAGACCTTGGTGGCCGATTTACACGACAATGCTGCTCACATGAGTGATGTTTACTTGCCTGAGCAATGTGATATGGGAACAGTAGACTCACATGAGTATGCTTCTGTCTTATTCCAGAAGATGGAAAGCTGCAAGTGGTGGTTTTTCATTTCATGGAAGACAGAATGAGTTGTTCTGTGTGTTCATTGTTCCTGTTCAAACTGGACAGAATTAAAGCATGTGGTAATGGAGAAAAACAAATGACTGTCATGTGTCATAGAGAATGAGGGATGCATGGGTGTCAACCATGAAACATGAAATGGGAAATTAGCATCTTTTATTGCATGTTTAGCTGTCTCTGTGTTAGTCTGGTAATAGTGTCCACTGATATTCTCCAATAGTAAGAATCTGCCATCATGGCATCCTGTTTCAGATGTTGAATTTGCAAGGCTCGTTCAGAGCCTTGCAAATAATAAGAGTCTAGGTGAGAATATGATGTCTCCCTATATTTAAAAGAGAATATTGACTGTGGGGGCTTGAGTATTTATTCTTTATAATAGTGTGAGCAAAGATGTCAGTCAAGTTGTCATCCCAGTTCTTGATGGAATTGGCTCACTGGGCCTTCTTAGATATTTGACTAAAGAAAAGGATTCAGACCAATTTTTAGGAGGATGCTACCAACAATTACCTCAGTGTGATCTGATTAACAGCATAATTTTAACAATCTGTTATGTCATTCCTATCTTTATAATCTGTAGCTCTGTGGTTACAGTACATGGAAAAGATTTATCGTATGTTATGCCAGCTCATAGAATTAATTTTGGGCAGTCTCTGTGTAGTCTCTATTAATCTTCTGTTGTCCCACTTTTCCAGATTCTTTTAAAATGTCCTTGTTTCTGTCTTTTTCTTCTACTTCATCCTTTTGTCCTCAGCTTACTTCAGTTCTGCAGACTGAGGTCAAAGTGCAAGCTACCAGTAGTTTGCAACTCAGCAATGGTGAGAGGAGAAGAAGGGTAGAATCTTACCCTTCCCAATAAGGTCAGGAAAAAGCAAACTGCTGCAGCTTGTCCAAGTTTGTCTGTTCTTCATGAATAACTTTTACTATACTCTGATATTGCTTGGTCATACATGTCCCAGTTATCATCTGTGAAATATTTGAAGGTGATGTCATGGGCTTCCAGGACCTACACTCACACAGAGTCTGAGACAGCAGAACCTGCTCTGAGCCCTGGCACAGAAACTGTTACAGCAGAAGCTGCAGAGCAGACAGTACCACCACCCATCCCAGAGACAGAAGTGCCAGCCCCAGCGGGGAGTCCTGCTCATTCTGATATGGAGAGTGACCTATCCATACCTACCTTTGCCCAGTGTAGACACTAAGAGGGTCTCCTGTGTGATTCCCAGCGAATTTGTGCCAAACACCAATTAATTAAGCACCAGCTGCACTGATCTTGGAACCTATAAGAACTGAGCCTTTCCCCTTTAGCTTTTGTTGGTGATTAACTAACCATTTCTCCCATGCTTCCGTTTGCTTCTGTTGTCTGTTGTAGCCTTTGACTTGTGTTTATATTGCTTGCCTCTGATTTATGGACATTGCTGGGACTGTTACTTGCTTCTCATTTGTAAGGCTGTTTCTTTGCTAAAGTAAACTGACTAATGACCTGTGTGTTATCAGCTTCTCCTGGCTGCCAGTCCAGACCAAACATGGACAGATTAGGACAGGTATGCTGTAACCATTCGTTGACTTCTCACCATCTTATGAGAGCCAGTGTGGTGTAGTGGTTTGAGCATTGGACTGTGACACTTGAGACCAGAGTTCAGTTCGCTGCTTGGCCATAGAAACCCACTTGGGTGTGTTGCACACACACTGCCCCAGAAAACCACATGATAGGTTTGCCTTAGGATCACCATAAATTGGAAATGACTTGAAGGCACATAGCAACAACACCATCTTAATGTGGTGTACTGGTTGCATGGAAATGATGGTTTTCAGTCCTGGTTTGGAGTGCTCACAAAACCCATACTTTTCAATTGTTGTTGCTGTGCCGAGCCTCATGCCAGATATGTTTGGTGGTGGGGATGGTGGGGTTGAATTCAGATAGATAAAATAATTTGATACTCAGGCTGTCAGGGGGGCATACCGAAACAGTATAACTGAGCCTGATCTAATGAATTGTTGCCAAATGCTGGGGCATCTTAATAAATAAATGTGGGAAAGTAAAGGACGAAAGGTGTTCATAGTTGATTTGAGAATATCTTTAAGGACATCTGATAAAGGAGAAGAAAACTAATGTTAACACTGGTACACAGGGTGAACTGGGTTGTTTGGGGAGGCTGGTGCTAACAGGAATCCTTCTAAGCAAACAATAAGTTGGATTCTATCTGTTTATTGAGTGGAATCTATATTCTGTATTCTGTGTTTCTCTTCTCCAGAAATATTTAAAATATAGCTTCCTTTCTGAACTCATTTTCTCTTGATTTTGCCCTTGGTTATGATCATTCATAAGTGACAGCCTTGACCTAGATAGGCAATGAAGTTTGCTGCCCTTCAGCATAAAGAGAGAAACCTGAAGCCTTTCAAAGGTAAAGAAAGGGGCGGGGGAGAGAGGGAGAGAGAGAGAGGGAAAGAGAGAGGGAGAGAGAGCTTTCTAAAATTAAGCTCCATTAAAAAAAAAAAAAGGCCAAGTTACACTTTGGAAATACTAAATTAAATGCTCTTTAGATAAAAGAATTGAAAGTGTAATGTGTGTGAACTGATTCAAAAAGAACTGAATAATAGCTAAGAACTTGATATTCTGTGAAGGTGATCTTTAGAGAAGAAAAATCTGTATGAGAATAAATGTTTTTGTACTGTAAAATCCTGTGCTTTCAACTCACTAAATTTAATAGGACAAATTTTCTGTATTTAAAGGTGGAAATTATGTGCAAACTATCATGCTGCCCTCTATAAATTTCTGAAAGGAATGATGCTTATATATTTTGAGAATTTAAATTTTCTTTAGTTGTTGTTGTTGTTGTGAACTGACACTTGCATCTTTAAGGATGCTAACATTTTCTTCTGTCAGTGCACCAGGAATTGTGACAATGAGCTAGTCCTTCAAAGTGGGCCTGTAGGGCAGGGTTTTCAAAACAGTATGCCACAGCATATTAGTGTGTCGCCTGAAGTGTGCAGGTGTGTCACCTACAATCTTGGAAATATATGTTATTAATTATAAATCATATATTTTTAAAAATATACGAAAGGTTTTCATGAGATAAGTTGTGTCCCCAAACATTTTATTATTACAATTTATGTATGTGTCTGTATCTCTTATAAGGGGTTAATTTAACCTCCAGTTTGCTAGTAAAACGGAAATTACTGTGTCGTGAAATGATGCATGTCTGAAAGTGTGTCACCAACATGAAAAGTCTGGAAGGCTCTGATCTAGGGTTTGGCCCTAGAACTGAACATTAAGAATTTTACGTTGAAGGACTATCTCATTGCCTCTAACAGGTCTTTATCCTATCCATTTTGGATATGACTTTGAAGCACGCAACAACAAAGTGTTAACATTCATAATCTCACATGTGGAAAGTTGTCCTGCTGGACTTTTTATTGTGGGCTGAAAAATTGCTCGATATTGTGCTGATCGCTTAGGTTAGTGTGCCAAGAAGTAGAGTAGAATGGATGATCATATAATTGTTACAATGGACGGAACTGATACTCCTCACTTGTTCCCATTGCTTTGTATATCCTTTCTTTTGGAACAACAGCGTGGGTTTGTAATGCTCAGACTTGCACAATAAGGTTCCAAATGAACCTTTTATTCCAACCGTGTATCTTTGGGAACAGGCCTCAGCCTTCTTATTTAAGGTTGTGTCTAGATTTCCTCAGGAGCAGAACTTGTAGAACTGCAGTGCTAACCAAAACCCCACTGAGGTGGAGGAGAAGCTGTTGGTCTTAAGGACCACTATGGGACATGTGAAAAGGAACCCAGACAGAATTGAAGTGGTGGTGAAAACTTGCCTATCAAGAGCACAGAAGGTTTTTCAGTAAACTTACTGTAGAATTGCCAAACTTTTGGCTGCTGAGGAACTCAGTACAATTTTAAGTTGCTTTTATCTTTTTTTGTTTTGTTTTAAACATTCTCGTGACTTCTCCAAAATTAAGGAGTGACCTTCAGTAGTGATTTTAAAAGCTGCTGGAATTGGTTGCTGCCATTCAGTGTCCCTCATTTTCTAGAGTATTGGCTCTCTTCTCAAACTCAAAAGCTCAAACTCGTCCAAATTGAGAGGAGAAAATATCAACTTTGCTAGCAAGGTGATTTGCATGACATTAACCATCATTCTTTGCTTACTGTCAAAAATCTTTAAGCTTACAGTGACCTACTTAAGGGTCTTAAGACTAGATTAAAAATTCCAGTGAATTCCATGCACTACTTTTTAAGCATTCCTATGTATATTTTCCATTTTTGTTTCTATGGAGATAATGGTCAGAATTTCTGCAAGCCTATGACTAACTGTTTGTCTTAGCAATTTCCTCTTCTCAAAAGAGAAGCTAGTTTTTAGTGGATTTATGCTTCTTATTTAACATACTTGGAGGAGGAACTTTTCCGGAGCAGGTCTTTCCATCACTATAATTCCAGCTGCCAGCATTTGCGATAAACACTTATTTTTAAGGGTTAAGCCTGCTGTCCCCATTTACTTAGAATTAAAAAAAGGCAAACTTCCTCTGATGTAGGGTGGATGCTTCCTTCCACACATGTGCTCTTGAATTCTGGTAATAATGATAAGCAATGTTGGAGCTTTAACATGAGCTGCCCCTCACCTCTTGTCCAACACGCCTACAAGACTGAAAGACTTAGTATTTAATGTTAGTCATTATATCTAATCCTAGACAAATAGTGGCTAGTTTTATCTGTGATATAGGTCAGTGATAGACAAAGTGTCCCCCTCTAAATGCTGCCCTGTAACTCCCAGCATTCATCACCATTGGTTAAACTGATGGGAATTGCAATCCAACAGCATCTTGAGGTCTGGACTTTGCCCATCCTGGCATAGGGCACACAAAAGCAACATGAAACTATGATTTATGATCCTGGGCTTGTTTCCTGATTGGAAGAGGGAAAAGCTGTGGTCCTTACTATTTTAGCAAAGTTGAGAGATGATGAGAGTTGGAACCTAACAACACCTGAAAGGCTTCATGTAACCCATCCCTGCCCTAACTGTTCAAAGTCTCCACATGATAATAAAACAAAGTGAATCAAAAGTGGAAATGAAAGATTCCATCCCCTTTTATGCCCACATTGAAGAAAAGGAGACAATAGAAATCTGGCTTTTTTAGATATAATGCTAAACCATAGGATAGTATTACAGTCATCTCTTCACATTCACTAGGGTTAGGGGCACAGGACTCCCGTGAAAGTGAAAAAATCATGAATATCTCTAGGCCTCCCCAAACCATATTTAAAACATAAAAGAGTATGATCACCATATTCAACCCACTGTGGATTCCTTTGAGGCATCAGTGTTCCTTCACGAGGCAGAAGTAGATGGCTGGTGGGGCTTATTGCCACCTCCACTGCTGCCCCACACCATTTTAAGAGGGTCTTACAAGCCTCATTCACAGTTTCTCAGTCTTGTGAGGCTTGCACTCCCTATTAAAAATGGCATAGGGAGGCAGGAGAGGTGACAGCAAATAATCTGTGAATAATCAAATCCACAAAAATGAAACTTGGAAATGTGGAGAGGTGACTGTACATCCAAAGTAGACCTAAAGTAAGAAAGTGTAACGTGTTACCAGCTGATTTGCCAGTGTAGGTCAGAACATTTGAAACATATACGTGAAACTTTTTCATTCTAGTACCTAGGTCAGTATCCCTTTCTCTTGGTTTTGTAGGACCAGAGTGAGGAAGCTAGAGAATCCACTAGATACTGTGGAGAACCAGCCATATATCACAGTGTGGGAGCTCTGCGGGCTTTGTAGGATTGGAAAGGGGCTTCAGGCACCACAAAAATGGGTGCAGGTCACAGGCTGCATTTCCCCCAGCCCTGAGTTGTACGAGTGTGTCCAAAATCTAAGTTCCTCTTCAGAGGCCCTATTATGTGTCCCACCACCCATGAGGCTAGACTGGTGGCTGCACATGAAAGGTCTGTGTCTGTAGCAGCACCCTGGCTGTGGAACTTCACCCCAAAGGAGATGAAGTTGACTCCATTCCTTCTGAGTTTCTGACAGCAGTGAAGACTCTGTTATTTTACTTGCCTGTTAGTTCTTAAAATTAGGAGTGTCTGCTCTGGCTGCTTTTAAATCTGCTTTGAATTGTGTGGTCTAAGAACTATTTTTAAAGACAGGTTTAGAAGGTTTTTAATTGTTTTTTAGTTATATACAGTGTCTAATGTTTTGAGTGCTTTTGTCCATCCTATATCATGTTGGGGACTTGTGTGAGCCGAGAAGTAATAAATAAATATCAGAAAGAAGCAAACAACTTCTAGAACTGCCTAGTTGCGTGTAGAATTTTGGTAGTCTAAAATAGCAAGTTTTTCAAGTTTTTGTATATGGTACTTATAAAATTAAAGCCAGTGTAGCACGAGGTGATTTGAAAATATTTTCACTCATCCTCATGCTAATTCTCGCAACATGCCTGAAATTTTGAAGGATTGCAGCCTAACATTCAAGACTAGTCTTCACATTTCATTTTGCTGGCATTCCTGCCAGATGTTGCATTCTTCCCTTGCATGGCTGGTAATCCTGCTAAGTTTTAAAAGCGATGAATCAAATTGCCATGAAATCTTGAGATCTCCATAAAAGCTCCATGAAATTTGGGCTAACATTGAGTATGAATGAACAGTGAGTTTTGTCTGGCAAAGAAGTCTATTAAAAAAAAAAAAAAAGCTGCCCTTTGTGACCCAAAAGAGGATTTTCTTCAGTTTAAGGTAACATGCTAAACTGCCAGCTTGCTCACCCCTCTCTGCTTTCAGACTGCCTTTTGAAACAGAGGAACAGGGGTGAGGGCTGGGAGGATAACCTCCAGAGTGCCATTTTACAATGTGCTTTTAAAGTAAGGTCATTCAAGTGTTAAAACTGGTTGCCTCATCAGCAGACACTTGTCTACCCTGTGTGCCACCAGTGGCTGCAGCACTTGGCTTTCTCAAAGGGGACAAAGTTCTGAAGGGACAGTGGGAACATCCACCCATTTCCTCTAGTTCCCTCTTGCCCTTAAAATTCCTCAGCAGCTCACCCTCATTGCAACCCTCTCTCTTTTTCTCGCCTTCTCTTCTTAGGGCCTTTCCGCACTACATAGTTATAGCACTATTATTCCACTTTCAACATCCTATGCAATCCTGGGGTTTGCAGTTACAGGAGGGGCTGCCTGGCCCCTCCCGAAACTGCAAACCCCAAGATTCCATAGAATGTTGAAAGTGGAATAATAACGCTATAACTGTGTAGTGCGGAAATGGCCTTAGTGTTGGAACTGACAAGACTTACAACTTTAGTCATTATGGGGTTAATTGGTCTGTTGGTGTTATAGAGGACCTTCACCTGCTACAGTTATTGCAAGCAATTGTAAAGGCTCTGTAAGAGTAGCATTCCCTTAGTGAACACTCACTTCCTGATTTGCTGTTGCTGCAGTTTGTATCATATCTGGCTTCATTGTGGTATTATATTTTGATATATTTTGTATTTGTATTTTAACTTGCCATACTTGCTCATGTTCTCCTTTAACCTTTTGTACATTAAGAACCTATATGCTATCTTTATCTTTTAACTAGAATATATAAAAGACTATTTCTCTTTCCCTATTTTGTCTTCTGAGTTTCCTTTTTATTTACAACAGTTAGAACTCAGCATTTCTGCATAGTCCATAACTTGACCCCTGTAGCATCAACCTTAACAGATCTCAAGTGACACTGAATTCACTTTTTGAATGGATTCCCTGGCTACCACCCTAGTTTGCTCCCTAAAACGTTCTGTACATGGAAGGTACCTCTTATGAACCTAAGAGCAAGGCAAAACTCCAAACAAATTGATGACCTAATTATGTTGTACCGTCTTGTCTGCTTAAGGATTTGTTGCGGTATGTCTTCAAGTCATTTATGACTTATGGTGATCCTAAGGCAAACTTGTCATGGGGTTTTCTTTGCAAGATTTGTTCAGGGAAGTTTTTCCCTTTGCCTTCTTCTGAGACTAAGAGAATGTGACTTGCCCAAAGTCACCCAGTGAGTTTCTATGGCCGAATGGGAATTTGAACCCTGTTCTCTAGAATGCTCATACTACTACATCAGGCTGGCTCTTCTGGTTAAGGATGGACAGGGTATTTTACCAAACAGGTATCAAGCAAGTTCAAACCAGGCCCAACTTGCTTAATTGGCTTCTGCACCAGTTAAAAGTTGTGTAGAAGAGACTATGTTTTCATTTGCTGGCTTATTTATTACATCTTTTAGCCTTTAAAAATCATTTTTTTAAATGTTTAAATTAGTCATGTTTGTTTTATTACACACTGCTTTGAGACTGCTAGATAGAAGGTGGGATATAAGTATTATATAATCTGTCTGTTTGTCTATCCTCAGCTCCTCTTTTATTATCCTTCCAGAACTTGCACATCTTGAAGTTGTTCTTTGCAATTGTCAAGGAGCCCCATCTGCTGTTTGCCGGAGCCTTATCTACTGCTGTAATTCATGGTCCTGTTTCTTATCTTGATTAGACGCTTGCTTTAGCCTCCAGAGATTCCATTGCTGCCAACTGGATACTTGGCAGGTTTTTAGAAGAAGGTGTGTTGCGACCCATAGCTGAGTATGGCCTTTAGCAATAGTTGAGGGTTGGCTTTCCTCCATGACCCTGGTTTATGTGCTGTCATCTGGTGAATGTGAAAGAATGAACTTTGAATATGAGCACTTCAAAGCAGGGGCCTTTTTTGTATGTGTGTGTTTGGGGGGGGGATTAAATATCTCAAGATCCAGAAGGCCAATGCAGCAGCTTGAATTGGCAACAGTTCAATAACAGAACTGGATCTCCCACACTGATAGGCAGGCCCTGCTTTTTCATTCATTAGTCTAAGTTTTGCACCAGTGCACAGTAATTGCACCAACTTCTCTGGGATCACATCAGTGTAAAGGAGAATAATTAGATCCTCTTCTTTTCTTCCTCCTCTTACTTTGAGTCTATCGACGGTACTTCTAATGCATTCTCGCTCAACTTTCTGTTTTAAGGTTAACCTCTTCTTTTTTTGGGGGGCGGGCGGGGTATTTTGGCAACCTCTTTCTGCTGTTGCTAGTATTGGTGGTCTTTTGTGTGAGCTAGGAAGCAGTTATATAGAGGGGAGCATTCATGTAAACAAACAAGTGACTTCTTCACTAGTAGGCGGACAGAAATCTTTTATGGTAAGGACAAAAGTTGAAGTGTCAGCAATTCTATTTCCCTTGCAAATAACTGTGTCATAATGGTTTCCTGTCTCTCTCATGCAATTGGAACATAAGGGTATGGAGGCTTTCCAAGACGTATTTGCATAAGATCAGCTTAAGTTGTCATCTTAGGAGATTTTCTCAAATGCAGGTCTAAAGATCTGTCAATTTTCATACCCATTTTGAAAACCCAGTGGTTATTAGCATGACACAGGTAATTTAAAAGATATATTTACACCATTGCTTTTTCTCTCTCTCTTAAATAAATCCTACCACCATCACATTGGTGGTTAACACATATGCCTTAAGGGATTTAGACAGGATTAAGTTGGTCATATAATAGTATCTCTCTCTGTCACTGCAAGCAGGCAAACCACCCAAGGAGTACAATTATCACGTCTGTTTGTTGGGACTAATGAATTGCAATGCCTGCTGAAAGTGACTGCAAGCTGACCTTTCAGATAATCCCAATGAAGTGGAAAGTGTTTTGTTTTATTGGAATAATCACTTAATGGTTTAGTGTGTTGGATCTATTTCTTGCAAATATTTAAATAGAGCAAAAATATAGTATTCGACTGCTTATATGACTGAATGCTGATTTTTCCTTTTCCTTTCCGGTATTGATGTAAGTTTATTTGGGAGAAAATAAGCTTTCTGAATATGGAATTTTCTCTCAGCCACATTGGTACTTGAAGTTGTTCTATTCTTTATGTTAAATACATTGATCTTAATTGAAACAGAAACAAGGAAACTGGCAGTTTACAAGAACAACAGCTATTTAACACACACAAGGCAACATTTTCTCCCTTTAAATTTCACTTCTCAGCTTCTCTTTAAGTCAGTATTTAAAAAATTCACTAAATTCAGTCAAGAAATGAAGTACATGAATTATTATTATTATTATTATTATTATTATTATTATTATTATTATTATTTTCTATCCCACCTCTCCACATGGATCGAGGCAGCGAACAACATAAAATACATTATACATTAAAATACATTAAAAGACATTAAAAGCATACCCAATCCTCCCCACCCACCAACCCACCTAAACCAACCCCTTAAACACACAGCAATTGACAGTCCATCAATTACTATTAGCAAAGCAGCAACATGAAGCTGTTATGGGGGATTTTTCTAGCACTGCAAATGAAACAAAGATGAAAGGATAGGAAATTCAAGAGGATAGAGATTAATAAACTGCACTTGGAATTTGTTTAGATATACAGTGGCCCCTCAACTTCTGCAAGGGTTCGGGGCTCAGTGAGAGCTCACCCTCCTACTCCCTTTTGGGGCTCCCTCTCCCATTTCATTGCTTTTTGCCTGGACGGGTGTGCCGTCCTTCTCTGCGCCTAGGCAAAAGACATGAGCATGGAACGGGGCAACCCTGCAGGTGAAGAAGGCAGACATGAGCCTTTCATCTTCCATTCACTTGCCTTTTGCTCAGGTGTGGAGAAAGGAGGCAGGGTTCCAAGGCAAAAGGCAAGAGAATGGAGGGAGGAAGTGTGTGCGAGCCTTTCCCCTCCCATTTGCTTACCTTTTGCTGGTATGCAGGGAAGGAAGATAGCATGTCTAGGAAAAAGGCAAGGGAATGGGAGGGGGAGCGGGAGGGGGAGGCAAGTGGACACTTTGCAAATAATCAGATTCACAAAGGTGAAACCAGCGGATGTGGAGGAAGGACTGTGGCATAGATTTGGGGCCAATCCATGTGACCATAGTATTGGTCTCTCTCAGTCTTGAATATGAACTGATCTCATGGTGATCCAGTCATCAGTAGGATTCAGAATTAGTCTGGTTGGCAACTGGGCCATTGCTACCAACCTTTCCCATCTGTGAAAATAAGTAACGAGTTATTTAACAGCATAATTGTGCAGAAAATGTACTAAGGAGATAGGAGATAACAACAGAAGGAACTTAGTGGCTTTGGGCTATATCCAGCTTGAGTATTGGCATTTCCCCTTTTCTTTCCTAAGAGTACGTTGTTGCTGCAAGATCATATGAAACACTTGAAATGCAAGATAATATTTTCCGCTTATCTTGGAATGACCTTTCTAAATAGTTTTTTTAAAGAAAAGCTTTTCTTAGATCATGAAACTTGCATTGTCTCTGATTTTCTTCCACCACTGTAATATTCTTTTCCTCCATAAATGACTGAGTTCCTCTATATGAAGGGAATGTCCATATTTACTTCACAATGATCCATTGCCAGAATGGGATGAGAGATTGTGTCTTCTTCCCTTTCTTGTTATGGAAAATTTGTTCAATGTCTGGAACGTGGGGGCCTTTGGCAGCCTGTTGCCTTTCAGGCCATTTTTGGGGGAGGTGTTTCTAGCTGTTTCAGCTTGAGAGACTCCCCCACAAATAGCTGTTGATCTGGTCCAAAGGCTTTAAGTGACTTTGTTGTCCCCCAAATGTAGGGGCTAGTCAATATGTTTTGGTTGGTGTTGGTTGGCAATGGAAGGTTAACAGAGGTCCCACTGGCCTTTCTACTACCACAGAGCAGCAGGTGTTTTCTTTATAATTTGCATCCTTGCATTATGGCAATTTTTAAGGAGAAGTAATTGTTCAATGCATGCAGTGAACATGGTACACACATGTGACTAGAGGCATATTAGAGTTTGTATTAGCAGACTATTGTGGGAAGCTTTCTTTCCAGTGCAATTCCCACGCAAGTTCATTAGTGTATGATCTGGGCCATAGTCATTTTTTTGAACAGAGTAACACTCCCCTTCCTGTGAGTCCTATATATATATAGAAGGGCCTCTGCTTGTGTGGGTTTGAAGTGCAAGGTATATGTCCATTGCCCAGTAACCTTGACCCCTACAGAAGAAAAAAGTATGGAGAAATATCATGGAGATGTGGCAAACAATTTTACTAAATTTGGGGATTTACACAGGTATGGTTTCCCAACATACACATGGTACTCCCAACTACAAATATGTAACTGTACATTTGTCATTACGCATAAAGGAAAGGAGTATACACAGGTATGATGCCCCATCATATTTCTGATGTTCCTAAGTAAGGAAGCAGCCATAGCCCTTTGTGTTCTGGTATCATCAAAGAAACTGTGCATTGCAACGCTGGTCAGGGGAGTATACAACACTGAAAATGTGAAAAGTTGTGGAGCGTTGCTTTGGGAGGCAGATTTATATTTTTAGCACTATTATCTTTTAAGACAGAATTTTGGGGTTAATAGTGGATTATAGTTTAATTTTTCAGACATATTACTTGGGGCCACAGTGCATAAAACAAATATCAGAGATACTTACATAGAACTACATCTGCAAGAGATAAGTATGAAATATTCTTTATGGAAATATGTATAAAAAAAGCAAAATTTAGGATAAACCTTTCATTTGGCGATGTTGCTGTGAGAATGGAGATGAGCTTTGGTTGAATACTTTGTCTGCTTCCTATTGACAAAGGAAAAGTTTTAAAGGTTTGCTCTGTGTGTGTGAAACAGCACTGTATGTACATTTCTTTCCAATGAAATGAAAGCTGAATGTCAAAGAGATAAGCCCAAGACAGTGAGAGGATGAGGTTAGAGAGAGCACAACACAACACTTGGTAAAGCTGGAAAATGTTGTCACTCAAAGGTGTGTGAAGCACTGATTCCTGGCTATTAGTATTCCAGTGAGACTTTGCCAAGTCCAAAACAAAACTTGCCCTTCAGAAGAAAGAGATAAGAAAAATAGGCAAGCAAGTTTGATGCTTTTCTTTTATTTTCTTCTTCTTCTTCTTTTTTAATGTAAGATAGAAGGTCACTTGAGTTACATATGTAATAACAAGGACATTTTTTTGCCCCTCCTTCCATGGTGTAATGCCAACTGGTATGTTATCCTACCTTGCAGGATTGTGCTTGAGGGACTCTGTGTTACTTAAGGACATAACAAAAGCAGCATAGTCCTTGTCTTGACTACTCAAAGCAGTGTGTATGTATGTGATCTCAGTATTCTTTTGTAATGTCATAGTAAAACAAAATGAGAAGGTAATAAACTAAAAGTAAATAAGTAAATTAGTCAGTAAATTCAATCACAAGGTGATGTTAAACTGCTGTTATCTAACCCAGCTTTATATTCTATTAATTGATATATTACTTTAGATAATAGGTGGGGAACCTTTGGACTTCTAGTATATCTCCCATCATTCTTGATCATTGGCCATGCTGGTTGGGACTTTGAAGAGTTCAGGTTCAAAACATCTGGAAGACCAAAAGTTCCCTAGCCCTGCTTTAGATATTCCATGGTCCCTATTTATCCCTTCCATCCAGTCAATCATCCCAGTAGTTCATCACCTCCATATAAAGGGAAAAGTTATCCTGTTCTCAGAATAAGGCTCCATGTGTCTGGTGGACAAAGTTTGGGTTGCAGACCACATGTGGTCCTTCAGAGCCCAAAGTGGGCCTCATGAAATGCTCCTGTAGCCCCCATCATTTTTTTTAAAGTTCCAATTTACAGGTTTTTTTGTTTTTGTTTTTTTGCCTGTAAACTGGTGCCAGTAGGGTCCACTGGGCAAACACGGGGTAGAAAAATGACCCCTGCTCCCTGTGCAGTTGCCTATGGCCATTCAAGCTGTTCCACTTGAAAGTGAGCAAACAGAGAAGAAATTGAGTCTGATGGTTTAATTAAATTTAATTTTTTTCTTCACGTCCTTCTCACTTAACCTGCTTTTCTAGGTAAGATTTTTTATTGCACTTGTCCACTACTTCTGTTTATTTTATTAATTATATATCTTCCTGCCCTTTTTCCAAGGAGTTCAGGGTGTAACAAATAATTTTCCTCCTCTCATTTTATCCCTAAGACAGCTCAGCAAATTAGTTTAGCATGAATGTGTGACACTACTCGAGGGCCAGTTATCAGAATCCATGGATGCCTGAGTGAAGTTTTTCTGGTCCAAGTTCAACACTCCATTCAGTGCATCATACTGACTTTTTGACATGTCATAGGAGCACATACCAGTGCCTCTTTTCACTGCTTTGCCAATTGGCTTGGCCTTTTCATATCACCTGTACCCACAAATACATATCTTGTGGAAGCATTTTTTTCTGCTGTATGACAAGCTGTTGTAGTGATGTTTTCCTGCACTGATTATTACTTTGACTAGATTGACTGTTGAAATAGAGACAAAACTAGGGTATTTTTTTCTTCTTCTATCTCTATCTGGAGTATAAGTAAATCTCCTTCTGGTCTAGTAATTGTGAGTATAGTATTCTATATAGATAGCATTGGGAGATTTGGTAAGCTTCTGTTTTTCTCAGTTATCTGGCCCTGTGGTGACATACGGATGTAGTACGAAACAGATGATAGGGTTCTTGGATGAAGTACTGGGGGAACAACTTTCTACTGAAATCACACAAATTGTACTCCAGTGGCTGGAATCAATCCCAGAAGAATAAAAGATAAGGGTTCTCAAACATAGAGACAAACAGACAAAAGAAATTTAAGGGACTTCAACTGGCAGACAAGGGTATAGCAGTAACTAACACATGCTAAAGACATTAATATACATAAAGAAGTACATAAGGGAAGATAAAGATGAGGAACTTAAAAAATAACAAAAATAAATTGAACTAGGAGAAATAAAGAAGTATAACAACAAGGAAAAGAGATGCATAGAAAAGTAAGGAATGAGAAAAGAAAAGAGAAAAAAAAATGATAAAACAGACAATAAGGATTGAAGGCATGAAATATATATAGTACAAAGATGAACAACCTGTAAAAGATTGTGTTTTGAATGTCATTTTTTAGAAAGTATGAATGTATGATACTTTGGTTTTTTATTTATTATTATTACACAGTTAAATAAAAAAAAATGGTACTCCAGTGGCTCAAGTCCCATCACATGGTCTTTCTCAACTAGTACTGCCCCTCTTTCTCTAAATATCTCAATCTGTCTTTTTATATAACATGAAAATCTCTGTATCTCTTTAGTTCTGTTTGAGGCACCTCATTTTAAGAAGGGTATATAGACAAGTTGAAGCAGATTCAGAGAAGGGCATCAAGGATGATAAGGGCTTTGGAAAGCAAAACATAGGACAGATTGAAAGAGCTGTGCATGTTCAGCTTGGTGAAGAGGAAGATTGAGGAGTGACATACTTGTCATCTTTAAATACCTCAAGAGCTGCCGTGAAGAGAAGGGTGCAGGCTTGTTCTCTGCTGTCTCAGAGGGTAGAACTGGGTTTAGTGGCTTTAAGTTATAGGAGGGTAGATTCTGACTGAACATTAGAAGAAACTTCTTGACAGTGAGAGGGGTTTGATGATGCAGCCAGTTGCCTAGAGAGAAAGTGAGGTCTCCTTCTCGGGATGTTTTCAAAAGCAGCTGGACAGCTACCTGCTGGGAATGCTCAAGCTAGAGGTACTGCATTTGGCAGGGGATTGGGCCTGATGGCCATGCGGCCCCTTCCAACTCGGATAATTCTGTTATTCTAGGATCACCAAGAAACCAAAGTGAAATGGAGCTCACTTACAGGCAAAGGGCTAACTCTCAGTGCCAGAGTGTACATTGCTGTTTTCTTCCTCATCTGCAAGTACAATGATTTTTAAAGAAATCCAGGAAATCCTCAGAGATAGACTTCTGTATCACATGTAGCACATACCCCCCAACATTTCACAGATGAAAACTGGGACATGTGTGGCCAAGCCACATCAGAATGTGGTCAAGATGGCAAAAGTTATTAACAGGGAAGAAAACACAAGCTAGGAGAGCTTCAGCAGTTTGCTTTTGCCTAAGCCTGTTGGAAAGGACAAGACTCTGCCCCCTTCTCTTCTCTCCTCTCCCCTCCTTGCTGAATTAATTGAGCACAAAGCCCTTTCGTACATTGAACTCAGACTACAGCAATTGAAGTGAACTGTGGACACAGAGGAAAGTGGAAGAAGGAGAAAAAAAAAAAAAACCCTGGGAGCTGAAAAAGTAGAGGGTAGGGCTTCATAAGCTTTGCAAGGCTCAACTCCTTTTTCCAAATGTGGTCAGTGCAAGCTTAAAGTTATCCAACCACCTGTTAGAATTAGTTCTACTTAAAGTGTTGATTTGGATCAGTGCTGGACTATAAGCCATGGGCTACTGGTGTCTTGTGAGTTTCCAGTAAAGAAAAGTGTGATTGTAGCCAATGGACACCAATATGATGACAATTCCTGGCAAATTGGTGGTGGTGGTGGTGGGGAATTGCTGGTTCCCACATCGAATAGCCTAAGAAATGCTATGGCTATTTCCGCCCTACACTGTTATAGTGCTGTTATTCCACTTTCAACATCCTATGGAATCCTGGGGTTTGCAGCTTAGGGAGGGACATTTAGAATTTTCAGCCAGAGAGCTCTTTGGCCTCAGTCGACTACAAACCACAGAAATCAATAGGATGTTGAAAGCGGAATAATAACACTAAAGTAATGTAGGGCGGAAGTAGGCTGCGTTAAACGATGTAGGCCATTATCAGTGTTCACACCTCTTTCCCTAATGAAAGAAGTGTGGATGTCAATAATTATCCATCATTTGGCTAACTGAATGAAGTCAGTATTCTGTGTAAATAAAGTGAGGAAAATGTATTAAAAATTGCATGAATTTTAGTGAAAAAACTGGAGAAAATACCAAGTAGTAGAATCTAGAACAAACAAAGCATGGGGGAAAGTGTTTGGGGACTCAGAAAAACTCACCAAAATTGGGATTTTCATATCCAAAGGAACTGGATTCTGTTTGATCTTGGAAGCTAAGTAGGGTCAGCAGTGGTTAGTACTTGAGACCACCAACAAATATTGGGATCTGTAAGCTATATTTCAGAGGAAAGAACTGGCAAAACCAACTCTGAGTATTCTTTGCCTGAAGAAAACCCTATGAGATTCATGGGGTTTCTGTAAGTCAAAAGGCAACTGGAAGGCACATCTATGTGGACACTAAAGCTATGATACTATGTTTTTAGTGGAAAGGCCAAACCAATGGCTCACTACCTGCCCCCTCTGAAAGTGCCCAGCACATGCCTTCTTTGCTTTTAAATTTCTAAAAGACACATTTCAACAGGCTGCGGAATGAATCCTGCTGTGTTTGATGAAACTGATCCCAGGAAGACTTTCTAAGTGATGAGCTTCATCAACATGCCTATTGGCTTCAGAGGCTTCTTGATTGTCGAGGGCTGCAAGGAAAGTTGTTTTTATCCCCAATGGTAGAAAAGATATAAAACAGGACATTTGCCTTTCACAGTCTCAGCGGGACAAAATGCTGAGTTAATCAGCAGCCTTTAAGAACAAAGCTGGAAAGGTTTTCTTTTTCTTTTAAAACAAAGTAATATACCAGCTAGGGTGAGAACAGTGATTAGCAAAATTTCACACTTTAGTAAGCTAGAGCATAGCTGCAGCATGTCTAATGATTTCAAACTTTCATGCATTTGGCATTGCAAAGGAAAAGCTGGATGCTACTGCTGAGCAGAAGTAGAAAGAAACTCACAGCTTCATTCAGTTTTATACATTCCAGTATTTCTACAGCTGTGTAGATTTTCTGTACAGTTGGTATGTATGCATGTGAACAAGGTTAATTTCAGTGTGATAATTACACTAGAATTTTTCAAAGTAGTGCTTAAAGAGGTTTTGCTCAAGAGAGAAAAGGTGGAACTGGAGTGTGGAATTTGGGTGACCTCCTAAATATTAGTGAAGTAAAATATTGACTGGAGAGCCAGGTAGTGGTTTGAGTGTTGGCCTGTGACCCTGGAGGCCAGGGTTTGATTCTCTGCTCAGCCATGGAAATCCTCTGGGCGACGTTGGGTATGTCACACACTCTTAGCCCCCAGAAAACCCCATGATAGGTTTGCCTTAGGGTTGTGTTACCTTGCTTGCTGGGGATCCCTTAGGGGGGTTCCCAACGCCTATCAGAATTATCACTTGTGGGGAAAATTAGCTATGAGCACTGCTTTAGCAATGCAAAGAGGGCAGGGTAATGAAGGATCTTTTACCCAGTGTTTACAGGGTTAGGCTCAGTCAGAAATCACACTAAAAGGTCCAATGAATGACTTTATTGAATAGTAATAGTTTGCACTAATGCACACATGCACACACACATCCAAGGGCTAATAGAAATAAAGAGTGGAAATAAGATAGAGGGATTGTTGAGGGATTTGCAACTTGGGTAATACTGCTCCTCCTTCTGAAGTCCTTTGGTCTGGGAAGCAGCGATTGAACATCAGCTCAGTGAAGAAACGCTGAGGAGGGAGGGGGAACCGGTCAGTTGGTGTAACCGGGAGGCATCATCTTTGCCTCTCCTTTCCCTCCCTTGCCTAACTAGCCCAAAAACAGGGACTATTTGTAGGAAAAATTTACTTTGAAGGCAAATCCTTTCCCAGGGAGAACAAATAGGAACAGAATAAGAAAAACAACTCCACATCTGGCATTTCTCAGAAGATAACAAAGTGTCATCTAAATAACAGGATCTTCCTCCACTTTGGGGCTGCGGTGTGAGTTTCTGGAGATCGATTTGATAAGGTTTTATTGTTTCCAGTGCCCAATCTTCTGAGAACACTTTTACTCCCTTCAAGTGGACTCCTTAAAGGTTAAGGACTTTTTGTCCACCATGGGTTATCACAACATGAGGTCTCCTGTTGCTACGTGACTGGGGATTTTACTGTCCTGATCTGATTCATTTGATCGTATGACCGTTATTGCCTATGTGCATATTCAAGTGAGCTTCCTAGTGGGTTAGATTAATTTTATATCAAAGTTGTAGACCCTGGGACAGGGTTTTCCAAGGGGGCAACAGCCATAATTTGGAAATGTCTTGAAGGCAGACAACAACAACAACAACAACAACAGCAACAACAAATGTTGACTGAGAGCCAGTATGGTGTAATGGTCTGGCTACAATTTTGGAGAGCAGGGTTCAAATTCTTGCTTGCCCATTTTTCAAAGTAGTGCTTAAAGAGGATTTGCTCAAGAGAGAAAAGGTGGAACTGGAGTGTGGAATTTGGGTGACCTCCTAAATATTAGTGAAGTAAAATGTTGACTGGATTGCCAGGTAGTGGTTTGGATTGCCAGGTAGGTGACCTTGAGCAAATCACAGTCTCTCAGGCCATTTCCGCACTACACTGTTATAGTGCTATTGTTCTGCTTTCAACGTCCTATGGAATCCTGGGGTTCACAGTTTAGGGGGCAGCATTTAGAATTCTCAGCCAGAGAGCTCTTTGGCCTCAGTAAACTACAAGCCCTGGAATTCCACAGGATGTTGCAAGTGGAATAATACCACTATAACAGGGTAATGTGGAAATGGCCTCAGTTTCAGAAGAAGGCAAAGAGAACCCCTTCTAAACAAATCTTGCCAAGCAAACACTATAATAGATTCACTTTGGGGTCTCCATACATCAGAAATAACTTGAAGGAACACAACAACAACTGGTGGTGAGGGATGATGAGAAGTGCAGTCTAACATCTGGAAGGCTGCACTTTGCCCATTGTTGGAATAAAGCATTTTGCCTGAATTGATGATGGTTGTAGTAAATACTTGCTTCCTACAAGTTTCCTTTTTTTGATGACTGCGGATATTTTATTTTTATTTTTCTATTTTTTAGTGAGTAATGCTTACTCCCTTACGATTATGTGGGTTTATTTTTGCAGCTACATTTTATGGTCTTTATTGTTTTATTCATTGATTGTTAGCAAGTGTGAGTTGCTTCAACAAGAACAGTATATGATTTCCTTAAAACAAACACAAACAGGACTCCTGTTCCTTTTCTTTCCTGCTGGCTCTCTCCTTCTGCTGTGATCAGGGAGAGCTAAAGTTTCTGTTGCCAGGCCTCCAGCTGAAATCAAACAAAATTATTTATTTATTTGGGAAATTAGCATGGCCCAGGGCTGCTATAATACTGTTAGAAATGGAGAGATTTTTCCTCTTTTGTTCCTAGGGTTGTTTTTCTTTTTTTTAACACAATTTGGCATTACATGTGCCCTTATGCTGACCATTATTAATGTTAACCAGACTTTTCCATCTGTATAAGGTTTGGCACAGGTTTTCATAGAAGGCATCCTTTGTAGTCCTTCAAGGGCGTCTTCTTCTTCTTCTTTTTAACCCTGTGACTGACTTTAATCAGTGTATTGATTTCAGACCATGCCAATTTACTGCTGTTGCCCGTCTCAGAAGATTGTGGGTAAACTTTTGAGAGAGGACAAAACGTGCAGATAATAAATGAGTTTGGGCTAAGATATATATGACATTCCTTTTTTGTGAGTGTGGTAGTGGAGAAGAAAAATGTAATCTTTTTTCATATCTTGGAGATGAAGAAAAGAGAATGACAATTAGGTGCAGCCTTTTGAGTTTCCATGTTTTATAGCGCTTTCTCAGACCTCTTTTTGCTGATTTGAGCTAGAAGTTCTCATTGCATTTTTTACATCTCTCAGAAAGTTAGCCAACATCCTGACAGAACATAACAACCCCTGAATTAAAACAGTGAAACAGAATGGGCAGGGCGAATGGGTTTGTGTCAGCTGTGTGTGTGTGTGTGGGGGGGAGGAAGTGAAATTGCTACTGCTGCCCTCATCTTTATGGATGTTACTGTTGTAAGAAACAGAATGCTGAGAAGGAGATCCATCACCTTTTCAGACAAGCAGATGACAGATTTAGAAAGAAGCTAATAACCTCTCCTGTGCATGATCCTGACAGTTGATGAATGCACCATCATTCAGATTTACTGTCTGGGTGGCTTTTAGTAAACAAACTTTGAGATGTCTTTTAAAAGAATATGTGGAGTTTTTAAAAATGTAAATGTGAAGACTAAGCCCAGGAAACAGTGTTAAAACTTGAGGCTGCAGGCAAATTGCCAGCCACTTAAACCTGATTGTATAGTTTTACGGAGCTCAACACCCTTGTCCATTGCTCAAGCAAAATTAGAACTGAGAATTTCTGCTTTGTCAGAGAAATGTATGCTAAGCTGAGGAGGAAGGGCTTTTGTGTTTTTTTTAGGGGGCTTTTTGGTAGCAAAAGTTGAAGATAAATATTTTGTTCATAGAAAGTTGGAACAAGTATATGTTTGAAACCAACTGGCAACAGTGGCCTGAAGAAAAATGGGCGTGAAATGTCCTCCATTGTTAGGGTTACCAGATGTCAAGGCCTGAACAATCTTTTCTAGTCTTCAAGGTGAGAGTGAGGAATCTCAGCATGGCGCTGCTTTCAAAAAGTGTGTGTGTATATTATTCATTTTTTAGATTTTGTGATTTAGATTTGAATGGCTCACTCTGGCAACCAATGCTCAATGCTTAATGTATCATGCTTAATGGCATCATCTGGGTCTGCCTCCTGTGGTGTTAGATGAATCACCCAAAGGCCCAGGTTTCAGCCATGAAATCCCAGGAGTTAACCCTTTCAACCCTGTCCACTGTGACCATGACAGTAGTGTACTCTTCAGATGACACAGTTTTAGACATGAAAGGAATGCATGTAGATTGGGAGGGGATGAGTGATGACAGGTTCAAAACCTCCTGCAGACTTAAACACATACAGTTTGTTGGTCATCTGCATAGGTCCTGTATGTGTACATGTGACACTACTAGAGATTCCAGCTATGTGACTGTAAAGGATTTGTTCCTAGGTAAGCAGTTGAATGCATGTAGGTTGGTGGAGAGAAAATGGCTATTGCTGTGATCCCATCCCCCTGTCCCCACAATTACCTTGTGTACAGTGATGTTTTCTGATAGTTGGTTCTCTCTCTCTCTCTCTCTCTTCTCTCTCTCTTTTACAATGGCATACAAGGCAGGAATATTTTCAGGCTTTCAGTAGTAACCGGTGAGTGCAAGTGTTCTGTGTAGTGAGCATGTACCAGGGAGCCAAGGATCATGCCTCTCTCTGAGATGCTGCACAACAGGAGTGCCTGGGGAGGGGTCAAGCGTATCTGCAGCTCAATTGGAGCTGCCCCATACTGGAGGAAACATCCATCACTCCTTATGAAAAATGCCCAAGTCGTTCAGACACTCACTTTGTTTTCTTTGAACCAGGAACTGGATCTGCAGGCCCCTCTGTCTTACTTGATTTTCCTGGCTTCAGATTGACTTCTCAGCTCTCTGGCCTTTGCTCTATGAATGACTCACGCTAGCTGCAGCTTCAGTGTACACAAAGTAATCTATGACAGCAAGTTACAAGGGATTTTCCCCATGGACCTTTTCTGTCATATCTTGAACTATTTGGGAATCTATTTGTATCCTATTAATATATTGAAAAGAGAAAATACTTTGTTCATTTGTCATCCCCCACTACCTCCAAACAGTAGAATAAAAAAAAGAGAGAGAGAGAAACAAGACAAGTTCTCCATCTAAGAACCTTTTAGAATTTGAAGTGAATCACACTAAAAGCAACCTGAGGTTATTTGTTTCAAGAGGACCGTGTTGAGAACCTCACGCTCATTCTGCTCCACAAAGCATATGGGGGAACGGGAGTTTGCGGGGGGATGATTTCTGAGCAAACAGGCATTTTAAGAGGACAGCCCTGGAAGAGACCTTGGCGCAAAATGGGGAGGTGGGAAGTCTGGGCTTCCTTATTGATTTTTTGTTTTCCCTCATCCGGAATCTCAGGACTTGTAGTCTGGCGAGGAACCTAGAGTTCTGTGACGGAGGAATCTCAATACCATACCCTCCACCACTTCAGTTTGGCAGAGATTTTCCATACTTGTTCAGCTACCCTTAAAATGTCTCAGTTTATCTTTTTTCCTCTCAGTTTTCCCTTTTGTCCTATTTCAGTTGCAGCAAACTGAGTTCAAAGTGCAGAAGTAGTTCACATTCAATTAAATCATCAGGGAAGGAGAGCAGAGGGTGGAATCTTGCCCATTTTGCTCAGGCAAAAGCAAACTGCTGCAACTTATTGTAGCTTGTGTGCTTCCCCATTAATAACATTTATTTTCTTGACACCACTCTGATGTTGTTTGGCCACAAGTTTTGATCTGTGAAATGTTGGAGGCTCTGTAATACCTCACCATAGGGCATCTTTCAGGATTCTGTAGAGTTGAACCAGCAAAATTCAAAATTCACTTTATAACTATAAAGTGTAGATACACACATTGTCTTGATAGGGCTGACCTAAAACTTAGGGATGTGTGTGCATGTGTACGCATAGCTACACATGAACCTTATATAGGTTATATAGTTTTATTTACCGGTAGATTTTATATAGGCTTTGCTACATCAATTTAATTCTGAGTAAGTCTTTTTGCACCAAGAGCCAATATAATCCCAATAACAGTGCTGGGCTATTGCTAGTTTGCTTTGTTTTTTATAGAATAGAGGAATTTATAATTCATGCAAATAAGTTTATTGCTGCTATAGATGATTATTTATTGCTCATATGTACATATAATATATGAAATATGATGTGAAAAGCTTTTTTTTTAAATTTTAGACTAACGATTATTAAGTATTGGTATAAGTATGCTTGAATATCCTTTTTGAAAGTATTTTATACTATAGAACTAAGATTATGCAACAAACACTTTTAATATTTGGTGTTTATTTTACTATGCAGATAGATAGATAGATAGATAGGTAGGTAGGTAGAATTCTATGCATAGCTGATGTTGGGGCAGCAACCACCTTTTAATTGTTTGTATTTGTTTTTTGAATGATTGATAGAATTATATGCTGGCTTATTTTTATTATGCATTTCGTTATTTTGCTTGTTGCTGTTGTATTTGTAGATATAGTATGTTGTGTCTGTTGTTATGTTACGTTGGTTATGTTGTTATGGTTGGTATTATATATTTAATAAAAATAAAAATAAAATGCTGGACTGTTGGTTCACTTATACAGTCATGAATCTCTGGAGAGCCTCAGGGAATTTTATTCTGTTGCAGCCTCACTTCGTAGTGGCCTGCCTCACAGATCTGTTAAGTAGAACGAAAGAGAAGAACAGTTGTTAAGAAGAATACGAGAGTTACACTAAAAACATTGTGAGAATGACTGTATCCAGCCAAGGCACACTTGCCAGATATGTACCTGAAAGTGCAGGATTGGTATGAAATCTGTTGGACCAGGTTTATATGCCTTGCTCTTATAAGACTTGTGTAATTTTAGAGTAAAATTATTATTGACAACCATCTGAACTCCGACACATTTTCCACTGTTTTAACATCTCTATTTTGCTTCTGAATTTCAAGAGGATAATTTAAATGTTGAATATTACTTATTTACCTAGAAATTCAGATTGCCATTTCTTTATTAGCTTTTTGTGGTCCAAATATTGCCACCCCCACCCCTACTAAACAGCATTGTCTGCCACACCTCTCATACTAAATAGCACTGGATGCCACTTAGCAAACAGTAGTAGGTATAACTGGGTGTGAAGTAGCACTTTGAAGTATTTGGCAACTGATCAGCAAATATTTGGCAAAAAAAGTAAATATGTTAATTTTCCAAGGTGTTTTTACAGACATCAAGTTTGCTTTTCTGTGTGCTAGGATGGAACTCTGTTATCTGAAAATACAAGTGGGAGTTGTTTTTTAAATAGGTGAGACACACAAGGAGATCCTTCCATACAAAAAATATACAGGAGGCGACATACATTATGTTGGATTTGGATGGCAAGATAGGACTATGCACACACTGTTGTGGTAGTTTTCTCCTTGGTGCAGTGAAAAGCAGCTAAAGCTTAGAAACATTATGAATGCCTAGGAAGGCTTCATTAATTTTTATTATATGCAGAAGGTATTAGGCATTTGAGCCTTTAGCTTTGTTTGGTTGTGGAGGACAGAAACCCATATCCTTTTTTCTTGGGAAGTTGCTATGAGGCTTTCTCTCACAATACATATGAGATTTATCATTGTGGCTCTTACAGTGTAATGAGAACAGACATCTGTAGCGATCCTGTTCATTGATAGAGTAATACAGTGGCTTGTCAGGAAGGAATCAGACATTGAGCTTTTGTTACTATAGAGTCTGTGTAATTTTATATGTCAGTAGTTTCATCTTGCTTGTACAAGATTCTTTTTTGTAGGTATATACACACACATGCATGCAGCTGCACACATAGAAAAAGGGTACTAGAAATATTCCTCAGTTTTTGATACTAAGATTAATAGTTCTGTACATAATTACTGTTCCCATCTCTTTACCATGTTGTGCAAAATTGAAGGGTCATTCATTTTGTTTTTCTCAGATAGAAAGTCTATAATTAGATAATTGCTTGAGTCAACTTGTAATAATACAAATATCTCTTATGATCCATGCCCAACAAGTACACCTAGCTCTTCATATAAACTACGCTAGTGAGGAATATTAAATGGATTGTTTTTACACTTCTTCATTCCTCACCCACATTTATCTTATAATTCTGTGTTTTAAAACAAGTTTAGGAAGATAGCAAAGTATCTCATACGCTAAGTTCAAATAGAATCTTTTCGTAGAGCCTTCTTACCACATACCAGTGATTGTAACTGAGAACTTCTGACTGTAGAGTGTTCTTTGCCACTGATCTGTGGACCCTCAAAATATCTAGTCACACTGTGCCTCAGAGTCACATGAATTCAATTCAAGGATATATAATTAAAAAAACATACTTCCAGGGATTCATTAACCCATTTTTAGTAATCCTTTTGTAGTTCTTTTGCCTAGGTCCTTAAAGGGCATAATTATATGATAATATATAAATGGTGTGCAACGCAAGTGATCTGTTCCTGTTACAAGGAATCCAGAGTACTGAATGAAACGCTTCTGTTATGGAACTAAGAAACTCCTCTGGCGGGTTATTTCCTTTTGTCTGTAAGAGTTCAGTTGTGAGGCCAAGGGCATGATCCAGAGGAGTGGTGCACAGAGATAATTGCTTCTGCCAGCAGAACCAGGAGGGAGGTGATTGTTCCTTCTGCAGCCCACTGTCATGTACCCTCCCCAGCCAGTGAGACACCATCTGTAGCTGGTTTTGGGGGTTATGTAGATTATTGTAGTGGGCCAGGAAGAGAAAGAAAGTTGTATCATGCTGTCTGGTAGCTAAATGCTGGCTGTAGATCTGAGAGATGACTTTTTTCTCAGATGTTTTCTTACATCAGTGACTGCTGATACTAATATACGCAGTTACCAGATGAGCCAGGAACCAAGTGTTTTGCTAGCAAGTTGAGCCAAGACCTTCGAGCAGAGGAGGAAATCCAGAAGTTAGTCAAGAAATGCATAGAAGCACACCAGATCCAGGAAAGTCTTGTTGCTTAAGCAAGTAGGGAGCATTTTATAGCCATTCTTGTCAAATGGTCTGCCTGAATTGGCAGGTCCTTTCAAGAACTGGAAAATACTTAACTGTCAAGATGTTCTAAGTACGATTCAGACAGCTTGCCATGTGGGCACCAAGCACAAAGAACTATAGATTGACAGTTCTAAGCCTGGAAGCTCTTATAATCACCCACTGATGATGTTCCCAGTCAGTCTTTGGGAGATCTGTCCTTGACCAGTTCAGGGTGTGTGTGTATGTGTCTGCACAGATACCTTCATACTGGACACTAAAATATCACGAGATGCAAAAGCAATGCCTGGAGACAATTCAAAAACATATGCTATTGCTCATGCCTTTCCACAAGCAGTATTTCAGCTGAGCAAAAACGAATTTGCAGGCTACAGTGTGATAAAGATGATATGAAATAACCCCAGAGTCTACTTATGTGGGATCCAAGCAGATTTGAAGAAAAGCTGTGATGATGAAGTTGGATTTGTCTCTCAAATGCACAAGCAAGTTCATTAGTCTTTTTCAGTGTATTAGAATGTCATGATGTTGTTGTTTTTGAAAAGCAAAGCTGTTTATAAAGGAATATATGAAATTACCAAAGTATACAAGGAGGTGCTGGTTTTTTTTAAAATTAGATTTAGTGTGGATAGAAGTCAGTTGGTAAATGCCAACATATATGCAAAGAAGGTCAGAGTGATTGCGCCGTGATACTTCTTCCAAATGTTACTGTTTTAGATAAAATACACAGTCATCAAATTGTATTCCGAACCAGACAACTTTGTGTCTTTCTTCCGATGATTTTTTTTTAAATACAGCACTTAGTTATGCGTGGAGAGATTACAAAGTGAAAGTTTTCAACAACAGCTGTTTTTGTCAGCATAAAAAAATGCTATAGTGGATAGGTGCAGAGACACATGCCAAGGAAGTGCGAGTTAGAAAAGGACTCCTGATTAAGGTATTTTGTTTGATATATGTTTTCATGGGCTACCTTTCATGCCTTTTGTTGCTGCAGCAGACTAGTATGGCTACTCCTCCTGGAAACTGTCCCTGCAGGGATGTCTTTGTTTTCCTTTCTTACCAAATTAATTGATAATACCAGTACTACTTTAAAGTAGGTTATGAAGATACTGAAATAATTAAAAGATTTTCCATATCTTGACTTAGTCATTCATCAAAATGAAGATGACAATCAAGAAATCAGAAGACTTGGAAGGGCAGCTATGAAAGAACTAGATAAGATCCTCAAGTATCGTTGAATACTAAAGTTAGGACTGGCCACCCTGTATTTCCAGTTTCTGTGTATGGTTTTGAAAGCTGAAAAGTGAAGAAATCTGATAGGAAGTGAAAGGTAGTGCTGGATATCATTGTAGATACAGAGTTCCATGGATATCCTGGGCTGTTTAAAAAGACAAATAAATGGTTCCTAGCCTGAACTCTCCCTAGAAACCAAGATGACTAAACTGAGACTGTCATCCTTTGGACATATCATGAGAAGACCTGACTCACTAGAAAAGATAATAATGCTTGGTAAGGTAGAAGGCATTAAGATAACAGGAAGACTGCATTACAGATGAACAGACTCATTCAGGGAAACCACACCCCTGAATCTGCAAGATCTGAACAGTGTTGTTGATGATAGGATGACTTTGAGGCCTCTCCTTCATAGGGTCCTAATAAGTCGAAGTTAACTTGATGGCATTTAATGACAACAATAATCAGCAGCCATGACCACTTTGTTTCAAGGAATACAGTATGGCTTTTCAGGAAGAAGTTTCTGAAATTACTGTTTGGCATGCATCCTAATTTCCCCATAGGTTTGTTTTGTTTTGTTGTCATTGTGTACCATCAAGTCATTTCAGATTTACAGCAACTCTAAGGCATTTCCTTTGCAAGGGTTTTCTTTGTGAGATTTGTTCAGAGAGGATTTGCCCCTTCCTTCCTCTGAGGCTGAGAGAATGTGACTTGCCCAAGATCACCCAGTAGGTTTCCATGGCCGAATGGGACGCAAACCTTGGTCTTCAGAGTCATCGTCCAGTTTTCAAGCTACTACACCATGCTGGCTCCTTACTATCTTGAAAGGTGCAGAGGAAATAGGCTGTGTGGGAAACTATGGGTTGTCAGCTGTCCTGTTCACTACATGGTTGAGAATGCTTGCTCCTAGTTGCTAGAAAGTGGAGTTGTGAATGCAGGGTCTTAAGTTCTTAAATGTATTTCATGTTTTCCCCTTTCTTGGTCCTTTCTGAATCTAGTGTGCTTTCTTTGACAAACTCAAAATATCTTTGCTATTTGCTATGTACACTTGCTTTCTTTTGAGAAATTCTGCTGAACAGTGGGCTAGTTATATTGAAACTGACCTTGATATGAGGCATCTCTTAGATTCCATCTGTATTTTTAGGGCAGAGCTCATGAATGTGTGGGATCAAATGATGGCCCTGTTATTTTGCCCTTTCTTCACTCACTCTGGACAGGCTACTTCTTTGACAGATGTTCCTATATTCTGTTATCATTTTTCAAGAAGCTTTATAACTCCTTCTGTTTTGCAGTGGTCCTAAAATTTTTTGAACCAAAACATTTCTTGTTTTCTAACACTGATAATTATTTACTAGGGCCAACTGTTGCATCACACAGCACAGGAAAGGGATGATGGAGAAAATAGTGAGTGTCTTAGCTAGTCCTCTGTCCACACTGCTCACGCCTAGTATATGATTCAGCTTTGCATGAAATTGCAAAATTTGCACGAGTGGAGTTTTGTCTTTTGATCTGCCCTTTTTTTTTAAAAAAAAGTATCCAAGCTCTACTAATATTATATGATATTGTTGAGTGCTATGGGTAGAATTGCAGCTGTGTACGTGCTTAGACATGTAGGACCAATTGCAGAAAACACAGAGGCTAAAATGTCAAGGGATTACTATACAATATGATCAGTGCCAATGTGTATTATGTATTAAAGTATGGGTGTAGATGTCTTCCTATGCTCACCAACATATCAGCAGTTGATCTTTTTCTCCTTTCCCAGCCTGCTACCCCTTCTCTTCTAGAGTCCCACTTCTCTTTTTTTCTCTGTTACTGGTCTTTCTCTATTCCTGTGCTCATTCAGCCTTTCCCCCCTGCTCACTCTTCTCTCTCACTTACCACATAGCAGGAGCTTCATTTTTTTCTTTCTCTTAAGAGTTTTGTATTTGGGAGCCCTGCAGACAGAAGCAAAAGCCTGAGTTACTGCTTCTCTTTCCATGCCTCTGGCCAACATAGCTGCCTAGAAGCCCTCTGAAGAAATGAGTATGTCAGGCTTTACTGCTATTTTCTGTCAGCTTGATAGGGAATTACAAGGAACTGTGGGGGTTAATGACTGAAGAGAGTACTGCATGCTGCAGACAGATTAAAAAATTAATAAATTAATTAATTTCTAAAAAAAATAAGTAAACCTGAGATGCACATTCAGTGGATCCCTTAATCTGCATATCAAGTTTCAGGTGCCTAGTTTTCACAATCTTGGAGCAGTTCAGAGACAGTTGTTGTTCTGTGCATTCAAGTCATTACTGACTTATGGTGACCCTAAAGCAAACCTATCACAAGGTTTTCTTGGCAGAATTTGTTCAGGGTGGTTTGCCCTTACCTTCCTCTGAGGCTGAGAGAGTATGGCTTGTGCAAGGTCACTCAGTAGGTTTCCATGGCTGAGCAGGAATATGAACTTTGTTCTCCCAGTGTCTAGTCTAACACTCAAACCATTCCACCATGCTGGCTGTTAGTGCAAAGGCAGACATATGGTCTTCTATTAGTATCAATTAAAAAAAACTCTCAGAATCCATATTTCCTTATTATGCTATTTGTTATTGTTTGCCTTCAAGTCATTTTAGACTTATGATGATCCTACTGTGGGGTTTTCTTGGTAAGATTTGTTTGCGGGGTGGTTGCCATTGCCTTTGCCATTGCTTTTGCCAGGGGGGTTGCCATGGCCTTCCTCTGTGGCTGCAGATATATGACTTGCCAAAGGTCACCTAGTAGTTTTCTATGGCTGAATGCAGATTCACATGCTGATCTCCTGCCGTCCCAGTTTAACCGTTACACCATGGTGGCTCTCATTCTTCTATTATATACAATATTTTTCTTGACTGTGTAAAAGAATGATAGTAATAACAGACTAGATAAACTTAATTGATGGCATAATCTTATGTATATTTAATCAAAGTTAGCCTTGTTGACTTTGGCAGGACTTACTGCCAAGTAAGTTCGTGTAAGCACAGTCTGAAGACAGCTTAGGGAACTGGGTACGTTTAACTCGGAGAAAAGAAGACTGAGAAGTAACTGAGAAGTGATATGATAGGTGTATAAAAATTTGGAGGCATGTCATGTAGAATATGAAGCAAGCTCATTTTCAGCTGCTTCAGGGAGCAGAGCATGAACCAGTGGATTCAAACTACAGGAAAAAAAAGATTCTATCTAAACTTTACCCAGAACTTCCTTGATAGTAAGAGCTGTTTCACACTGGCATAGACTCTCCCTCCTTGCAAATCTTTAAAAAGAATTTGAATGGCCTTCTTTTGGGATTGCTTTAGTTGCATATTCCTGCCTATTTGGAGGTTGGACTAGATGGCTCTTGTGGTCCTTCTAACTCTGTGTTTCTGTGGTTCTACATGCTGAATATATTAGTTGTCAGACGATGAGCTCTTGAATAGCACTCCTAATAGGAAAATTGCTGCAGCTAATCCTGAAGCCAATTAATAGGGCCAGTTGAAAATATTAAATACTTTTTTAAAAAAAGCAGTATATTAGTCCTGAGCATTTGGTTATTTCTTTACACAGCTGAGAACATAACAGCTAGTGGTATAGCAGATCAATAGCATGTCAGAAGTGCTTTTCAGCAGGAGGACAGGACACCCCGCCTACGTTTCAGAACATGTGCACTTATTTCGGAGTAACAGATTGCTTGCTCTATATACTGGGGGATAACTATTATTATGAAGAGTTAGGTACATTGGTGTGCATATTCATGTTCAATCCATGTATTTCTTTGCTTGTCTGATGATGATGATGATGATGATAATAATAATAATAGCAGTAGTAGTAGTAGTAATAGGTTGTTTTCTGACTGTTCTCCGTGGTGATATGGCCAGTTTTCCTAAGGTTTTGGAGAAAGAAAGTGACAAACATTCTTAAAAGGTCTTGGCTTGAATCCTAAGATAAGTGAATGGGAGGAAGTGAAGGGAAGAACTGGTATTTATTCCCCATCTGTGTTGTTCAAGAGGGGTCCTCCGATTTTCTGTACAGGCTTTGTTGGATGTGTGTTTGTGAAGCTGAAGGACAAACAGAAGACAGGAATTGTTCCTTGCATGAACTTCCTCTTTTCACTTATCTTAATGCCCAAACCACTGTGTTTTTGCAATTTGACATCAAAGAGGAAGCCCTTGAACTAGTGTCCTCAGCTGAAATCTGTTCTTTTTCCTATCACCTACCTCTACAACTGCTGAAATCCAAAACTGTGCCTTTGCATCATGGATACACATGAATGTGCAGATATATCTGTTAATCCGTCTTCATGATCATGTCAAACACAGTTCAGTCGTAGTGGCAACAGCCTCAAAAGTAACAAATTCCTTTCTTTCTTTCTTTCTTTCTTTCTTTCTTTCTTTCTTTCTTTCTTTTCTTCAGTGCATAGAAACATTCATTTAAAATACCATAATCTGCAAATGGCTGTGTTTATACCAAGAGTGGGCAATTTCACGCCTGTTTCTTCTGAGATGTGTTTTGTAAAAGTACTTGTTTTGCTTGGCTCATAGCTGGGATGCTTAAGAGGAAGTGTCTTCAGGAATACAATTTAAGGGTGCCACTGACCTTGCCTGCTGCCCTTCTTCCCCTCACTTCCCATTGTGGGACTTACAAGCAGTGTCTTTGAGAGAGCAGCTGGTATTTTAAAGACAATTTGTCATGTAGCTGAGATTCAAAAGATCATTGCAGTTCCTTGATTGGGCTGATAAGTAATTCTCCCTTCACATCTGCAGTTGCACAGCTGCTTCCTCCTTATTGGAATTTTGCTTTCTCAGCCAGTCTGATGGATTTCCTTTCATTCTGCCTGCTCTCATAGTTCAATCTACTGAGCAACATACAGCCACTGATTTTAGTTTCTGGCCTGTTCTCTCCCCTGGGGGCTATAGAAGCTAGCAGAACTCTTGCTCCATACTGTAACGATACTACCATATTCTCTGGCCAACTTTAGAATAAACAAATTGTCTAATGTCCAGATAATTATTACTTATTTCACTCTCCTATTAATTTTCTCCCAAATATTTAACATAAAATAAAATACATGTAACTATGTTTGGAAGTAGTCGTACAAAGGCACGAGGTGATCAGGATTCCTCCCTTACCTCTTAAATCATGTATCAAATCACTAATTGGGCAAATCAAAAGTCCAAGCACCTTGTATCAAGTTGTAGTAGTAGTAGTAGTAGTAGTTGTTGTTGTGTGCCTTCAAATCATTTCTAACTCATGGTGACCATAGTGTACTTGAAATCACAGGTAAAACATCATTCTAAGTTTAGAATCTTCTATTAAGAATCTTAAAATAACTATTTATTAATGCACAGAAGGAGCCAGTAAGGTTTTGCTTGGAAAAGCCTTTCTATCTCAGCCATCCCTAACTTGCAAAACATAAGAATGAGACTTCCAGGGCAGAGTACCTCTTCCCAATTCCACAACATCACTGTGGTGTGTCCAGTTTTGCATAGGACAGGCCTCTATTTGAAGGGCTGTCAGAATGTCAGTTGTTCTTTCAAGACACCCTTTTTTAGAAGAGCTGCCTGGTTTAACGAGCAAAGACCACACAAAGGATTACCAAGGGCCCTGAGGTTGTCCATCATCCATTAGCACTGGACAGCAGAGCAGAGAGCAGACGTGCAAATCACCTAGTTTCAGTCTTCCTCACAGTGGCAAGATGCAGTGTTCTTTATTTAAAAAGCAGAAATTAATTCAAAATTTACATCTATAACTAAGAACTAACATGTATAGATTTTATGTAAAAATCTGTACTTGTACTCTTTCGGTGGCATAGCTTGGCATGAGTGAGGGGCAACAACGCATGGGGTGGGGTGATGGCATGCGGGGGGCAGACAAGAAGTGGCAGTGCCCCCAAAAAAGTGCTACCCAGGAAGCACCTCCTCCCGTCGCCCCCCATCCCTACACCACTGTACTCTTTTGAGCAGATACATTCCCCTTTTGGGGGAGGGCATGTTATGCAAGTGGTCACACTAATTTCGAAATACAAGAGAGCATAAAAAGATGTGAATAGTGTGCATATTGAAGAAATCACTTCCATGAATTGGGATATCCTACTACACTTGCTGGTTGACAACCTTGCTTTGGCCATGAGGTGCTCTGTAAAATGTCCCTTCTCTTCCTCATTGTTTCAGAAGGCAACCTAGTTGTTACAGTTTCTACCTGGATATATAGAAGAGGCACTAGATATTCAAGCACAGTGTGATTAGCTTTCATTATAAAATATATTATACACTTTTGAAGCTTTTTCCAGAGTAAAATATAGCTTGCATACTGGACAGTTTTTCCACCCTTTCCATGTAAATTACTTCTCTTAAAATCTTAAACATTCTATCTCAGCTTTGGAAGATTAAGCGGGGGGGGAATAGACTATTATCAACTACCTGCAAACCCTGTAATGTGATATTTATAACTGATATAGCTTACAGCAATGTGAGGTGTATAAAAATACTGCTGTGCTTTTTCTTGCAGTGTGAATGTGTAATAGGAAACATGTGGTTTGTTAAAAACATTATGATTAATTGGAATTTAATATCTCTTTCAGTAATTGCAGGTTTTCGAGGAGCAGTCCCACATGGCTTGTCACTGGAGATTGGAGACACTGTTCAAATACTGGAGAAATGTGATGGTGAGTGTTGACATTAGTATGCAACTGTCAGGTGGCAAGAGAGCTCAAGGTCATATTGTCTAATTATGCTAGTGCAGTAACCAAATGTTTGCTGTAGAGAAGAATCTGTCTAAATGGGGGGAAAAAGTACAGCTAAACAAGCAGAGATTGTAACAGTTATTTTTGGAGTACAGATCCCAGTAGCCACAGAGATTGGGGGATTCACACTAGCTGGGGGATTCTTGGAGCTGTATTCCAATAAAACAGTTTTTTCCAGTGCTGGGCAAACTATGTTTCTATGACCAAAAGGCTACAGAATTCAGGAGTGCCTACATAAGGAGAAATAATGAGGTAATAAAATGCATGCAATCCACAACATTTCAGATTTAACCTGTGTCTTCAGATGCTACAGAGAAGGCAACCATGTTTGTTGAGAAGACCATATGGTAGGCATGTTCAGTTCCAGTGTTGTAAGGAAAGCAAAATCTGTACATTGACACCAGCATGATGTATGCCCAAATATATCCCTATATGTGTATCACCACTTTTCCATGAAGCAAGGAATCAACCATAACTGAACTAGTATATTAATTAAAAATATTTTATTCAAGAAAATGTTGTGTATGCAAGTCTCTTGGATTAAAAGAGTTTAGCACTGTCGTTGTATGCCTTCAAGTCATTACTGACTTATGGCGACAATAAGGTGAACCTGTCACAGAGTTTAGTAGGGTTGAGAGTGTATAACACACTCAAGGTCACCCAGCAGATTTCCATGGCTGAGCAGGGAATCAAACCGTGGTCTCCAGGATTATAGTCCAAGTATTTAAACTGCTATACTACATTGACTCAGTATAGCATTAGAACTCCACAAACCTCAAGAATTACTTTGTTTCGTGATTTAAATGTTCAGTCTCAATCACCTTGAGCTCCTAGAAAGTAGGATGTATTTGAAGGGGAGGATGCCTTTAGTTACTGGTAGATCCTCCTTTACAAGGCTTCTCAGAGAATTACTGATAGACAGTGCTAGTTGGAATAAACCTCCATAGTCTGTCCAGAAAACAGAATTAAAAAGTGCATTAGATTTTCTTCCCCCAAACTCCAGAAGTCAACAAAAACATGTGAGGATCCTAAGAACAAAAGAGATATTGTCCTTAATGTGGGGAAGAGTAGTGAAAATTTACTTTTTAAAATAACTCTGGTCAAATGTGAATTTTTTTAAAAAATGAACTTGCTGGGATATGGGAAGATCAGAAGGAAAGCCAAGGAAAGGCAACCATCACACATAGAGAATGCTGCTGTTTACGTGTTGTGTGTTCACATAGAGTCCTCCTTGGGTTTCACAGCTTATGCATAGTGCATTGCAAAAAGGATGGTCTACGAAAGGGACCTCTGATTAGGTAGTATCATGATAGAGAATGAACCTGTTCCGAATTTTATGAGAATCTGATTTCAATAAAAGCTGTCCATTTAGGAAAGTCTGCCTGTACTCTGTGAAACAGTGTGATATCATTGTATTTATGTCTAGCCAGCAAATCATAATATTACTTAGTATCTGGATTCACCTTTGTGATGACCTGTAGCTCACATCTAAACAGAAAAAGTCAGTTTTATGTTAAGGGATTTTTTTTTTTAAGAGCTGAAGTTCCAAAGGCTTATTGGACAACAAAAGTTAACACTGAGTTTATTCTGGCAGTGCAATATGGTACCAATTTATCAGACATTCTAGAGGGCACTGTGAAACTACATCAGGCTAAAGGTATTGGTCACAAATGAACATTAGTTTGATCCAGGTGAAAACATAGAGAGAAAATAAAAGGCTTCAGTTATGATTTCTCATCCAGAAATACCACTGAAGGGTACCGGACTTGCTAATACATAGCTATGTAACAATGGCATCCTACAAATATGTTTTTATCCTTTGCTGAAATATCTGTGGCTAAGATCCAATAATTTGTCTCAATTAGAGTAAACCCATTGAATCAATGGAACTTACATAGTTGTTACTCATCAATTTTCCATTGGTTTAATGGATCTACAGTAGCTGGGATTAAGTTAGATTTTGACCTACATCTGTGGATTTCTGTCATCTATTTATGAGACACCCTGCTTTAAATGCAAGTATATAATAATTGTTATTTTTCTGCAGGCTGGTACAGAGGATTTGCCTTAAAAAACCCAAATCTCAAGGTAAAAACTACTTCTGTTTCTAAATTTAAGTTTCATGCAGTGAATAGCTTGATAGTTTATTGAGCTGTCACACGACATGTAAATTGTCTGACATAACAATGTGGCAATAAATTTTTAAACATAAAAGGGAGTTGTAGCCCATGATGGACTGTTAGTGGCTGTGCCTGGTGCACAATACAGAGATGTCTGAGAAACAAAGTATATGAATGGAAAAGTCCTATCTTGCATGCCCTAGGTGATGAGGAATGCTGTATAGATGTAGCAAATTCATTCAGCAGCTGCAGATCAAGCCCTGCTTACTTACTAGCATTGCAATGTGCAGTTGGTTTGGGGGGGGGGTGGAATTGCAGTGCCACCTTTCTCTCTGTGAAAGCAGTAGAAAGCAAATTGTAATATGAAAGAGCACTGATACCCTTGGGGAACTGTAAGGTATCTGGGAAGTCAGATTATAAAAGCGTGGAAGAAATCTTCCAGAGCAGAAATGAGTCAGTGGCTTGACTCTTACCCTGTGAGAAAGGGATAAGGTGCGGATGATCCAACCGTTGCCTTTATGCCCTGGTTTAACCAGGAGCTTGTCATACTACACCGTTATAGTGCTATGGTACCAGTTTAACTGCCATAACAACATCCTATGCAATCCTGGGATTTGCAGTTCAGAGAAGCGTATTTAGAATTCTCAGCCCAAGAGCTCTAGTGCTTCAGCAAACCATAGGCCCCAGGATTCCTGGCAGCTAAAGTGGAATCATAGTGCCATAACTGTGTAGTATGAAAGCTGACTGGGTGGATCGAGAAGGAAGAGAGTGGGGATATGGAGTAAAGCTCAAGGAAGAAGAAAGACAGGCTTACTCCACTCTTGGGCTTCTTAAAACTCACCCTTTCTGCCATGAGTGGTAAGGGGATAACAAGGTAAAAATAAAGAGGATAGCAGAAGTTTCTCCACTGCTTTGCCTGCTTTATAATCAGACTTGAGTTTCTCCTTGAGTCTTCAATCTACTGTCTTCCCCAGGAGCTAATTTGTCAGAATGGAAGACGTAAAAAGCACTACACATTTTGAATGCCCCCTTAGTATGTGTAAATACATGACGTTCCATTGCTATTTGCTTTCCACTAGTACTTTTTAATTTCAGTCATGAATTACTGTGTCTTTTTTTCCCACAAATGCACAGACATATGAATATGCTTCATTTCTGTGCATTTCCTCTCCCTGCTTTTGGAGGTTTCTTGCATTTATTGGACTGTTTTTCTCTTTCAGGGTATCTTCCCATCCAGCTATATTCACTTGAAAAATGCATGCGTTAAGAACAAAGGGTAGGTAGTGATTCAGAGCTCCGTGGTTTTAGCTGATGACAAAGTGCTGTAGGGAGAGTGTGTGTTGATGAAGTAATCATCTGGAGTTGGATAAAAGTATTGGACCAACAAAGAGGCAGATGGCACCTGATAGACTTAGTGCAGACAGTGTCCTGTGAGTTTTCATATGGCACCACATTCTAACCTTCTAATTTTTGAAGCGACCATGGTTCAGTGTCAGTTTCCCCCCCAGTAACCATGTTAGATGTCGGAAATGGGTTTTTAAACTGTGGCTTGACCTAATTGCAGATAGGTAAGACACCAGCAGTGGAAATTTGCTGTGAAATTTGCAGAAAATGAGATATGTGTGGGTGGGTGGGTGTGTATTTCATATGCGGGATGGAAAGGAGTATGCAAGCTCTTGATCTCCTGCCCATGATTAGAAGAAGCAGGGAGCTTGTATTGGCTATGGGTGTATGAGCAACAAATGTTAATCTCGAAGCTGCCACAGGATTCTTTCTTTCTTTTCTTTACAACAGTATGAATACAGCTGTCCTGCTGGAGTGAAAGCATTATTGGTGATTAACATAATTTACTCAGGGCTAAATGGACTGCGGCTGAATGGACCATAGCTTGCCAACTCTAAAATATTTGTTAAGGGAAAGGGTTGATTCTAATTAATTACAATTTGTAGCTTAGTCTTCAACCTGGGACATTTCTTGATGCTACTTCCAAAAGGCAGTGTGAACCAAGCTGAGTTTAGTAGAATGCTTGATGCTCTGCTGCAGTGATTGTTTGCTGTAGAGTCATCAACATATGGCTGGCCTTCCCATGAGGCAGAGTGAGGCATTCTCCTCAGGCAGATGCTGAGTGGTGCAGAATGGTGCAAAGTATTAGAATACAGAGCTCTTGTGAGTCAAATAGCCTGCCCTATATCTCATAAGTGAGTCTGCTTCGCTGAGATGAACAGTAAAACACAATCTTGTCTGCTTTGTTGAAGTGTAATTTAACTGCCAGTCCAGTCAATTTCGTTATAGGGACTGAGAACAGGAAATTTTTCCCCATGCAGCAAAATATCCCAGTCTTGCTTTGACCTCACATAACAGAATATTTTGTTGTCTTTGTTACTGATTCCAAAGGGCAAAGAGCTGAACTGAAAGAAAGTTGGTGAACTGAAAGAAATTATGTATAGGACCAGAAATCCCATGCAGTTTGAATGGTATTTTTAAAAAAGATTTATTAACAGAAATGTTGCTTAAAATGCTTGATTGACATCTTATACTCTCTGGTTCTAACAGGCAATTTGAAATGGTTGTTCCAACAGAAGATTCTGTTATTACAGAGATGACATCAACCTTAAGAGACTGGGGGACAATGTGGAAACAACTTTATGTGGTAACTGATTATAGTTAAAAATTTCTCATTATTTGGATTCTGGACACTTTGGAAAAATTATGCTTTGAATCAGGCATATCTCATATCTGTCTGAATGAGCCTAATTCAGAATTGGGGGTTAGAGTTTGTCCAAATTAAAAAAAATATTCCTATTAAAATCTTTAGATATAAGGGTTTTTTTTTCTTTTAAGAGACTTAATTTGGCAGAGGGTGTCATATAAATAGAGACTTTAGGTTGCCCCTCAAACATATTTACACAACATAGTTAATCAGAACAGTTTCAGTTTTTTAAACAAAATTATTAATTTTCCTTTTCATAATAATATTTCAGTGGCACTATTGTTCACAAGACATAGTAGTGCTATTTTCTTTATTGTTTCTATCCTGCTTTGAGTATTATGCTGCAAGAAAGGTGGAATATACAATACAATACATAGAATATAATACAAGAGTTAACACTGTAACTTTAGGTGTTTTGACCATGTGAATATTTTAACCACAATTCTCAAACTCTTTTTTTTTATCAAAGTTTCACTCTAGAGGTATCGCAAACTTGATTACATACACATTACACACACACTGCTGGTTTAAGAAAGGGAAAGAGTACAACTGGATGAAGTCACCCAGTCTTCCAGCTTGTAGTTATATGCTGTCAAAACAGACTCTTTAGATAATCTGTTGAGTTCTATGTGTTACATTTCAGGTATATCTACACTGTACTTGTATATCCATTCCATATCATTTTAACTGTCAGGTTGCATCATAAGGAATCTTGAAAGGAATCCTGAAAGTTAGCGGTAATACTTGGAATTTTCTCCTAAACTATCGTGTGAATTATAATTCCCAAAGAATACTAAATTAAACTGATATAACCCTCAGTCTCTTCTTCTTAAGGTACCTTTGTACCTAATTTTGTACTTTCTAACATAATCTTAAAGCAGATGATGAACGTACTGAAATAGTTCAAGATTTTGCATACTTTGGTTCAATCATTAATCAGAATGAAGACTGCTGTCAAGAAACCAGAAGAAGACTAGGAAAGGCAACTGTGAAGGAACTAGACAAGATTCTAAAGTATACATGTAGCAACCTTTAACATACAAAATTCCTTTTCCAGAAAGTCTGGAAGACCACATAATTTTTTGAAGGTAATATGAATAGGAGAAAGACGTGTGACAACAACAGAAAGGAAATATAATTAAAATTGCAATTAACTGATTTAGTTTTAGAAAGCAAGGGAATGGGCTGGCTACCAAAAATCATTAGAATCTGACCTTTTTTACAGTGCCTTGCAACTTTGGGCTTTGATTCAAGATAAAGAATTTTTTTTACAAAGAAAAAGCCCACTTTGATGCGCAGAAGTAGCTTGAAAAAACTGACCTTGGTTCTTCAAAGTGGGAAATGGTGCTTTTATAGGAATGGCTGTCTAAAACATTTTGAAATAGAAATGTACTAATCCCATGTGTTTCCCAAAATCACATAATAGAATTGTGAGTGGAACTATGTTCCAGTCATTGGGAAACAGTCCTTTAATTGAACCATTTGCCACCCTGAATGGCCATAGACCATTTCTGATTTTGCTGTGCTTCCTTGAAACAGCTCAAATACAGCAGAGGATGTGAGGAAGCTTCTAAAATCTGGTGTGGGAAAAGTATGACCTGTGGGCCATATGCCTTTCCAGTTTATGGCCTTCGCAGTCTCCCAAAAACCCCTGAATCCTTCCCAATTTTTAAAAAAATAGGAACTTTTTTTGAAGTGAAAGTTGTTTGAAAATTACACATACAGGCAAATGCCTCCTTAAATAAAAAGGTCTTTTAGTGGAAAGATAGCTGGGAGGAGGCCAACTGGACCTCCCAGTAAAGGGAGTTCCAGAACCTGGGAGTAGCCACCCGAAAACAGTCACAGGCACCACAGATCTGCCTGTGATGGTGATACAGATGCTTACAGACAGGTAAAATCTACCTTCCCAAGAGACACAAACCCCCTCAAAACTCCTATGTTCTCTCATGTGCCTTCATTTCTCCTTCAAAATGAGAAAAGAAAGTTATTTAACATCACTTCTTGCCATTTTGTAGGAAAACAGAAGAAAAAGAAGGGTTTTCAGGTGGGGAGTGACACCTATGAAGGGATTGGGTAGAGATTTGGCCTGGTGTCCTCCCTTGTTCTAGATTATATAAGCATATCACTTAACATCAGAAGAAGTCATATATCCTCAGCTATATGCATGCATAGAATAGGGATAACTCAATTTCTTTTATTCCTACTCCTGTCATAAAAGATGATGAGAACATGGGGACTGGGCAACTTGGGCATGGGTGTTGATTTCACATGTGTATTCATGCATAAACTTCATCATATGCGATCACAGAGCTTATCACCAAGTGCAGTAGCTGCCTCTGACTTGGGAGGACATGTATATGAATGAATCATATAATTGAAATCAAGATGGTCCTGTCAGGAGAAGAGTTTGCCTCTGTAATGTCCTGATCTGTTTTGCTTACAGTGCCATCTGCAGATATCCTGAGATTAAAGATAGCTTTTGTTAAAACTTTTTTAAAAAACTGATAGCCTTTTATAATTTAGAACTGACTTGCATTTGGGCAGAAGGTAGGCAGATTAACATAAGTGGTAGTACATTACAGGCATTATGTCACTTACCTGCTTTAAAAGAAGAAGGAATACCAGAGGTGTATTAAAAGTCAGATCAGGGTTCCATCTAGGTCATTACCAACATGCTGTACACGAGGGTGAGAATCACATGGTCCTTCAGATGTTGCAGAACTGCCAGTCCTAATTAGCATGCTCTATGGTGAGGAATGCTGCGAGCTGCAGTCCCACCACATCTGGAGAGCCATGTGATTCTCTCACCTGGTCTACACTGAGTGGCTCTCTAGAGTTCAGGTTGGGTTTATTCCTGCTCCATCTGGACATGCATAGGATTGAATTTTAGACTTTTGGTACACAAAACATATGCTGTTCTATTGAATTCTGAACCAAAAGCATATGGTCTTTCATTGAATTCTGAGCCAAGAGATCAATTATTTTTATTTGTTCATTGTACTTCAAAATACCTGTTTATCAGTTTGGTCTGTCAACAAGTCGATGAATGAGAAAGCTAACTGCAGGAAGTGGGTAGACAGGGCAAGAACAGGAAGAGCCTTCCTTGTTAGTACACATTGCCTTTTCCTTATAACACACACACACACACACACGAAATAGGAGTGAAGAAGCAAACCTAGTATCAAAAGAAGTATTACTTTTGCCAAACTTTTATGGATTATGAAAGGATGAAAAATATGTTTTATTCAAATGGAATGAACTTAGGTTGTAAACTCATACAGCAATAAAAATTGATCTTAAGTTTTGCTCCTTGTTTGATATTTCTTGGAGGCAACACAGCAACAGTCATTTATATCAAACTTAATAATCTTAGCAATCTAAGAATATCATTATGTGTTTGACAGAGAAGCGAAGGGGATCTCTTTCACCGATTATGGCACATAATGAATGAAATCCTAGACTTGCGACGGCAGGTACTAGTGGGACATCTCACTCATGATAGGATGAAGGATGTCAAACGGCACATCACTGCCCGCTTGGACTGGGGCAACGAGTGAGTAAGAGACAGACTATATTACCTTTACTGCCCTTACTGTGTTCATAATAAGATAATTAAAAGGAAGCTGAAATCTCTGAGCAGGGCATAAGTAACATGAAATATGAAAAGGAGTCAGCTTTTCCACCGGAAGAAGTCCCCATCCCATCATTGGTACCCTTGGTGCAGTTTTGTCCTTCTAGCTAATTTTGGGAATCAAATGAATAGTATCCAGAAAGGATCTTTAAGTAGAACACACTTCCTTATAAGCAAATGTGAGTGTCTCATTCTCCACACTTTTCAGGTGCATCCTCGCCTCCAAGCCCAGTCTGGAGACTATCGTTATAATTCCATTGTAAAGGGTTGCTGTGACAAGCAGGCAAGGGAGTTCCATTACATGGGAAAAATCCCACTCCTAACTGCTTTCTGTAGTTTCCACAGTCCTGCCGATCATTCAGCCATGACATAAAAACCCATACACTGCTGTGATCTCATGCCACTGGGGAATATGTGAATATTCTAGTTGTTGGGGCTAAATGCATAGATCTTTCTCACCATACTGATATGCTAGCAGGAGGTTATCAAAGACTATCGTGTTCTGCCTCCTTCAAGAGAACTTATTCTTTAGGATTCAGTTCCCAGAATCCTTCACTGATCATACTCACCAGGCTTGCTGGGAGCTATAGGGCAAAAAAGTAAGTTTCCCGAGCTCTGATATTTGTGTATGTTCCTGAGCAGCGTGTGTTTATTTCGTGAGACTCTGGTGCCCCGGGTGAGTCTATGAGGATGCGCGCTGTGTAGTGTTGTGTTGTCTCGAAGCATATTGGATATTCCTGGTGGCAGTTTTATATACTAGATTGAATCTCATTAGGGAGTCACCTTGATTCTGCTCTGATATCAGCAGAGATTCTTGCACTAAGATTTCATTTTATCCTCTGACAGCTACAATCAGGTCAGTTTCTTTTCAGTGGTGTATGTAAACAAGGGGGAAAACCCACAGGCAGAAATCATTCAGAAAACCTTGCCTTTTCCCCCCTGTCATCTGAATATTTGCTTTGAGAATGCTGAGTAAATTGGCATCTCTGTTAGAGTTTTTACAGCAGGCAAGCATTTACTTTGTGCGTTTGTACTCTCTAAAATTGTGCCATATCAAAGCCTTTCACTCTGCTGTTACTAAATGCAGAATACTGTCACTTGTTCAGGAAAGTGAAAAATTCATAGAGCAATGTGTTGACATCGAGTGTGATCTGGATCTTGTCAGGTATGGTTCCTGCTGCTCTTGACAGTACTTTGCAGTTTGAAAAGCCAACAAGCTCATCACTATTCTACCCATGTATCATGTCGAGGAGAAAGAAATAAACATGATGAGCTTTTCTAGTGCAACATTACTTGGGAGAATGGCAACACAGACTTAAAGCACATTGGCACTTACATTCCAGTTCAGGGATATGTTCCTGCAGTAAGCTGATGGGACATAAGGCCGTTCTGACTCATTTTTCAAAAGATGCCAACTGTTGAGGCCTTATTATCTGCTTTCCTAGCAGATGAATGGAGCAGATGCTAGAGAAGGAAACATGCCTGGAGGATGTATTTCGAGTTTTAAAAACTTGCAGTATGGAAAATGGATGTCACACTGCAGCATTTACTCTGGTTTTGTATTATGGCCAGGGCCAAACCAAGACATTTTGCTGCCAAAGGAGGAGCAGTGAGTGGCATCTTTCCTCCTCGCTCCAATCAAGGTGTATAGAACCCACCCAAAACCAAGCAGATATTATGGGACAAGAGGAAGAAAACCCCATAAGCCAGTGATTCTTAACTTTTTCTTTACTTGGGACCCCCTGTAAATATAATTTCTTTGAATTTAAATAATCAAATATTTATTTATTAAAGGCTTCTGGAGACTAGGATTCGAATCCCTGCTCAGATACTGAGTGACCTTGGGCAACTCGCATCCTTTCAACCTCAGAGAAAGGCGAAAGCAATAAATCTTGCCAAGAAAACCCCCATGACAGGTTCGCCTTTGGGTCTCCATAAGTCAGTTTTCAAAAGGGAAAGGTATGATGGCTAGAAAGACCCTCTCCCTTTCAGTGGCACTTTGTTGTTCTTTGCCTTGAAGTCACTTCCGACTTATGGCAATGCTAAGGTGAACCTATCCCAGGGGTTTGTTTGTTTGTTTGGCAAGATTTGTTCAGAGGGGGTTTTCCTTTGCCTGAGGTCACCCAGTGGGTTTCTATGACTGTGTGGGGATTCAAACCCTGGTCTACAAAGCCATAGTTTGGGTGTGTGAACACACCTTCTGCCATGTCCCTTTCATCAGGGACATGTCAGTGGAGGTGGTGGTGCAAGCTCCAAAACTGCTCCCTCGTTTGCAGATGAAGGACAAGTTTGGGTGTGTGCGCATGCCTGCCACTGTGTCCCTGAGTGCCCACAACCTCTGCTGCTGCATCCCTGATGAAATGGGCAGGGTTGCCGGTGTGCGCGCATATGTCCAAACTGCTTCCTTGTTTGCAAATGAGGGAGCAGTTTTGGCATCTGCACCCCCTCTACGCTGCCATGTCCCTGTTGCCACCACTGCTGTTGGTGTCCAGCAGCAGGACTTTGCAGATCCCTTGTGAGAGCTCCACGGACCCTCAGGTTAAGAACTGCTGCCATAAGCCATTTTCCCATAACAATGACAAGAAATTAACAATTTGATTTTACTTCAGGACACCCCAAATCTATTGCCTAAGGCAATAGGGGCTTGCCTTGTATAACGTCCTTATGTTTCAGATGTTTGTGCCTGAGAGTATCACAAATTTCCATTAAAAATGGAGATAATATTAACTCCAGCCCAGGCTATGAGATCTGCTGGAGAGGACCTTCTCTCTGTCCCAACACCTTCACAGGTACATTTGGTGGGAACACAGGAGAGGGTCTTTTCAGTGACTTCTCTCAGGCTCTGGAACTCCCTTCCCAAAGAGGTCAGACTGGCACTTTCCCTGCCTACTTTCTGGACACAACTAAAAACATTCTTATTTTGACAGGCATTTAATACGTGATAATTGTGATGAAAGGCGCTGGTTATTTTAATTGTGATTGGTTTATTGTTTTTAATATGTATTTTCATTTTGTTTTTGTTACTACTGTTGTGTAATATGTGTTTTAACTTTTATATGTTAGAATTTTAACTATGTTTTCTTTTTAAACTATTGTAAACCGCTTTGAGTCCTTTTGAGGAAAAAAGCAGGGTATAAATAAAGGTAATAACACCACCACCACCACCACCACCAACAACAACAACAACAATTCTTGGCATCTCTGAATCTGAGTCATTTATTATAAGTTCTAATTCCTGAGATGGACAGGCAGATAGACCAACATACACAGAAACCAAAGTAATACATTTGGCCCTCCACATTTCTGGGTCTTACTTTCATGAATTTTATTATTTGCAAGTTTCTTCAACCCCTGTCCCCTGCTCAAGTGCTTCTTATCCAGGGAACCTTCCCTCTTAGAGGCTCCAATCAAGCCATACAGCCCTTTTAAGAACCCACCTCTGATCCTCCTCTACCAGCTGCTGCCTGACCAGCTAAGGATCAATCACATCCTGATTTCTCAGTACTACAATCCCTCTTGCAGTGCCCCCCTCCACCCAAGGAAGGACATGGGCAAGAGAGAGGAAGTATAAGGCCGCTATGCCAGCCCACTCCCTTTCCTTCTACTTTCCCAGACGTGGTCTGGATCCTGGGTGCCCACTCTCCCCACCCTGCCTCAACCCCCTTCCCACAGACACACACATTTTGATATTTGTGGTTTTTCTACTTTTACAGGATTCTTGCCACCTAGTGAATGTAGAGCAAACTGTAGTTTCTGTGCCATTGTCATTGGTTCATTTTAAATGTTTCTAGTGTGTGTTGTCAGCTGTGTTAATTTTGTTTTTAATTTGTTTTAATAACTAAGGTGTTTTAGGGGGATAGACGGGTTGGTGGGTGGGGAGGATGGGGTGCATTTTAATGTTTTAATGTATTTGTATATTTTGTAATGCCGCCTCGATCCACTGGGAGAGGCGGGATAGAAATAAATTTTTATTATTATTATTATTATTATTATTATTATTATTATTATTATTATTATTATTATGTGGGTTATTTTTCTATGAACTCTCACATTTAGGAATCAAATCTTTACTTCAAAATACTTTAGACCAGTGCTACTCAAAGTGAGGGTGCCTGGTCCATGAACTGTCACTTTTCAGTCCACAGAATGTTTTCAGGAGTGAAAGAAACAGTTGTAGCCAACAGGCTCAAATATGGTACAGGTGTCTGGTGTATTACAGGAAACAGTTATGAGTCCCTCCCACTGATAGCCTGAGAAGTGTTTCTTTAAGTTGCAGAATGGATAGAGAGTTAATATGGAGCAAGATAAGGATGATGATGTAGTGTTGCATTAAGGGTTTTTGAGAGTGGTGATGAGGGTGAAGATTAATTCACGTAGCTGTGTGTTAGGGCAAGGAGATTTTAGAGATGCTTTTATATGAAAGTTTTCCTGCACAGGTTTGGTAGCTTTTGTTTTTCTGCATAAATGGTTGGCTGACTGGTTGTTTAGAAGCAAGGTGGCAGGCAGCTGTAGACATTACTGTGAGAGCTTTAATCTGTAATATCAAAGGAGCTGCATGTACAGGTTAAAATTCAAAGATACGTAAAGTGTTTCCATTGCTTTGCAAGATAAAACAGATAAGTTAATCGTGTTTATGCCATCTGGTGAGATTTTTTTACTCATGCAATTGTTGTAGTTACAAAAGGAAAACTGAGTAAAGATATTGTTGCATGGACAAAATTTTTCTGAACTGTCCTATCATTGTAATTCCTTAGAATCTACCCACTTCCATGATAAGTAAGCTCTGTCATGTGTCATGAAGGGCTGGAGAAAGAGGTACTGGAACAGGTGATCTCATGCTCCTAGGCAGACATATCTTCTATTCATCTATGCAGAACTTTGGATCCAAGCCTCGGAAAGAATTGCAAGATCAAAATGGCAGCAGGGGAGCATAGATAGAAAAGACATAGATAGAAAGCCATGTTTCCTGGGAGATATAAAGAGCTGATAAACCATTTGTATTGTAGACAAAAGACTAATGATTATTTCCAAAATTTACTTTTTTACCCTTATTATATTTCTATCACCATTGTCTGCCTCTTCAGATTTCTTTCTCTGTTATTTCCTCTGTCACTTCTCATCGTCAGTATTATTATTTAACCTCCAGCTGTCTTTTCTTTTATAAAAGAAATCAGTCTGCTAGATTAGAAAATAATTAAGTGTACTCTTTGTTGTAAAGATTACAAGATAACTGCCTGTGAAATATTTTGAATCATCCCAAGTTTTACATCAGTGGTAGCAATGGAGATTGTGTCTAACTGTGCTTTTGTGCTGGATTGCATTCTGTAGAAAGTGCACATTGCTTATTGTTTTTCCTGTTACTGTTGATGATTTTGAAATATTGTAGTGGATAAAGATAATGAGAAATTGGATAAAATTTTGTATGCTTTTGGAAGCTTCTGCTTGGATGCCTTAGAAAGTTATTCTCTAACCAGACTTTCCATATTCACTTACAGACAACTGGGACTGGACTTGGTTCCAAGAAAGGAATATGCAATGGTAGATCCAGAGGAAATCAGTATTACAGAGCTGTATAGACTGGTAAGCACCCCAGCTCTCTAGGTTAACTAAAATTTCCACAGTAAGAGGCTGCTACTCCATATGTAACCTAGCTGTTAACTATGATTAAACAATTAGGGTTGGATCATGGAAACATGTGCTCTCTCCTTTCTTGTGAACTTATTGTCCAGGTGTCCCTTTACCATGAGTACGTATTCTACTTGGTCACCTTTAACTGTAGTTAAAACCAAATATGCTCTGAGGAAAGAAATGAGCAAAAGGTTTTCTCCCTCCATGTTCTGTGTGGAAAGACTGTTTGTGAGGATTTTAAAGCCACTGGATTGCAGCTGGAACGTACTAAATATGGATTTTCCCAAATCTATGCATTTCTCCTCTTCATTGGACTGAAATATTTGGTTATGCCAATTCAAAATGAAGTGCTTTGTGAATTGTGAATTCTTTGAAAATGACAGGAAATACCCAGTTTTGAACTTAATGTTGAAGCAAAATAGTACATTTTCAACAGGGGCTGTTATTTGCAGAAAAAGCGATAAATAAAATGGATTTTGTACCTGGGGAGCCCAAGTACCTCTTTCTAATGTATTAATTATTATTTAATTGTCCAATTATTAATTAATAGTTCAAGAATTGTATGCTTTGCCAAAAAGTGAGATTACCCAATACTGAGAGATCCAGTGCCTAACAGAGGAGAAAGGCTTCAGTATATTTCACCAGAGAGTAATGTGTTTTTTAGAGATATCAATCACACAGCTTTGTTTTTGTTTTTAAAAATTGTGTTTAAGTTAAGGCATCAGAATATGCAAGATGAGAATTCTTGGAAATAGCAGTATTGCGTGGCTAAATTGCTGAGGTGACTGTTTTGTAGACATTATGAAAAGCTTTTCAAATTTCCATTTCATTACTGCCTAGCTATGCTTTTCTTTCCAAAGGTGAAAACATATATCACTAAAATATGCATTACAAGTAATGAAAACAGCAGAAGAGGCTGCGTTATTTGTAGCATGCCACTGATTTCCATAGTGGAGGGAAATCCATAATACTTGCCAAAAGACCAAGATGCTTTAGAAACAAATTGGCCCACAAACACAGGGAGACACAGGGAGGCAAACTAGACCAAATAATGTCTTCTGCCAAAAATCAAGTTTAGTATCTATGGGATAGTAGAGTTATGCCAAATACAGCCATATACTGCCCATTGCCCCCCTTCCAAATCCTGTGAAGAGGGGACAGTTACAAAAAAGTTAAGCCAACTTTGTTTCTGTGATGTAATTTGATACAGCATTGGTGTTCTAGATTAAAACAAAAAATGGTCAAGGTACAAAGCTCCATTAAGCAATGAAGTTTATTAGTTCTCTTTGGGCAAACTGCTCTCACTTTCCCCCCTCCTTATTTTTCCCTCTCTCGCTCTTCCTCAGGCCAACCAACCTCACGGATTGTTAGGAGGTTAACATGGGTCATCACACAGTATGCCAGCTGTAAGCCTGTAGAGAAAGGGTAGGATAAAACAATCAATTAAATCTAGAAGTACAAACTGAGATAAGTGGGTCCCTTGTTGGGAGGAAGGTGGGGTATAAGCTAAATAAATAAATAAATAAAAATGATAAATGCAGTGGAACCAGTGTTGTTTACTAAAAGTATTGGTTGGCTACCAAACTTAGACACAGCCTGGGGACCTCTTTAAGAGGTAGCCTCAAGCCCTTCCCTGTTTGACCTTAGAAGAGAAACGTTGAAAGTTGAAGCTAGTTTGTGAGGTTAAAAAACTGGATGTTGTGGACAAAAATTATGTGACATGCACTGAGAACATGTAATTTTAAATTTTATATTACTCCTTGGCAGTTGCAACTGGTGTCAGTGGGATCGTCGTATTCTGCTCCAGGTTTTACAGTAGTTTCAATTTAAAAAGAGCTATCCAAGGTACTGAACCTATTTAGGTGATAGTTTGTATCTGGTCCCTGAAAGCGTCTTTAAAGCTAGATCTAAAAGCTGGAGTGTATCCGCCATCTGTTGAAACCACCACCTGCCACTCCTCCATAGTCTATTTTCATTTCACATAATAAAAACTGATCGTTGCATTTTGTTGATGTCAATACCTAGATGGAGCACCGTCATCGCAAAAAAGACACACCTGTTCCAGCAAGCAGCCACCATCTCTTTGTTCAGATGAAGAGCCTGATGTGTTCCAATTTGGGAGAAGAACTGGAAGTAATCTTCTCTCTTTTTGATAGTAAAGAGAATCGACCAATCAGGTAGTGCTGATATTTTGATGGAAAAAATGCAAAACTTTTGTTGCTTCATCCATTTTGCTTTTAATGCATTTAGTGAGTGGGGTTGTGTCATTTTGGCTTTTTGAATTTGATTCTTGGATCTTGCAAGATGGGTAGATACAAGCTTACATTTATATTATATATTATATTTTTGTTGCACACTTTAAGAAAATTTAGTTGTACTTTTTTTGAGTATGTGGGTAAAGTTGCTCTGTCATTGTAGGGGGCTTTTTTTCCTCAAACAGGAGAGCATCAGGGATTGTCAAATAACAGAGATATTTGCATGTCAGAATAAGGAGTATTCATCAATAGTTTTTAATGTATTTTTAAAAAACTTCTGAAAGTCATTCCACTGACATTTCTCTATATGCCTCAGCCCTCTGGAAGCCTATTCAGAGCATATGAAAAGGTGCAGTAGTCAAATCAAGTTGGATGGTTAAAAAGTTGTGATGTACCTATGAAGACTTGACTGTTTCCATGATGTTTCTTTGCATGTTATACTGTGTATAACACATATTCTGTTGATCTTGTCACCATTGAACAATACGTTCAGAACTTCAGGTTGCAATGCCATGCAAACCTATCATGGGATAAGTGACATTAAAGTTATTGGAATTTACTTCTCAGCAAACATCTATAGCAGGGTTGTGGAACTGTGGTGCATGGGCTGCATGTACCCAAAAAAACCATTTTTGTTACTCCCATAGCCCATTGATTATTCCTAAGGTCCTCCAACCCCACCATCTAATTTTTGTGTGTACTGATTTTTAATCAAAACCAGCCCTCAAATTGTCTACCACCTTTACTTTTAACCCCACCCCACTCCAAAAGCCAGAAAACTATTCCCTCAAAAAGCCAGATGACTACCAGAAGTGATGCAATGTCATTGCTGGTGCAGCTGTGGCAGATACGGGACACAGCTTCACACACACGTCCAGCAATTGGCCGCCCTGATTTGTAGAACTGTATAATCAGTTGGGATTTAGTTCTGAGCAGACATGTATAGAATTGCTCTGCTATTTGGGATTTACTTCTGAATAGACATCTCTATTATTGCAAAGTCAACTGTGATTTCCATCTCTGTAAGTATCTATGGAGTTGTGCTATCAGTTCTTTCAAGACCTGGAAGAATAAGCACAGTCCTTCCACCAGGAATTAAGACAACTGAGGTGATACTTGGTTTTGGGAAGGGCACAACCTTATTTTTTAACAGATACTATAATGAGGGTGGTACCAAGGCTAATGTCAAACAGAGCAGGAATCCCAATCTTGAGGTGAGTGCTAGGATGTATTCCACTGGCCACCCGCAGTAGAGCAAGATACATTGGCTCACAGGTAGACTGAGGCAAGAGCTCCAGTGCACCTTGTCATTGTCCATTCCCAAATGAATAAGCAGAATACTGGACTTGACAGATAAAGCACACCATGTTGGCTAAGTCGCTAAACGTTGATTGGCTGCCAAGTCCCAAGGATATATTTCTCTCTCCAAAGCTCCTCACGCCTGCTGGTTGTGAAGGAGGGTCAGGATGAGCAAATCCCTCATCCATGGACACATCCATATGCTCACAAAAGCCCAAAGGAAATATCCCCCCTCCCCACTGTGCTTCCGAAAGAGTTAACTGCTTGCCAAAACAGCCAAATTGGAAGTAATTAAATGTCAGACAGATGGAACAGAGATTAAGTAAAAAGCCAAAACATCCAAAGAAAAGACAGTTGCATGCCAAATCAGCCATATCATGATTAACTGAACTTTTTCCTCCTTTTGCTATGTGCATCATAAAGTCAGCAGGGTACAGTATGGTCCTTTGGAAATCTTAGAACGCACCCAAAACATTACTTCTCAGATTTAGTAAAAATGACTAGAAAACTCATGCTGTCATGAGAAACAGAGGGTGGGAAAGTGGGTTGCTGCAGAAAAGTGTTCTGGCTCAGAGTGTTGTCCCTGGAAAGGGACTGTCTTGGGAAAATGTGCAGCAGCTCCAAATTGGTTGGCTTTCCTGCCCATTGCTCAACTATCAATAATCCGCATTCCTCCATCCATGGGGTGGAGGGCAAAAATGTCTCCTCCATCCATGTACATCCTGGGAGAAGAGAGAGAAGTGAATCTAGTTTATCCTTTCCTGCTCAGCCAACAGTAAACATCTGAATGTAATGTAGATTCTACCCGTTAGTAAAAGTGATTGGGGCTGGATGTTACATTTGGGTTGTGTGTCTATTTAAATAAATACACTCCTGCTTGGTTAACTCTTTGTCTTCAGATTGTACTATTACTGCAGTCAACACAACACAGTATACATATTCATATTCAATTATTTGGAGTAAGATAACTTCCTCTGCACTTCATACCACTGTTTTTTTATTGAGATAGCATTGTACAGAGTCATTGTGCCACCACTGTAGACTTCTGACTGGATACTTCCAGTGACACTGTGGATGATGATACTCACTCTCTCCTTCTTCATTTGAGCAGTCTTGAATAGTGTGCCATTTTGATTACTAGGAAAGTCTTTCTCTCTGCCACTATATGCTCATTTAGTTGTTCAAAAAGCATGGAAGCCCTGAGAAATATACTCTTTTATATGCAATTGGATAGCCCCTTTCCTGTTGAGGTTTTTATCCCTTCACCTCTGCAGGTTTAGCCTTCTTGCTGCTGGTAGCTTTCTTCCTCTCCAAGCTATCTCATGCTACTCTGAGAAGGTAGTGGTGTAGTGAACAGGAAAAACATTACCATATTTCCTAAAAATGACATGAAAATAATTTTCAAAGCATAGTCACCTGTAGTACTGTTGTCCAAAATATATGTACATTTCAGTTTCGTAGCTGAAAGCTGTCATTTTGGTAGGGTAGAAGTATTTATCCAACATTTTTAGACTACGCAAATATTAACCATATTCCAATCCTGTTCTGAGCCATTATTACCCTGACTAATGGTTTGGGAGCCAGCGTCGCTTAGTGGTTTGAGCACTGGACTGTGACCCTAAATTCCCCACTTAGCCATGGAAACCCACTGGATGACCTTGAGTGTAGCACACACTCTCAGCCCCAGAAAAACCCATGATAGGTTGCCTTAGGGTCACCATAAGTTAGAAATGACTTGAAGGCACACAACAACAACAGGTGTTGATTTGGCGCAGCTTTCCCCTTAACCACCACTGCTTCTTCTACATTGACCACTCACACTGGTAATCCTGTTCAGTGAGGAACATAATTATAGACAAGAGCCTTTGATGCTACACCAATGCATGTGGATATGTATTACTGAGGGTGCATGAGAAAGTATGCAAGAGGATCAGAACTGAAGTGTACAAGAAGATATCATAATGCTATGTAACTACCAAATTTAGGTACACAATGTCACTGAAGGTAGGCGAAATCAGTTTAAAGGTGAAGTCAAGGCAAGGTAAATGGATAGGACATTTCTTTGGTAGTGTTGAGAAATTATTCTAAAAAGGACGTGGTTTTCACTGATGTTAATTTTTGTGAGTCGCTATGAAAAGTTTCAAAAATAAGATTTGCCTGGAAATAAGTTCTATTTAGATCAGTGGGCTGCATTTCTATAAAACACAGCTATGATTGATGAGCGTTTATCCACTGAACTGGAAAGAATAGTTGCCTACCCCAAATTAGTAACTTGCCAACCTTCTTACTCAAACCATATAAGAGTATCTGTTTTCAGAGAGTGAAATATAATATGTTCTGTCTCTCCTCATCTCTGTTTCTCTCAGCTTCTGACAAAAGTTATGTTTGCATGGTTATCCTAAGGAGCCTGGCAGCCATATTATCAGTTATATTTTGTGTCATACAAGTCCTGCTACATTCTCTTAAAACACACACACACACACATACATACACATTAAAAACGCCAAATGTTATAGCACTGCATGCTGTATGGGGATGATGGGAATTGTAGTGCAACACGTTGGGAAGGCAGCAGGTTAAAGACATTTATCCTAGATATTTACAAAACCTTTGAGAATTCTTATTTTGTTACTGCCAAACTATCCTTTTGTTTGCAAGGCTCAAAAGATAACAATCAAATGTGCATTGTGTGTCATGAAAACTAGAGGACAGACCAGATTATTTGTAACATGGAACAAGTTATTTCCTCAGTGGAGGAAAATCCATAATGCTTCCCAAGCTTTGCCTCCTCTGCATTAAAAGCCATTAGTGGAATTTTAAGCTGCATTACAACTGCTACCTGCTGAGAATTTTCTTTCTAGATTTATTTATAATGGATATATGCTTGTGTGATGTTTGGGAAGGAAGACAGATACTTTGAGTTGTAAATAAATAATTCACCAGCTGTCTGAAGATAGAATACCCATTATTAACATATTAAAGTAAGCCTCATCTCTTATCCATTGTTGTGCTCAGAACTACGCAGTGCTTAGAACCACATGGTCTGTAAAATAGAATGAAAACCACAGGCTCAGTGCCCTAATCCCTTCTTTGTCAAAGCAACAGCAGTAGGCTTGTTCAGCTTTCTTGTTAACAGCAAACTTTGCCACTGTATCGCATTCAAGCATTGTTCTCCACCATTGTAAATATATATTTGTTTCCTTAAATCTTTTTAAACTGGCAACTTTATTGCATTTGAACTTGTTTATAGACATTAGTAAACATGGATTTATTTTTATTATGTGAAGATCACTTCAAGACCAAGAAAAGAAAGTGAAAACTAGTTTAAAAGAATAAGCCATCAGATAATAAAATCACCAATAAGAAACCATTTATGTATAACTTCCTAGAGGATATCACCAAATGTCCAAAACTATGTCCAGGCCTCATTGATGTCTGTATACTATCTGTTAATATGTTGAAAGGATTATGAGGTCTGTTCATTGAATAATAGAAGGTAGGTATTTGGGTTTGTAACATAGCAATTTGAGTCTTGTAACTACGCACAGAGGATCAATTTCCATTCCATTACAAGTTATTTTCCAATAGCCAACCTGGTGCAGTGATTTGAGTGTTGGATTAGGACTCCAGGAGACCAGGTTTGTTTGTTTTTTGTTTTTTATTAAAATCCATCTATTTACATTTATACAATCATTATGTCTTATTCATTTTTCAAATGTATAAAATAAACGTAACAATTTACTTATTATACAGTCTTCCATTTTACATGCATTCCACCATTCTATATTTCATCTAGGATCGGTTAAACTGAATACATTTAGTATTTAGAATCCTCCCCTTCATTTCTTACTTCTATTCACTTCATTAACTCTAACTCGGATCCGTTTCTATATTTCAGTGCTTTTTTTTTTTTTTACTTCCTACCTTCACTTGTTTGGACTTTCTTCAGATCTATTTATCTGTTACCCCAAAACCAGTTCTATCACAGATGACTTGCCTCTGTACAAGCATGTTTTATCTTTGTCATTTTTAGCTACTCTGTTCTCTTTTATTACTCCATTATTTTTCATGTTTCATCTCTTTGGCATAGCCTTGTCCAGTTCTCTTCAATATGTATCTTCACTGCCCTCATACTGCTTTCTCTGCTTTCTCTCTTGCCTCGTTTTTTTTCCCTTCATGGCCCGAGTTAAATCATCTAATGTAGCATATTCTTGTACTTTATTTAGCCATTCTTCCATTTCTGGTATTTCAGGTCTTTCCCAATATTTCACATATGTTATTCTGGCAGCTGAGGAGGAGACCAGGTTTTGAATCCCTGCTCAACCATGGATATTTTTTGGGTGACTTGGGTAGCCAAGTCATACTCTCTCCAGTATGGAGGAAGGCAGTGGCAATAGTGGCAACCTCCTTTGAATAAATTTTCTCAAGAAAACACTAAACTGTAGTTGATTTGAAAGCACATAAAAGCTACATTAAAGATAAATAGTGCAAGAGCATGTGCAAGTCCAAAAAACTCAAAGCAAAACCAGTTCAACTGATCATCCTCTTGAAAAGGAAATTATCACTGGGAATAAGTGAACATTTATGTTTAACAGACACATGAGGAGAATTACAGTACCAGTGATCAGCAGAGGTACTGAGAAATTTGCTAAATGAAAGTGATGAAGTCCAACATATACATACCGTACCATACCATTGTTATACATTGTTGTGCTCAGAACTATACAGTACATAGAACCACATGGTCTGTAAAATGCAAGAACAATCACAGGCTCAGTGCCACAGTCCATATGATATATTCAGAGGAAGTCAATGACCAATACCTCTGAATAAATCTCGCCAAGAATACCTTATCATAGGGTCACTATTAAATCAGAGTCATCAAATTGAAAGTATGTGGCAGCAAAAAAGTTAAATAGCCAGCATGTTCTCAAAGTAGTCATTATCTTTATTGATGCTGAGGCTGAGATAAACAATAAAAGTAGCATAAATAAGAATCTTAGCTTCTGCAGATTGATTCATGGACCCATGAATTTTAGAAAGCAATGTTTTAGGATATTTGTATGAACAAGGGCTGGGATCCAAAGTGCTGGAATTCAAGGAACTGCATGGCCACTTTGAGTTGGCTTGATTTTATTTTTTTGAACATCAAGCTCCTATGCTACTTCAGAAGCTTTTTTTTTTAATAATCTACCCCACCCTTCAAAGGGAGGTTGCCCTGAAGTGTGGACGGTCCTATTTGAGAAAAGTAAGAGTTAATGTGTTTGTGGAACCAATCTGTTATTCTTCTACAGATGGGTGAAGACCTTTTTGTTTGAATTGGCCCTTGCAGGCTGTTTGCTCAAGATAAAAAAGGATCTTTCATTGTTCTTTTTCTTTTTAATGGTAATGCATTTAACTTCTGTTAATTCTGTTGATAGGTTAATTATATAATAGTATAACATAATGATATGGTTCAATGACATGCATTTTTTAGTAGTGTCTCTTTTAACTTTTATAGATGATGTTGAGTCTTGGACTGGGAAAAAGATGGGATATAAATAAGGATGATGATGATGTGGTAATGATGACGACGATAGCTAATAGTGTTATTTGCAATGTGTCATCCTCTCATTTTTTCCCCTGATGGATTTTAGCATCTTAAGAATTATGGTAAAATTTGTGTACATGCCTTTGAATTTATATCTTACCATCCCGTTTTGACCCAGTTTTTAAACAAGATTTCTCAGAACGTGGTGACTTGTGGTACAGACAAGAGTTGAACTGTATGTGCTGAGGCAAGCCACTGAAAACTGTTAATGTTTTTGGGAGTTTCCCCTTTAATAGTAAACATGTAAGAGAATTGTTACCTGTTTCCCCTCAGAATTGTCCTGCAACAGACTGTCATATTATCAAGTCCTTTGCTGAATGCAGAAGGGCAGGACTGAGTTGACTTTTATCATATTGAAGTGTATAGAAGCTGATAATTTCTGTCAGCTCATTGTAGCAGAGACTTATGAGTTAACAAAAACTTTGCTGGCTAGCCTCGATAATATTTTTCTTTGTTTTGGATCATGTTATCTGATGGAAAATATATTCTGAATAGCCTAATATTATTTATTGTCTTGAAAACTTGGGAGAGCTTAGACCAATAAAACAGACAGGAAAATGAGGTTTAATAGTGTTGAAAAAAGAAGGATAGTTCAGTAGTTGGTTTCTGAGAGGCAAAAAGTCATGTTGCCTTAGGATGTACCACAAACCTGTAATTGCATCGTACCATACTGTGGTGTATATGGAGACAGTTTGCAGCTGGGCGCCAGTGAAGAAGGCAGAAGAGACAGATTGTGATTCATGCGGGAACAAATGAGCTGTTGCATTTTCCCGTGAAGTATGCAGGCATAGATCACTTTGATGCATTGATGGTTTAGTCTTTGACCTATGAAAGGTGAAATGAAGTGCTTTCTTTCTACCATTGGCAAAAGAGTGATGGAGCAAATTAAGCCAGGCTAGTAAGATGCCAAGAAGGGCAACAGAAAGCAAATCACATCTGTTTGGAGCTGCACAGCACGGCTTGTTATGTTTCTGAAATCTCACTGCCCTAACAAGATATTCAAAAACACAGCTTCCCTCAAATTACGAAGAAGCACTTGAAATATTTGGCAACTTGATAAATCAGAGAGGGGTAACTATAGCCATTGTGATTCATTAAACTGTAACTCTTGGCAATCTTAACCAGCATAGTGAGCCATGATGACTCATGGGAGCTGCAGAGAATCTGGAGGGCTGTGGTCACCCATTCCTTCTCAGAATCAGTGTTTAAGGATACATAGCACAAGTCCAAAAAAGGAAGACAAATTTATTTATTTAAGTATTTATTTGTCAAACTATGCACTAACCAAAGTTCTCTTATGCAATATATCAGTCTGTTGCTTCTAAAACTAATATAGAAAGTGTGTCTATCCAATTAAGCCCAGTGGTTCTCCTCACACTACAGAGGGCTATACTTAGGTATAGCAGAAATGTTTACAGCTAATAGATATATTGTAAATATCTTGGACCATGTAGAATCACAATATAATTGTGAGTTTTCCATTTAAATGGTTTGTCCATCATTTGCTTCTCCAAGGCTATTTGTGATTTTTATCTGAAGTTTGCTCAATTAACTAGAACTGGTCTAGCACACTTCTGGTTTATAGACAGAACTCTTGAGTGTGCTGAGACTCATTGCAGTGGCTTGGATGGTCTCATGTACCAGCTATTCTAGTATGGTGCTGTAGATGCCATTAGGAAGTGAGAAAATTGTCCTTGAAAGTGGACCTTCCTGCACTGAGAGGGTCAACAGTGTATATTCCCATCATCTGCAGAGGCAGAGTTTGATCCCAGAATCCCTTAGCCAGCATGGCCACTAGCTCTTACACTGACCAACATGGCTGGAAGATTATGAGAACTTTAGTCTGAAAAAGTAACCTATAAAAAGGTCTATATATGTCAGCTATAGATGAGTTTATACTTTATAAGAGTGCATAAAACTCCCATTCAGTTCTGATGGGAATATTGCCACTTACACGTCCAGTGGCTTCTAGCTTCTAGCATAAATGTCTACCTCATTTTGGTGTTAATAACACTCTTAATTAACTCATTTAGCATTGAATGTGGCTATAATAACAGTCATATTGTGGGTTTATGTGGAGTTACTAAGAGAGAACACTAATTAATGATAATTTACAAAAAATAAATACTGGGTACAATTCAATAGCATTAGTCTGCATGACTGAAAGAAACAAATGTACCTAACTACTGAGCATGAGAGCCACACCACTATAGTGTAGTGGCTTGAGCATTGGACTAGGACTCTGAAGAATAGGATTTGAATCCCTGCTCAGCCATTGAAACTCACTGGGTGACCTTGGGCAGGTCACATGCTCTCAGCCTCAGAGAAAGGCAAAGGCAAACTCCCTCTGAACAAATCTTGCCAATAAAACCCCATGATAGGTTTTCCTTAGGATAACCATAAGTCAGAAATTACTTGAAGGCACACAACAACAGCAGCGACTGAGAATAGGGGGAAGTTTTAAAAATGCCATTAATTATAAGGGCAGATAACTAAGCATGTATTACATGCTTTGGATGTAGTTAATGGGATCTGAATTATTGTATTACTGATTATACCATAAGACATTAATTATTTCAAGTTGCAATTATGAAATAGTCTTATGACAAGTTGGGAAGAATTTGTACAATCTTAAATTTGCAGATATTATTGGATTCTTCAAGTTATCTCAGTAGACATTGAAGGATGCCTGTAGAGAGAGCTAGTTTTCTTGAAGGCTGCATAGTTGTTAAGACACATTGTGCATTAACCTTCCAATGTGATATGTGCATTGATATATAGACACACTTTTTTTATCTGTTGTAGTAAATTGGCATCAACAGTGATATAGGCAGATTACGTGAATTTATGTGTTTTAATAATATTTTGCTTCTATGCACCATTCAAATAAGCATCTATTGTAAAAATGCTGAAGTCATGAAATACAACTGCTTTGTTCAGAAGTTGCCTTTATTAATGTTTATTACAGCTGTACACACACATACATATACCCCAACTGAAACTGAAGACTTTTGCCATTTGCGATAGTCTGTTAAGGCAGTTTGACTCAGATTTGCTGGAGGGCCCAATTACAGTGTTTCTCAGATAAAACTGATTCTTTAATCAGAGCTATATTGATTTTTTTTATCAGATCTCATATAAACTCTGCTTATCTGTGTGCATTTTAGGAATTCCCACAAGAGAAATTCTCATTGCTGTGGTTAAAAAGAAAAGTAATTTACTGGTGCGTGACTTGTTCTTAAAATTGTGATTATTTTTCATCAACATAGCACTTTGTAGTAATTAAAATAGTGCTGTTGATTTTTATTACCTGTCTTCATGAAGACTTGGTGAAGTAGTCCTCAGTTCTGTTCTCGTTATATAGGCAGGAGAATGATGCCACTGAGAGAGAATGAGTTAATTGGGGTCAGATTTGGATGTGGTGCTCCAGAACTTTGGGGTGTAAATATCCATAAGATTGTATTTTTGGGGTCACTATCAATTGACAGGCTGCTTCAAAGAGACACACACATATACAGATTATATTTACTTGAATGTTTGAGCATTAAGAACAATGCATTAATTCTTGTATCTGTCAACAGCAGTTAAATTCTGATGACTCAAATGGGCAGAAATTGAGTCTGGGATCTTGACGCTGCTGGAGGTTTTGGTTGAGCACATTGTCACTAATCTAGATTTAAATCCAGGGAATCCTGGGCATACTGAACAGTGTTAGTCGTGTACTGCATGCCCAGTGATTTTAATGGTACTTCATTAATGGTACTTCATTTTTTGTACATGTAGCCGGGGCTTAGAATACAACAAGACAATTTGTTGTTGTTTTAATGCATTAGTCTCACTAGAGTAAAGCAAATTACATCATTCTTTTTGGGGGGTTGCTGTGAGGTAAAGTGGTTTGATGTTCTAGCGTGAAAACCTGTATCATTGTAAATTATTTTAAAGACATACTAGTTTGTCAGGGACAGTCCCAATGAATTCTGTTACCCCGCTTTTTCAGCTGCTTATAAAATGTCCCAATTCTTTCTCCTCCTCCCACACTGCCACTTTGTCTTTGGCGTACTTCAGTTGCTGAAACTGAGTTTGAAGTGCAGAAGTAGTTTGCATTTAATTAACTGACACCACATGCACACAGCTAACTAGAAATAGAAATGGAGAGCTTTGGGGAATGGGTAATACGACACCTGGTCTCATAGTCCTGGAGAGAAGATGGGGTTGCAGGGATGGAAGCTCAGTGCGGTTCGCTGAGGGGAGTTCACTGGACAAACCGACAGCAAGGCGGGATGGAAGTCCAAAGTGTTCCGAGGAGTCCTTGGAAAAGGGGACTTTTTATATAGGGTGGAGTTTACCTACAGGCTATGCCATACTCGGTGAGAACAAAGGAGGATTTGTAGCTGGACAAAGGAGTTGGAAAAGGTCAGGTTTTGCATGATGAGCTTAGCATTGGATGACAATAGTATGGCCAGTATGCTGATGGCCCAACATAAAGGAGTGGCTCGGCTTTTGGCCGTGCGTCTTTGTAAAGATTCGCGCTGAGCAAGGTCGGTTTGCAAGAGGGTTTTTGCCTAAAGCATCGGAGAGGCTTAAGTTTCCTGCCTGAATGAGGTTTGGAATGTACAACCATTAACGGCCACGCCCAATACGTGCTTGTCGGGTGGACCTCTGCAAACGTGTGGAGTGGGGTGGCAGAGAAAGGTCAAGTAAAGGCCAAATTATTTGATATCAAAAGGATATCTAGTGCTCTCATCAGACATATCATAACCGTGATAACAGGGGGATGGGGAGAGGAGAAGAGAAGGCACAGTCTGGCCATTCCCAATAGGCTCAGGCAAAAGCAAACTCCTACAGCCTTTCCTAGCTTGTCTTTTGTTCGTCATTAATACTTTTACCTCTTAATCTCAGTCTGATGTTGCTTGGCTGTACATATTCTAGTTTTTATCTGTGAAATGCTAGGGAGTATGACATCCTGGTGGGAGGTGCCTAATACATCTGGCAACTGTCCCATTAGCTAAGCTGTGTTTCAGTTTTAGCCAGTGAAACATGAGAAGCCACTGGTGGAAGAATGTACAGTTGAAGTGGTAACTGGCAGAAGGAATTTAGGTTCCTGCTCACCTTCTTCATTACACTTCAGAGCATTATTAGAAGCCAACGGCTTGGTGTGCAACACTCCGACTGATCTTTGCAGCATGGTTGCTGCATTGTATGCTATGTTACATTTGGAAAAACCTGGACTCACCTATCATGCTCATTCATACTGCATCTGGCATCCGTTTGTTTTACTCCTGTTGTTGTTATTGTTCTTGCTACATTTATTTGTATCCTGCCTTTCTCCCAAAATTGAGACCCAAGGCAGCTTACAATTCAAAAACACAACACTGCTAAAAACATACAAAAAAGTGAAGATTAAAAAAAATAGGTTTAGACTTTAGACAGTATTAAAATAATTTAAAATTATATTTTAAAAAGTAAAATGCCATTAAAAGATAAAAAAAAAAATTAAACCAGAGGAATCCCTACCAATGTAGAAGCCATCAGCCTACATTCTGTTGTTCATCCAAATTAGAGTAGAGCCAGTCAATCAGTTGTGAATGGGTCTCCTCTAGTTAGGACTCGCAACAGGATGTAGGCTGATGGTTTCTACATTGATAGGAATTTCTCTGTGTCAGAAATAGGAACGGTGCAGCCCTTTACAGGTTGCTGGATTGTGACTACTGGCAACCCTAGCTAGGTTTGACAGTGATGAAAAATGCTGGGAGTTGCAGTTCAACAACATCAGGAGAGTAGCATGTCTCTAATCCCTGGTTAACTGTATTGGCTTCATCCTTGTGTCATGTATACAGCATACAACTATTTAATGCACACATCAGTTTATATCTTCCCTCCATAATCCTGTAGCAACATTGTTATTTCAGTTAACTGGCCATAAGAACTGCAATCGCTATTAAAAGTTGTCCTGCACATATTGCAAACAAGGAACAGCACTCAAAGTATAGAAAGAGATGGGAATCATGCTGCCTTCTAGATATTATTAACAACTCCCAGCATTCCTCACCATTGACTGTGAAGGCTAAGGTTGCTGGGAGTTGCCGTCCAACTTGAGGATGGAGTCATAAGGATGAAGCCAATGGGCCTTTCCACCCTACACTGTTAACTTTCAACATCCTGCAGAATTCTGGGGTTTGTAGTTTACTGAGGCCAGAGAGCTCTCTGGCTGAGAATTCTAAAGGCCCCTCCATAAATCGCAAACCCCAGGATTCCATAGGATGTTGAAAGTGGAATAATAGTGCTATAAGGACCAATATATTTAAATCAGACATAGGAATCACGTTACCCTCCAGACATGTTCTTTATGACAATTTTCATTTGTACTGAGGGCAACTGTTAATTGTGATTCTAGTTTTTCTGACTGGCAGTGGCAATAAAAATGTCCCCATAAGATAATGGAGGAAAGGGTATGAAATTATTTATGCATTTGTTATTTTAATTGTTTTGCATATTAGAGCTCTGTAAATAGAATGTCACTAGGCCGTAGAAACACCTGGTGTATGATGCTCATGGTCTTTTTAAAAAACAACTGTGTTTTATCGTCAGTGCTTAGATGTCTCCTAAAATCCTAACCACCACTAACCATACACATCTACCATCCCATTAAACTACAAAAGTCTGACTAAAACTACAGGTTTCAGCCATTTACTAAATCTGTGGTGCATATTTGCATAGCATTTTACATTTGCTGTATTAGGGAGAGGGCTTATCTTGCACTGTTCCTCAAAATTTACTCCTGTGTAGTACTTTTTTTTAAAACATATTAAATCACTCTGTCATTTCTCCCTGGAAAGACAGATACAAATGTGGAAATTCTCAGCCACTGCTTGTGAAAGATGTTGCTGTGATAAGATATTCTGCTTGTGTGTGTATATTTCAGGTCTGTGTCAACATGATATGAGGGCTCTGTTATTGCTGGTTGATGGTTCTTGGCTCCTTCAGCGTCAGGTTAATCTGCTGCTCTCTGTCAACTTAAACAGTGTTACCTTCATATATTACACTGCCCTCAACCAAACACAGATATATCATCCATGAAGACGGAAAGTAAGAACAAGATTTATTATGGTCACATAATGGCTGCTGTTTCTTTCTCCCCCTTCAAAGAGCTAACGCTTGGTTAGTTTCTTGTCTCCCATGAAGTGAAATTTTCTGGCCTCTTACTACTGTATATATAATTTAATTATTTTTTTTTGCTACTCTGGTGTTCTTTTCTTAAAACAAGCCACTATGATTCATCCTGTTCAAAGGTCCTGACAAATGCTTACTTCCCAAGAACTATATATCTGGGATAATCACTATATATAGGCACCAGATCCTGTCTGATCTTGGAAATTAAGCAGGGTTAGCCCTTGTTAGTACTTGGATGGGAGACCATCAACCTATACCAGATGCTGTAGACCAGTGGTTCTCAACCTTCCTAATGCCGCGACCCCTTAATACAGATCCTCATGTTGTGGTGACCCCCAACCATAAAATCATTTTCGTTATTATTTATTTATTTATTATTTAGTTAGTTAGTTAGTTAGTTATTTCCAACATCAAATAGATTGGAAACACTGCCCTAAATCACTGCTCTGGATAGACTTCTAATGCCTAAAAACTGGTAACCCTCCCCCCTTATTAAGCACAGAAAGCGTCCATCTGAATGTTGGATTTCCACAGTTCAAAAAGCCAGTCACTCCCAAAGGCAATGCCGAAACAGCCCACATTTTACACGAGACGCAGGGAGGAAAGGACAGGGAGAGAGGAAAGATGGTGGCAGCATAAGCAGACGCGTTTTGTTTCACTCACTCCCTCCCTCCCTTAAAGGGGGTGCGGACACTGAACATACAAAAAGCGAGGAATGCAAGACAGTCAGGGCGAAGAACACAACATGTGCATGTGGCAAGCGCCAAGGGTCCACGCACAACAAAAGCGAGAGGAGAAAGTCATCCTGGCTATTTCTGCACTAGACTGTTATAGCGTGATTATTCCACTTTCACCATCCTATGGAATCCTGGGGTTTGCAGTTTGAACTGCAAACCCTAGGATTCCATAGGATGGTGAAAGTGGAATCACAGCGCTATAACACTGGAATGTGGAAATGGCCAAAGTCCACAGGACAGATCTGAGCAGCGCTTTTGGGTCAAAAAACCAAAACAACAACAACAACAACCAAGGAGCCTCGGGGGCTCTTGCTACACAAACCGAAGCCCTTGGCTGATGCCCCCTGCTCCTTTCCCAACCAAGTTCTTGGTCTCAGAGGGACCGATCTCCCCCATCGGATGGCAGATCCACCACAGGAAAGTTTCCCCCTTTGCCTGCCAGACCAAAGGCAACAGCCACATCGACAACTCCCACAGAGCGGCGTGCCCAGAATGAATGGGCAACCGGGCGATCGCCGCTGCTGCAGCCCCGCCACTTTGGGAAGCAAGCGGAGCCTAGCTGTTCGCTCACCCCGGCAAGCAACTCAGTTCGCCGGCATGAATGAGCGTGAGGCAAAGAGGGTGAGGGGACGGGGTCTTACCTCCCAGACGTCCCGCTGCAGCACCATAAACCCTGAATGGGAAGCCCTGTGTGTGTGTGTGTGTGTGTGGGGTGCGGGCACGAGTGTCCAAGCAGCGCCCGGCTGCTCACTCACCCCGGCAAGCAACTCTGACTCTGCAAGCCAGCATGAAGGGGAAAGGAACACCGAAGGGGAAGTCCTCCGTGTGTGTGTCTGTGTGTGTGGTGCAGGCGCGAGCGTCCAAGCAGCACCTGACTGTGCCCGGCTGCACGCCTCCTCTCCCCTCCCGCCAGTGCGGGGTCCCTTCTCCTCACCTCCGCCTTAACGCTCTGGCTCCAGCTCTCTCCTCTCGGTGTCCTCACCTCCGCCTTAACATTCAGGCTCCAGCTCTCTCCTCCCGCTCTCCGCACCTCCGGCCCCACCTCAGGCTCCTCCAGTGCTTTCCCACCAGGCAGGGAAAGACGGGAAAATACCCAGCATGCCTCCTTCTCCCATCCTCCCAGTGCAGGGGTCTCAGAAGCACTGCTCCCATTGGCTGTGAGGCCACCTTCTTTTAAAAGGGGGGCAGGATTGAGGAGCGGCGACCCCTGTGAAATGGTCATTCGACCCCCAAAGGGGTCCCGACCCCCAGGTTGAGAACCACTGCTGTAGACTATATTTCAGAGCAAGGGGCTAGCAAAACCACCTCTGAGTATTCCTTGCCTAAGAAAAGGCTATGAAATTCATGAGATCGGCATAAGTCAATAGGTGACTTGAAGGCACGTATACACGCACATAGGCTCAAGGCTGAGCTATGGCTGTCTTCTCTCAGGAACAGCAGTCTCTTACTTCAGATGAACTACAAAAACAAGAGATGAAGTTGAAGAGTCATGGCTGACTTCTCAGCCACAAGAAATCACTGACGTTTACTCCTAGGAACTTCTTAGTGCCATCTTCTCTGCCCATTAGATACTTGTATAGATTTTTTTTTTAAAAATGATTATCTCTAATAGTATCCCAATATGCAATGATCTAGACAACAGGTAGACGTGATCCTAGGTTCAGAAGGCCACTTTTGACTTCTGTGGACTGTTTGCAGGCCATGAAAGAAGGCTTGACAGTGACTAGTCAGCTGGCTGGAACTCACTTCTGTTTATTTGCTTTTTTATTTTTATTGTCCTGGGGGAGGGCAAAGTATAATTTTTGATCCCTACAAAGCCACTCTGGAGTCAGTTTTTGGGCCCATTTTTTTTTTCATCTGGTATTTCTTCTTACAGGGAAAGAATTACAAGTTTAGTGTAATCAAATGGAGCCAAAGTCCACATGGATTCCCCCACATAGCCATCTGTATAATTCTCATTTCAGATCGAGATTCTAGGTGCTAATGCAGTAAAAGGATGTGGCTCATGTAGCATCTGGAATTCTACACGGAGGTAGAGGAACTCTTTCCTTAAGATTAAGGCAGCTCTAATTTAGAACAAAGCACTTCATTAGCCTACCATTAGGCTCAAGTAGATGACAGTGAAGTCACAGAACTTGTTTTAAAAAAGAAATTGATGACAAGTGCAGTGGGATGTTGTCAAAGTGTGTTGTGGCAGTTGTTAAAAACATTTTTTGCTTAAGGAACCAAGGTGCAGTGTTACTGATATTTTAGTAATGGATCTGGTCTGTAATGATGTTTCGTTTCTAAGAGTCTCATACTTTCATGATACCTGGCTTGTATTTTTCCCCAACCAATATATTCCGATGTCTTGTTATCTTAAACTCTTCATTAAGATACAGTAGTTATCTTAGGTTTAAGGTTTATTTTATTGGATAGGTGTTTGGGTCCTAATCTTTTTGTGCAGTATATCCTTTTTTCCTCATTGATTTTTTAATTGAGATGATTCAAGAGTTCTTAATGTAAACTCCAAAAGAAATGAAAACACAAAGTAATTAAACAACACAGAACAATATCTATCTTTACTATAGGATGACGCATACGGTCTTAAGTGAGTGGAGAGTATTAGTCATTTTTGAAGGAAGCTGGATCCCAAGAAAGAGGTAAATGGAAGACATAAAAAGCAGTCATGGATCAGCGTGTCTCATGCAAGTGTGTGTGGGTGGAAACACCTCTTCTGAGTACTCGATTAGTCAGTATTGGCACGAAAGGAGCTGTTAGAGTTATCACAGGTCTCAGCATGCATGACTCCTGTTGCCTTAGGGCCTGGAGCTCATGGACAGATGTTTCCTGCTTCTGTCCCTGAAAGGAAGCAGTGCAGCAGCAAAAATGACACACGGGGCAGTGGAGGGGGGAGTGCTTGGAGGCACCAGTGTATTTTCCATTGATTTCTGCCTGGAAATAACATTTTGCTGAGCAGATGGTATGACATTCTATTTACTGTTAGGACTGTAGGACCTGGGCCATAGAATACCACTGAGGTTGGTCTGTTTTGCAAGGTGTGGACAAAGGCTGAGAAGGTGCATGCGTGAGTAGCAATGGGAGCACCAGGGAAGAAATAAAGGCAAAGCAGTTCTGCAGGGGGCAAATCCAGCCCAATTCAGATGTTCTCCCTCACATGATGACAGGTGTGTAAAGGAGGGAGAGCAGAAAAAATGCTTCACTGCCATGACTCTATCATTGGCTCATGCTGCTTTCTAAATGTTGTAAAGGGAGCCTATGAAGTAAGGAGTCTATATGGAGTCATGAGCTTCAGTATCCATAGCATCATGGTTTGAAATTGCAGGCGTCTGCAGTCCTGGAAGAGGCATCCCATTTCAGACATTCTCCCTCTAACAGCTGAAGAAATGCAGTTGCTTATCAACAAAAGTCTCCATAGCCAGACTCCCAAGAGTGGTCCAAAAATGCAGGCAGATGTGCTGATCTAATATCAACAGTGCATTTCTAGAAATGCTTATATCCATGAGAAGTAGGCTTTTTTTAAAGTTTAACAGCTCTTTGTTGCCCATTTAAAACCAAACCACCCGAAATACTTTGCAACATACAGCAAAAGGGAAAGCTCACACAAACATGTTGTTCTGGGAGATTTCCTCCGTCCTCCATTTCCAGGTATTATGGAAACAACAACAACTGCAGCTATACTCAGACTGAAGCCAGTGGGATGTGGGTAGGGATGGCACATTGATCCTTCAGGCTCTGGCTGCACTACACCACTGGATAATCATGGGCTGGGAGATTCAGCAGAGAGGTGGGGGCAGTACTAGCAGCCTTGCTGTCTCTGCTTCATGTTGTTATGATCACTTGAGGGACTGCCCAAACAGAACTGTAGTCTGATAAAATGGGTTGTAGTTTAAAGGCAAAAGGGTGGCAATTACTGTGTGGGTGGGATATTTGCCAATGTTATAGTTTTATACAGGATGAATGGACAGAGATAGAGGTGCTTATGTGCTGAAGCATATAAAGATGTGCCGAAGCTGGCCTACAATGATCACCCAGAAAAGAAAATCAAATCTTGTTCCGTCTGTGCTGTTTAGAATATATTTCATTGTAGGCATACCAGTAGTATGCATCCTCCAAACTTCTGCCCTTCAAATGTGTTGCACAACAAGTCCCATTACCCCCAGATAACATGGCATTGGTCAGTCAAATGAGATTATGGGAATTATCATGTTGTGGATGTGACACATCTGCCTTCGTTAGGTACATTTCTTATGTCGTAGAGGAGACATGCTGCTCATAACTTGCTGATGCATTTGCTATGGTATATGGGGATGGAAGACAATGGTAGAAACACACACTACTTTACTTACATAATTAACAATAATTTAAGGAGCTATAATTATGTTAAGGTTTGATGCTTCCACACTGAATGACAGTGCTTCTAACAAGTGGAATTTGTAACAAAACTTTGCAGTGTGTCAGTTTTTGTACTTTGCATTTGTCATTTTTCCAGCCAGCCATTCCTTCATTCAAGATGCGCCATTCCATCCTATTTCCCCTATTTTCTATCTCTGCTTCTCCAGCAATGGCCAGCTGGTATGCTGTGGCCACTGAGAGTGCTCAAACATTACTCAATTGTTTCAGCACCCCCCTCAAGTTTTTTTCCTGAACATTTTTAACATATCCAAATCTTGAGATTTTCCCAACCCTACGAGTGCTGATCTTTAAGTGTAAACAGCAACCACTAGCATTCAACTCAGGGATGGGAATTATGTGGCCCTCCCGATGATACTGGCTCAGTCATAGCCAGCATAGCAAATGGTGAGGAATGCTGAGGGATGAAGTCCAAGTACATCCAAAGGGCTATGACTCCTACCTTATATTTTGCTATATTAATTTCATCCTTGTGAGTGATTGTAAGGATTACTCCAGTATTGTTAAACTAATTTTGTGGTAATAATGAGAAACAAGTGCCCAACTCACAAGTGCAAAGGTGTTTTCTTGAATCCCTCATCAAGCCAATAAATCATTTACTAAATAGTAAGATTCAGTTACAAAGATGCAAGAACACACAAGTGACTTTCATATGATATAGATTTGTCCTCATAGAATGCACCTGGAATATAAAGTGAGTCAATGTTCTTGCAGTCTGGCTTGGTTCCTTTGAACATTTAGCATTAGTAAGTAGTAAGAAAAACAAAAGAACTATAAAATGCTTACTAGCTCTGCTAACAAGAAGATCCAAGATGTCAGGGACAGTAAAACACATTCCCCACACATGTAGGCAAGCTGGAGGAATTTGCTTCATGGAACCCACAGAATTCAAGATAGACTCCAATATGTTTCTCCCTCCCATCTGTATCTAAGAAAGCATTTTGGATTGACAGATGGGGCAATTACTGAGTGGACAGAAAGGGACAGAGTTGAGAAACATTTCCATAGCCTTTCTTTCCTTCTTCAGTCATAGTCTCTCAGACAGTTTTAATTGAATACAGCAGCAAACTGCCATGTTATATACAGTTGCCAATTCTTACTCTGGACAGTTCAGGCTGGTTTTTAGCAACTGACTGTCTACTGAGAAAGGATCTTTTAATGGTGGAGGTGCTATACTTTTTCTTTTGTTCTCTCTATCATGTGCTTTTAAGCAGTTTTTAAAAATTGTTCTTAAGTCAGTTATTGTTTTAACATAATTTGTTCAATTATAACTTTTCCCCTTTTTTGCTGTATTCATTTCTTAATTGTGTTGTGACTACTTTGGGTACAAGCACTAGGAAAAAAAGCAAGAAATGTATATAGGCATGGATATTCTCAACCCAGTTGGGGATTTTTTTAAAAAATGCATCTGCTTCTTAATTATGTTATGATCACTTCGGCTCTTGTGCCAGCAGAAATAAAGTTCCTGCAAAAGGCAGTGGAAAACCCAGGTTGTAGCGGAGATTCCAAAGCATCTTACGGACATTGGGGTTCATTGGCACCCAAAAGAGAAGGATTGTGATTAGCTGTTTCTGAATCACCAATTGTACCAGCCTAGGGCTAGCTCTGTTAATTGACAGGGAGAGGCAGATATTGCTGGATGGGGAGCAGAGAGGCCATGTTGGAGAATAGGGGTATGTGTGCAAAATCTTCTTGCGCTGCCCCTTCAGCAAATGTGCTGCCTTCAGGTCCTAAATTGTCCCACTGTTGAAGTAATGTTGTTGCTGGGATTTCTCAACAAATTGCAGAACAATATTAGTATTTCCCTTATATAGGTGTAAAGTATGAATGCTAGATGAGCATTAACATGAACATGAACATGTGTGTTCTTGTGTCTGGTTAACTATACCCATTCAGGGTTCCTGGTGATAAGTACACAGATGTTTTGAAAACTGAGTGTGCGTTCATGTTATACTGTGGGGGGAGCCTTGGATGTCCAGATGTTCAGTACTCAGAAGCCCCAGCTGGCACGGACAGTGGAATGTGACTGTGGGATCAGTAATCCAAAACATTTCGAAGGTCACAGGTTTCCCACTCTTAAAGTCTGCTACCCATTCTTTGCTGTGGAAAGTCCCAGTCAAAGTAGAGGAAACATGTTTGCCACATAGAGTGTGAAGCTGCCATCCATCAGGTTCTTGCCAGAAAGGCAGCTGCATATGTCAATGCTCAGCTTAATTAAACCGTTGAGCGGGGGGCGGGCAGGCAGACTTACTTGGAAGCTTCTATTCTCTTTCCTCACTCTCAGGTAAGCTATTTCTGGCAGCTCCTCTTGGTAGTTGTCAGCATCTGTAGTGTAAGCAGGAATGATTTATAGAGCGTGAAAGAGGAGATAGGTGGATGCTTCTGAGTCTTTTGTCTCTGTTGCTTGGTCAGAAAGCTACTGTTACTGTCCTTTGAAACAAAGCAAAACAAAATCAGTAAAATGGTTGAAAAAAGGGGTTTGTTGCTTTGACCTGTAGATGTAAGATTTTGGGTTGTTTTTTTTTTAAAAAAATGAATGTCCGTAACAGATATCTTGATTGGAATCTGTTGCGTGGAGAACATTCCTCTTAAAAAGGCTAAAGAAATACGTGTCTTAATTGAGATTCTGGAGGAAGAAAATAGTTCATCTCAAAGCAGTGACCCATATTTTCCATGCTTGATTTACATTCTAGCAAATTGGAAAGTAGTCTACACCTGCTGCCCTGTTCTGCAGCTGACACTTTGAATATTCCACTGGGGGAAAGGATAACATGGCAAGCTTACACCTAACATTGCTAAACTCTCTCTTCTTGTGGTGCCCTCACATATGATAGAAGGCAATCATGATAGATGCCCTATTCTAATCTCTGCATATCTACAGGCATCACCCCCTGACTTCCATGTATTTGAGGTGGAGCAGCAAATGGTACCCCCCTCCACCTGAATCAAGATACATAGTACATAAAGATGAACGAGTAATTTTTGCCCATGAACTGAAAAATGCCATAAGTGCCCCTCCACATCCCTGTTCCTAGTAGCAAAAATACAATAATAACCAACCAGCAAGTTGTTGCCCTTTCTTGTTATGCAACATCTATCATCTGTAAGCATATGAGTCTGAACACTTGGAAGTCAGGAACCATACTAGCAATCTCACAAGATATGGATGGTAGTACTCCTGTAATATAATAGTGAAAAACACGTTTTCCTAATTTCAATTCATACTGTATAGATTAAATAGTCTTCAAGGCAGACTGTCTGGTTTGCTCATTGGAAATGATTTTAAAAGCACCATAATTGGAAGTAACAGCAAGTCCCCAGTTAAAAATCTCTTTGAATGAAAATATGTTTGGGGTAAAGTACCCATTATACTTCTGTGAACAGTATTTCACTCTTAACACAAGTTAAGAGTTTTCTTAGTTATCACATTATTACAGTTTGCACAGATACCATGCCCTTGCCAAAAGCATTCCCCCTCTTTCTTTCTTCCACTCCCTTCTCCCCCTTTTTGAATAGGAGAAATTAACATCCAGTCTAAGGAAGAATTCTGTGGCACTAATAAAGGTATTCCACCAATACTCATGATGAATAGGTTTTATTCTGTGGCACTAATACCGGTATTAGCATTATACCAATGCTCAGGTGGGATGTATTTTACAACATCAGTAATCATTGAATTGTGATGTAGATATCTAATAACCGATTGGTTAATTACATAAGCCTGCATCATCATCATCATCATCATCATCATCATCATCATCATCATCATGTATTTCTTACCTGCCTCTCCTCAAGGCTTGAGATGAAATACATCATAAAATAAATGGAGCTAAAAACACATAAAACCATTTAAAATACATTAATTTAAAATTAATAGCTAAAAATTGACTGGGTAGGTGCTCTGGAAAAGATAGGTCTATAGAACTTTTTAAAATTCAGACAGTGTGTTTTGCTGTCAGATCTCTTCCAGCAGGCCATTCCACAGTGTTGGGGCAGCCAATGAAAAGGTCTTCCAGGTGACCATTTCCAGTATACTCCTGGCTGGTTTAAGTAAATGGCCCCCAGATAACCTGAGTGTACAAAGTGGATTGTATGAGAGCAGTCAACCCTGTAAGTAACTTGGACCCCAAACATGCAGGGCTTTAAAGTTAACAGCCAACACTTTGGCATGCAGTGGAGTGATTGGCAGCCAGTGTAATTGGTAGCCAGTAGAGTGATTTATAACAAGTGTCATCAGGAAGAGTGAACAAGGTTTTCCATGTTAAAGCTGGTTAAATAAAGAATTAATGCTGCTTCTTCTGCACACCAAGATGGTGTTATGTAGCACTATTCCATGTGGTTCCCATACAGATTCATAGATAATGTAGCCAGATATGGACACAGCATATTACATAAGTTGGTTCCTTCCAGTGGATCTTCCATTGGGCAGAAGGGTATCAGCTAGCTAAGAAGAACCCACAGGGTCAACCTTGCTTACATTTGTACTTTAAGATTCTTTTTATGTATATATGAAGGGAATATGGGAATGAGCCCTATTTTAACAGAAAATACTAGTTTGTCATATTTTCCTCTGGAGACAACTGTTTTGCATAACAGATGTCAAGGACAGGAACAATTTAGTCTGTTTCAGACAATCTATTTAGACTGGCATCGCAGATGCAGAAAAAGATGAGGAGAATAATTGGAAATGGGAGCTGTGTTATTTCTGTGAAGGACCATAAAATACTGGGAGCGTACTGTTGCTTTAGTTATGGACACAAAATTTCAACACCCAAATCCCTTGTTGACCTGCTTGCTTTAATCTCCTTAGTGTTAGGGTTCTCTCGCTCCCCCCGCCCCAATACTTCTCATTGCAAAGCAGCTGAAGTAGACTGTGTACGACATATTTCAGCTGTCACATGTTTGGGAGAGTGAAATAAAACTGAATGACATTATTGCAAAGGAAATGTCTTGTTCTTCAAAAAACTTGTTCTTGCAATACATATCAACTTGGAAAAGGTGATTCACTGTAGTGTCGCTATTTGAATTTTATTTTCTTCTCATTTTGTAGCTGTATTCAGAACCCCTATGGATAGTACTGCATTTTAATGTTATCAAACCACTTTTTAAAGCTGCAGTCCTATGCACCTTTTTTTGAAGATAAGTTCCATGCAGTTTAAGGGGACTTGCTTCTGAGTAGGCATGTATAGACTTAAGCTCTCCTTTCCTTTATGTCTTTGCTTTGGAGCTGTGCCTAAATGTGTTTAGAAATTCATATCTTCAGGTATGAGATTGGCATAGATAAGAAGCTCTCCTGTAAGGGATAGGTTCTATCTTATTTATCTTGATCCAAAATTATTTTTCAGATTGCTTGTAAAAATCATTTTTATGGTTTTGTTTCTCCATTGCATTTTTCTTGCAATCTTGCTGCATTCAAAATAGAAAAAGAAGGCTTAGCTTTCTAGCAACAGTGAAGGAGGAGCTATAACTAATGCGGTGCAGAATTTTAGTATTTTTACTTTGAATTATACCTCCTTATCCTGACTTTGTATGGTTTAGAACAGTGCTTCATAGGCTATCTGATGTGAGGGATTGACAGGTTTCCCCACTCCCCCAGTGCTAGGGACTGGTAACATATGCAAGGGCAAACTGTTGACCAAAACTGTTTCTTTCTTTCTTGGAAACTCTTTGCAGACTGAGCGGACAATGGTTGATGGACTGGCACTGGTCCAGGAACCATTATTTTGAGTAATACTGCTTTAGATATATTAATTATAGTTTTGAGCAAGGAAGGGGCATATGGGATTTTGAGTGCACTGGATTTCCTCCTATCAATGTGTGTGCATGTCTTTGTGTGTCTTTCTGTTGCATCTGCATATTTTCCCTTTAGCACATACTTACTAAACTGCTGCTCATGAGTGTACCGTTCTCTTTCCATATTTGCAGGTTTGAAACTCACGGATTTGATTATTCACAGGTGGCTTGCCTCCCCCATTTCCCCCTCCCATTCCCTAATGCAGGGAGAAGATCTCCTCCCCTGCCTTTTTCCCGCCAGCTATGACACCAACAGCTGGTAGGAGAGTGAAATGGGAGGGGCATCTCCTCTGCCCAGTTCCCCTTCCAGACAGCTGAGGGCTCCATTGTGCCAGGGACGGGTGGCAGAGGGAAGTAGGGAGAGCAATTTTGCACTCCCCTCTCTGCTCCGCTGCGCCACCGGAGGGATCCATCACCATCTTCCCCCCACCCTCGCTGCATGGCCAGTTGTGCCAGAGCTGCAGGCTCTTAGATCTTTTCTTGCTGGTCACCATGTGCCCACCCGCAGCTCCAGAAGTGATCTTCCCAGCAGCGGGGGGCGGGGGAGAGGAAAGATTTTTTCTCTCTCTCCTATCTCCTGCCTGTTGCCGGTGATGGCTGGCGTGATCATATGTGCAGGGAGGAAGGGTGCTGGGGGGAGTTACTCATGGTTATTTCACTTTTGTGGGGGTTGTCTGCATGTATCCCTCGTGAATGTGTAGGGCCTACTGTACTTGCTTTGGAACATCCTCTGGATTTTCTATGCAATAGAGCAAGTGTGGTGTAGTGGTTTGAGCATTGAAGTACAACCCTGGAGACCAGGTTTCAATTCCAGCTTAGCCACAGAAACCCCTAGGTGACCTTGGGTTCGTCACACATACGCAGCCCCAGAAAACCCCATGAAAGGTTTGCATTGGGTTCGCCATGAGTCAGAAATGACTTGAAGGCACACAACAATATGCTGAAAACTGATGCTGGTCTTTTTCTTTTTCTAATTATTATGAAGCTAGGGTTGTTGTTGTTTTTTGTTCTTTTTTTTTTTTTTTTTTAGACATAGAATGATTTTGTTTCACTGTATTATATACCTTAGATGCTTTCAACAGTTTATTTTAAAAAAATAGATAAGAGTGTGTCATGGCCAGCAATAGAAGGAAAATACTGCCTTGGAAACGTCCAGGCTATGGAAGGAATTTCAGAAGCGAAGTTGAAGTACAATGGAGGGACTGACAAGTCTTGAATTGTGTAGGTAGACCAAAGCACACAGGGAGGGTATTTCCCCTGGCTGTGTGCCACATCTTTGAAACACACTGCAAGTTTAAGGACAACCAGCTCAGAGCTGGTGAAGGGAGAGGGTGTGTGATTCACACCCTTCAAGTGTTGCAATTTGGCAAGGAGTCTCGATTAATCCTCTGTCATCCTACCTTGTCAGCTGAGTTTAAAGTGTCTCGGTTTCTCTCTTCCTTTCCCCATTTCCTCCCTTTGTCTTCACCTTACTGCCATTGCTGCGAAATGAGTTCAAAGTGCAAAAGTAGTTTGCACTCAATTAACTCAGCAAAGGGGAGAGGAGAGAAGGTGTGCAGAATCTTGCTCTTCTCAGCAGGCTCAGGCAAAATTAAGCTGCTGCAGCCTCTCCTAGCTTGTATGTTCTTCTTTATTAATAACTTTTATGATCTTGACCTCACTCTGATGTTGCTTGGCTGCATGTATCCTGGTTTTCAGTCTGTGAAATGTGGCTGTGTAAGCTTGAGGCTCTGAGTTCCTGGGGCAATGGAGGCATGGAGCAATGGAAGCTTATCTTGGTCTTTGCAGAGCAGTTGGAGCTCTAACCATGCAGCTAATGCAGAGACGTGCCTTGGCATCTTTGCTGTTCTCTATTTGCAGCCAGAAATCTCTGAGCTAAAATAATTTTCAGATTATCTCCCATGTGTGGGACGGAGGAAGGAGAGCTTGAAGTAGTTACTATGAACCATGGGCCATGGTGACTGTTGGATTATGGATACTGTAATCCAAAAACATGTCCCCCTGTCCCACGAGTTCTGAGAGGAAATCTTTGGCTTAACTTCCTTACCTGAGTCTGCTTGACTCCTTGCTGTAGAGAGAAGGTTGAGGGAGATTGTCAAAGCTTAGCTAAATGACAAATGATTTACAGACATGTGTGACAGTGCCCATCAGCCTGCCCCTTTAAAAGCTGTGTTAGGAGGGGAATCATACAAAATGTAGAAAAACCAGGTAGTGTGAGGCTTAACGTGAAATCTTACGAGCTCTGTTTCTATTCATCTCTTTTCCAGACAGTCTTTCCTCAAAAGGTGCTGAGTTAGGAGGATAAATACAATTACACACTTAGACTTGTAACATACATGTTGGCTGTCAAAAATACATGGTTGGCTAAGGACAGTGAGTAACTGGGTGGGCAAGGGCATGGGGAGAAGACTAAGTGATGGAAATGCCCTTGTTGTACACAACATACTGTGCAAATTGGAGCATGCACAGAAAAAGGCCACTCTAAAGAGTAGGTAGATAGAGGACTCCTTTTTGAATTGAGTATATATCCTTTTTCTAGAGGCATGTGGATGCTGGGAAAACAAATTCATATTTGGTATCTCAGGGGAAGTGAGAAAGTGGAGTTTAAAGATGCATGTAATTGTGTGTGGTATTCCCATGTAATGTTGCATGTCACATTCAGGGAAACAGTGGTGTCATATATGTAGCTGCCTTGAGAAACTGGTAATTACCATGGAAGCTGGGAGTTAGTGATGCTGTTGAAGTCGACATAGAACTTGTTGCTGTTCTTTGAAAAGTCCTAGAAACTAATTTTTTCAAATGCTTCCACTTCTGCAGATCATCACACCACAAGCTGCTCCTGCTCACCCAGTAATAAAGTTCTCCTCAGCATTCTTTCCATCTTCCTCGTCTTATATGTGCTTTAGGTTTTCTTTTTAAAACAAACAGTAAAAATGAAAAAAAAAATGTTTAGACAGCTGGTGCTGAGTAGATTCCTAGTTACTAGGAATCTCAGGATTGTAGTTCAGGACTAAGGGGGACAGAGTGTGAAATGTTTTTGTTCTTGTTCTAAACACAGAGAAACATCAGAGACTCTTTAGTGCCATGCTGTCCTGATTCCTGATTTGGGTATGTTTTGGCCACTGACAAGAATGGCCAAATCCTTACTAATGGGAAGTCAAAGTTAGTAGAACACACCCACCTGTCTCTGGAGCAAATGAAACCATTTGAATTTTGACCTGAGGAAAACAAGAATAATGATAAGAGGCAGTTCAAATAAAGCACAGATTTCTGGGACTGATTTCGATGATTGCACTGCCTGTTTATGCTTTCTCTCACATTCTCAGCTTTTACAGAATCCCTGCACATCTTGAATCTTTCCTCCTCAGCCCAGGAAGCTGCCTTATACCAATGTCAGGCTATAAGTCCATGCAGCTTACCATTGTATATGCTGCCTAGCAATATGGTTCTCCGGTCTTTCCCTGCAGGGGGTTAGTCCTAGGAGTGAGCCAGGTACCTCAAGTAACAAATCCTGGATAGCCCACAACAATGGCAAAGCTGTGTGTGTATCCTGCATCTGCTTAGCTATACATTCAGCCCTCCACATTTGCAGGTTTGACCTTCACAGATTTGATAATTTGCAAATTTGTTCAATTCCTGTCCCCCACATCAGGTGCTTCTTTTCTAGGGGAACCTTTCCTCTCGGCGGCTCTGATCAGGCCACATACCCTTTAAAAACCCACCTCTGGTCCTCCTCCTCCTCCACCAGCCAGTGCTTGGCCAGCTAAGGATGGCTTGCAGACCAATTTCTTAGCATCACAAACCCTTTCTCATTGCCCCCGACAACCAAGGAAGGAGATGGGAAAGAGAGAGGAAGTATAGAGCCACCATGCCAATCCACCCCCTTTCCCTTTCCTTTCTCTGACCTGGTTTGGATCCTGGATGTCTGCTCTTCCTACTATGCCTTGGCCCCCTTCCCATAGATACCCACACGTTTTGATGTTTGTGATTTTTCCACTTTCACGAAGGCCCGATTCCCCTAACCCTAGCAAATGTGGGGGGCTGACTGTACTGCTCTCTGCAGTAGACCATTGCTGTCTTGTAGGACGATTTTACTGCCAGTTCAGACAACTGATGTTTGAGGAATGAAGGGTACTATCCTGTCCTTTACCACACGCACCAAAGTGTCTTAGGCTGGCCTTTCTCTTAGGTTCTTTTCACACTAGACAATTATAGTGCTATGCTTTCACTTTAACAGCTAATCCTATGGAATCCTGGAATTTGTAGTTTGTTGAGGCACTACGGCTCTCTGGGTAACAATTCCAAATACCCCTCCCTAAACTACAAGCGTCAGGGTTCCTTTGGATGTTGCTATGGCTGTTAAAATGTGATCATAGCACTAAAACTATGCAGTGTGAAAGGGTCCTTAGTCCAGTGTGGAAATGCTGTGGATTGTTCTGAGATCGTTTATATGAAAAGCATGTGCTCTACAACTTAGCCTACATATTTTTGAAAGAAACCTGGCACTGGATATTGTACCTAATGAGCTGTCCTGCGTAATATTTTTAGTCCTGGACTGCAGACTGCAGACGAGAAATTTTAACAATAGGAACAAATGTTCAGATTTATTCTCTGCCTGCCTAGTGAATTAGCAAGGAAACTATTCTGATTTCTCTTTCTCCCTGGTATGTTGATTATAAGTACATAAACATGTTTTTCACATGTTGGACTATTCAGACATTTAATCTGAATGTAGTGAAGTGGTCTAGTCCAGCAACAGGTGAATCATTCTGGATCTCTGTTTTGTGTGCGCGCGTCTGCCTTCAAGTTGCCTGTCAACTTTGGCGACCCCATTAATTTCATATCATTTTCCTGGGCAGGGCAAACTCAATGATGATTTTGTCAGTTCCATCTTCTGAAATACAGTCTGTAGCATCTATTATAGAAATATAGGCCCTTTCCTCACCGGGCTATTAAAACGGCGCAGAGCGACCTCTGACGGAGGTCTTCTGCATTGTGGAGTGGACTGGGTTGGACTGCTTTTCATAGTTCCGCACCTCAGTCCGCTCCGGAGTGACCGGAACTGGTCACGCAGCGTGCTTTTTAAAAACTTCTTTTAAGAGGTTTTTCAAAAGCACGGAGCGTGCGACCCCGTGTCGCTCCGTCGCCACACTCCGGTGCAGATTTGCAGGCGCGCACTACTGCGTGCCTGCAGATCTGCCAGGGGTGGGCTTTAGGCTGGTGAGCTTCTCCGGTTGGTGGAGAGCCTCCACCAACTGGAAGCTGCCATTTTGGATGCTGGAGCAGTGCAGAGCGACGAGCTTGCACTGCTCCTCATCCCGACAGACTCGGACGGAGAAGAAATCCAGTGAGTCCCGTTTCTGCCCGATTCACGCCCCACGTGTGGAAAGGACCATAGTGTTCATTGACAGTCTCCCATACTTTCTCATATTTTAGGGAAGCAGAGTGAGGATTTTAATTGCTTTTAAAATTTAATTGTTCTGGTTTTTAACTGACTCCTCTGGAAACCACTTTGGACCTTTCTGCACTACACTGTTATAGTGCTATTATTCCACTTTCAACATCCTGTGGAATTCTAGAGTTTACTGAGGCCAGAGGGCTCTCTGGCTGAGAATTCTAAATGCTTCTCCCTAAACTGCAAACTCCAGGATTTCATAGGATGTTGAAAGTTGAATAATAACACTATAATAGTGTAATGCGGAAAGGCCCTTTGTGTCCGTCCCACTCTGATAGAAAGGTGGCATACAAGTGAAATAAATAAATAAAGCAGAGTGCTTATAAATAAATAAAGCAGTGTGTTTATATAACAGTAGAACTGATGCAAGAACTCATCTACTTCTTGTTCAAACATGATCCACCATTTAAAGAGAAATCTAGCAGGCTACTGCAGTGTAAGTGTGCTTTTTCAAATCTTGCCCAAATAATTTTCTTGGTTCTCTTTGCATCTGAGGAATTATTTTGGACCTAATTTGAAGACCCAGTGAGGACAATGGAGATGGGCTGGATGACAGTAATAAACTGGAAGTGAAGTTTGTGGCAAGATCATTGCCATGAGGGCGTTTTTCATTCTGTTTTAGTAAATGCATTTTAGAACAAGCTTGCTAAGTAGGTGGTAAACAATCAGCTAAATTTGAAAGCCATACCTAAATAAAAGGGTGTGACTTTTCTTTCTCTGGCTTGAAAATGGTGAAGTTCTGAAAAGTGATAGGGAGGAAATAGTGGTGACTGTCAGGAAAGGTGACAGATGAAGTATTATTACTCTAGTATGTAATTGTACAGACAATGTTTAGTTGATTTTATTGTGTAGATGCACACATGTTCTGGTGTGCTTTTGCTTTCACAGAATCACATTATCTGGTAGACAGTATTTCAGGCATTCACAATAACTGTTCTGGTTTCTGGAATCTTCCTGCCCCCTACTACTTAGCACAATATCCTAAAGTTTGTTGTTAATCGCTATCCTTTAGTTGTCCTTTATTAATCCAAGATAGTGAAGACATAAATACAAATGATAGCATGCACTTCAGAGATCTGTCATTTCCTACTTGGTTTTTAACTCTGCAGATCCACAAAGAGGCACAAACCACATGTGAAAATTACTCATTATGCCTTAAAGACAACATTTACTGCATACTCTTGATAAAATATAAGACATCGATATAAAAATATGGAAATTTAGAATTTAGAGGATCACTATGACATTACAGCCTGTGAATGAGTGAGATCCCAAACACTGTACACTTAGCATCTATAAACTGAATATAGAACCATAATGACCCACAGCAATCCTAATAGAGATGTGGGTGAGTTCCCTAGGTGTGTAGGAAGATGCTCTGTGGGAGTGAGTGGTGCCAAAGGATTCACATTACCATCCAGAGACCATCAGTTGGGGTGATGTCAGACTACAGGGTTATGCCATTAGAAGAACCAGTTTCCCTCCTGGTTCCACAATGCACTCAGACCCATTAGGATCATTCCCACAACATAAGTGACACTGATTCCATATGGAGGCCTGGAGCTAGAGATATCATTTTATTAAGCATACATCAAGTAGTCCTGAATTAGGAAGCATGCTCTTGATAAGAGCCCTAAGCCAGAATGGGTTGAGCATTAAGCTGCTCAGGAATAGAGTCAAGACATATTCTCTCGCTGTTCAAAGTGATAGCTCTTCTGCTAATTCACAGTGAGAGAATCCATCCAGTGTGCTGGTCTGAGACCCTTTTTGCATGGCATTTGCCATGCAAAAGGGCCCCTCAAGCGTCGCACGAATGTGAGGAGCGGTCCACACGACACACTCACAATCACGCAATGCTCCAGGATCTGGCAGGCGCTGCTCATGCACTTTTTCATTTTTGGCTTTGAGCCGAAAATGGTGCACAATCGCGCATTGCTCCGGGCCCCCATGCGCACTTGCTGGGTGTGTGGAGCTCCAGAGCCATAGCGCTCGCACTTCCTGCCCCAGCGCAGCCTGGGAAACTCCCAGGCTACACTGCGGAAGGAAGAGGCGGGGCTCTCACACAAGTGGGCGACAGCTGCAGAGGTGAAGGAACCAGGACACAAGAGCCTCTCGCTGGAGGCTACTTGCACGATCCCCGCACCCCAGCTCCATGAAAAGGTGCGTTGCAGAAAGGGCCTAAGATCCTGACAGTGAGAGCATCCTGTCAGTTTGAGGTTTTTCTTCTTCTCCCCAGCTTTCCAACATATGTATGTATATGCCTTCAAGTTGCCTATCAACTAATGGCGACCCCATTAATTTTATGGGGTTTTCTTAGGCAACAAATAGAGCTGGTTTTGCCAGTTCCTTCCTCTGAAATATAGCCTCCAGCCCCGATATTCTCACATACCCTGATGCAGTTGCTGCTTGAGAAATTTGACTTGCCTGCTGCCTTGGATTGTTTTTCTTTTTGCTTGTCCTTCTGATCTATGGCTGTTGCTTAGAGGGCTTGACCCTTGCCTATCCTGTACTCAGTTGCTCACCTGACCCCTTCAAAGTGACATTTGTGGTCCTCTGAACTTTGAAACCTGACTAACTGGGGCTTGACCTCCTGCTAGGCTCTGACAGCTGCTATTGCCCCAAAGTTAAAAATTTGGCATGTTAGTTTTAACTTGTTTAAAGCGATACAATGGCAACAAAAGCATTTCTGCTGCCAGTGAATCCAGAGTGGAGCAGGAGCTTGTTAATTTTTTTCTTAAAAATGCATCACATAGGAACTTAATCTTAACTAAAGGATGTTCCAACTTAGAGAATATACAAGAAATATAACTGCTAGTATTACCTCTTCTCTTGTGCCCCTGAAGAGATTTGCATAGATGTTCTGATTATTTTTACTGTTGCATATGGAATAAAATATATGTGTAATAATCACTTGACCTTGACAAAAGCCAAGGAAACAGCCAAGAAAGCTTAAAAAGGAATGTACAGAGAGGTTTTTTGTTTGTATTGGCATCACTTAATAGGATGTTTGGAAGGTAAAAAAATTAGAAAAGTATTGAACTTGGAACCTGCTTGCTCTCAAATTTACCAGTTTGCTCCTATCAGTGTTGTTTACTGAGCCAACTGCTAAAATTAGATGCCGCTTTCATAAAACTAATTCTGTGGATTGTATAGTTGGTGGCTCAGGACCGGAAGCTATGTGCAAGTCTTAGTCTTCAGAAATTTGTCCTTGTTTGCTTTGTTTGATAAAGTACAGCTGCTAAAGCTGCAACTAAAGTGGAATTAAGAGCATCTTAAACCTTTTCTTCTGCACTGTTTCGTTTTGTAAAATTTATCCAAAATCCCTAGCTGCTTTTAGCCGTTCAAGGAAAAGGTAATGTGCGTAATCCCTTTTGTCTTCCTGTGCAGTTTTTGTTTGTTTGTTTTTGTTTTTTAAGAGGGATGGTATAGCTGAAAGCATGGGAGGAAGGAGAAGTCCACTTACCTAGTTTGCAGCTTCTGTGGCTGTTTTGACAAAATAATAGTTCTTCCAACTTGATGACTCCTAGCACTCCCAGTCAAAAGACACTTGTGAAACTCTTACTAGTCTGTCTTTTCTGTACATATGTCTGTCTGTCCATGTATGTATGCATGTGTTTAAGGAAATGAGATGTAGCAAGCAGCTGAAAAATATGGGACGATTGTGAATGGAAAGCAACCATATCTGTAGCCGTGTAAAATTCCTCATTGAGGCAAGATGAGTGCACAATAAAACATCATCTGGAAGCACCCAAAATGTAGGGGCATGCTGCATGCAACTGGGGGTCACAAGTGCTTCGGCTATAAGATGGTTGTGTACATTGCTCAGTCTTTCTCTCATTTTTAAAAATAGATTAAGATATCCTACTGTGCTGTATATTATACCAGCGCTATACAATCTGGTACCTTCCACATAGTCTGAAGTTTTTGTTATTATATTCCCTCAAGATAATTCTGTCACAGGATTTTCTTAGCAAGATTTAGTCAGAGGAAGTTTGCCACTCTTAGGCTGAGAAAGTCTGATTTGCCCAAACCAATGGGTTTCCATGGTTCAGTGGGGATTCGAACCCTGGTCTCCCAAAACCCTGATCCGACATTCAAAACACCAGACCATACTTTTTTTGAAGTAACATTCTCGTTAACCTTTGTCTCTGGCCAGGCTGTCTCTGCATTACCAAAGTTGTTGTCAAGTTTCCTATCCCAACATTATATTAGCATATTTTTGCTATATTGCTATATTTTTCCTCTTATTGATCCCTTTCAGAAAAGTTGCAAGGAATCTTTGAACCAAGATTCCCACTGGAGTTCCAGTGCTTGGTTTTGGACATTATGAATATGTGGTAAAATGGAGAGAACCAGTGTCATGTGTTCATCTCTGGTTAGAAATGTTTGAAAATAGAACATGACATAAATCTGCTAATACAGAAATGCATGGGGATTCCCATAAGAATTTGATTAGCTGTGAAAAGTGAAATACATAGAATTTTTATCTGTTTTAGCAAAACTCTTCTTGTTCCTATGTACACTGTTACTTCTTTAGGTTAAGCAAGTAAGATTTGTTGATTTTTCTGTTTTATAATTTTTCTGTCTTATGAGATAACACTGACCCATCAGACTGATTTTTTTAAGGACTTACATGCACTTATATTGTAATATCTCTTAAAATAGTATTTCTCATTGTTAGTGAATTACTTACCCTATACAATGACTCTCTTGAACTGTACCATCTGTCTTTGATTTAAAGTCAGCATTCTCAGCCATAGTCCTATCTTCATGAAATTTTATTTTTTTTACCTATCATGGGCTCTCTTTTAAAAGATGAAAAGAAAAGTCAGCTTCATTTTTTAATCTGGGAAGGTTTCATTTAGATATAGTGAAATAAACATGTTATCTTGCTCAAATGTGTTGAATATATTTTCTCCTTCATGTGCAATAATAATGTTGAAATTGTCTTACTACTGTCCATGATATTATATTACTTTTGTCTTTACAGTGAGAGATTTTTTTTAAGACTTAATCGGAATGGTTTGCCAAAATGTCCAGAGAAGCCTGAAAGACATTGTTCTCTCTTTGTGGTGAGTCACTTCACTTGTTCATTTATTTATCACTTGTTCATTTATTTATTAGCTTTGTCTTTTTGCCAGTCACCCAACTGTAAGAGTAGAGTGCAAATCGTGAGAGAGAAAAGGAAACAGAACTATAGTGTCCTAGAAGAAGTTGCAAGAACAAAACAGCTTTATGGTGCAGACTCATTGTCCTTTTGACACAGTATCTTTTCATTGGCTGTGTGGAGCTTTACCAAATGGATATTATGGCCACCTGGACATCTTTTCAACTAAACCCTAAATAAATTTGTTCAAAATTTAAGTGGGATTTTCTTTAAGTGTAGGTTCAGAGACATGTTTTAAGATGTGTTAAACGTATTTTGTTTCATTTTAGTGGGATTTACTTGAGAGTCAGTTTAGCTGAATGGAGCAGAACTTACTTACAAGTAATCATACAGATAGTCAGGTAGTATAGATTTCAGGCTTAATATGTGTGAGTTAGATAGTTTGGAGCATCCCTTTTTATTTTGTATTTACCTATTCTCAGGGGAAACCCTTGTGATCTAGAAAGTGACACTTGATGTGTTGCAGTTATGTACATCACATGAGATAGGCCACATCATAGTTTCAAAATGCGGTCAGAACCAATAGCAGACTGCACTTGGCTACAGTTCTAGTATTCCAAAAATGAGGCACTGTTTGCATGATGTCATCATCCCACCACAGTAACGGATTGTTCATGGCCAGGGAGCTATGAGCTATACTACTGCATGATATTGCTGCTGTCCAGTTGCTATCTTGTTCCCAAGCATTGCAAATCAGCTGTATTTCATTTCCAGAAAAAATCCATTAAGAGCCTCCTTTAGCAATACAATCCCATCAGCTGGGTCAGAGTGGTTCTGTAATAGTGCTTGATAGCACTTCCTGTTATCTCAGATCTAGGAGTGGGCAGGGTGTGGGTGTGCCCAGCTTGTCTCTCCCTCAGTGACTCCCATGGCATGGCAAGTTTGGAATCTATCAGCTCTCTTTATTTGTTTTAAATTACTCCTTTGCGTTAATTTATTTTATTTTTTAAATAAATTTTTTATCATTATAGCATAAAACTGCAATAGTGTACTGTCGTGTCATGATGTTACACCATGGCTGTGCTAGTACGACTTACAAAATGAAAACAGAACAAACCCCCTCCCAGACCGTCAGGAACTGTGGGGTGGGAAAAAGGCGGAAAAAGGGAGTGATGAATTATACTGTAGTGTGGAATGATCATTGGTGGCAATAACGCTACTCATCTGCTTAAGTTGAAAGTGTGAGGTAGAGAATGTTCGTAACCTGACACCATCACAGAATTTCAATGCTGGGATTGTAACAGAACAGTACACTACTGGTGTGGAAAGGGCCTGAGTCTTTGACACTTTGGCATGCAATCCCAAACACACATGAAGAGCAGATAGTGTCAGACTTACTTCTGGTAGAAACATAGAGATGGAACCAGTCTCATAGGATATCTGGTCCACCTCTGTGCTGAATTCATAAAATCCAAGGCTAGAGTATGCCCAAAAGATGGCTGTCCAGCTTTGGTTTGAAGACCCCCATTGTGGGAAAGCCCACTGCTCCTCTATGTGTTTGTTTCCACTGCTGAAGAATTCTTATTGTCAAGTTTATCCTAATTGTCTGAGGATCACTCTGGCTAAACATGTTTAGCACTGTGTGGTTAATCAATATACTAAGACTAGGCAATTAAATATATTGAAACTGTTCTTTATCTCCTTGTTTATTGATTGGCCTTCAATATCCTAGATAGAAGCACATTATGTTTTAACTTTTTATCCTCCGGTTTTTACCTTTATCTTGTTTTAACCCTATTGTAAGGTGCCTTGGGCTCCACATGAGGAGATAGTGTATAAATAAAATGAAATAAGCAAATAAGCACATGCTCTTACATTTTAAGTAAAACTTTAGATGTTGTAAATCTTATGCATTAGTAATATAACAAAAAAAAAAGTTAAGTGTCGTATATTAATTGTAGATTATTTTTATTCATTTATGTTTTTCAGGATTTGGGAAGCAGTGAGCTCAGGAAGGACATCTACATCACTGTCCACATTATACGCATTGGTATGCTTATTTATTTCCCCAAAACTTTATGTTACCAAAACAGTTAAGACTGCATTACAGGTAGATAGATTCAATCAAGGAAGCCACATCCCTGAGCTTGCAGGACTTAAGCAAGGCAGTTGATAACAGGGACACTCTCATTTTTAGGATCACTATAAGTCAAAGTCAATGTCAGTTAATAATAACTTATAAAATTTAATTATGATTTAGTGCATTAGTAATCACTATTCTTGTTGTCAGTATTTTAGGGCCATCAGGTAGTACTCAGTCTGTCTTATGTTTAAAACAATTAGTAATATGCATAGAGTCAGTTAGGAACAATTTTTGGGCTGATCTAGACAAACAGCTCATTACATGGTAAAATAAGACTTTAACCTTTTCAAGTTGTGGGTGAAAGGTCACATGATTCCATGGCATGTGCTCCACATTGTTGCTTGAAAACAATCACTTTATTTATTTATTTATTTATTTTGTACAGTATCCACAATATTTGCAAAAGAGAATAATTCTAATCATAATCAAGAGAATATCTGTCGGCGGCAGACCGGGGTCAGGCAGGCTAGGAGCAGGCTCGTGCTGGGGCACGCCTCGGCGGCCACAGTCAGCAGACTAAAGGCGAACAAAGGCAGTCCTTGCGGCAGGCGTAACGAAAAAATAAAGAGAGGGTTTCCTCACCCGAATAACTGGCGATCAGCTGGCTGGCAGGGCCTCTGGACAGGGACACGGTCGGCAGCGGATGCGGCTTGGACAGACAACACACAGAGGGCCAACGGTTGTTGCTCCGTGCCTGCTTCTGCTTCCCCCTGGCCTTAAGTAGGCCTTCTGGCCCGGCGCCGGCCAGTCCGGGAGCTGCCTCGCAGCTGTAAGCCCTCAGCCGGGCTCACAGCTGAGAGCCGTCGGCCAGCTGAGAGCTCTCAGCCTGTAGCTGACGGTCCAACAGCCGACGGGAGTGGCGGGCGGCTTCCTTGGCTTGCCGCCGCTGCAGGAACGTGGGAGGGAGGCCGATGGTCTCCTCGGGATCGGGACCGCGGGTGGGCGGTGCCCCAGAGTGGAACCTGGGTCCCGCCCACCCTGGGAGGACGGCCGGTCGGCCTCCCCTGGCGGCGGCAGCTTCGACGGTGTCCTCTGCAGCGTCCGGGCGGCTCCTCTCAGTGGCGGCAGCCTCCCTGCTGAGTCCCGCGGCGGTCCTGGCGGGGTCCGGGCGGCCGTCCTCAGCGGCGGGGGCCTCCGTGGCCTCCTCCTCAGCGGCAGCAGCCTCGATGGCGTTGGGGCGGCCATCCTTGGCGGTGGAGGTCTCCACGGTGTCTTCCTCGGCGGCGGTGGCCTCGACGGCGTCCGGGCGGCCGTCCCCGGAGGCCTCCCCCGCGACTCACGAGGAGACCAGGTCGTCCTCTGCCTCGGAGGCCGCTTCCTCAGCGGCCTCTGAGGCGCCGGAGGGGCCGGCCAGGCTGGAGCCCCCGACAATATCATATAAAGGGGTAGCCACGACCATCTGTTGCTGTAAAAAGAATAAAGAGTCCTGTGGCACTTTAAAGACTAACATACTTAGCAGAGCAGAAGCTTTTGTACACTGTAGCCCACTTCATGAGGTACATGCACTGTTATCCAGTTCTTTCACCCAGACAATTGTACAGTCTTGCAACATTTTTTGTTGTTAAGTTAAGCTATTTTCTTAGACTGGGAATCTTCAGGAGAGAACGGTGAGAATGACACATTAATTATAATCAATAGTGGGTCTTTTATTGTTTCTTTAAATATGCCCAATAGGTGATTATTACACAGCCAACCTTTTTTTTTAAGTGTTTCATTGCTGATTACAATTAATGTATCTTTCCCATCTTACTTTCCTGAAGATGCCCAGTAAATGACCACTGAACTGCCAGTATGCTTTGGAGGGCTGCTCACAAAAATGTTTTCCTTACACATTCCTTATAACAGGGAAGGGGAATATTTGGACCTACAAATACTGGAATGCGGCTCATATCATCCTTCATTATTAACCATTGTAGTTAGGACCAGTGGGAATTCCAGTCCATCAATATGTGGATACTTACAGATATCCACAGATGTCCTTTGCACCATGTGCCAGTTGTAATGTGTGAAAAATGCATACAGTTGTATTTTGCCATGAACATATATGGTGGAAAACAATTTTTTGCAAATTAGTGTTGGGGCAGCATTCTTAAATAACTCTTTGCATACATTAGTGAACTTCCAATGCAGGTAAAGGGAAGCAGAATCAACCTTATTAGCAGGGACGAGGGGATATTCCTGAATCCTCTAACCCAGGGGAGGGGAACCTTTGACTTCCAGATGTTTTGGACAACAACTTCCACAATCTCCTATCATTAGTCATGCTGGATGGGGCTGATGGAAGTTATAGGCCAAAATATTTGGAGAGCCAAAGAATCCTTGCAGTGTCTTAACCCTTAGTGGGCCAGCAGCTTCCATTTATCCTAGGCATGCTTTGGTCCTTGAATTTGTCTTTCATTTGTTTCTGCTTTATTCTTGTAACATCAGGCTTTGATAAGAGAATGTGCACATGAATGACGACATTATTTCTTTCCTAGGATGGTTTAACATAATGGTTAACGTTATTGTAGACAAATCTGATTTAATCCAAGACAATGTTGAGGTAGTATAGAAGAGAAGAGTGGTTAATCTCCTTATTTAAAGAAGCTGTCATATGGGCTTCACTGAGTTAACTGGTGTAATCCTTACCCGTCATTCAGAATGGTGTTTTCTCTTTCTCTCTCCCCACACCTCCCTTAGAGCATCTTACCAGCTTCAACTTTAAAGATATTGTATTGTGGAATACTGAATGTGCTTTCATTTATTCATAACTACTGTTGAACATATATTATTGATGGTAGTCAGCAATTGCCTGCGCTGTAGTAGTTTGGCAAATGACAAAATGATAATGTTAGTAGCCTTTTAAGCAATATTGTACACTGGCCCTTTCAGTTTTGCAAGGATTTGGGGACCTTCTTGAAGGTGGAAAAACCATGGCTAACCCTCCTCTCAATCCCCCCTGCGTTTCCCTTGCCTTTTGCCTTCGTGCAAGTTCTCAGTGCTAGGGCCAAAAGCAAGGGAATGAAAGAGGGGAGCTCAGAGTGGGAGAAGGAAGGCTTGCACCTGCCTTCCCCTCCCCTATTCCCTTACCTTTTGCCAGAGGCAATGTAATAGTATGGGGGAGCTCTGGAGGGAAGAAGGGGGATGCATGCATGCCTCCCCCACCATTCCCTTGCCTTTTGCTTGGGTACACTTGCCTTCCTGCTCTGTGCCTGGAAAAACTCAAGGGAATAGGAGGAGAATGGGGAGGAGGCACACACGTACCATGAATAATCAATTTTGCAAAGGTCAAATCTGAGAATGGGGAGGGAAGTCTTCAGTCTCTTTCTGGAACTTCAAGCAGTTTCTCAGGGAAGGCTGGTGTAAAAACTTCTTGAAATGGAAGCAAAACCTTCCTGCCATGTTACTGTAGGAAGTGCCTGCTGAGTTGTTCCTCTAAACATTTCAAAGGCAAGGAGGAGATTTCAGTAGCAAATCAGGAGCTGGGCAGCTGAGTGACCTGGAAAGAAAAAGAAAGAAAAAAGGGTTAGAAGGAAGGGTGATAAATAAAGCAATAATGTAATAGAGCATTATTACTCATAGAGTTTAGGACAGAGTTCAAGTTGGCTGACTTCCAAATCACTAATGTACTACCTTGGGTTTTTTTATTAGTACTACTACTACTATTGTTGTTGTTGTTGTTGTTAATTTCTATCCCTCCTTTGTCCCTGTTCAGGACTCAGAGTGGCTTATAACAAATTTAAAAAAACATAGCATTAAAAATCCACAAGATGCAAAAGTTAAAATGAGATTAAACAGTCAAAAAATTAAAACCAGATTAAAACATATATCATTAAACTTGTGCACACACACATGTACACATTCCCCAGCAAGATAATTAACAAGATCCAGCATATTATTTTGATCGTCTTTTCTTTATTTCCCTCTCCCCATTTTCCTCCCCCTGCTTTGTTTATGAAGTTGCTGTATTTTTATTTTTATTTTGGTCTGTTTGATGTATGAGTGAAAACAATGTCCAACAAAGTTGCTTATGCCTTTACAATTCCCAATTGTGTGTGTGTGTGTGTGTGTGTGTGTGTGTGTGTGTGTCTTAGGGCTGTGAATAATATTAAGCAATTTTCTTGTTCCTGATAAAAGAAGATATCTTGGCATACTGAGACACCCTGTTGAAAAAAGAAAGGAGGGGGTGTCAGCCATTAAAAGATTGTTCACCCAGTGTAAGAGCAAAAATACAATCTTTTTTGCACCATCACTATCAATACTAAAGTTCTTTTTTCTCACAGAACATTGCTTTTTTGTCCAAAAGACTCTCCATATAATACATATAATTCCTGAAATATGAAAAATGATCATGAGATCTGCAGAGCTCTTGTAATTTCACTCAGTGGAGGAAATCAATGATTTTTTCCCCCTTGTGTGTGAAAATGAAATAAGCACAGATTTAAATTGCTAGTGTGGCTGTATGTGTTTCTGGGATCTGTTTAGAAAAAAAAAATCCCAGAACTTCATGATCCATTCAATGGAGTCTGGTACAAAAGAAAAGAATTAAAGAATTCTGAGACCAAGAATTTGTTTTGGCCACCAGAAATGAATGAAGTTTACTCTGCCCTGGGTATCCTAACTTTTTTTTGGCTTCAGCAGTGTTACTCAAAATTGGAGAAGCACATCTGTTAAAACAAGTAGCAATCAGAAAGTGCCAAGGTGATGTAGTGGTTTGAGTGCTGGGCTACAGCTCTGGAGACTGGCATTCAATTCCCTGCTCAGCCATGGAAATCCACTGAGTGACCCTGAGTGCGTAAGACACAGACACAGCCCCAGAAGACCCCAGGATAGGTTCTCTTTAGGGTCTCCATAAGTTGGAAATGACTTATGGCACACAAAAGGCACACAAAAACAAGAACAAAGCAGTCAGAAATCCTTTCTAATTGAGTTCTAGACAAATGTCAATATCGCTCAATCATCTACCAATACATTTCATACCTGCTGTTTCCATACTTAGTTTAGAGGACTTAGGCAAGGAAGAGGCGGGCCCACGTCTGGGCTCAATGACAAAGCATCCTCTTATCTTCCGAGGTTCTTTTCTCAACAGGTAGTGGAACACTACATTGTTATGAGGATAAAATATATGTATCCTTTCAGGTGTACAGTGTGCTTATAGGTACAGTGAGATATTTGAGAGTGAATTCAAATAGATCTTTCTTCTGTCACAAAATTCAGTGGTTTATGATATTTTGAGGGGCTGAACTGCAGTGTGATGCAGCATTTCAATGCACATTAGACAAGAACTGAAGAGTATTCAGGAAACTACTGCATTAGTGTAGGCCAATGTCTAGACTACATATTAATTGGGGGTTTTCATCTCTGTTATAAAATGGTGGAAAAGTCACCTTGCAGTAGAAGATAATTGTGAATTCATCCTTTGATTGCAATTTTAGATTCTAGAAATGTTAGCTATGAATGTTAAATGGAAGACTTAGTATGCTGTTCGTCACGTTTTCTGTTTGAGTTGCATCTGTTCAGCTACTTATGATTTCTGATCTTGCAAAGCCTAGAATAGACTTTGTGTATGTGCAGTTTCATTTCACCAGTTGGATTGCAATGGATTTTTAAGGCCATGCAACTTATTTTAATATAAAACGGACATGGCAGGCAAAAAGGAGCAAGCAAGAATGGAGATTGTTAGGAATAATGTGCCTTTTGTCACCACATAAATTAAACATATAGCTCATGTGAATTTGTAAGAGGAAAAGATTGAGGCAGGGAGCAGACAAGCTGCTGAAAAAATTGTCAAAACACGAGCAGTGAAAACTTTTGATAGCACACGGATGAAAATCAGCAGATATCTCTATCTATCCCTAAGTAAAGGGGCCTGCCAAATGGTACAATTTTGTTGTTGCTGCTGTTTTTTCTTAAACTTATTGTTTTTAATTTCTGTCTCTTCTCTGAAAATCTTTTGTTCTTCCTTTTTTTTCTATTTCTTTTCCTGTTTGTTCTTGCTGTCATATACATTTTCTTGTTCCAGCTGGGGCAGGAGATTCCCATTACTAGCCAAGCAGGGTCTCACAAAGTCAGTCAGGTTTGCCAAGATAGAACACAGAAGGCAGAAAGTGTAGATCATGGTAAGGAATGCAGCACCATGGATAGTTCCATGGGTATGAGAGATTTTGCTAAATCTCTGATAAAGACCAGATCACAGAGAAGACTGAGCACAGCTGATGTCTGACAAGAGCCACATCTCTGACCTAATGTTGCAAGAAATCAAAAAGATGTTTGCTTTGAAAGTGTTGTATGGGTACATCTTGCTTTCTGTCCCCTCAGAGGGATTTTTCTAGAGCAGGAGTGGGTAACTGTGGCCTCTTGTTACTAACTGGTTTGGGACTGCAGCTCTCATAATCCTTCACTGTTGGCCCTGCTGGCTAAGGATGATAAGCCATAGTTTTCCTTCCCTGGTTTAGAAGAAAGCTGAGAGGTCTAAAACCACCCATCTAAGGTACAGAATCTGGCATCTTCTGTCACTGAGAAAAGGCTTGAGTTAGAGTGTGATTGTTCTCCTCCTTCCCTGTATCTATTTGGGATGATGCTATCTTGGTTTCTTGTGTCATTTTGACAGGTCGAATGGGAGCTGGTGAAAAGAAAAATGCTAGCAATGTACAGTACCGACGACCTTTTGGTTGCGCAGTCCTCAGCATAGCAGACCTACTAGCAGGCGATACGAAAGATGACCTCGTATTAAAAGTATACATGTAAGAGAAAGTGTATTTGAAATTCATTGCAACAGCAGTTTTGATGTCTTTGTTTTTTTTAATAAATAGACCATAATTGGCTTTATCAAAGGTTGATTAAGGAATTAGTGGGTATCTATTTTCAATATGTGTTAACTTTTCATTTGTTATTGAAAAATGATCATAGACTAAGGAGGGGGCTGCAGCCGAGCAGTACAATACATGTTTTGTATGCAGAGATCCCAAGTTCAAACCCTGGCAAGACTTTCATCTGCGTTCCTGGAGAGTCAAAATGGGCTAGACAGGCTCAGATCAACTCAGAATAAGACAGCTTACTAGGTTTCTACACATTTTGATAATGTTTTTATAATGTGTCTAGTTTTGAACTAGGTTTTTTTGGAAGCAGCAAAGAGGCACATTTATAGTTCTTTTCTGACTTGAAATGTTTGGGGAAATAATAGAAAGCTACAGAGTGAGATGTTATCACCTATACTCACTGGGAACTTTTGTTATTTTCAGGGTTAGTACTTGGATTATGAATCACCTCGCTGTCTCAAGGTCAATACTGCACAAGCCTGTTCCCCTCCCCTAGTGTGTTGAATTATAGCTGCTGGAAGCAATGTTTTTCAGAGCAATTTAGTGTGTTCTTATTTTACTTTAATTTTCTGACAGTTCAGTTGAAAGTGTTCTCTGCTGGATTCCTCAGCAGTAGAGAGGTTTGCTTGCCAATTGCATTCTGCTTTTGTAAGTGTAATTGTTTACTTTATTTTATTTTATTTTATTTTATTTTTTAAAAAATAGCATGACATTTCAATTCTGGCTACTCTTTAAATAGAAAAAATAAATTCTGATTTAACTGGATTGTCAAATTTGAATGAGTTTTGTTGTAAAAACAATTGAAAATGGCTATTTTGCTGGCTGGAATTGGTGCTCGCAGCTAGCTTCCTGTAGCTTCCTATTTTTAGTAAACATACGAGAAGATTCCTCTACAAGATTTTTAAACTTTCACTTATATACCATCTATAGATAGTAAATGGTGAGTTCTGCTACCTGGCAGTCAACTAGGGAAAAAGTTGTTCTGAGATAGCTGTTTTGTCCGTACAGCAAAGTATAAAATCCAAAATATACATTATGATAGTATATTCATTTGGTCAACCAAATGTCACAAAATACATCACATTAGCTCACACAGCTAGTGTGAAGCTGGGACAGAACCAGGTCTCGAAAGAATTTACTTTGACCTACTAATGGAGAAGGATTCCTAGTATTTCTTTTAACTTTTTGGTTCAAGTCTCCTGAAGGCCTCAAAGCAGTATGGCCACCACATGCATTGACTTTCCTCTGAAATGCTTAAACCTTAAGCAAATATCTGAAGCAAGATGCTGCTCTGTGAGCTTCACATTGTCACAGTTCTTACTCACCTCCCTGAATAGTAACATCTTTGCCTGGTGAAGAATCCTGTAAAATTTCAAAAGCTAGTGTGATGTATGTTGTACCTTTTGGTTGGTCAAATAAAAATACCACTATGATATGTATTTTGGATTTTGTTGTACTAGGGGAAAACATTTCTCTTTTAACATACAGAAAGAACAGATCTCCACATTACCTAGGATATGGAATATGATCTCTGATTGCCCAGCAAACATTTCTCTTCCACTGAAACGAACATTCCTGTGGTGTCATGTTAATACTTACTGAACATCTCCCATCCTCAAGATCACTAGTGCCTACCTGCTATTAACTTTCCCCCCCACTCTTCTAGAATACTGGCCTAAATCCAACAGAGCTGGAAATATTAGAGCATATTCATTTCAGTAGGCTTAAGCATATCTTTCTGTGAGATTTAGTCATGCAGTGGCATGTGTAGGCTTAGAGCTACATGACTGACTGAGTCTGTCCTGCCAGCTGTTTCTGAACCTTTGACTTCTCCACATTCCCCAGCTTATCCTTTTCTGGAAAACACAAAAATAGGTGCATTGCCACTCCTGGAAGTCCTCAGCAGTGGCAATATACTTTAAACCGATTTCAGCCCGCGTATTATTAACCATCAACATTTATCCATTTTCTAAAACCGAAAGTGGCTACTTCTGGCTACTACCAATCTTTTTTGACAGTATATGTATCCCTTCAGAGAGTCCCAGGAAGAGAAAAATGACTCCTAGGGCTGCCACAGTTGGCCACCCCAATGTAGGTCAGCACCATATCTGGACTTTGTTGGTCATTTTACAGTGCTGAAGAGTTTGCAGCTAGCCACGTTTCTTGCTGCTCCCAACCACTACTTGTAGCTCCAACAGTAGCACATGATGTCAAGAGCATGGATTGATCCATAAGCTAACCAAAGGGATGTTTTCCATCTGGGGATTCTTCTGAACGTGGACCTTAGATACATTTTTGCATTTTATAGTTATATAACACTTCTTGTAAGCAGATTACTTTAGATTCATTGTCACTGATGTTGCTCTCATTTTGCAGATGGGAAGATGTAATGTTAACATGCATTTCCTAACTGGAGAGAGACCTGGATTTTACAACATTAAACAGATATTCTGCTTTATAAAATGTTGAAAACGTTCCTTCTTTTGCAGGTGCAACACAGAAAGTGATTGGTATCAGATCCATGAAAACATCATCAAAAAACTAAATGCTCGTTACAACCTAACTGGATCCAATGCTGGTAAATTTCCTGACTTTCTTTGGTGAAATTTGAAGTGGCAGCGTGATGTCATAGGTGATATTTTGGCTTGTCAAACATGAGGAAATTGTACATTGCTCTCTACTCAACTTTTGTGCTTTCTGGATATTGTTACAATCCTGTGTGTGTTTATTTAAAGTTCCACTATGAACCAAGGGAATGAGTTGAAAGAAAATGTAAATAAGAGGAAGAAAATCACTGCCTTGCATGTGAATAACCCCACAGGGCCCTTAAGAGAACAAGGTTGGAATCCTGCACATATTTTCCTTATAGATTGCTAATTTAGAAAAGTATTCTTTGCCTATCTTTAATTAGTAAAAATCGCAGACGCTGATGGATGGATTTGAGTAATTTATGTGAATTTTTTCATGCCAGTAGTGTTGTTGTTCAATAACCAGTAGTTCACTGGATGAGGTGTAGATAATTTTTCAGCTATATTTGGAGCAATCATTATGATGCTGAGAACGCATGTGTGTATTCGTGCTCCCATGAGACACAGGATGCTTAATGTAAGCCACAGTGTATGGTTAAGCGATTAGACTTAGGCACAAACAGTGAGCAGATTTTCCTTCTCTGCATCAACAAGTGAGATCTTAATTTGTAACCAGAGCTTGAGACTAAAATTCCCAGAATCCCCCAATCAGACTGGCCTCTGGGTCATGCCTGCTAGAGCAGTCTGAAAGTTATAATATAAAAACTCTTCAAAACTGACATCTGTGTACCATTGATTTACTATAAGTGGCTTAGTAAATAAAGCAAAAGGTGTGTTTCTGACCCTTTGGCATACATTTAAAGAAAATGTCTGGTAAGTACAAGTCTTCTTAATTTAATATTTTAGTTTCTTTTCATGCATGTGAATGTCCAGGGCTGCTTTGCATAAGGTTATCTTTTTTTCTAACCTAAACAGCCGTTTAGTGTAATCCAAGACAAAACAGCAATGTTGTTATCCATCTAATATTTTTGGTCTGAGAATGGCACAATTTAAATTTGGCTTCATTCTGTAGAGAATATCTTACTAGATTAATATCAGAAGTATTTTCTCCACTGAGCAAGATTATCGAACGTGGCAGTACTTTGTGCATTTTTTCAATTTTTTTTAAAGATTTTTTTGGAGGGATGAAAAGTTCAGAAGGGGATTTTTGCACTAAAAATTGTGCAAAGAAAATACTGGATGTTTTGTGCAAAAACGTTCTAAAATGTGGAAAATATTGCTGTGGTTGCTTTTTTTTTAACAAGACATCTCCCTATTTCATCAAAAATAATAAAATCTGAGAATATTCTTTACTTAGCAAATTGGGATTTGGGGCCAAAAACATGCTGCCATCAGGGACAGATCAGCAAAAAGCGCCCACCTTGGCAACCCTCATCCTGGAATGCCCCAAAGTTAGTTACTTTGGCACCTGAAAGTGAAAATCACACAGGAGTTTCTTCAGAGCCTTCATGGTGCAGATACAACAATATTCAATTAATAATTAACATGGTCCTGTCCTTTCATAGAACCTAAAATTAGCTGCCTAAAATGGCTCTTCCAGCTTGCCTAATGGTAAGGCTTTCCCTGTTTAAATCATCTCAGGCTATCTTCTGTCAGGTCTCTTGGTTCACCCTCTGCCTGGGTTCAGAAATATATCATCACTGCTTAGAGAGCTGTGTTCTATATTAACTCTGACTAACATCCGTAGGATGTCATTGTTTAATTACTTTACACTCTTGTGGCAGGATATTAATCTGCCATTTTAAATACTTCATTACACTTCTGGGGCAAAGGGATTATGTACGTTATATTTTGATGTGTTTAAGTATCTATTGTCATTGAAGGCTGCACTCTGAAAGAAATTCAAAGCAGGAATGATGCTGAGATCTTGTGATTTAACAGAAATACACACAGCGTGAAAGCATCTCGCTTTGTTCTCAATAAATGAAAAGCCAGTGCAAGTTAACTTTGACAGAGACTTTTTTGGCTTGGCAATTATTGCTCAATTAGGTTTAATTTGTAACTCGATAGTGGAGAAGTATTTTTGAGGATCAAATGTTTAGATTTTTCCATTTATAGGTTTTTTTAAAAAATCTCTGCAGTACTTGGAAGATACTGAGTAGTTTCTCAAGATTTTAAAAATGGCTAAGAAGGGATTCTCCCACACTAACAAAGACAAATGGATTGCTTGATTGGGCATAGCAACATGGCTTGTGAACAAGACTGTATATCTTTACAGGAAGAATACCAAAGCAAATAAAAAATGGGAGGCTTTGTCCTTGACTGTTAGTTAATAGCTAAATCCCGATACAAACATGACACAAAAGTAAGGTTAGTGTTATTGGAGGAGTGGGGAAATTCACTTGGCATCTCCTATTTAATGACGCTCAAGACCCCTGCTCCCATTTTATTTTTTCATTCAAGCCCTCCCCCAAAAATCAGTTTAAAAACCCCCAAACAACTGCCAAAACATTTTGTCTTGTCTTCCACTACCACTTATTTTTGAACAAAAAATAAGTAATGTCATGCCGCATCATTTCCTGATCGGCTGAAAGTTACCCATGTGATCTGCTGAACTGATGTAGAGGTAACATGAACAAGGCATAGGCTCATGCTCTCCCACTGATGGTTTGAATATTGGACCTGGACTCCAGGAGATAAGAATTCAAATTTCTGATCAATCTTGGAAAACCACTTGCTGATCTTGGGCAAGTCCCATTCTCTCAGCCTCAGAGGAGGGCAATGCAACCCCCCTGTGAACAAATCTTGCCAAACCCTGTGATGAGCCAGAAACAAGCTGAAGGCAAACAACAACAGTTTTTTGCATCCCTAACTCATAAAACCAAGCTTAATGAAACTAAGCTCTTGTTTTTAATGGTTTTCAGTTACCGCTTTCAGATAGTTATTTTTAACCTTTGCACAATGAAAAGTTTTAAGCGTTTTCTGTTTTAACTTGTGTAAGTTGGGCCCCAGAGTGGGAAAAAGGCCAGATATAACAGTTTAAACTGAACAGAATACATGCTCTTTCTCCTAGTCAACCTTGCCTCATTGTTGTTGTTGTTGTTGCTGTTGCTGTGTGCCTTCAAGTCATTTCCAACTTATGGCACCCTTAAGGCGAACCTATCATGGGTTTTCTGGGGTGAGAAAGGCCACCTAGTGAGTTTCATGGCTCAGCAGGGAATTGAAGTCTGGTCTCTGGGGTCATAACGCAGTACTCCAAACCACTATACCACATTGGCTCCCCACGTTGTCCCGTTTCCCCTGTGTTTCTTCTCTTGTGTTAAATGTTGCTGTGAGTTCCTCAGGACACACTTGTCCAGTTGTTTCCCTATAAAGCATCATGATGGCAATATGTAAAGAATGATTTTTTAAAAGATAAAGCTGGGGTCAATGATGAGTTGGAGGTAAAATCCTTTAATCCCCTAGCCAGCATGACACTGGAGTTGTTACTAGGCCCTCGTTTTCATTGACCTGCCCTTGGCAACAGGGACCGTGTAGTAATCCAGTATGCTTCTATGTACAGACTGACTGTCTGTCTAATCTGCACAGTCTTTTCCTCCTCTGCATCCTACATATATCATGGTGAGCATTTCATTAGTTTGTAGCAAATCTTCCAAAATTCTATTATCCTTTTCACTGGCTGCAGTGTACTGTATTATATTTCCCTCTTATTATGTATACAGGTTGCAGTATTCTAACACAGCCATATATCTCAGCTGATGTCATTGCAACGATTATTATCTTGTACTGGCTTACTTTTTGTTTCCATTCTAGTGCAATTAAATTCTGCTAGATTGGGAAGGTGTTTTTCTTTTTCTTTTTTCTTGGCAAACCATGTCTAAATAAGTAAAGAATATTTGCTAGATACGCGTACTGTGAGTCCACCTTACAGCCAGGGTTTAAGAATAAAACTGGAAGGATAATTGACAGAAAGCATTTTAGCAGAAAGTCTGTTATATAGGTCATCTGCAGTATGCCTTATTCTTAAAACTCTATTATTAGCAGCTTATACTGCTGTTGGTCCAGAGTCTGGTGACCAAGTTGTTTTATGTGAAGAATTCCCAAACTTTTTTTTACTTATAGAAACTCGTTCCATTGAATTATATGGTGAACTATAAAAACAGCTATTGAATTGCACAAAAAATCTACATGCTGTGGTTAGTACTGGCTGACACTAAAGTACAGTTTAAGGAACCAGAAATGTTAGTTACTCTCACTCCTGGCCCATGTCGCTAACATCCACGATGCTTCAAACGAGGATTTAAACTTCTGTTGCTCTGTGTTTTCTGTTTTTAGATTGCAGTTGACACCATGGTTTCTCCATGGAGAGAAATAGTTCCAAAAATATCTCTGTTCATGTTTCTGTGAACACTTATCTTTGTTACTCATTATTATATTGAAAGCATTCATACTAACCAGCAATTGGTTTTCAAAAGCTGTGCAAAGTTTAGAAAGGTTGCATTTTGGACCACAGCTCTTTGAATATCTCTCAGCGAGCATCATCACTGGGAACTTGTGATGTAACTTTTCTGAGACTTTGAAGTTGGTTGTAATAATTCAGGTACGGTGGCAGAACAGTAAGAAACCAAATCTCATGACTGTATGTAGGTGTGTAAGTGCACACACGCACATTGGGTTTAATGATATACTTTTTAAAGCAATGTTGGCTTAAGTGGACTATAGTAAAAAAAATAAGCAAACTGTTTTGTTGTTTATCTTATAGCAGAGGTATCAGCTCCTGTCACTCACTAATTATGATTAACTTTTAGTTGGATTCAACTGTTAGTTGGATATAGTGGGGAACATGCTCTATAAGAATGTTTCCTGTATTTAAAATACAGAAGGTCTGTGGAACTGTGCAAGGAATAGCACTTACTGAAAAAGGACCTCACAGCAAAATTAGAACTGAGAAAACTTTTGCTCCTCAGAAATTAGTGGTAATCATAGAATCATAGAATCATAGAAATGTAGAGTTGGAAGAGACCACACGGGCCATCCAGTCCAACTCCCTGTCATGCAGGAACACCCTCAAAGCACTCCCGACAGATGGCCATCAAGCCTCTGCTTAAAAACCTCCAAGGTAGGAGACTCCACTACTCTCCGAGGCAGCAGATTCCACTGCCGGACAACCCTGACTGTCAGGAAGTTCTTCCTGAGGTTCAGGTGGAATCTCCTTTCCTGCAGCTTGAATCCATTGCTCCTTGTCCTGGTTTCTGGAGCAGCAGAAAACAAGCCCCCTCCTTCCTCTACATGGCATCCCTTCAAATATTTAAACATGGCTATCATGTCCCCTCTTAACCTCCTTTTCTGCAGACTAAACATACCCAGCTCTCTAAGTCTATCCTCATAGGGCATGGCTTCCAGGCCTCTCACCATTTTGGTCGCCCTCCTCTGGACTTGCTCCAGCTTGTCAATATCCTTCTTGAATTGGGGTGCCCAGAACTGGACACAGTATTCAAGATGGGGTCTAACCAAAGCAGAGTAGAGTGGTACCAGTACCTCCCTCGATCTAGACACCATACTCCTGTTGATGCAGCCGAGAATTGCATTGGCTTTCTTGGCTGCCGCATCACACTGCTGACTCATGTTCAGCTTGTGGTCTATGAAGACTCCTAGATCCCTTTCACACGTACTGCTATCCAGCCACGTGTCCCCCATCCTATATTTCTGTATTCCATTATTTCTGCCTAAGTGTAGGACCTTACATTTCTCTCTGTTGAATTTCATTTTGTTCGCCCTGGCCCAGCTCTCCAATCTATCCAGGTCATTTTGAATTTTGATCCTGTCCTCTGGCATATTAGCAACCCCTCCCAATTTGGTGTCATCTGCAAATTTGATGAGCATGCCCTCTATTCCTTCATCTAAGTCATTGATAAAAATATTGAACAGCACTGGGCCCAGGACAGAACCTTGTGGCACCCCACTAGTCACTTCTCTCCAGGATGAAAAGCAGCCATCCGTGATCACCCTTTGGGTTCGGTCGGTCAACCAATTACATATCCAATTAACAGTAGCCCTGTCTAGCCCACATTTTACTAGCTTCGATGCAAGAATGTAATCCCAGTTCATTTTTATTCATTTTAAATGCCTGCACCTTGTACTAGATTTTGTTTTTTTAAAAAGAAAGAAAAAAGAAGAAGAAGCAGAATTAGCCTTCTCCCCAGTGAAGAATAAAAATGCGTGAACATAGATATCAGTCTCCCTAAGTCTGAGATCTAACATAGTACATGCCTGATTCCTGTGGCCTTGGGATCTACCTAGGGCTTATTAACACTTATGTGCATATGGATTGGTCTACACTATTTATTAGGATCACAGATGTGGATCACATGTCAGCTTGGAGCTGGAAGAGACCATAAGGGCCATCAAGTCCAATCCTCTTCACTACAGAAATACAAATCAAATACAAATACAAATCAAAGCATTCTCAACAAATGGCTGTCTAGCCTCTGTTTAAAAACCTCCAAAGGAGGAGACTCTACCACACACCAAGACAGCATAGTCCACTGCTGAACTCCTTTGCCATCAGGACATTTTCCCTAATGTTTAGGTGGAATCTCTTTTCCTGAAGTTTGAAGCCATTGCTGCATTGTCCTAGTCTCTGGAGCAGCAGAAAACAAACTTGCTTCCCTTTTAAATATTTAAACATAGCTATCATGTTGCCTCTTAACTTACTCATCTCTGGGCTAAACATACCCAGCTCCCTAAGCCTCTCCTCATAGAGCATGTTTCCAGGCCTTTTACCATTTTGATTGCCCTCCTCTGGACATGTTCCAGTTTTCCAATATCCTTCTTGAATTGTGGTTCCCAGAACTCAACAGAGTATTCCAGGTAGGGTCTGACGAAAGCACTTCTTTCTGTTCCTTAAAGGATACCAGACTCAACAAAATACAGAAAGTCATTTCAGATTTTATCAGCTCTTAACTGAAAAGAAAGTTGAAATGCTTTTAAAGAATATATGGCCCTAGTGACCATTATTGATGTCTCACTTATCTTAAGGGTACTGTGAAGTGTCAGGATGTGAAGTTTCCCTGTATTTTCACTGAAAGGGAGGGGTTAAGGCTTTGCTTGCTTTCTCAAAGCTTCAAGAGCACATGAGAAGCAGTAGCTGCTATTGCTGTGACAGCAACCAAATCTGCCTTGCTTGTCCAAGGGTAAGTCCATTTCACATTCGACCAAAGGAAAGGTAGAGGTGACGGCACGGGCTCATCTCTAATTTTGTCTGTGAGCATCCACCTGTGAATGTGCTCATCTGTGTGAGCTCCTCTTCTCTGTTTCTTGCCGCTTTCTGAGTAGATGTTGGACCAGGTAGCAAAAATTGACTGGTTTCCTTCTCATGCATTTCTTCTCTTTTCCCACTGTTATTCCCATTCCATTCCTCTTTCTAGATCAGATTTTGGGACTCTACTTTCATGCATACTTTTGTGCATGTATTTTTTAAATGTACATATTAGTCTAACACACACCTTTTTATGCACATTTTTTTACATTGGCTGAAACATGTTTGTATACTACTTTTAAATGTATGCATTTTTCACACTTTTCCATTGCACGTTGTTTTGTGTGTGAGTGTGCATTTGTTCTTCCAAAACGCATTGTAGGCTTCACAATTCTGTTGATTTACAAGGCAAGATAGGTTCCATTGGCAGTCTTGGAAGATGTAAGATGGATATTTGGATACAGAATGATTCATTCCATGCAATTCTTTTCCATCCACATAAGAGATGGCCACTAATGACCGTGAAGAAGCCTTGTTTGTTGAAGTCGATGAGCCCTCTTCAGATGGCAATTAGGCACATAACTTTGCTAGTGCTACAGCAGATCGTATTTTCTTTAGACACACGTTGAGGCACTTGTGTTGACCTATATATCTCTTAAGTATTTTGTATTCAAGGTAGCTGTTATGTGGCACCCCACCTCTCTTAACAAACCAGGCTCTGAGAATGCCCTTGACATGCATGTTGTGTATTTAGACAGGAAAACTCCCAGTGGAGAACTTCTAGTGAGTGTGTACACCTTCCTTTTGGTAACTCCGGTAACACATCATATTCCAAGTATAATTTGGGACAGCTGGAGCAAGGTTATTTACTTGACTAATACCATTATTTAGCTATCATCTCAACACATTTGTTCAAGCAACCTAAAAGAATGATCTGGCTGCAGTTAATGAAAAATCATAATAATATACTCGTAACCCATTCTAGTGACAGACTTTTTTGCTTCCTTCATCTTGCCATCTTCAGTTTGATCTAAATAATTTCATTTATTTGCCGATATGTCTGAATTTAAACTTTTCTTTTTCTTGTTGTAAGACTTTTCTAAATTGGTTCTAAATTGAAATCTTCCTTCTCAAAAATATAACTAGTGGCCTCTCAGTTCTGTAATATTGGAAGTCTGTAGCATATTAATTTTTTTAGTTAGTTCACATTAGTGTGTAGAAGTCTTCCATTTATTGTCTCCTCAACTTTTTTCCTTCACATATTTTTCTTTCAGTGTCCTCTTTCCTCTATCCATTTTCTACTTCTCATCCTTCCTCACATGTGACCCTTAACGATCCTTTTTTTGGCATGTTTGTCTTCCACCTCCAGTCTGTCACACAAATCTGCTCCTTTCCCTGTATGAGATTTTAATTTGAGGCAAACTAGCAATTTTTTTCAGTCTTGGCTTCAGAATACCATGTTCACTTTTATTCCTTGTGGAATTTGTGTGTTCAGGAACATTCTGTGTCAACACATATGTTTAGCCGTATCAGTTTTACCAGTTTAGCCAGGTTTAGCTACCACAAGCACAAAACGTTACTGTCTTTCTAACACAGATATGTACAGTTCTTTTAACTCACACTATTTATGTGTTTAATGAATAGATAATAGCATTTATTTGTATGTATCAAAGTGCCCATGTGATACAGAAGTGGGGCAGAACCTGTAAGACTGCTGTCGCCATGTGGTATTTAAACAAGTGAAAGGGGGTTTAATTCAAAATGCTTGGCAGCTACTTCAAGTTCTGCCAAGCAGAACCCAAGTTCTGGGTTAAAAGCTGTTTTTGTGGTTGATAGTCTCCTGCTTCCTGGACAAAATAGGATTCCCCAATGGAATCCAGCAGAAAAAAAAAAAGAAGAGGTTGGAGAAATCTTTAAGTGCTGATTAGGTTTAAGGTCTTGAACTTAAAGTCTTTAGGAAGAATAACAGGATTTAAATGGCACCAGGCAGTGCAGAATGTCGTATTATTTTAGCAGATGCCTTCTACTTGGAAATAATTGGACTCTGTAGCAAATATATCTTTGTCTCTGAGACAGTATTTCTTATTTTAGCCCATGAAATCACTCATCTAGATTTATTTGTTAGGCAGTAATAAGTGAGGGTCAGTGCCATCAAGTTCTTTCAGGGATGTGCAGTAGTGCTAATGTCTAAAATCGTTGCACTTGCTTCTGTTCACATCTGATTTCCCAATATGATGCTCTCCACAGGTTTTGTACTACAGCTCTCATAATGACTGACCATTAGCAGTCCTGCTTGCCACTCATAGGAGTTGCTATCCCAAACATCTGGAGAGCAATAAGCTGAAGAAGGCTGATTTACATACACTTAGCGAATGAGTTCAAGGGCATGCAGTCATGCCTCTGATGTTATAGGATGTAATACAAGTGTGAGCAATTGCTAGGGTTTGGGGGGGTACTGCAGATCTGTAGAGCTCTGGAAAGTCTCACCCATTTTAGTTCCTCCACTCCTATTCCCCAAATTTGGGCTTTAACTATATTTTGTTTCCCAAATAGCCAGTAGGATCCCTACAGTATTTAGGAGGTATTACTGGCTATTTCAGTGTATTTTGGGACCTTTTTTTATCTTCCGCACCTGTTTTCAGGCTTTTTTCACCTCAGACAAAAAGTGACCATAAGCTTACTGTCTGAGGAAAAAAATCCCTGTCTGAGCCTAAAAAAGGTTAGGCAACTCCCTTGCAAAAGGCTCTCATATATAGCAAGATGACTGATAGTGCTTCATGGGCCTTTAGGAGTCATCACTGTTTATTTCAGGGCCATATTTTGCCCCAGTTTTTATGGATCTTCTTGAGGGCTTCACCTTGCCTTCCACTGATACAATGGATTGAGTCTGGTATTTTTTGAATTAGAAATATCCACAATTTTTTTTTGATTGACAGACTTAGCTAAAAATATTTAGGGTTTTAAGAAGAGCAAATTAAGAATTTCCTATTTATATGTATCCAGTCCTGTTTTATTTTTTGCAAGCTAGCATTTGTGGCAGGTACATGGAGTTACTATAGCCTGCAAGAGTGTCAGCCATTGATACTTATTTTTGCGTAGGTCCTTTGAAAAGTTCTGGCACAAGATCTCACTTACCTTTTTTTATAGTGAAGACTATGCTGACACAGAGGAATAGGAGCTAAAGATGTTGCACCTAGCCCTTTTAAGTTTCTGGTCCTAGTCTGGGATTACCTTTCAGCTGTGCATGAGCACCCTTCTGACATACTTCTCATCTGTCTATTTTAGAGAATTAAAAGCGAGAATTAAAGGGTCCCTTTGGAACAAAATGCTGTGGAACAAAATGCTGTTAGCATCCCACCCTGTGTGACCTGCCCTCTTTCAGGACACTCTGTTCCATTCTGCCTTCTGCCCAATTTCCCCTTTCTTCTCCATCCTTTCTTAGTCACTAAGGATGTCCCATTCTTGCTGGACTTTTTGGGGGGAGGGTGGGATTCCTCACCCCTTTCAACATAGTTCCAAGAACAAAGGTATTGGTCATCTCCAGACTATGTATCTCCAGCTGTCTAGAAGGGACATTTTTTTGACACTGTGAATATATGTGTGATTTTTCTTATTCTCTTGAGGAAAGAGTCAGGTGCTTATGAATAAACGTAGTTAGTGATATATATTATTCTTGTATACATTATATATATGGTTCTCATCTCTGTTTCCCCCTTTTTCCACCACAGGCCTGGCTGTCTCTCTTCAACTACTACATGGAGACATTGAACAGATCAGGAGGGACTACACATCCATGTTTACCCATGGGGTTTCAATAACAAGGAAACTGGGCTTTTCCAATATTATCATGCCAGGTAGGTTAAAGAAAGGTGCAAGAGAGAGAGAGATAAATGGATAGAGATTTAGAATACTAAAACTTGGAAAGGTAGCTATGAAGCAACCTGACAGGAACTCGAATATTCAAGTGTAATTAAGTGATATATAATTAAGTATCAAGGTCAAAATCAAACATGGCATAGTATTATCAGTTTTTACGTATGGTAGTGAAAGTGGGACAGTGAAGAAAGGACCAATCCTTTTGAAGTGTGGTACTAGAGGAGGATTCGACAGAGATCATGGACTGCTAAAAAGACTAATGTACGGGTTCTAGAGCAAATTTGGCCTAAACTCTTTACTAGAAGTCAAGATAACTAAACTGAGCCTTCATATATTGGACCTGAGAGATGTTGTGATTCACTGGAAAAGGCTATCATGTTCAGTACAATTCAAAGCAGTAGGAAAAGAGGAATACTGCACTACAGATGGATTAATTCAATCAAGGAAGCCACAGCCCTGAGTTTGCAAGACCTGAGCAAGGCAATTGATAACCAGATCTGTTGAAGGTCTCTCATTATAGGGTTGCCATGTGTTGAAGTCAGTTTGCTAAAAAATAACAGCAAACAATTAGATACATAGATATATTTCTATCATAAAGTGGACAGTTAAGGTGTGAGAAACTGATAATGTGCTGTCAGTTGGACGAGGAATGGACAGATAGCCAGTGCAGCTGTTCTACACATAGATCATACATGTTTCTAACTCCCTTGCTTTGGCAAAGAGATAGGCGTACTAGTATTCCCCACTAGTTGAATCTTGTGAATTGTTTTTAAGAGCAGCTCCATCTGGGCCTCATAGCAGTTGTCTGTAGGATTCCCAAATCTTCAATCTTTGCCCTGTGTCTCAGGGTCTGACCCCTCATCTCTGGTCCATAGGTCAAGCTGAAGAATCTCAAGGCAAGAAAACTGCCATCAAAAGTGTGTGCATGTGTGTTATTTTCCTCATTTTTATATATGGTGTTTTTGGTCTGAATGGCATATTCTGAACTATTGTGGTTGATGCCTAATGTTATCACTAGAGACCACTCTTTTAACATCACCAGCCACCATCCTCCAATGTTACAAATCTCTGTGTCTCAGCTTTGGCCCCAAAATCTCAGGGCCTGGGACAGGAACTAGCAACCCTAGTTGTCAGTCACTGAACTTCCAGTCTGTGAATGATGACACCACAGAATCTGTTCTGTTACCCCTCCCCTGACATTCTTTCAATGATTTTTAGCTTTAATATTTCTAATATGTGGAGTGGGGTTGGGGGAGAGGATCCCATGGCACATCAAACTAAGCAAGCACTGGACAGGAACAAGCTAGATCTAGGTGGGTAGCAGTAATCTCCCAAGAGGAGATGACTGGATTTAGTATGAAGAAAGCAGGAGAAAGAAAAGTTCACATGAAAGTTAGCAGAAAGATTAGGACAGAAAAATATCAAAGGACTTTGATTTAAGAGATTATGCAGCATCTTGTCTGTATCGGTAGAAGTGTGTGGTGAGAATTTTGGGAATTCTACCTTTTGGAGTCACTGGGTTAGTTATAGATCAACCAATCCAGTTGTAATAAATATTGGCAAGTGACTGGAAGTCCATACTCTTATGTTTTGGGAACTATTACATATAAAATTGTTAATAAGTAATCTTGTGGGGATTTTTCTCACACCTAATACGTATTTTATAGGCTATTATCAAAATATTTTTGCTTGAGGCGCTGCAGCCAAAAAGGAATAATTTCTTGCACGGCTCAGACCTTTCCTATTCTTGCTTGTTCAGTCTTATGTCCTTTGCAAGTATCAGCCTGTAATCAAAAGTCATTATAGTGCCAGGTTAATCCATCCAGATCACATGCAAAATTAACATTGCACCCTCAGAATCAATTATTGGGGATGATTTGATTTCTGGCTGAAGTTTTTAAGGGCTGAAGCTTTTTACTTCTTGCTAGAATCATTAGATTGTTAAAGCCTCCAGTTAATGTCTACAGCTCCATGCTCATCCCATTAAAAGTGAAGCTCTCCTCATTGAGTACTAAAAGAAAAAAAAAGAGAAATTTTCCACACAGTACAGATGTATCCTATACCCAGTTGCTGAATCAAGCAGACATGCCTACGACTCTGATTCAAATGCTCTAATCTTAATTTTGTTCATATCCCCAACTCCTCCTAGCTTTGTTTTGTTCTTTCTTGTAATTTGAGATAATACTGTCAAGCAGACTGGAAACTGATATAACCAACGCTAACAAGTAACAGCTTTTACTGAATGCCAGGCATCCCCATTAGCGTGGTCCCATTCTTTGCTCGCAGCACATGATATAGCAGCTCTCTGCTGGACATTGTCACATTTTCCTTTGACTGCTATAAATAATTTTCTTCTTTTGACTTCCCATTGTGAGACAAAATAGTGTGGTTATCCACTATGAAAATGTACATTTCAGTCAAACAGTGTGTAGCTAACCAACCACTGGTGGACTTCGGCTGCTCAGGGCTGTGCAGCTTTGGTTGTAATAGATTTTTCTTAAATATAGATTTCAGCATGGCATTTCATCAGCTCAGTAATTGGTTTTATGCTTTTGTTTGGATACCACACAGCTTTTGTCCTCTCTGCAATGCTGTAAATGAGATTTTTATTGAATGGTTCCTTTCTTACCATAATACTCATGAATTTCATGTTGCTAATCACAGCCAGACAACACAGAAAATAAAACAAAATAGAAGGCTGTCCTTTTTGTCCCTAGGTTCTATAAATAGCACATTGCTTTACGTGAAACGGAACCCCATCTGCACAAAGCTTTGATATCTCCATTGCTAGTTCCAAGTCACTTTCCAGCTGTCCATGGAGAGGAATTTATATCTACTTTCTAGGAGCTCACTCATCCCAAACCAACTCTTAACCTTTCTACTGGATCACAAAATAAATCAGAGGGGTGGGAAAGGGACACTCTTCTCTAACAACAGTAACACATACTTTGCTTTGCTGCTGAGGAGCCTGTGTAATTAAGCAGCGCAGCATAGTTCAGATGCTGAATGTGAGCACCATCTACAGGGAAGTATTTCCATCAGGGAAAATAGGCATCTTTAGAAATCAAGTCGTAAGTTGTTTGAATCAATCTAACTATCTAATCGGGTCAGTCTACTCAAAAGTTAAAAGGGTAGTACTTTTATTACATTTCAATTTCTGGGTTGCAGTTGTTTTAAAATAAATTTGATTTTGAGATCAGATCAAATCTTGGAACATAAGAATGATGGTTTTGGAACTTAATTATGTGTCAGTAAGTAATATAAAGTACATTACCTAATATTCACTATACTTACTTTGCATTTTTATCCTTCAAGTTCCTTCTGGCTAACCATTGTGCATACTTACCTGGAAGTAAGGTGCGCACAACTTATTTCCAAGTGAACATGCTTGAGCTAGGACTGTGGATTTGTTTTTAGGCAATTGGGGAGAAATGAAAAGTTTTCTATCATATTTAATTTTTATTATCATTCATTGCTAATATTTTGTATACCACCTTTGAACAAAACAATGTAAACAAAACATATTTGCATGTGTGTTGAAATGTGATTAAACAAAACAATTTGATGTAATCAGCTGTGAAACATGTTTTAATTTTAGTTGCTAATCCTCAGGATATTTTAAAATGTACCATGCTATTCTACAAAGAGGAACATAAATTTATTTCTTGTTGGACAATAGAGTGGTGCATCATTCCAGAATGAATAGTTCTCTGGTTCTTATAGAAGTCAATTACAACTCCAAAAAGGAAGGGTTGAAGCTAAACTACAGTCTCAGATTAGGGAAATAATTCCTAATTAATTTTTTTCTTGAAGGAAGTAACAAGTATTTTTATCATTTTTCTACTGATAAAGTCTTTGAATACTATGTAGTTTTTGTATCTCATTTACAAATAAGGACCCCTTCTGTGCAAAATTCATGTTTTTGGTTTGTTTTTCCACAGAAAACAGCCTTTGCTGCTTAGAAAACAGCATTTTCTATGCAGAAAGTAATGTTTCTATGGAGAAATACTATTTTCTACATTTTAATTTTTTTTCCCGTGCAGAATTTTTCTGTGCCAGAAAAAGCTTGTTTTACACACAAAACAACCATGTGTGACCTTTGTGCAGAATAACTCCTGAACTGCAAAAATTCTTGTCAGTCCAGGTTTCTTCTCATCATTGTCAACACACACAGACACAGACACACAGACACAGACACACACACACAATGTTTTTCTATAATTTTTCAAATATCCTTGAATATTATTCCTTTCCCTATGATTGAGCCTAAAAGAGGGGCTGAAAGTTGACATAACCTTTTTCATGCCTTGAAAGAATGTGTGAGGTGGGCTGTGAAGTCTAACCCTAGTCCCATTGCTAATGCAACCAGTGGTCCCTGTCCTCTGTGCTTTTGAAATACATTGAGAATGACTCTGCGTGCATAGTTATGTACCCATGTAGAATTCTGTATGATTCCTATCTCACTTAGAATTTCTTTTAGAATCAAGAATCTCTCTATATATTTATCAGTACATTAATCCATATACATTTTGAATACACAGTGCCTTTAGGCAGCAGACTGAGTAGTCAGTGAAGAGCATGGCTGCAGGTCATGTTGGTAGTGGAGGCAAGGCCAAAACGTGTGCCCATGGAACCTCCTTTTTTTTCTTCCAGTGCAGACATGCATGTAATAAGCAGTCAACCCCACTAATACCTAGCAGACTCCCTACGTTTTTAGGAGCTACCTTGGCCAGGTAGAACTGTTCAAAGTAAAACTGATTGGGCCCTGCAGTAGTATCACAGGCATGCTAGAACAGATTTAATATGTTCTTGTTTATCTTGTTTATCCATACTTCACAAGAAACAGGCCAGAGTTTTGTTCCAGTTGAAATTTCTGGGTTGTTTCAAGGTAGTAACATGTACAGTAGTCCAACATATCAGCAAATGAATGAAGCAGTCAGGCTTGTCTTCAAGCAAGAGATGCAGCTATTGTATTCGGCAAAGCCAAAATAATATACTCTTGGCGACAGCTACTACTTGAGAACCCACCAGCAATTCTTCATCCAAAAGTTTCCCAAACTGCAAACATGCTCCTTGAGGAGCAGAGTCAATTACCAGTAGTTTCCCAGTGAACTGGTCCAATCACTCTCTTGCTGCCTTCAGCTCTGTCATATGTGGATTGACCTTCAGGTTTATTTACCTAGCCCAGAACTGACTTTAGATAGTTGGTTGTAGAAGCAATGACAGCTTTGGAATAGAGGAGAAGGGGAAGTAGTCATCATAATGCCAATGGACTCACATTCTCAAATATACCCCTGGATTATACTTCAAGTAGTTTTGTGTGTAGCATAGTATATACAAGTTAAGTATAGTGTAATATACACAAGTATAGGGGATCACACTCATGTCTTTCTGGAAAGAATCACTACACCATAATGCAGTGCCATCCAAAAAGATACTATGGTTAATTGTCTCCACTGGGGATCTTTAAGGGCAAAACTAGATGAGAAACCGTTCATGCAGTCAGCAACAGTGTGAATGGCATTTAAAAAGTAGATAACAGATATAAGAATCCTAATCTGGCAAAGTTTTTTTTTTTTCCCAAAAAATGTCTTCCTCTCTACTATGATCCCGGCGTGAGTCTTTGCATCTGGATGGATGGATGGATGGATGGATGGATGTGTATATTTTTATTTGATCTAAACCCCATCTATCTGCAAGGCAGCTTCCAAGAGCCCTGGTGGTGCAGTGGTTAGATGCCAGTACTGCAGCCACAATGTTGTGAGTTCAATCCTGCAGGGTTCCAGGTTGACTCAGCCTTCTATCCTTCTGTAGGTTGGTAAAATGAGTACCCAGCTTGTTGGGGGCAATTAGCAAAAACATTGTAAACCACTTAGAGAGTGCTTTGCACTGATAAGCGGTATAGAAATGTAACTGTTATTGCTATTGCTTCCAAAATAACTAAAATGGATGCAATAGGGACACAACTTGTATGTATTAACTTAATTATATAATTTGAACAATGTAAAAAAAAATTCTTGTTACTTTGTGCCTTTAAATAGTTTTTACCTCATAGTGATGTTCTCACAGGGTTTTCTTGACAACATTTGTTCAGAGAGGGTTTGCCTTTGCCTTCCTCTGAGGCTGAAAGACTGTGACTTGCCTAATACCATCCAGTGGGTTTTCATGACTGGGGATTTGAACCCTGTTCTCCGGAGTTGTAGTCCAATGTTCAAACCATTATACCATGTTGGCTCTCCAGTGTTAAAAAAAACACACTAATAATAAAAAGCAGTAAAATATTTAATAGTCCAGCATATTCATTTTAAACTTCTGACCATAACTGGCAGTGAGACTATTCCAGTTGGTCATTTGCTCTCATTTAAACAAATGGGAACTTTCTCCAATGCAAGCTGGGGGTGGGAGTGTAAGAATGGCTTTCGAGACAGAGGCAAAGAGTTAAAGCTTCTTTTCCTCTTTCCAGGGCTTGATATCAGGGACCTCGTTCCTGCTGTTTGTTGCTAAAAATCCATCAACAGAATTGCTGATTGCATGGATGGCATCTTGTTTAACTAGCTGGCAAAACTCATTTTTCTTTGTCTTTGCTGCTCCCTTGAAAACTACCAGATACTGTCTCCTGCAACACTCACATACAAGAGGCAGCACACTGGTCTCAGCCTCTTTCCCTGTCCTAGTAGATTTCTCACAAATCCCACCTACCAGCACCTACCAGCCTTCAAGGTCATTTTATGAGCAATCAAGCTATACAAAAGCACCGAGAATGACATTTCTTTGCTTGAGACAGTCCAATACTATTCTCTCAACAGTCATATTCTTTGGTCTTTGCAGGCAGTAGTTTTGGTTGTTGTTGTTAATGATTTCAAAGCATATAAATTGAATTGGAGACCTTTTATTTTCTTCTTACCAGAAGCCTTTGTCACAAAAGATGTTCTGATTCTCTTAGCAAATGGAAATAAGTTCAATATATTATATTTAAGTAAATCAGAGCTGAAGTATAAACATCCATAAAACTATAATGGCCACCTACAGGGTATGTGTCCTTTCTCAACACCTGTTCTTAACTTTCTCTCTCTGTCTCTGTCTCTGTCTCTGTCTCTCTCTCTCTCTCTCTCTCTCCCCCTCTCCCTCTCCCTCAAAATCCCCCCTCCCTCCCTTTTTAAATGCTCCTTGAATGTGCCAGAAAGTTAAAACTGTCCTAAATGAAAATAGTATGTGAACAAGTGTCTGGTCACACTTCACTCAGTAGATTCAATAAACACGTAATTGCTTTTATTCTACCTGCCCCTCTCCACACTTTCTTTCCTCTTGTGACCTTGATTTATTTGATGCAATGAGAAATGTGGCAATAAAGAAGTGAGTCTGGAATGACAGGGAGAATAAATTGCTCAGGGTATAACTGCTCTTGACTTCTGTCTATCTTGCTTCTCTGACAGGATGGAAAGTTAGGCTAAATAATTTGAGGATAGATATCAGGTGTTTTCTGCTGCCTTTGCTGTGCAGCAGGAGTGGGGAGCCCTTTTCAGTCCAAAGTCAATTCCAGTCTGAGAAGGATCATGGACCACATTCACTTCACTATGATCAGCGATTGTCCACAGAACTGATAGAGAATAGCAAGTATGACGTCCCTGGAGTTCAGTGGAGAATTAAGAAGAGGCTTCATTCAGTCTTTGCACCTTAAGTCTAACTAACAGAATTATATTTAAAGAGGTTTTCATAGCTTCAGCTTTGCTGCTGAGATTGAATCTGCCTTAACACTGAATATTGGCTGTGACAGCACCTGGTATATAATGGATCCTATAACAACATTGGGGTGAATTACTTCTCCAAAGAATTATTATAGCAATTCTTTCTTAGAAGTTTGACCAAAAAGGTTAAAACATTAATGCAGAGTAAGATACGGTACATTGCTGAGAACCACTCTCACTGTTATCAGAGCATATGTGTTCATTTAATCCCAGGGAATTAGCTTTATTACTTATGGTCTCAATCCAATTGCTAGAGTAGACCAACTTAATCAGTGAAACTTCCTAAATCTTGATTCACCAAATCAATGGATCTGCTCTAGTTGGAACTACTAACCTGATCTGTGTGTCACCTCTAGGTTGCCGGTTCACTTATGGTGACCTCATGAATTTTATAAGGTATTCGTAGAAAATAAATGCTCATAGATAATTTGCATTGTCTTCCTCTGAAATGTAGCCTACAGCACTTGGCAGTATCTCATCGAAATAGTAACCAGGGAAAGACCATACTTAGCTTCTAAAATTAGATTGGCTTGCTTACTTTCAGATCTGGCAACAAATGTATTTTCAGTTAAGACATCAAAAGGATAATTTTGTGTAATGCTTCTAGATAAAGGACGGTCAGTTCATGATATAAGCAGAGCAAATGTTGCCTTTATTAAGAATAAAAGCCCCTCCCTGCCCCCTTGGGGAAGGATATACTACTGAATTCAACCAGCAAAACTTTCAATAACTTAAACCTGAAGGAGCCCCCTGTGCCACTAGACTTGAGTGGGCTTTCAAAGACAAGCTCATTTGGAAACTACTCTCAAGGTTTAAAAGCATCATACTCAGTGAAGTTGCATATTATTCTATTGAAGGCAGCTGTGTATTGGTTAATATAAAAATGATGGGGAAAAATCATCTGGTAACTTGTTCTGGAGACCATTCGTGCTACATAGTTATAGTGCTTTATTCTACTTTAACTGCTTTGGCAACATTCTGGGATTGCAGTTTAGGCAGGGGCTTTTAGAATTCTCAGCCAGAAAGCTCTTGGGCCTCACCAAACTACAAAGCCCAGAATTCCACAGAATGTTGCCATGGCAGTTAAAATGGAATAATAGCATTATAATTGTGTAGCATCAATGGGTCCCTGAAGTGAAACAGCATTTAACATAAACAACAGAAAAAAGACATAGCCAAGTTTGACCTAGCAGAACATTTTTTGTATGTGTGTGTGCATACATGTGTGACAATAAGATATCAGGAAACAGTAGTCAGGTGCAGAAAGTAGCTATCTGCACCCATCTTCCTTAGTGGCGGATACAGCATAACAACAGTATTTTGCTTGGTTAGTACTAATTAATTTTTGAATTACTAATACTATGTGAAAATAAGATGTTGGGCCTAGGCATTATTTAACTGATGGCTTTTTGAACCCAGACATGAGATGTCCTCTAAAATAAGGACATTTGATTTTCATATCATTCACTACCATGTCCTACCAACATCATAGTAGAGTACCTGCACAAGATCTAACAATCTCTTTATTTCTTGGTGATCATCAAGTTTGTAGCTAGTTGTTGTTGTGTGCCTTCAAGTTGCTTCCGAGTTATGGTGATCCTAAGGTGACCCTATCATGGGGGTTTATGGGGGCTGAGGTTGTGCGACACACCCAAGGTCACCCAAGTGGGTTTCCATGGCCAAGTGGGAAATTAAACCCTGGTCTCCAGGTTCGTAGGACTTATTAGCTTACCATAACCCCTTTATCCACACAGACCCATGCCATGTTCTTGACTTTGAAGTAAAATAATTGGCTTCTAGATTTACCTAGCCTGGTCACCTGGGGCTAATTCTTACAGTGCAGGCAACCAGTCAATTGACTATAAACCTGTGCAATTTCTCTCTTTCCCTGACTAAACATTGCCTTAACTTTCATTCTCAGTGTTGAGATGTTTGGTTAGCAGTCAATTGTTGCAAGGCAATGCTTCTGTCTTGAATTGCTTCTTGGTTCCAGAAAAGCCTCCCATGTTTCCCTCTTAGAGTTTTCAAACTACAGTGTATATTATGAACGCTGGAGAAGGAACTAAATTATTAGAAACAAAATAACAATACAATCTCTGTTCCTGCATGGCAGCCATGTCTCTTTTGCTGTGGGATCAGCTGAGAGCCTCTGAAACCTTTTCCTGCCCTACCATTTCTTGCAATCAGTAGAACTTTCTGGCCAGTTTTCTCTGCTTCAAATCATGAGATTTTCACTACATTCTTCTTGATTGTTGCCAGCTAGAAGGGGAAAAGAGACTGCCAAAGTGACAGTATCAGATGTGGGGAATACATGCCATACTGAGAAGACTGGCCCAGAGATCCCCAGCCTTGAGTTGAAGCATGAGTTTGGAGCAGGAAAGAAGAAGTTCTCCTGGCAGTGGTGAAGTAGTGAGGAGCATAGGGAAGGGGATAGAGAATTCAGGACCGAGTGAGCGTGGCAGCAGTGGGAGGCTGGTAATTCACCAAATTAACAGCCAGAGCCAATTTTTCTGTCCACCTTTTCCCCTCATCCCCTGATTCCCTTCATGTCTGTAAAGAAGCCCCCACCTCAGATTAGGCCAATGGAGATTCAGTGTGGCAATGGTGACCATTGGAGAGTGCAAATCCCTGCCTTATTTGCTGGACTTAACCCTCTTTCCCACACTGCCACCCCCACTTTCTTTTGTGTTATGTCTTAATTAGATTGTAAGCCTGAGGGCAGATTGCTGTTTCATTGTTCTTTTGCTTGTAAAGCACTGTGTACAGTGATGATACTAAATAAATAGGAGGAGGAGGAGGAGGAGGAGGAGGAGGAGGAGGAACTCAGGTGTGACATGATTGCAGTCTTTAAATACACTCAGGTCTCTGGGGACCATTTACCTAAGCTGGCCAGGACTAGACTGGCAATGGTCACCCAGAGGACCTTCTTGTTGGCTGCCCCTACAGTGTGGAATGACCTGTCAGAAGAGATTCAACGGCAAAATATGCTGTCCAAATTTTTAAAAAAGTACTAAAGACTTATCTCTTCCAGCAGGCCTACCCAGTCTATTTTTAATTGTACTTTTAATTATGATATATTTTAATCATAGTATATTTGTATTTTTAATAGTCTATGTTTCTGTATATTTTAACTATGATTTGTTTTTAGTTGTTATCTGTGCTGTAGCCCACCTTGATCCTTGGGAGAGGTGGGTAACAAATAAAATTTGTTGTTGTTTAAATATCTCGGGGACTGTCATAGAGAAGAAGAAGCAGGCCTGTTGTGTGCTACTCCAGAGAGCAGGACCAGGTCTAATGGTTTGAAGTTACAGGATAGTAGATTTTGATTGAATATTAGAAGGAACTTCTTGACAGTAAGAGCAGTTCAGCAATGGAACCAATTGCCTAGAGAGGCGCGGTGTCTCCTTCTCTGGATATCTTCAAAAAGAGGCTGGACAGCTACCTGCTGGGGATGCTTTAGCTGGGGGTCCTGCATTGAGTAGGAGTTGGATTTGATGGCCCATAACTCTGTGGCTGTATGATTAGAGTTTCAGAAGAAACATGGAACTGAGTTGAAGAATGAATTGTGCTTCCATCTTCCATTTAAAAAATAATGAAATTCCAAAGACTCATTGATACCAAGATAAATGGGTAGATACTTCTTTTGTGTATTTCTGTGCTTTATTGTGAATTATTGTTGTGATTTCCCTGGAAAGTAATTTTTTAAAACGCCACTCTAAAAAACAAAATGTTCTTAGGAAAATGTCTTTATAATTAACAGACTATTTAGCTAGTTTTATATTGTATCTGTAGCATTCATTTTTCAAGGTTTGCTGATTTCTTTTCTAATAAGATAACTCATTTACGCCATTCTAGGTTTTTAAAAAAGGAATAATTGGGTAGCTGACAAAAGGCAGCTAATTATCTACCTTCCCATCTCTCCCTTTGAAGTATGTCTAATTTACAAATAAGGGAGACTCTCAGGTAGAAAAGAAGTACACAGACAGTGTGTGCCTTGATTGCATCTGTGTCCATGTCATGTACATGTGCTGGGAAATGTAATTGGCTACAGGAATGCCATCCCTACTCTTGTTGCATTACACTTGAAGCAATACTTTGCGTCATGCAGAATCTTTACGAGTTAGTCTTACTAGGACTGGAGAATTTCAAGATGGCTTAAATTTATCATACAGGACAGGATTCAATTCTGGATTTCTGCTGATAGAACAGCATAATCTTGCCAAAGCAGGAAGGAGGTGCTGTAACCTCTTCTGCACTGCAGCAACCTGATCCCGATTTCTAGGAGCATCCCATGTCCCCTTTAAGTTTTCAGGCAGGGGCGTGGGGTTAAGAAACGGGAAGAAAGTTCCATTGTGCTGGCATTGTACTAAGAGTGCCACATTGCATTTAGGGTATAGTTTTAAATCTTTTAAGTACTTTGTGTCAAAAACGAAGAGGTTAATTATCGATTAAGATAACCTTGTGTGACTACAACATGTACCAGGGGCCTTCTGATTAAAACAAAAATGGAATGCTTGTTTTCAAGATACTCTTTAGCTCCATATTTGAGGGTGTGACCCTGATTCTCCTTGTAGCCAGGAGACAGGCATCACCAGTCCTTGCTCCCTGATTGGATGTGCATGCAGGCATATCTAGCTACTTCTTTGTAAGCCACTCCATGCAAGCTGGCGTGGATGCAGGCAGACAAGGGCCCCCAAAGTGTTTGTTGTCCTATGTCCTAATCTGTTGCTTTGTTTTCAGTGGTTTTGTTTCATAAGTCTTTTATGCTGCTGTCATTCTGTGTCCCAACAGAACTTCCTCCTTTATCTGTCTACATTAACAGTTAGCAAATCATTTTACTTTAATTATTTGGACTCAGTTTGAAACATGTTACCCTTTTGCATCTACAGATGAATGAATCCTCTATGTTACAATCTACTAGGGCTGTGACAGATTAACAGGAAGAATGGATTATGAATTAATTGCTAGGGTGAATTAATCTTGCTTGGTTTATATCTTTAAATGTAAAACATTCACAGTTATTTTAATGTTATCTGTAGGATTAATTAAAATGGTTCTGGCTTCCTCTTTTTAATATATTAAAATTAGCAGTCTCCAATGTATAGATTGGTCCTGTCTTGCATTTGTTTTCAAAATACTTCTTACAGTACAAAAAGCAATTTGCTACATGGTTGACTTTCAAAAAAATGTTCATAATGCCTTTTATGACATACTAAGCAAAATTATCCAGCTTTGCACTGGGTGAAAAAGGTTGGAATAGCCCTTAATTCAGCACCCTGAAGTATTCAGGCAAGTTATAGAGCTTTCAAAGTTGGACATAGTGCCCATCATACATATGTCTCTCTCTCTCTCTCTCTCTCTCTCTCTCTTTTCCTGTGTGTGTGTGTGTGTGTGTATGAAGCCATGTGCTCTGGAACTTCTGAACATGCCTCCGGCTGTAGTGCATGGCTACAGCTCCATGTAGAGGAGACTAGCAATTGAATTGTGCCGGCTTCTCAGCAGAGGGAACCATATAACTTTTGACTCATGAACTCCTCTTCTGTGACTTCTTACTGTATTGATTGCAGTTATATATTGGTTAAAAAGATCTGCCTTCTAATGGCTGATGTTGGTACTGCAGTTTTAAAAATATTATTATTACTAATGCATTTTACAAAACAAAATAAGCCCAGATACACACTCCTTGGTCCCCTTAGTAGGTATGTCAGATTTCAAGTATGTAGATCATATGGAGTTATTATTCTGAAATGTGGACACTTCAATTAGATGTGTATGTACTAATTTTCACTCTTACCTGATTAAACATATTTCAGTCAATTATTCTATTCTGTTGTCACACTATGCCAGTTATAGCACTATGATTCCACTTTCACTGCCAAGGTTCCATCTTATGGAATCCGAAGGAGAAGAATTTAAAATTCTCTGTCAGAGAACTCTAGCAGCTCACCACATTACAAACCTCTGGATTCTGTAGCTATGTCAAGACTAATGCTGATGTAACACAGTCAAATAATCAAATACACTCATGGCAGGAATTTCAACAGTACAATAACTATAAATACAAGTTGGAGTCACAGATGTACTCCCAATATCACTGGTAAGTAATAGTTGCATCTACAGCATCACTAGAAAGTTCGCCAATACCCACTATTGGTGATGATGTGAAATGGCTATGTCTCCATGGCTGCCATGTAAGAAAGATGCTACAAAACACATGTAAGAGACACAAAGTGATGGCATCACTCTGTTCTGTCTACTCCACCTCACAGTCCAGAGGCACGTTGTCAGGGAGAATTCTTTCTTACTTGTGCTCCCTAATCTTCTTAGCTTCCTTTCTTGTTGCAATAAAGTCCTACTACTGGAATAATAACACCATGATTTTGTTGAGAGTCAACAGTGGAAATGTGATAGACATCAGTGTAATTGTCTCTCACACGTTATCTGACAGAGCTCATGGTTTATAGATATCAATCATATTGTCTCATAATACAGATAGCAACTTGTATTGTGAACTTTCTTCACTTGTTTTCAACCGTCTCTACTTAATTCTATGGTTTAGAAATAATGAAATCCAAATGGATATTGAAGAATGTATATTGAGAGCACCCTCTTAGTGGGCTTCTTGCCCAATTTTTGTTGCTTCAATTAACTTTTTTTTTTTAAAAAAAGGATTGAACCTATGTTGTTTCTGCTTCAGTGAATCTTTAGCTTTTCTCCCCATCTTCTATAGGTGAAATGAGGAATGATTTATATATCACAATAGAAAGAGGGGAGTTTGAAAAAGGAGGAAAAAGTGTGGCCCGGAATGTGGAAGTAACAATGTACATTGTGGACTGTGGTGGTCAAATTTTAAAGGTAACGTCTGTCCACACTTTCTTCTTCACTTTCCCTATGCTGTATTCCAAATGGTTATCTTCTATAGCTGAGAATAACTGGGAGGTTCTATACATAGAGTGCAGTACATAATCTAGATATTAATGAGGTAAAAACAGCAGTAATTTTAACCATGCAACTGGGGTCTTTTCCAAATACAAAATTGTAACACTATGATTCTTCTTTGACTGCCATAGGAAATGGAAATGTAATGCAAATAGAAAGGGTTTCATTTCAGTGGAGGTTTCAGCAAGTTGATTTTTGCTGATAACCTGTTCCCATTGCAGCTTTTTTTAAGGATATCTCCCATGCTGTTTCGAATGGTACCCCTATTTATGGGGACTGCAGGCAGAAAGGGGGCTGGCAGGGGCCTGGAACCATTTTCAAGGGCAGGGCTCAGCCTTGGCAGACAAGTTGTGACTAATTTTGCCTTCTTGCCAGAGGAGAGCAAATTACTTCTGCCATCTATTATTGTTGAAACATCCTTAAATATGAAGACTCTTATAGGTGTCCTTCAAGTACTTAGTGTAGCATAATCCCAAGTAACAACACATAGGATAGATTATAGACAACATTTATTATTCCTGGGAGGCTCAACAACAATAACTGTCTTAAAATTTCTTAGTGCTTGATCGTTTGATACACTTCTGGTTGATATATCCTGAGGGGTCTTAACTACCTAGGAACTTTAACAGTCCAGTTTGCCTAATCTTGGTGTGCGTGTGCGTGCACGCACGCGTGTGTGCGCGCGCACACTCTGAACCTCTTGTGATAGACCCTTGCTTCTTCCAGACTGGTATGACAGTTCTCCAATCTCATAGGCACCCTGTCTTTACCACACAGCTCTGCCTTACCCCTTATAACACCACCTTTGTGTAAAAGGGTGAAGTTTTTCAGTGTCTATTTAGAAGCCCTTATTATTTTTTTACTAGCATGTTTTCTGTGTTTCCTTATGAACTACATACAATTCAGGCAAGTCAGTACAGTAGCCCCTCCAGATTCGCAAAAGTGAAAAAACACGAATAACTCTCCCTCATCATTCCCCTCCTATTCTTCTCTGGAGCTTTCCCACTCCTGTTCCTTTGCCTCTGGCCTCAGTATTGTGCAGTGGGAGAAGAAAGACACAGTAAAGGGCTTACTGATACTTTCTCCTCAGACAGAGAAGAGAGGAGTTCTGGAGTTCTGATTACTTCTGACAGCCATCTTGAGAAAGGAGCACCTGACCAATCAGCAGCCAGTACACAGCCAGTACACAGCAGAACGTGCAGCCACATGTGTGGGGGGAATAGGAGGGGAATCACAGAGGGGGCTCACCCAAAAGGAAAAATAAGTCAATTTTAAGCACAAGCCTTGCAAACCTGGGGTGAGGAATGTAAAGGATGGGAGGAGGAAAATGGGTGGTGGAGAGGCAAAAATGTGCCTCACAAATAATCAGATTCATTAAGGTCAAACCCATGAATGTGGAGAGGCTACTGTAGTTATAAAAATAAACTGTAACATTTATTTGGATAATCATAAAAATAAAGTATTAAAGTTCATATTCAGGCCAAAGTTAATACAGTTCTTCAGAGCACTTTTTAGACAGTTCACCTGTATCTTTAAACTCTCATATAAAACACAGGTCAACTACACTCACACAAAAAGGTCAATCTAGGTCACGCTTTCTGACCAGATGCTACTAGTGTTCAATTGCACTACTGTCTCTTACCAGGCTTCCACTGAGAATTAACCGTCCTCACACAGACACAGCCTCTGACTGGCTTAAGGCCTCTATTCCATAGCTTCTCGGTAGGAATTTCCCTGAACAACTAAATATCAATAACAGATACTTGGGTTTATATGGCTTTTTTTCTCAGATAACAGTCCTTCCCAATCACTACTGAGCTGGATTTGTCTCCTGGGGAGCTATTCTGGTTGTCTAGCAACCTGCTTCTAGGCTGACTTGACACTTCAGGTAGCCGCACCCCTAGAACTTCATCACACCTCCCTTGCCTAATCTTAGGGGGGGGGCTCAAGCCCTCCTTTACCCCACTATTCTGAGGTCCATGGGGGCACAGGAAGATAAAATTGCCTTCCTTTGGTTTACAGAAGCAGATTGTGCCTCATTCTGCTTTAGATTGAATGCAGTCTGCCTCAATTATTCATCAGTCAGCATAGAATTCTACACAGGGGACACTGTTTATAGAGTTGCAGATGTAGAATGTGTGCAGACACGCAACCTGTGCTTGATTTAGACAGTCCTTTATGTGAAGAAGGAGGATGTGCCATTTTCCATATACTGTTTTTTTGCCTCCTTTTCCCAGGAGATTTGCCATCTGTTTTATCACTGAAGCCGTTTGTTTTCTTTATTAGGATTTTATTTCCTTTGGCTCTGGAGAACCACCAGCCAGTGAATTTCACTCCTTTGTGCTGTACCACAACAACAGTCCCAGGTGGGCGGAGCTGCTGAAACTTCCCATTCCTGTGGATAAATTCAGGGGAGCACACCTTCGCTTTGAATTCCGACACTGTTCCAGTAAGACCTATTCATAAGTGGTAGTGCTTTGGAGTTGCATTACACTGTGTTAGAGAGCTTCTCAAATGCTTTGCATACCTGCTGGACTATAATAGAGCTCCTAGTATTTGCAGTCTGTGAGGTATGGGGAGGGGAGGAGCTCATTTAAACATCACAGTGCAAACACTAGCTATCAGTTGGCGTGAATAGTTTTGCCTTAACAATATTCTGTGGAAGGGAAGACTGGTCTTTCAGAATTGAAGACTGTACAAAGCCTTCTAATACTCAGACACAAGTATTTGCAGCTGTGAAGTTTTTCTTCAATCTTTGTGCCACATTTTCTTCTGATGGTATTTTTTTATATGTTTTTTTTTAACTTTCATAAGGGCAGGATGTGAATGACACACCTATCAAACAAATAGAGAGCAACAGTTAAAAGTATGAGTGGAGAAAGATTGGCCTTCCAGATATTCTGGACCATATCTACTGCAGTCCATCCATTAACAATGACAGTTTTGGCTTGGGACTTCTGAGAATTGAAATCCCAAATATCTGGAACTACATGAACTGCTAAGCTTTAATAGAATTGTCACGTTTACTCACTGTGATAAGAACAAATCACAGAAAAAGGGAGAAGAGCAGATACAGGCAAGAACATCTTACTTTGCTTCAATGTTGGGCAAAGTAGTGATGATGGATGACAGTTAGCATTCACAGGTAATGAGCTGTTAGAAATCCTTGCCTTCTCTCAGATGTTGTTGTATGAGCAAAAATAGGTTGCCAGTGTGGCTTGATTGATTCTCATTTTAATCTATACCATGCATTACTGGCAAAGGTGTACACAAAAACCACTGCATTAATAAGCTTTGATCATTTCATGATTTCAAGATTCAAATGTGAAGTAGTTTCTAATTTGGTTAGAACTGATGGATTTGGTGTTAATCAGATCTTTTCATAATAATGTCACAGATAGCGATATCAGTAAAAAGTCTGGTCCTTATGGCACTAGTACACTCTAAGTGATCTTGAAAGTACATAATTTTGAGCCATATTCTCCCCCCACCCATTGTATATCAGTTCAGCATCAAGGTGTATGCTTTTCCTAAATGATTAGTATGATTTCTTAATAAAGATGAATGTAGGATTATATTTACTATAGTAATGTGAACGTGTGTGTTAGTAAAATATACCCACAACAGAGAGAACTTCTGCCGTGAGCAAGCAACTTTCAACAGCCTCTTTGTGAATGATTCTTATTATGGCTACATTGAACTATTTTTTTAAATTTTTACTTTTTAATTTTAATTTTTATTTGGTCATTACATTGTGAATCTCTGCACTTCTCGCTCCTGTACTGTGTTTCTGGTTGCCTCTCGTGGACTTCTAATTCAACTGAAATCAGGGAAAATATAGTCAGATAGTCCTGTCCATTTTTGCCTGTGAGTGCTACATGCAACACAATGCTAGTGGAAGGTCTGCTAACAAAGCTGATTGTTCTTCCTCTGTCCTCCCCGCTGCCACAACTCTCCTCATAATATGAAAACTGGCTTTGATAGTGTTCCTGAATTTGGGAGAAGGCTATGAGGAAAGTAGATTTGCCTTTCCTTCAATTTTCCAAGAGCCCTATTAGATCCTGTTTTTAATTATAACTGTCACCACCTTTATTGTGTCATCTAAATATTTTTGGAAGTTATGGCTGAAGTTAGGAATTGCTGAAGTCGTTTTTTACAGCCTCCATGTGGCTGTGATATCCTGGTTATTAATTGTGAATGAGTGTCAAAGTCTATTTGAGTCTGAATCTATGCATTATCATTTCCAGCCTGGAATGTGGTGGATTTTTAATGTATGTGTGTGTTTCAGCAAAAGAAAAGGGGGAGAAGAAGTTGTTTGGTTTTTCTTTCGTCCCTCTGATGCAGGAAAATGGAAGAACACTGCCAGATGGCACTCACGAGCTCATTGTTCACAAGGTAATTTCAGTCAGAAATCAGAGAGAAATGCAATTTATTCAGAGGGATGCTTCAAATACCTAAGGCTGCCCTTAGATTCACGCAGGTTGAATCAACTGCCAGAAGAATACTAGACTTGTCATTGTGTAAAATAGCCTTCCATTATGTCCTTTCAAGCTTATCTTGTTGGTTCTACAAATCTTGTTATGTATTTCAATGCTATATCTTGTGCTGTGAGTAATTTCCCTTAGGGTTCACTCCCATCTTTTGCTAACAGACTGCATGTAGACAATCAGCTGGGAGGGTAACCATATCCTTACCTCACCTTTCTCTTTCTCCCCACTCCTGTTCAATTTAAAACACTGTGAGATTTAAAAAGGTACTATAAAAAAGACACTTCTGTGATATATGGTCTCCTTTTATTAGTTATATGAATCATGAGAAAGGTGATTGTGTTCTCTCCTCATTATAATGGGTGGCAGGATGTTTAAGGCTGGAATTGATCTAGGTATTTAAGATGTGTGAAGTTTTTGTTTTTTTGAAAAAGTTGAAGGTTATGTTATGTATTTCACTTCCCCAGTTATGTTGTGTTTTTGAGCATATTGTTGAAATGAAATAAAAACATTTAGGGACATCTGGTAGCAGCATATGTGGTCGACTAAAGCATCAGCTTCACAATGTAAAAAATTGTGAATTTTTCATAGACCTAAATTGTGATTCAGCTTAAGCCAAAAAAGTATTTTAAAGCTCAGTCCATATGCATCCACAAGCCTAAAGTAAGACATTAGACATTGGAAAACCTATATGAATATTCTTGTTTTAGAATGAGTTAAGAAGAAGCCCACTAATATGAATATATATGTTTTTTACTAATATGAATATATATGTTTTAGACTGGCAGGTAGTAGCACACTCACTTAAATTATGTTGTCCTATTTATGCTGTTTACTTTACAGAAATTTGACCTTCATTGTGAAATTCTATAGTTCATTTTGATTTACCACTATCTTTGACTATCTTCCTTTTAATTGTGTGTGTGTGTGTGTGTTTGTACCTTCAAATCATCTATCAACTTATGAGGACCCTATGAATTTCATAGGGTTTTCTTAGACAAGGAATACACAGAGATGGTTTTGCCAGTTCCTTCCTCTGAAATATAGCCTGCAGCACTTGATACTCACATTGGAAATCTCTCTGTATATAATCTTTTAAAAGCCAACATCAAATGCTTCCAAAAGGTTTCCATTTCCCAGTCATGTAACAACACCATGTGACAAAAGAAGTACATTTATTGTTGTTTCTAGAGCTTCGTCATTTTTTAAATAAGTTAAAAACCTTTGACCACTATTTGATTTATTTAGCATCTAGCAGCAAGCATGCGATGATCAATAAAAAATGAGAGAGCAAGTCCTTGTCTGAAGGGATTTAGAAATTAGATTTCAAGATAAGGGAGACAACTAAAGAAGGGGAAGGAAGTGAAGGCAGGAATTAAAAGCACAAGTAGTTATTGCAGTTCAATATACTTTGGCTTATACTTTGGTCCAGAGCCCCACTGAACAGAAGGAGCAGTGTAACAGGCTAGTTCAGCACATTTCAAATAAATAAGTACCAGATAAATCCATTAAATTGCCTAATGGCATCACTGTTTAGAGGCAGTAGTCAAGGATTTTGGGAAAAGGAATTTTGAGGAAGCAATTGCAGAACATCAGTTATGAGACATTGTGAAGTCATTGTGGAATTGGACAATGGGAACTAGGTGGGGATTGCACACAGAACTGAGGGTTTCCAGTGTGTAAATGTACTAAGAGCCATGAGATTTTTAAGGAGGCAGTGAATCTGAAAGAGAATAGTAAAGACTGAGAACAGTGTACTGAAATAACCCAACAGAGAGAGGTAATTAGCAGATTTTACTGTTTTCCAATGAAAATCAGTTTTATGTGACAGTTTTATTCTTCATGTTATTTTATTTTTATGAAGTGAGTTAAAATGCATATTTAATTTAATTGTTCTCCCAGTGTGAAGAAAATGTAAGTCTTCAGGATTCTAGTCGCTACCTCAAATTCCCCTTTTCAAAGGGACACCTCCTTGCAAACAACCACCAAGCGGTAAAAACCACTAAGGAATCATTCTGGATTACATCTTTCCTGTGTTCAACTAAACTCACTCAAAACGGTAACATGATGTATTATAAAAATAGTGTGAACAATAAAAATGCAGTACTTGGCTTGTTAACATTAAGGTGTACTGTAATGTGTTCTGTTATTAACCTTGGCAAGATGGAAGCTATTGATTCATCAGCTAGTGTGGAAAGAGGTTTATGAGACTACTAGTGCATAGAACTCAAATTGGCATGGATTTAGTGCAGTGAGGCACATTTGTTAAGACAACACAACCACGAAATAAGAATTTAATCTTAGAATTAGCCATTTATTGTTTCTTTCTTAATTTTTTCTTATATGACTTACTGTATTTGCTGGTATATAAGACATACTTTTTTCCTAAAAAATACTCTCTGAAAATGGAGCGTGTCTTTTACACCAGCAAATATGGTAACACTAAATACATAGGGAAGAGAGGGGGGACAAAAGGAGTTCTTCCTGCCCAGGCAAAACAGGAAGGGAGTGGGTAGAGAAAGCCTGGTGTTGCACTCCTTATATTCCCATCCTCTCCTGTGCATTTTGATTCTGCTGGGAGTTTTCCCTGTCTCAGCAAAACAGGAAGGGAGGAAGTGAGGGAAGCCTGGTGCTGCACTCATTTTGTTCCCCTTCTCTCATCTGCATATTGCCTTACCAGGGAACTAAAAAAAAATTTCCTGAAAAATATCCCTTGAAAAGAAAGGTGCATCTTATATGTTGGTGCGTCTAATATGCCAGCAAATACGCTAGTTTAGTGATAGATAAAATATTTAGAGAGTTTTCTGAATGATCTCTGACCTTAGAAGTAAGGTATTAAAAGCAACATTGTTATTTTTGGGTTAGGGGAGTAATGATGCCACTTTCTGGGTGTTATTGTTACATGTTGACGGTGTAGCATTCTGGATTTTATTGTTACATGTTGACAATGGTGAGAGTGGCTGGCTGCTTTCTGTGTTTAAAAGGCTTTTTAAAAGTTAAAGATTAATATTAATGCATTCTAATACTTTGAAAATAAAAACTAAAATCGTAGGGGTTTTATTTAACATTTTAAGCTCTGTTATGAATGATTAATTGCACTAGTTGTTATTTCAGTGTTGGGTGTTATACATTAACATATCTGTGCTCCAGTTAAATGAACAGAGTGAAAAAGTATACGTGCCTTGCTCAGAAGTAAATTTCATAAGGTTCAATGAGAGTTACTCCCAGTTGGTATATATAGTTAAGGTTCTCAGACACTAGCCCGCTAGATGTGTAGTTTCCAGCTTCCTGACCATCAGCTATGCTAACTGAGGCTTTTGGGAACTGAGGCCCAAAGCATCTGGAAGACTAAAGGCTGAGAACCACTCAGTACAAAATGCAGTAGGCAGTCTAGTATCAGGTGTGCATTTAGAGACCACATAATACCAGTCTTAAAAGAATTCCACTGACTTCCAATTTGTTTCCAAGCTTAATTCAAGGTGCTGCTTTTCACTTTTGTTGTTGTAATGGCCTCAAGTTGTTTTTGACTTACGGTGGCCCAAAGTGAACCTATCACAGGGTTTTCTCATTAAGATTTGTTCAGAGAGGATTTGCCTTTGCTTTCCTCGGAGGCTGAGAGAGTGTGACTTGCGTGAGGTCAACCAGTGAATTTCCGTGGCTGAGCTCCCAGTCTCCATAGTTGTAGTCCAACACTCAAACCACTATACTGCACTGGCTCTTGCTATAACACCCCAAATGGCTTGGGACCAAGATATCTGAAAGACTGCCTTCTCCTGTATGAGCCTGCCTGAAATTTGAGATCCTTACTGGAGGTCTGGTTGAATATTTCAACACTTCATGAAGTTCATTTGATATGCACACGCAACAGGCATTTCTCTATAGCAACACGCCAATTATGGAACTCATTGGCAAAGGAAATTAGGCTGATTCCATTTGTTGTTGTTCCATAGGGCCTTTGAAGTTTGAAACTCCTCGATTGATTTAAAGTTATATTTTAAGGATTGTTTTTAAAAGTTTTTAAACGGGTATTTTAATGTATTTTCAATGTTTTACAAATCTCTGTGCTGTTTTAAATACTTTTATTTGTTGCATATCACCTCAGGAGCTCTTGCAGGCTGGGAAGTGATATATAAATACAGTCATTCAGTAAATAAAAACTGTATTGCAATTTCATGACTTACTGGCACTTTTGCTGGATTGTATCCATTCTCTCTCTCTCTCTCTCTCTCTCTCCCTCCCTCCCCTCCATTCTTTATGATGTTAATCTTAACACATTTTTCAACCCAATGCCATTTGTGCCATCTTGAATGTTTGCTGTGCAGGGGACATGCTTGACCTTCTCAAATGGAGAGCCCATCCAGAAAAAATTGCAGGCTGCCTCTCCAAATTGAAAGAAATTGATGGGTCAGAAATCGTCAAGGTATGATTTTCACTTTCTGCTTTATTTTGCCTGTGACAGTAAAACAACAACAACAACAAAATTTACAGATATTTACTTCTTAAATTTTCATTTTGTCTAGTTTCTCCAAGATACACTGGACACTTTATTTGGAATTTTAGATGAAAATTCTCAAAAGTATGGTTCCCAAGTATTTGATTGTTTGGTAAGGCATACTTCATTAACTTTTTTGTCTTGTTTTAATTTTGAGAGCTGTCACATTAAGGAAATGAAACTAATAAACAACATTTTTGTTATTCCTAGGTCCACATAATTAATTTGCTGCAGGACAGCAAATTCCATCATTTTAAGCCAGTTATGGACACCTACATTGAAAGTCACTTTGCAGGAGCACTTGCATACAGGTAAAAGTGTATCTATATCTATAGATATATCTACCTAATCAACTTCAGTTTGAGTAATTATTGATGATCTTCTTTCAATGACTGTGAAGGTGGACCAAACAAATTAATTAATTAAATTAATTGCTTTACCTTTAGAAAAATAGCTCAACTTTCAGTTAGCCCAGTTATCATAATTCCATTTCATGTTAAACTAACCACAGTCATTTTGCCTCTAAGCAAAGTGATTGTAGTTCATATATCACCTTTAAGATTATGATGTGATGATCATGGTGATGAAGATGAGATGATGGTATTTATTTATATGCCACCTTTCCCCAGTTTGAGAGCCAAGATGGCTTGCAACAATTAGGACAAACATAGTTTTAAAAAAGCATAACTTTTGAGGCTTAGAGATATTGAAAAAATATAAATAGGCTGTCAAAAACCGTGAGTGCCAAATTATTCTTCAGTCCAGTTATCCTACATGTCTTAAACTTTGGAATAAGGATCCTTTATCTTCATGTACAGTTGCTTAAATTAACTCCTTCTGACACTAATTCTTTAAAGAAAAATAGCCGGCTCTGTGCTCATGCCATAAAGAATCCAAGCATTTATTATTTGGTTGTTCATTGTGGATCCACTATGGAGATTAAGGCTGAATCTATGTTTGGTCCTCTACTTTCAGAGTTTTTCCATTTAAGTATAGCATGGGTGGGGGACACAGAATTGTTCTTTTTATTTTTCCTCTGCTTTTCAGTGGTATTTTTGTTTTTGCGTCATTTTGTAAAGGCTACAGACCTGTAGCCATTTACCTGAGAGGACATTCCATTGAACTCAATAGACTTACTTTTCAAATGAGGCTGTATTCATTGAATAAATCCTGTATAAATTTTCTGATACCCTATTCCATGACACTCATACAACAGGTTGGTGGAGATTAAGACTATCAGTTTTGTGTATTAGTTCTGTTAGTGGAAAACCTTGCTAAATGAGGGTGGGTTGATTCCATTTTGGCTAGTTTTTAGATGGTTCTTAAAAGAACTATACTTTTCTGTTGAGTGCTTACTGATTCTGCTGTTCTTTGATTTTAGGGGATTCCAGTGTTATTACAATGTCTATACTTTATCAATTTTGCTTTAGTTTAGTATTTTATCATTTTCATGATTTTATTGTAAAGTGCTTCAAGCAGTTGTTGAGAAGAGAGGTGGTTTGTAAATCCAATAAAATAAACATGTAAAATAGCACTATAAATTAAATTATTGTAATCAGATGTGGGCTTTGTGTGTTTCAGGAGTTCAGTTTGGAAATAGGTTTTGTTTTATATTTTAGAGACCTCATAAAGGTGTTGAAATGGCATGTAGATCGAATAACAGAAGTGGAAAGACAGACACACAACCAGGAAGTATTAAAGGTAACTAGGGATAAGACATTTGGGTTCCACTGCAAATTTACCAAATACATACTTCTCAAATTAAATGTAGACTATGAGAACTAGAACTTTTCTAGTTAACTGCAGTTCATAAAAAAGAATAGCAAAATTTGTATGTTTGTAACAGTGCACATAAAAGGTATGCATGTTTGGAAAATTATGTACAAAGAAGTTTTGTACCAAACTTAATGGAAACAATGCTTACATGTGAAAAAAATGCTCACAAAAATGAGCACACATTAAAATGTGTAAGTTAAAATGGATATAAAAGTGCGTTGAAAAGAATATGTTTCAAAAATATGCACAAAGTCTTGTGCAGATTGGGAAAAAGCACAATTTGATGAAGAAACAGGGTCACATAAGAGGGAAAAATGAGAATCTGGGTGAGTTTGAGAGATCTCTTCATTGCAACACATGAAAGGCAGATACAATGTGCTAAATCTGTTGTTATTCGCAACAACAGTAGACTCATGGAAGTCAGTGGGACTTATATAATGGTAATGGAGGCCATTTCCGCACAAGGCTGTTATAGAACTATGATTCCACTTTCATCATCCTATGGAATCCTGGGGTTTGCAGTTTCGGGAGGGGCCACATGGCCCCTCCCGAAACTGCAAATCCCAGGATTCCATAGGATGTTGAACATGGAATCATAGCACTATAATAGCCTCGTGCGGAAATCCGATAACACATCATATCTTTCTTCATTGGGCCCAGTGTGGTGGTTTGAGTGTTGGACTATGGCCCTGGAGACCAGGGTTTAATTTCCTGCTCAGCCATGAAAATCCATGGGTGATCTTGGGTGTATCACCCACACAAAATTCCAGAAGACCCAGTATAGGTTCGCATTAGGTCTCCATAAGTCAGAAATGACATGAAGGCACACAACAGCAACAACAACAACAACCATACCTATCTACTGTACTATCATCTTACTCAGCCTTCTGTAACATGGTACTGTTCAGATGTGTTTTAGTACAGCTTTGGTGATCCCTGCATGAACACTGATATAGTCCAAAACATGTGAAAAACACCAGGTCGAGGAAAGGTGGTTTCTGTAGAAATATTTCCATACAAATGTTAACAGTGGTAGATGATGATAGCATGACTTGGATCAAAAAGTAGTGTAAGGTTGCATCTTCTCATGTAAAAACATTTTTCCAATTCCCTTCTGACAGCCCACAGACCACCCGAAAATGTGTTGAAGGTTGGGGCATTCTATAGAGTCAGTTTTAGAAGAAGTTAGGGACTGCACGTGCAGGGAGATTGTCTGTCCTCAATGAACATGCACATGGAAATGCTTTCTGTATATACACAAGCTGGATATAAATTGATGTATCTAAAATTCAGAACATATTCCACTTGGGCATACTGAGGGCTGCCTCAAGACCTTTATTGCCTGAGGAAAAGAACAAGATCCTTTTTCTCTAAACATAGGTAGACCGGATTGGCTGTTGAATCTTTATTCATTCCTAGTAAGGCCCTTTAGTATGAACAACCATGAAGCATAATTATTAGACAAAATACATCAAATCAGCAGTATGGGGCCATAATGAAACAGGTATCTTACCACAGCGACAAGAAGATCCCTTTTGGCAGTAGATGGGCTTCATTTCCCCCTAGCTTACAATACTTTTCCCACTGAAGTTTTCATTCTTAGAAGGTTGGAAGTGAAGTGGTTTCTTTCTGGTACACACCATTTCGTTGTCTCTCTTATTTTTGCTTACAGTACTTTGCATTCTGAAAAAATAATTTTAAATTCTTTTGTTTTTAAAGGAATAATCTAATTTCCTGTATGTATGTTTTGACATTTGTAGGCACAAGAATATATATTTAAGTATATAGTCCAGTCTCGGAAGCTGTTTTCTCTTGCTACTGGTGGACAAAATGAGGAGGAATTCTGCTGTTGTATTCAGGAGCTGCTGATGTCTGTGAGATTCTTCCTCTCCCAAGAAACCAAAGGGACTAGTGCTTTATCTCAGGCCCAAGTAAGTATTTTAAGTTGCTGATTTATCATGTTGATGCTACTATGTTTAGATTGTCTGTTTGTTAATATAGACATAGATAGTCCTGCTTCTAGTATGACAAGCTAATGCTGCAGGTTTGCTTTCAACTATAGTGACATAATATGCTGTCATCTTATTCTGTCAACTTGCTGATGGCAGAAGATGGATTAGACATCTGGCAGTAATCAAGCACCATCAAGCTTTTGGCTAGGCTTACAGAGCTATGAGTTCATTTTGTTCCTTGGTGTCTTCCAAGAATATTCTCAGTCTTCCACTCTATTCTATTTCCTCCAATTAGCTTTTTTAAAAAATTCTATGGTCCTTCTCATTCCTCTGAACTGTGGTCATTTTATCTTTCTGTTTCCTTTCCTTTCCTAATTAGCAATAATGCAATTTGAAATCACTTTTCGTTAAAAAAAAAAAGAAAGAAATTAAAAGAAAAGAGAAGAGGGATCTCCAAAGTTGGATTGGTCTGGTAAAGTAGAAAAATTAAGAACATTTAGCAATAGAATCAGTTAAATACTGCCCTCCCCAGTTTGTTTCCTATTCCATATCTTTGCCCCTCTGATCTTTAAAACATAATATGTCTCCTTATTCTTCCTGCCTTAGGTGGTATTTCTGAACTCATTCCCAGCTGTATACTCAGAGCTGCTGAAACTTTTTGACGTGAGAGAGGTGGCAAATTTGGTGCGTGATACTCTAGGAAGCTTGCCAACCATCACAAATGCAGATGAATCTCTACAAGCTGTGAAACTACAGTGCATTGGAAAGACAGTGGAGAGTGAACTGTACACCAATCCAGGTAGGAAGGGCAAACCTTGTTACTCCTTTGTTAAAACAGCATGGCAAAGGGAGATCTTCCATCTCCTTTAGGCAATGTTTGATGTATATATTGCACCAAAACGGAATTGTGTTCTGCTTGATAATCCTAAATAGGATTTTCAAGTCATTTAATGTAAAATTTTCATGAATTCAGCAGTCACATTTTTTGTAAAAAATGTATTTCTATGTTTTCTATAGTTTGGATAGTTGTGCAGTTTTGGGAGGGAGGTAAAACTGATACTGTACATGTTGAGGTTTGTATATTTATTTTTATCTATTTTAATAAAATATTTATATCCTGCCCTGTTTTCAAGGGTCTCAGGCTGACATACAGTAAAATGAGTTTGAAGAATTTAAAACAATTTTAAAATGTAAGAATAATTTGAAATCTAAAAGCATATTAAAGTCTAAAAGTGTATTAAACATTAAAATTGTTTTTCATCTGTCCTATTTTAAATGTTCTACAATTTTAAACCACTCACATGTACAAACTGAGATGAGATCAGTGATCAGCCCAAACAGTAAATGCCCATATACAGGCTTAGAAGACCTGATCTCATGGAACAGAAAAACTCTCTGATAGTTGGGTCTTGGGAGGAAGACAGGGTATTTATTAAACAAGCAAGTGAATGAATAAATATATAGTCGTTAGATTCAGATTTCAGCCAGATGTCACGTTAAATAAAGGTACACGAAATGTCGCCAGTAGGCTGAGTGCACCTCTGCCACAGCTCTCAGCATGGCCTTGTAGGTCTACCATAGCTGCCAAAGACCCCCACCCAACTATCCACCCAACAGCATCCAACTTTCACTTGCAAATTGCAACCCAGAAGCATCTGGGAAGCATGATTTGCCATTTTAACATAATCCTCTCCCCCAGCTGTTTTACAGTGTGTGGTTTGCAGCTGAGAAATTATAGAATCATAGAATCATAGAGTTGGAAGAGACTACAATGGCCATCCAGTCCGATCCCCTGCCATGCAGGAACCTACATCAAAGCATTCTTGACAGATGGCCATCCAGCCTCTGCTTAAAAACTGCTTATGCTTGATTCACCACTGCAATAATTTATTGTAAGACAAGTTTGGAACTTGTTAATTGTATAGAATTGTTAATTCACTGTGGGTATACTAAATCAAAACATGTATTAGAAAGTGTAAAAGTTATATATGTGAATAATTTCATTGTTACAAGAGTTGACAAACTCAATCCAGGGAGCATTCATAAATCACAAAAAGATTGTTTTGCTGATGGTTTTCCCCATGTCTATTGAAAATAGTAGGCCGTTTCAGCTGTGGGTGCTGCCTAGATCTGAGAACATGCCACGTAGTCTTAGAGAGAAGCAGCTTACATGCCACATATAACTAGGCAAAGAAGATACTAGCTAGAATATTAAAGACCCTCTTGAAAAATAGAGTCCCCCCAGCATCAACCAACAAAACACTACATGCATTACATGGCAGCAAACAACAAATAACCTGGTACAGTAAAGCATGGTGAGTTATAAAGTGTTACATGAAACCAAACTTCAGAAAATTAGGATGGCATGGCAGGGAAAGTGAAGCTGACCTGACATGGCCATAGCAAAAGTAAAAGCTTAGCAAGTATTTTCTGGGTATTGTTGCCTTATGACTAAGGTGAAGCTGATCACCTGTCTGAAATCTTAATCCTCAGAGTGATCAAGAAAAACATCAACTGAGTACTATTAGAAAGGAAGGAAACAGCTAACAAGTAGTGGATGGCATAGTTGTATGAGAAGAAGGATTTTCAGTATGTTATGTCTGCTTGATTGCTCAGGAAAGAGGAAAGAGGTGCCTCGGGAAACAGGATTCATAGAAAGTCATGAGCCATTCAATAAAAGAGATTTTTCCACCTAGTTGGATTGAGACAGTGACAACATGAATGGAAATAGATATAAGGGAAAATAAACAGTCCTGGTGAAAGACAATTCACATGAATCATAGCATGTTCATCTCCACTCTCTTTGGACCAAGGGTGGCAAGCTGTGGCCCTGGGGACCATATCTGCCCCATTAAGGCTGTTTTAGTGCCCCTCAATAGCATTTTTCTGTGCAAAACTTGCTTCTAGTCACCAGGAGTGGTAATTAACTTCTTTGATAGCTCATAGCCTTCTTTGCATACTTTAACATCAAAACACCTGTTTTCCAAACTACAAATGAACCCCTGACCTCTTTAGACGTCTTTTATCATTGTGTTTTCAACAGTTTGTGTAACCCTTAGAGGATCCAGAGCACAGAATTGGCTCCTGGAATGTACAAAGTTGCCCATGACTGCTTTAGATCCAGGATTGGGAATATATGGCCCTCTAGGTGCTAGACTAAATCTCCCTTCTTCCTCACTGTTGACAATCTTAGTTCAGGCCCATGGCAGTTGTAGTCAAACAAAATCTGGAGATATCCAGCCTTATTGTAGACAACAGCTGTAAAAATTGTTTGGTAAATCAAGGCTTAAAACACATCATTCAACAATGGGAATGCCAAGGGGAAGTATTGCACTCCTCCTCCTTCACTTTGTTTTGCTTTTCCCTATGCCACTATGCTGAGTACAGAAAGATACATGGTCCTTATTTTTGTTTTTTTTAGTGTTTGTCTGTAAACCTACCTTGCACTTTCTTCCTTGACTCCTTCAATAGCTGTTCCAAGTCTGCTATTTTATGTTGTTGTTGTTGTTGTTGTTGTTGTTGTTATTAAATTTTTGTATCCAGCCTTCTTCCCAGAATTGTGATTCAAGGCAGTTTGCAGTTTAAAAGAGCAATACAGTTAAAAACATACAAAAAGTACATCTTATAATAGAACTAGCATATTTACCCAGTATTGCCTGGAATTTTATTTTCCTCTTAAGAACTCAGCAAACTGTCTTCTCCAGTATCTGTAACTTTTCCCTGTATTTTCCAAGCCAATCTGTATTCAGAGTTATTAACATACAGAGGCTGGGGTCCTGAAGGAATGCACTGTCTTCTTTCTTGCTGCTAGGTCTCATCTCCATAGCATCCAGCCTATTTCAGTACCTGTAATTGTTCCTCATATTCCCTAGTCCAATCTGTATTCATAGTTGGAAACACATAGAGGTTGGGTTCTTGAGGGAATACATTTTCCTCCTCCTTGATGCTAGTCCTCATCTTCATAGCAACCGGCCTGACTTCTCTGTCTGAGAATTCTAAAGGTCCCTCCCTGAACTGCCAACCCCAGGATTCCATAGAATCTTTAGAGCTGGCCAATCATATGAGATCGTCTCACCTCACACAGCCAATCATATGAGGTCTCTGCCTGCCTGACCCAGACAAACAGACAAGATCACTCACAAACTTTGACTTTTATATAGTAGATTAAACTACTCTTAGTATTAAAAGAATTCAAATTTCTAGTTAAAGGAATAAAATGCAGTTGGAAAGATTAAAAGCTATTAGAAACAGTACAATTTAAAACAATACAGTACCACCCCTGTCAGAATAAAAAAGGCAGGAAAGCGGGCTTCTGGCCTCCCTGGGAAGGGAGTTCTAGAGCTACCAGCAGCCTCCAAGGAGGCCATCTTTCGCATCCCCACCAATCATGTTTGCAGTAGTGGTGGGACTGACAGAAGGACCTTTCCTAATGATCTCAGGGGCCACAATGGCGAGTACAGGGAGATACAGTCTGTTAGGTAGCCTGGACGTGAGCTATATAAGGCTTTATAAGTCATAACTGGCACCTCGTATTTTGCCCAGAAACATCTGGGAGCCACTGGAGCTGTTTTAACCAGAGAGTATTATGTTCCCTGTAACCTGTCCCACTTAGCCCTCTGGTTGCAGCTCTTTGAACTAACTGATGTTTATGAACATTCTTCAAAGGCAGTCCACATAGAGCATACTATGGTAGCCCAAATGGGATGGAACTAAGGCATGTACTTTTGCACCCAGATCAGCCAGATCCAATGTCTAGGGGAATGGGCACAGTTGGCACATGGTCTTTTTTCCAGTCCAGGTGGCACAGCTGATCTCAAATAAACAAACCAAATCGCTCATATCTCATTACGTACTTTTATTCAGTAAGCACAAGATCATAAATAATGCCCAACATAATTCCAAGCCAAGCAAGTCCAACATCAGTCAGTGTAATCCAAAGTCAGGTGTGGAGTTCAGCAATATATCCAGCAGTCAGGAAGGTCAGATATGCTCTGACAACTCCTAGAGGAGAAGGACAGCTGTTATATAGGTCAGCAGTTTAAGTAATTATTGTCAGCGATAAATTCTCTGAGATTGGTGCGGGCTTTCTCTTTGTTGTCTGTACTCAACAAGGGTGGGTATCTTTTGTGTCTGAAGGGGCAGGACTTTCTACTGAAGCTGGCTCTCCCCTCTTCCAAGACATTGCCATTGTCTCCTTCCTCTGTATCTCCCTCTGCTCTCTATGACTTCAGTGGCTGCTGCCTAAATCTGTTCACCATTTCTGGAAAACACATCCTTCCTTTGTCGGGCAGACAACACAACTGCTGTTAAAACAACTATACTATACAGAGAGGCAGATGGTAAAAGCGGGTAACAACCCTTGCTTCTGTTAGGCAAAAGGGCCAGCCCTCACCCTCATGTACCCCCAAAGTTCCTTCAGCAGCAACCCCTCTGCCAGGAGACCTGCCCCCAGAAGAGTCCTGCTTTTATGTCCCAGTCAGGCAACGCAACTGTGGTAGATTGTGAGCAGTATCTGCTGAGTTAGGGCCTCAGTCCTTCAAAGAGCCGAGTCCTACTGGGGAAGCAGAGGTCCAAGGCAGCAACAAGAAAGATCAACTTCTTCCTCACTACAACCTCCAGATAGTCTCTGTGGTCCTCTCTCTCTCTGCTCATGTGCAGTGTAGTGCATATAGTATGGTATCATCTGAATATCCTAAATTGTCGGTGTTCCTTCCTCTAATTTTCACACCTCCTTCATCCAAGTCTAATACAGCTTTGCATACAGCGTGTATTGTATGCAAACAAATAGAGTGATAAAACGTTAAACAGAGTGTTTCTCCGTATTCTCTCCTAGTGGTGGCCTTTTGTTCTGAATATAGGTGATGCATTAGGATATTCAAATATTGTGGTACATTCATTTCTTTAACAATAATTCCTAGTTTCTCATGATCTACCAAATCAAAGGCTTTTCTATAGTCTATCGAGCACAGGCAAATTTTCTTCCAAAATTCTGTGGTGCACTCCGTTATGCAACATATGTTTGCAGTATGAATCTTGCCTCATGCCTCTTCCTCTTCTGAATCCAGCTTGGACATCTGGCACTTTTCACTCTATATCTGGTGAAAGTTTTTGTTGTAGAATTTTGAGCATCACTTTGCTTGCATGGGAGATTAATGCAATGGTTTGGTGATTACTACAATCCCTGGTGGCTCCTTTCTTGGTATAAACAATCTAACAGTATAAACATTCAAATGGAGTGGGGTTGTGGGGCAAGGAGTGAAACTGTAAATTTTAGGAGTGGCATTTTCAAAATTAATGCAGGAGTAGAGACTTAGAGGCTCTTGGTATATATTGTGCATAGTAATCTATAGTTATCCTCACATTAGTAAGGACTAATATAACAAAATTCTTAGAACCTGTAGGAGAGGTATATAGGTAGATGGAATGTATCAAAATGTGTAATAGGCAATGAAGTTTGATAGGGCAACACAGTATGAAGGACAGCAGAATGTAAGAGAGTTCCATTGAGTGAGGGTAAACCTAACTGACTCCCCCCGATTAGGTACTTCATAATCTCATTTAACAGATAGGTGTGTGGAGGCTGTTTGAAATAGCTTGAACAGATGCTCACTATATGTAGGTTATAACACCTACAGATCTCTCCCAGTCTTATGCAGAGTTTTCACAAAAACCCTTTACAGGTGATGGTAAGGTTGGCTCAGTGAGGTAGCTAGCTCAACAAAAAGGTAAAAGGGATGAAAGGGACATTTTTTTAAATTCCTTATTAGATGGTGGTTCTATTTGTTTTTCTACCAGTCCTGGGGAATAGGTGCTGTGTCATTTATGCCAATATAATGTGGCTAGCATTGGGTGCTATAATATGTGACTTGGGTGGATAAGGGGAGCCATTAACTGTTCTGTCTCAAGCAGTAAAATGTTTCAACTGGACCAGTCTCAGGGACTGGGGCTGAGAGACCTTAGTTTGCCTAGGACTACTCAGTAAGTGCATTATGGACCCGCCATTTATAGGCTCTGAATTCCACAGCATTCTGTTCCTTGCACATCATTCAAGAAAACACTGGTAACCACTGTTAAGGCCTAGAACATGGATGTGTGTGTGTGTGTGAGAGAGAGAGAGAGAGAGAGAGAGAGACTACATATCTGATCTGTCATTCTACCTCTCCCCTTTTAAAGTCTACTCTTCATCAGCCCAAACTGGGAAAGAATGCCTTTTCCATCTCTTCCCAGCCTGGCTTTGTAGAAACTTAAAGAAAGCACTTCATTCAATTGTCTAAAGTACTTTGGTCTGGAAAAATAAAGCATGATATCCCGGGGTGTCCTGTGATGTGAAATGTAATTAAACTCCCTTGTCTCAGAGGGTGAAAATGAACACTTCAGAATATTACAACATGCTTTGCTATTCAGTATGGAAAAATAGCAGGCAAGGGAAGGACTCGTAGGCTGAGAAAACAGATTGCTTCAAACTTCTAAGACAAAAGAAGCTTTCTGTGACAAATAACTTTCTGTTCCAAAGCCAGATTTACCTGCTAATCAGATTTGTATAACACTGAGGGGGTTTCATGTTTTGTGCTACAAAAGCAGAGACAAGTAGTGTTGCTAAAGGTGATATTTAATTTTATGTGGCACAGCACCAAGCTGGGTTTGTGCGGCTATAGAGCTGTTTCATCATACCTACCTGACTCTTCATTAGCTTAGACTGGATATAGAACTTCCTTCAAATTCAATACATTCATAAATACTCTTTGGGAGATTCTGACAAAGTTTTATCCTAAAGCACACTGGCTAATATGAAATCTCATTTTTTTAAAAATGCTGAAATCACATTCATTCAGAAATTATGAGTAGTAGTGCTGCTTGTGGCTATTTTATTGTAGAGGGGGAAATTAACATGAAGTCTGGAATTAAATTCATGAGACAATATACTGTTTGAACTTTACTTTGGGAAACAGAGCAAGAGTGGTGAACTTCTGGCTTAACAATTGTTCTTGTGGACTCCAAATTCTGTCAGCCCTCTTCATCATTGGTCAGGATTTTGGTAAGTTAAAGTCCAGCAACATCCAGGAAGGCCACATCAACATCTAAATGGCCAAACCTATGACACTGAAGATCCATTTACACCACAGAATTATAGCACTGTTATTCCACTTTAACTGCCTTGGCTGCATCCTCTGGAAGCCTGGGATTTGTAGACTGGTGAGGCACTAGAGTTCTCTAGCTGAGAATTCTAAATGCCCCTCCCTAAACTGCCAGTCCCAGGAATCCATAGAAAGGACCTTTGGCAGTTAAAGTGGAATTATAGCACCATAATTCTGTAGTGTGAATGGGCCCAGAGAAGGACTGGGCAATGTGTGGTCTTACTGATGTGGGATTGCAACTCATGTCAGTTCTAACCAGTAGTAGGGACTGTGGATGTTGCAATCCAGAAACATCCAGAAGTCAGATGTTCCCCATCTTTGCTGTAGAAGTTTGCGTTCTCTGGATGCTTCTGAATAAAATTTTACTGAGCAAGTAGCTCTCTCTGATTCTGTCTGGACAATGTTTACTTCATTTTGCAATCCTTATATGTTTTCCTACCACTTCTGTCTTTTTTTCTTCTCTAATCCTTAATGCTTTAAAGGAAACAAATTGAAATACCTGCCTTTTGAATGTTAGCAGAAGGAACTCTCCATTTGGAAACTCCTCCCTGCAAAATCCACCTGCTTCCCCATCCATTTTGTGGTGAGAAGCAAAGAGAGGACTATTTTGTCTGTGATTGAGTTGCTGTGTTGAGATGTAATGCTCAACCATGGTTTTGTGTTACAAGAATGCGCATGGATTTCCCCCAACCTCATATGGCCTGGCCATCAGGAGGAAACCTGAAGGTTCTGCTCTTGTTTTAGATCAACTGCAGTTCAGCTTGTCATCAAACTGTGGCTGATGTTAGCTGGCGTATGAAAAGAAGCCAGTTTCATAAGTTGTGATTCTGAAGTTGTCTTGTTTCCATTTTCCATTGTTATAGTCTACCACACTTTGTCTGGGTTTGGACAGCATTACTAGTTCAGCTTACTCAGAAACATAAACAAATACTTCTGAACTCCTCTTCATTGCCACTCTAGAGGAGTAGAGGAAACAGGAAATGTGTGAATTCATGGAAAACCTAGGTACCTACCCATAAGGCATTATGACAGCCAACCCAGTATATTAACCATGTCTGGTTAAGTTTTCCTTGTGGAAACTTTTTGTCAGTTAATTCCCAGGGTGAAAAAGAAGGTGATTGCAGTCCTGTGCTGGACTGGCCTAAGTAATTCTGTTGCCACAGCAGATGGCATCTCTCATTCAAGCCGATCATGGGCAATTGTGGAGAAAGAGGGGGCATTTTCCCCTCTTTGCCTTCCTGGAAGACCATGCTGGAAGATTTTGGGGCCCCAGAGGTGGTGTAACATTGCTTCTGGTTGCTCTGTTAGCTGCACTTTCCCTGCCCTGTAAACCACTAACAACTGCTGCTCCATCATTGTACATGGAATCTTCTGTTTGAAATAGCTGCTTCAGTCTGTCTGATGATAGGATTGGCCCTGAGAGGTCTCTGCAATGTCTTCCACAATGACAGGAAAGTATGATTAAATTGTTCCCTTAATTACTTCAAATGACTGGAGGAAAAAAATCCCACAGAAGGAGAGTGTTCACACTGTATTTCTTTATTTCCAGAGTCCCGATATATCCTGCTGCCAGTAGTTTTGCATCACCTCTATGTGCATCTGCAAGAGCAAAAGGACCTGGTCATGTGTGCACGCATCCTTAGCAATATATTTTGCCTCATGAAGAAAAACAGTTCCGTAAGTAGAAACTTAATTACTGGAAAGAAAATGAAGTGAGGTAGCTACTTGGGTGGGGGGGGGCAAAATGAGAGTATTGCCGCCCCCAAAAATTTCTCCTCTCCCCTTGAAAACTGTTTAAGTTGGTCGGATCTGGGGCCTTTAAAGGGAAAGATGTATTTCCAGGAAAACTTGGGAGATGGACACAAGTGCAGAGATAGTTCTTGAGTTGCTACAGATTGAGTGAGTGAGTTGTTCTTGCAGTTCACTTGCTTATCGTAGAATCATAGAGTTGGAAAGGATCTTGGCAGTTCACCTAGTTCACCTGCTTGATTCAGGATTTGCAGTAAATGATTTAAGTACAAACTCTTTAACAGATGGCTGTGCAGCCTTGGCTTAAATACTTCAGGAAAGCAGAATCCACTGTCTCCCAAGGCAGTCTGGTCCACATGGACAAATGACTTTTACAATTAGAAAGCAGTTTCTTCCAACATTTAACCAAATGGACTTTCCTGTAACTTCTACCAATTGGTTCTAGCCCTTCACAGTCAAAGAAAACAACTCTCTTCCTTCTTCTAGATAGCCTCTTGAGTAGCTTGAAGACTGCTATCCTTGTCTCCCTTAATCTTCTCTCTGCCTCTCCTAGCTTTTCTTTTTGTAGGCTGTTGTGCTCCTGTTATTTAATTCATTTCATCTCTCTCTAAGGACCAAACAATCCTTTAGGATACTCACACTTTTCAGAAAGTGCGCTTAAACCTGCCATTGATTTTGAAGAAAAAGCAGCCATGAAGGGCTGCAGTGAAAAAGCATGTTCTTCATCTTCTGCACTCCCAGCCTTCTGGGCTGAAAATCTATTTCCTAGCTGATACTTGCTCCTGAAGATGGTCTTCATGAGAAAGTACCTTCCAGATCTGTGAAGTGAATATTTTAACTTTCCACTTTAAGGTTCCATTTTAACCTTCTGCTTTTCTTCCAAATAAAAGTGGATAGTTTAAGAATGCTTTTTAAAAATTGTCTTCCCATGTTAAAAGTACGCACAAATTAGATTTCCACCTACTTGTATTTTAGTTTGCTTTCAGGTAGCTGTGTGCATTCTTCTGTGTGAAATTGAAAACATTCAAGAATGGCACCCAGCCTCTCATAATGACAGAGAAACAAATCCCCTGTTAATGGGCTGAGCAAACAAACTATACTGTCAGATATGTTATTCCTCAAAGTCTTGGCTGTTAGATTGCTTTATAACAGCAACCAACATGGAAAGCCATGGTACATGTCAGGCAGAAAATTGGGCTTCTTCATACAAATACACAATAACCTTGGATGCAAGCTATGGGGAAAGGTAACAAAATGAGGTTATTGCCCCCCCCCCGCCAAATAATTGCACCCATTAAATTCCAGCTTGCAGCAACTTAAAGTAAAGCCTCAGTTGAAATGCACTTTAGGCATCCCAAGAAAAGAGGCAGGCAAAGTGAGCAAGGGAATGTGAATGCAACAAATTATTGTCTAGATAATTATGATGATCAGTGTCTCACTCTCTGTAAAGCTAAACATTTGTAAACTGCAACAAAATTTCATTGGAGGGCATGATTCTTCTTTAGGGAAGCAGTGGCTTCATTTTTGCCTCTTCTTTGTGGCTATACCCCTGAGGATGTTAGGGAGAGAGAAGATGTAGAGGCCAGTCTTAAAGTGGCCAAATCTCACATAATGAGGCATTCCATTTTACATTCCTTAATAATCCACTAAGAGAAAGAAAAAAGAAAGTAGTGAATACAAGGAAACATATATGTACTTGCAAAATATAAGCTATCAGCCACTAGTTTTCTGGGTAGGTATCATAAATTAATTTCAGCCTTTTCTTCTTCTTTTTTGTACAGACCAAAACATTTCTCTGGCTTTGCTGTTGTGTTCTGCTGTACATGCTGTCTTGTCTTTGTACTCATTCATTTTAATAGTATTCTGTTTTTGAAATCTAGTTTGGAAAATATCACTTGATATTCTCAGAGCTTGTGAAAGTTAGGTTTTTGGGAACCCCAGATCCTACAGCTAGGGAATTCTGGGAGTTGAAACCCCAATTGTGATTTCCATTGCACCCGTACTGAAGGTCTGAAAAGAGATTTCATTGTGGGCAGCTATGTCAAACATAAACCTGTTTAGTTCTCTTTCCTATTTATTTTTTAAATATCATCTAGCTAATTCAGAACAGGAAGTGTATGAAAACCAGGAGAATGACTCTGCAACTTTTTGCTAGAGCATATTTTAGCAGTTGATAAATCTAGGATGAAATGTCTAACATGCTCCTGAAATAACACAATGAATTCATTTGGTTAAAATTTGGTTATTATTTTGTTTCTCTTTAATATGAACGTGAATGGCCATTTCTTCTTCCAAAGGAAAAATCAGTTTTGGAAGAAATAGATGTCATTGTCAATAGTCTGCTAGATGTGCTGCTGAGGACTATCCTGGAGATCACAAGCCGCCCTCAACCAGCAGGGTCTGCGACAAGGCTACAGTTTCAGGATGTTACTGTAAGTGTTACAGCAAAAATAACTTCTTTTATGTATTGAAGCTATGATTTTTCCTGTTTCTCCGGTATATCTGAGTACATAAAAATGAAGAAAAAATGATTTTGCTCCAAAGTATGTGTATGTATGTGTTCTAATATATAAATGGAACAGCATTTATGTGAATTTGGGCTTCCTGAGCATCAGAACTCAACTAGTGTAAAACACGGCAGTGAAGGTGCTAACCAGAGTGCCATACCAAAACCACACAATGCTGATCTTGGAAGGAATTCACTGGCTGCTGGTCTGCTTCTGGTCTGAATTCAAGCTGCTGGTCATGCTGTTCAAAGCTTGGAGTGCCCATATTTGAATACATGCTCTCCCTTTCCACATACCAGAGATCTGCTGAAAGGGCTCTCCTGTCTCTTCCATCAGTAGGAGCAATCCAGCATGTGACCACATGGGAGAGGGTCTTCTCTGTTATGGAACACACTGATTGTGGAAGGTTCTTCCTGTGGAGACCCAGTTCAAAATTGGCTTCATTCCAGCACCAAGTTAAATAGCTCATTACTAAAGTGTTTGGGACCTAACTGATTTGTCCCAAACTGTATATGCATGTGGTTTTAAACTCTCTTTCAGCTTTTCGGAAGTTTTTGCATGTTAACTTCTTTAACATTTTAATTTGTTTAAATTATTGTTCTTATTTGAAACTTTAAATTTGTTTAATTGTTAAATTATTTGTCTGCAGCCCTGAGGTCCCATAACATACAGTGAGATGAAAATATTTAAACAGATAAATATATAACTGAGGTATACTCTCAGTGGCAGGTGAACCTGCATGGACTGACATGTTGGGTTTCATTGTACCAGTTGCCTCATTCTGAGTGTTCTCAGTTCCAGGAGTGAAAGTAAGTGCTGTATGCACTGTAACTTATATTGTGGGTAGCTAATGGGCTAGATCATAGATGGGACTAAGGAAAGATTAATTCAGTTTCTTTGAACTGGGTGGCCAATATCAGCAGAACAGCTAAATCATGAAGACAGAGCATTTGTTTTAGTATTATTTTTGAGGCAGGTCACTGATAGCTTCTTGCAAGCCTGGAACATTTTTCAGCAAAAAGTATTTCTTAAAACATATGGCTGGATTAAAAATGTCCTTGAAAGCTGCTAGTTCAAAGCAGTCTGTCAGACCTGCTTCTAGAACAAAAAGAGCCTGCTGAGCTTCAAAAAGCCTTATGCTGTGAAGCTAGCAAGTTCATTAACCTAATGCTCAACCTTTTCCTGATGCAAATTCCTATTTCTATTCCTTGTCTGGCTTTAAGATTTCTTATGACTGCTATTAACTGTAGTTGACACCAAACAGTGGTCCCTCTAACCAAGTTTTCCTGTAATGAACTGATAAATCACTTCCCAAAAGTGGTGCAAATTGGCTCTGCTGCAATGAGATGTACTCAATATTCATTTGAGCATAATTTTTAACCATTAACATTGTGAATATAAAAAAGAATCCCGCAGGTTCACAGCAAGGATTGGGTTTTTAAAAACATGAATTTAAAGCATGGATGAGCCTCCAGATGCTGTTGAACTGGATCTCTCGTCATGCCTAACAATTGACTGTGATGGATAGGGCTGGTGAGAAGTGCAGCCTATCAGTCTGTAGGCCCAAGTCAATTTATATTTCTATTATTTTCTGAGAAGGAATGAACTACAGTAGGAACAGGCTGAAAGAGCAGTAAATAGCCATAAGGGCTTACTAGAATCATATATCCATCGCTAGTCTGCCAGATACACTGGTGGCTCCCATGTGAATGAGGTAGTGAATCAATTCCAGGTTTTGGTTTGAAATTTGAAGAACCTGTCCAGGTAATGAATCTATTTTGGAAATGGCTTTCAGCATCCTTGAACAGTTTTTTTAAAAAAACTTAAGGCTAAATCCTGGAGCAGATTCACTATCCCGGTAACATGGAAGCCACCAGCTACTACTAGCTGGATGTTTTCTATTGAGAAAACAAGAAAGTAACAGCTATCCCTCCTCATCTGTTCCCATGATTTGGTAGTGAATAGTGAATGCCTATGAGCACGAATGGGTCTGTTTCGTTCTCAGGGCTACTAGTTCTTGAAATGCACATGGAACTTATTCATTGCCTCTGTGTGTGTGTGTGTGTGTGTGTGTGTGTGCACGTGTGCGCGCTCTCATGTGCATGTATACATAGATGTACTTGTGTGTGTACTAAAGGGAGCATTGGATGTTACAATAAGCGACATGGGAAGACCTGTTAAACATGTACTGATACACCATTCTTCTGCTTCCCCTCAGCTGTTTTGCTATACCAGGAAGGGAAAAAAAAGGATGGGATCTCTCCCTTTCAGGAAGAAAGGCCACTTGGGCAGGGCATTTTTCAGTGAACAAATCATCAATGGGGGGAAAGGTTAAACAGCCCCCCTCCTGCCTGCTGTTCCTCTATTGAATTTGATCTAATGGCTCTCACAACTAATGCTCTTTCTTTTTTTAGAGAAAATATTGGAATACTGTTCATGCATCTCCCACACTATGTACCCAACTAGTTTATCCCTAGGTATAAATAGCATAATAAGTCCTCCTCCTTTCAGTTGTATGCTGTGGTTAATGAGAGTTAGGGGGTTCAAATCTCATTTCTTCGAGAACAGCATGAAAACTGTGTAAGTGAAATAATGTCAGGTTATGCTCTTTTTTTGTCAAAAATAGTAGGAACTTTACACAGTGGGAGGCACATAAGAACTTTAAAAGAGCAAGTGACCTATTTTTGTTCATTCAATAAGAGTTTTGAGGGATACATTTAACACATTCATTCTTTGATTTGCAGCCTTATTAGTCCTGCTCTTCCCTCACTGAGTTCTTTTTTTAAAAAAAATTTCATAAAAAAATGAAAAAATGAATCTACTAATATACTCTAAACTATATGTTATTCTGAGGGCAAACATTTTTATTGATAATGTAATAAAACATGACATTTTAATTTTTAGTCCTTTCTACCAGAAAGTAATTAAAGTAACATTGACAAAATTAATGTATGTGTTAAAGAGCAGACTCTAGCTTTGTGAAGATGTTCTTATAAGATTTCTTATATTTAAATTATGTTTATATTTAAATTATGAAAACTTGCAGTAAATTGTACAATACATTTTCCCTATTGTTGAAGCCTCGTTGAATGTCAGTCCACTGACTTTGATTTAGCAGTTCCTATGTGTATGTGTTGAAATGTGGCTTGTAGAATTAAGTGTAGCCTTAAGTTGAACAAGTTTTGTGTTAGTGGGTTTGCCTTTGCCCAGGCCTTTGCTTTTCAAAAAGCTCTATGCAGGCCTTATTCATTTATAATACAGAAGAATAGTCTCTCAGGGTCCATGCACAATATCTAGCAAGCAATTGTGCAGGGAAGTTTCAAATACTACATAAAAATACTTAATTTTTAAGTGACTCATTGCGCAGCATAAGGCAATTATATACTCTTATGTAGCAAGTTCATGCAGTACTGTGTTTACTTGTGGCAACATACTGAGCCAAATGCTCTTGAGCTATTTCTGAAGAAAGATACCACCCAATTTGAGTGTAGGTGGCAGGTTCTATCCCCATGTGTTGTCAGGAACCCATTCAATTTTATCAGAATGAAAAAATAAGTACATTTTATGACATGTGGGTGGACTTATACAAAAATATCAGACTTGACTTTCTATCCCAGAAAGTAAAGTGGTCTAGCTGTGGGAAAAGGCTAAGGAAAGAGGAGTTTGTGACATCACAGTGTTCAAGGCTAGTGTTACACAGCCTAAATGAAACATATAGCATAGTACTGTGTCTGTTTTCTCAGAAGCAAATGCTACTCTTTCCAATAGTACTTACAGAAAGTGTGCGTAAATGCAACCTCGGACATTCCATAGATTTTCTCATACCAGTTTTGTAGTGATATCGGTAAGACAACCAAAGGCATAATTTTGTCAGAATTCTATTAAGGTTGCATTTATTCTAGTGGATTTCAGATCAAAGAGATGCCCGTTTATATTGCATGTAAGTTGCATACTTGGTTTTCAAGCCAAAAGATATTCAGTCATGTGTGAAGATGTCATGGAAAGAGGTCACAGTTATGGGAAAAGGTTCAATTTGTTTAAATTGGCTTAAAAAAAAAGAGAGACCTTTTTGCTTCCATATGGCAAGAGGCTTGGTTCCACATCAGTACTGGCATATGTATCATGATAACATGGTTTTAAAAGGCAATGAACAGATAAGAAGGCAGAAAGATATTTGCTCAGCATGGACATTATGCCTAGGATTGCAACATGGAAATTCTTTTGAAGTTAAAAGAAATGGGGTAACCTGAATAAATGGAATTTTAATAGCACAATCCTATACCTGTTTGCTCAGAAGTATCACTGTGTTCAGTGGGGCTTAGTCTCAACCAAGTAAGTGAATTAAGGAAAAATGTGTATGGTTAAAAGTAATGCTTTTCAGAAGGGCTTTCTACCATTTGTCATCCATTTTAGATGTAATATTTATCCCTTCTTTTTAAAATCTATTTTTTTTAGGGAGAATTTGTTTCATGTCTATTGTCATTATTACGACAAATGACAGACAGACATTACCAACAACTTCTTGACAGATTCAAGACAAAGGATGAGCTAAGAGTAAGTAATAAGACTTAGTGTTGTCTGCTGTAAATATTTCCTGCTGCTGCTTCCTCTTTTGGTCATAATTGTTCTGTCTCACTGAAGTGAACATCTAAGATACTGTCTAGGAAAAATGAAAGGGGGACGTTTAAGGTGAATCAAGTACGCTTTTAAATTCAGGTGAGTGGGTTTTTCCACCCAGTGTTAATGGAGAACTGCAGGTTTGCAGTACATACTTTCTCACCTGTGTGTTATGTGATCAATATGGTTTATTGGATGGTATGCTGGGCTTGGTTGTAAAAGATTCAGGTTCAAATCCCCACTTTGCCACAGATCTCAAGGGACGAAGTAGTAATGATTCAAAACAATAACTGTGTTATATTGGAAATTGTTATAGTATGATAAACAATAATATATGGATTCATGCAGATAGAGAGGAATTAGGGTTGGCAGTAATATAATTGTACTGATATGTCTTACATAATCTTTGGAGTGGAGTGAGAAGGGCATAAATGACAGTCCTTTTGTGAAAAAACATGATGACTGATTACGTTATTATTTTTTCATGTAACAGCTTATTAGCATTGAGTCATTATACCTGAAACATTTTGAAATGTTTATGGTAATTTTTTTTAAAAAAATACAAGTGAAAAGTAACCAAAAAGGTAATACACTAGCAACGCAAATTTATGGACCACTCTCTGAACAGTGGGTAACGATGACTACTTTTAAAAACCTGCTCTTTTAAAGCTCTGATAAGAATGTATTTTGTATTTACCAGAGCAAGCATTCTTTTCCCAGGATAGGAAATTAAGTATTGAAAAAATGTAACATTGCTTGTTTTGTGTGGTATTTTCTGTCTCATGGAAGACTCCCAGCCCATTTCTAACAGTGAAGTTCAACACACACATCTGCCTCTTCAAATGCTCGAGAGTATTATTAAATCTTGCTTAGTATTCACATATGAATCAATATTATGAGCTTCAGTGACAGACTGACAGTACATGCACTCATTTTATTTTCAGTTCAAGAAACCCTATAGATTGTAGACATCATTTGCTAAAAGCCTGGAAGTGCACAGTGAGTGGATGTTATCTGGGCAACTTCCAGCAGAACTGCTATGCACTTTACTTCACCAGACTGATATCATTATGTCCATTATGATGTCATGATTTTATTACAAGCAATAATAATATTGGATTTCTGCCTCTGGGAATCATATTCCATCAAAGTTTTTTTCCCCCTGCTTGGTTTCTTGAAGCAGAGACATTGATGTTCACACAACAGATGCACTACGTATTCTGTTTCAATCTGTCAGTTCCGTTAATACAGAAGAAGCTAGCCCTGGGAATGTATTTGTTTGGAAAGAAAGCATTAAGTTCTCCGCATTACAGCTGGAGATTTCTTGTGGTCATCCATACAGGGCTGAAATTTTTGGCTGTCTATGTGCGAATGTATAGCTAAGTTTCTGTCTAAGAATATGTTAAATCCAGCTCAGTTAAGATCTCACAGCATAATCTGAAAATGTCGTTACAAGGGTGCCAAGTTTCTCCATATCTTGACCCTAATTGAATTCAGTCAATTTGTTTTTAAAGAAAAGTGCTTCCTAAGCTGTCTGATACAGGGGACCAGTAATTCCCCCCACCACACACACACACACACACACACACACACACACAGTGTACCAGTGACCACAATGATATTTGTGGCCATTAACTACAGTTATTTCTTTGTTTCATGGAAATTCACCAGGGACTGGCAGCTAAGGGACTGACAGTGCTTTGTGGACTATTACTTTAGTAGCATTGTTTTAGAAGAAATGTTTAGAAATGCTACAATCCAGATGCTTTTGTATGCTTTACTTTAATAGATGGTATGTTGGTAACAGGCTCACCTGTGGTAGAAATATGTTTGATATACCAGGAACTTGTTGGGCTTGGCAACATAGTTACTATAGCTCTATACTGTGGAGCAGTTGGAATTTTCCAAATTACTGAAGAAGACTGAAAAAGTGGCTACAGCTAAGATGTTACTATGGAGTGATACTGTTCCTTTAAGACTAGTTTTATGATTCCAGTGGAAAGGAAAGCTACTTCTTGCCTCAGTGTTGGAGCTTAGGGGAGAGTTTGCAGCAGGTGCCATTGTGTGTGTGTGTTGAATTTAAAAAGAATAAAAGCCTACAACTCTGTGAGGCCTGTGACTCTATGAGAGTCATTTATGTAGAGCCACTCGCACCACATGGGAGCAGGGATGCACTGAAAACAAAACAGTAGGTAAGAGAGAACTCTTTCTAGTTTCTTTGCATAAACATTGCTGAGAAGAGGAGGAGGACCTATTAGACTGCTATGTTCTGTTGTCCCGCAGAAGCCATACATCTTGGCAACACTGCAAAGCTGAAGGGCTGTCTGGGGCATCTGGAGAGATTTATCCTTGCAGTGTAAGAGGCTGCTGCCTCAGTGTCTGTGTATACTAGTGAGCCCTGATGGGGTGAGCCCTGACCGCACCCTGCCACATTACTCACAAGAATTCTTGGTATTCCATTTAGAGTTTGCTTGCCTATTAACTAAGTGTGATGAAGTTTTGGGGTTGTGGCTATCTAAAGTGCCAGTGCAGCCTGGAAGCAGGTTGCTAGTCAACCAGAATGGCAGCTCAGGAGAGAAAACCTATCCAGTCGTGTGTGGGAGAGGCTTGTGGCTGAGAGAAAAAGTTATATAAAGTCAAGTACCCAGGGATACTCATTCCTTCACTGAGAGCCTAGCAGAGAGCAAGGGAGCGGAGTGCCTCAGTCAGCTAGCAAGTGTGGCTGTGTTGGGAGGCTTTATTCGTGATGGAAGCCTTGTAAGAGGCAGAGTAATTGGACTCTAGTAGATTCTGGTCAGAGAATGTGACCTAGATTGGGGGTTGAGTCTTTGGTGAGAGTTTAGCCAAAAGTCTGTTAACATGTCTGTCTGTCTGAAGAGAATGAACGGAGAAGACTTTAAGCAGAGGGGGATGGGGTGCTATGGCAGAGCACAGAAAAGTTGCCAAGTCAGGGCTATGGCAGGCCCTGAGATTTCAGGGCCAAAAGCTGAGACAATTCTTGTTGCTATTACAAGAAAAGGTCCCTGGTGATGTTACAAGGCTACTGTTATAAGGTGGTGGTGGTGATGTCATTAAGCATGATAAATTAAGCATAACAACAGTTATGCAGAGTACACTGTTCAAATTTTACCAAAACAAAAACAAAAACCAAATGTAAGTAATTAGGAACACACACACATTTCAAGACAGTGCTGTCACCCTGAGATTCCTCACCCTCAACCTGAGAACTGGAGAAGAAAGTCTAGGCCTTGGAATATGGGAACCCATCAGAACAGATCTTGTTCCTGTCACACAAAACTACAGGCATGCCAGGGAAAGACTTCAAAGAATGAGTAAGTGCCACTTAAGATTTCCAGGCAATGTACCACTGGGCACTGAATTTCTGTAGTGATTAGCACAGGGAAAGAGTCATGTGAGGCCAGACCATACGGACTCTAGGATAATCAAGGGAATTTTTTCTGCAAATCTGTACAGTGGACCCTCCGGATCTGTGGGCTCCAGATCTGTGATGTGAACATGCTGAAGTGTCAGCACACATGTCGCTGCCATTTAATAATATGGTATGCAATAATCGAAATTTTTCAGCATTCTCCTAGAACTGAACTCCCACAGGTCTAGAGGGAACACTGTGCCTCTTTTCATTTTCTCTTGGCTTCTCCCTCCCTCTCTGTCCTCTCCTACAACTTCCCAGTCTGTTTTTTTCCCAGTACTTCTTCCTTCTCCTCCTTCTCTTTTACACATTAAATTATACAATTAAGGTGAGATTGGTATAGAGAAGAATGCTATTGTTATATACATGATCCTTAAACCTGTAGACGCCACTGATTATGTTCTTGATCCTCAGTTTCTACATGCAAAATCTGTGCTCTGCCACTGAACTTTGCAGACCATGCTTCTTGATTGAGAGTGGGAAGGCAGAAAGGATACATTGATTAAGCCATGCAGAAAAATATTCTGCATATTCCCAGAGACTCTCAATACTTTAAAATTAAGAATTATTAGCTCTTGATTCATTGTCTCATCTTAGTAGCTATTTTTTATTATTATTATTATTATTATTATTATTATTATTATTATTATTATTACTACTACTACTACTACTACTACTACTACTACTACTACTATACTTGGAACCTCTGCCTTTTAACTGAAATAAACCACTCCTTGTTAACTTTTAACAAGCAAGGCGCTTGAAGAATGTGGGAAGTGCATGTGTTGGCAGGGGTGGAAAGAAAAGGGGGGGTGGAAAAGACAGTTTTAATTGGAGAGGTTATAAGATGAGATTGCCTGCTTTGGGACAACCTTCCCCAGCTTGATTGTTCCCAGACATCCTGGACTTCCACCATATCCAGCCAACAGTTGTATGACAGAATTTGTAGTCAATGTGAAAGAAAAAAAAATCTCAGTTACAGAAAGGCACAGAAAGAGTGTACTGGTAGTGCAGTGATTTTAGAGTTGGACTAGGGCCCTTTTCGCATTAGTCTTCTCGCGCGAGTGGGGGAGGGCGGCTCGCGCAACAAGCCTTCTCCGGGAGGCTGCCGCTTCCCCCTCCTTCCTTCCGCAGGCGAAGGAAGGAGCGGCGAAGCGGCAGCCTCCCGGAGGCGGCTTGCGCATCCGTCCATCCCCCCCACGTGCGCGAGAAAGGAGCCTGTCCCCTCCATCCCCCCTCGCGCGCGAGAGAGAAAGGTACTCCTCCCGTCCGCCACCCCACGCGCGAGAAGCAGGATGTGTCGCGCGAGCGCTCCGCCCCGTCCCTTCCTTCCGCAGGGGCGGAGGGAAGGAAGCGCGACCCGGCTGGCTCCTGGACATTCCGCACGAAAGGTAAGTGCGCGCGGGCGCCGGGAGCGTTGCGCGAGCGCGGGTGATTTTCGCTTGGAAGCGAAATTCAAAAAACCCGCGCTCACGCCGCTTCAGCCCCATGAGCCCGGCGGAAGTGGGAGTGCGTCGTGCGGAGCGACGCTCCCACTCGGCTCACGGGGCTGTCGCGCGAGAAAAGGCCCGTGCAAAAAGGGCCTATGACTCTGGAGACCCGGGTTCAAAATCTCCATTCAGACATGAAAACCTACTATGTGACCTTGGGCAAATCCTACTCTTTCAGCCTAAGAGGAAGGCCTGTAGACAAATTTGCCAAGAAGACTCAATGATAGGTTCATCTTGGGGTTGTCATAATTCAGAAATTACTTGAAAGCACATGACAACAACAACTAAATGTATTCTCCTCAGGTCAAGAGTGAAAACCTCCATGTCATTCCTGTAAATCCCATGGTTTGGCCCAACACCAAGGGTTCAATCAACAAGTTAACAAATGATAACTGAAATTAATCAAACTTGTTTTTATGGTAGCAAATTGACTTCCCAGTTTCTAACATTTAAGATTATCAAATTTATTTTCAAACCTAATGTTCCAAGCTCTGTTCTCACCAGGGCACCATTTATCCTAATGTGGATCATGTCTTCAAAACATCCTTTGAAAGTCTTGAGATCATTTATGCAACTTAAAAAAATATGGATTTTCAAAGATTCTTTTGTTCTACCTCCATTCTCTGTACAAAGAGATAATTAAATGTACAGGAAAACCCAAATGAGTGACAAAATAGAAAATGAAGAGAGAGGAGGAGAAGGAGTGGGAGACAAAGACCAATGGTGTTTTAAAAAAAAAATTCACAGTTACCTTACAGGTTTCCTCTTTTACTTCAAATAAAAGCAGTGTGAAAGAAGTCTCAAAATATAGAATGGCCTTAACAATGAAAACAACACAAGGCTTTCTTAAAATTATCTCTACCCATCCTCCCCTGCTAATGCAACAGAGCAGTAATTATGTCTGGATATCTCATGAGTTAAATTAGTATTGATCATAGAGATTGGTTGTGATAAAATACATTAGCCCCCTAAAAAAGTTGTTAAAAAGTATCATCCATGGGTTTTTTATAGTTTTTTCCTCCTGTAATGCTTACCTCTTTTTTCTTAAAGTTTCAGAGTTCAGTAAACCCATTTTGATCATGTAATGGACACATAAAGAGAAACTGCATTTCCAGAGATGCAAAATTGGCAGCACTGCCACAGAAATTGTTCTGTGTGATTAAGAAACATGGAAGAAAGGTCAACAGTCAAAGTGCTGAAAACTAATCAAGCACTGTCTGGACAAAAGAGAATGAGCAAATATTGTCCACTGTTGGATTACAATTCATCTTGTTTACTTCAGAAACCCTTTTTAAAGTAAACAACACTTATTTAAATTTTAGAGACTAGGTACTGTTACAGAAAGCTGGTTCAATTGCCAAGTCTAAGTACTGAATAATAGTAGCTTCTTTCCCAATGCTATTAGCCAAGCTAGACAAAATATTAAATATGGCTTAGCACTGAAAGTGTGTGTGTTTTTAAAACACAAATATCAGCTACTGGGAGTGCAGTGATAATGATATGGATTTCAGTAAGCAGAGAGGGTGAGCAAAACACTTTCTTTTCCTGCTCTAGTCCTGATGAAAATTGCACCAATGGGGAATTTCCTCCCAGTGTAAACAGCTACTTCAATGGAACTCCACAGAGTGGTGATACAAATGGTTATCACATAACCCTGAGTAGCTGATATTTGCACTTTTAAAAGCATACATGATGAATTCAAGTACACATTTAACCCCACATTTATTAATTTAGAGATTGGTGGTGGTGAAAGTAGTGTGCGACCAGAAAAACAACATATTCTGTTGTAATATGATTGCTTTGTTAATTGCTTTTAAAATGTATTATCTATAGCTTTAACTGTATTTTATCTTAACTTGTCTTGTGAGCTACTTTGGTTCTCCTGTTGGGAAAAGATGGGGTATAAGTTAAATACAGTAGACCCTCCACTTTCATGACGATTTGTGGCAAAGAAGCCTAACAAAAGTAAAACTGCGAATAACTTCCCCTGCCTGAATGAGCACTCTCCCCTGGCATTCCCTTCTGAGGCTCTCCCCTCCCGTTCCCTGGCCTTTTGCCTGGGCACTTGGGCCTGCCTTCTCTGCATCCAGGCAAAAGGCAAGTGAATGGGAGGGGGGAGCCCTGCACACAGAAAAGGCACATATGAGCCTCCCTCCCATTCTCCCTTTCCGATTTGCTTGCCTCTTGCCTAGATGCCTGTGCCCTCTTCCCATTTGCCCAGGCAAAAGACAACCATACAGGAGGGGGCAGCCCCGTGCATGGAAAAGGCGCATGTGTGCCTCCCCCCACAAGTTGCTTGCCTTTTGCCCAGATGCATATGCCTTCCTTTCATGCATCTGGGCAAAAAGCAAGTGTATGGGAGGGGGAGAATGGGGGGAAGGCTCCCACACACCTTCCTTCTCCATGTGCAGGGCTCCTCCCTTCTGTTCACTTGTCTTTTGCTTGGGCACAGACAAGGAAGACACATGCACCTGGCAAGAGGTAAGCAAATGGGAGAGAGAGAATGGTGGGGTGACAGCAAGTGGGTGCCTCCTGAATAATCAAATTCATGAAGGTCAAACCCATGAATGTGGAAGGACTGTACATAATTTAACTTCAAGCAGTCTAGAATGTATGTTCTTGAAGTTAAATTGTTCCAGCAGCAGTTTATTCTGAGGCCTCATATTTAACAGCAAATGCAATGATAAACCTGTGTTTGGACTACCACACTTCAAACTGCAGATGGAGTCTTGGCTTACGTGGTTGGATACAATGTTATGGGAAATGTAGAGTCCTTCTGGAAGTCAAGGTTATCCCCAAGGAGAACGTCAGTAATGGTGGGAAAAGGTCAATGAAAGTCTGTTTATTTGCTAGTCTTCCTTTGAAGTACTCAGTAGCAAGAAGAATGCGGGGCCTATTTTGCAGCTGGCAGTTTTGGAGAAATGATGGTAAGGTTGAAGGCCCCTAGGTACTGTGTGTGCTTTGCTTCCCCGCAGCGTGCTGCAGTGTGCTGGGGTTCTGTGGTAGCCAGATACAGTAAAAATTAATCTCACAACCAAGAAACTATTTTAAGCATTTCTGTTTATACAACTTGATTAGTTTAAAAATAAAGGTGTTTGTCAGGATAAAGATCCACCTATGTATTACCCTCTAAAGTGTGAAAAATTCTGATGTGTTGTATAAAGATATGCTTGATTGAATGGCATTTGGTTTGTATCACAAGATTTTAATAGGTTTTTTGACAACATGTTCAACCTTCTATGTCTCACTTAAAAACATGTTAAATCATGTTGACATTCTGTTGAATTTTCTCAAGAAGCTAAAACCAATGAATGTTTTAAAGAAGCTGTTAGACAAATTGGTTTTCTTTTTAATTGTAAGTGTTGTAATTTTGTTGCAAAAACAATGTATTACATTATTTTCTTTTGCCTAAGGACTATTATTTTTTCTTTGTCCTAGGATTTCTTGTTACAGATATTTACTGTCTTTCGAATATTAATACGACCAGAGATGTTCCCAAAAGATTGGACAGTGATGCGTTTAGTTGCTAACAAGTAAGACTGCTTGAATATAATCAGAATTATAATGATAGAACCAGTGTTGGTGAGGATGAGTACTAATCATGTGATCTGTTGCACAGCTCTAATAGACAGCATTTGTTAGCCTAGAACTGAAGCCTTCAAACATAAAGGCAGTGAAATATTTGAAGCATTTCTGCTTGTACAGTTTGATCAGAACATGCTAAAACTGATGGCTGTGGAGATAGAGATTTATCTTTGTAGCATGCCTGTTATACTGCTGACTGCTAAAATGCAACTGTGGTCCTGGATATCTGACAAACCATACAAGGATATGATTCCCAGAGGACACCCTTCTCTCAGTCCCACATGCTCAGCAGCATGCTTGGGGAGTAGGGATGCAGGAAGACCTTCCTTCAGTTTGTGGAACTCCCTTTCACCATTGGGTGAAGACATTTTTAGTCAGGCTGGCTTTTAGTAGTTTCCTGGTTGCTGAAAAAAGGGCTTTTAATGGGTTAGGTGCTGTGACATTATTGCTGTAGTTTTCATCCAATTGTGTTTCAGTATTATTATTTGTTTGGTGTTATCTTGGTATTCTATCTCTTTCTCCCTTTGTACTTTCATCTGTGTCCTTTAATACTGCTGTGAGCTACCTTGAGTTCTAGTACTGGGAGAAAGGCAGGATTTAAATGTGGAAAATGAATTGTTGCATATTAATTTATGCATACACACACACGCCATGCTACACATTGCATCTTGTTATGAGCTATCTTGAATTCCAGTCTCAGGGAAAAGGTGTGATATAAATAAGATAACAATGTGAATGAATTTGTTTTCCATAAAGGTGTATGCCATGTTACACATTCCATCATTTTTCTATAAATGAGATAGTTACTTAGATAACCTCCATAGGATGGAGAGGAACCCCATTCTGTCTGCCTCCTTGATAGAAATGTGGTGGATTATTTACAGCACTTCTGACTTTTGTATCAATACTCCATACAAGGGGTGTAGGCTTTCAGAAGCCTTGTTTAGTCAAGAAGATGCTCCATCCATATTGCACACCAATGGAGAGTGTGGGACAGATTTTGCATCTCAACTGACAAGACTCATATTTAGAAACAACATTAATGGGAGAGTATAGCAAATCATCTGCACTCCCTGGTGATGGAAAGTGCAATCAATAAAGCTGGCCTAGGCTCAGTAGATTTCAAATTAACGAAGTCAATGAAAAGAACATTAGACTTGTTGCAAGATGCCTTGGCTCCCAGTTGTGGAAAAATATTTAATATAAATCAAATCAATTAACGGGCTACAAAAAGTGAAATAAAAATGTAAATGTAGACCAAGGAATAGCATCTTAGAAAATAAGCGTCTTCTCTGTCATAAGTTCCACCATCTTTCTTTCTCAAAGAAAATAAAATCTTGAAGAGAACACTATGTATTTTGCTTACATAGGATTCATAGTTAATTATGCTAGTGTCTGTTGTATCTCAAGGGGAAATTCCCTCTTCCCAGGCATTGGTTTTGAAGCCAGAGAGCTGCTGGTGATTTACAGCCTGGACCATATTGTGTTCTAACAAGTAGAATTTGAATGTCACCAACTAGGTTGGCAAAGCCAAATAATTCGTTTTCCCCCTCCAACTGCACCACGCTGCATCTGGTGGGGGGAGACGCCTTTGCCAGCCTCCCGCAAGAGGAGACTACACAATTACTGTGTGACAAGGGTCATGCAGTAGGTTGAGAGGGGGTGGAGCCAGCGGGCCTCTTTTTAGGCCTCACCGCCCCTTCCTCAGCCTCTTTGGACTCGTGGCAACCCTCCCTCCCTCCCTTTGCTTTCAGTGTAAGCTTGCTGGTCACTTCAGGGCCGAGTAGGAATTTTTTCTCCCCACCAAGAAGTTTTTTTCGCCTACCCTACACTGCACCAAGGGAAACAGCTAATTGGCTTCTCAGGGTGGTGGCTTAAATAGGTCACTTAAATAGACACATTGGCAGGAAAGGGGGGTCTAAAGGCTTTGGTGAGTACCTATGGCACCGTATGGTGTAGGACAAGCCTCAGGAGCCCTCCTGTCTTGTCACTAGACAAGGGGGGAGGATGATGATCGAGTTGTCCTTGGGGCGGGCCCATGGTTGGCCCTCACTTTGGGGCTCGTGAGGCAAAGAGGGCATGGCAGGTGGCTCGCCTTCCAGAAAAACGGGTTGGCTGAAGTTCGCTTTGGGACCCGATATCTCACCCAAGGGAGGTTGGGGGACAGGTCAAGTGGTGACCCCTTGCCTTAACAATTCTGATTATGTTGACCCTCCTTCTCTCATGTCACAAAGTTCAAGGCCCATGTTCAAGTGCAAGTTCATGTGCAAGTTCACGCTAAATAGGCATATAATAAATTGCCCTAGTTCAACCCGAGCCCTGTGTGTGGTCTCTTCATTTTGTGGGTTGGTCGGCAAACATATGCATGGTCCTATGAACTGGCAGTATTCTGTGCTAGTTAAATCATCCATCAGCAAGGTACTAAGTTTTTAGTTCTTAAACACTCACTGTGACGAAACCTGAAGGGAGGGGCATGGTATGATTGGTCGGTAAAATGGAACCCTGGAGAGCTCAAGGGAGGGGCGATCCAAGGGGGGAGGAGAAAGAGAAATTTAACTGACACAGGAGGAAGTTAGTGGGAAGAAGAGTCCAGTGAGGGACAAAGAGAAAAGAGCTGGGTTAGAGAACTGTGAGATAGAGTGAATATTTGACAGTAAATGAGCTGAGCATAGTGAGAGAGAGAGAGAAAGAGAGAGAGAGAGAAAGAGAAGGGATGTGCTGTATTACAAAAATTTAGTTACAAAGGTTACAGTAGCAGTGTTTCAATTAAATGTGACTTTTTGTTTTTATAAAAGCAGTCTCACAGAGTGTCATTCTACATACTGGATTATACACGCTACCATTACAACATTAGTACCAAGAGTACCACTTTCTTTTAGGATTAAAAGTCTGCTTGTTCTTGTTGCTGAGAAGGGCCAGAGTTTAAGGAAAGCAGGAGAGGGAGATCAGTCTGGTAGGAGGAGGCCAAAGGGGGTCAATAGTGAACGGGTGCTGCAATTCCCAGTGGGGGAGGATAGAAGCAGGCCTGTCTGTGTCTGTGTGTGTGTGTGTGCGCGTGCGCGCGCCCTGCTTGATCCAGAAATCTCCCAGGCTGTGCAGACCTGTACACAAGACGTGTCAGGCTGGGTGGCAAAAAACATCACATTCACTGTTAAAATAATTATGGAAATTATGAAAATCAGCCATTGGTTTCCAAGAATCAAATTAAAGTAATAGTAATGGTGAAGTCCTCCTCCCCCTCCTCCTCTTCTTCTAACATAAAATCTTTAGCTCCTGAAAAGTTCATTATTTATTTAAGGCTCACAGAAGTATCTACATTTTCACAGCTTAGAATTCCCTTTATTCCGCTCTTGTGCTCTTTGCTTTCTGTCCACCTGGGTGGTCTATCTCCCCCATCGCCAAGCTACTCCAGGACTGATTCTTGTCTCCCAGCTTTCTTCTCTGGAAACTCAGCTGCTCCAGACCCATCTTTTATCTGTTGCTTGGTGTTCTGGGACCAGTGTGGTGTAGTGGTTTGAGCATTGGACTATGACCCTGGAGACCAGAGTTCGATTCCCCACTCAGCCATGGAAACCCACTGGCCCCAGAAAACTCCATGATAGGTTCACCTCAGAAATGACTTGAAAGCACACAGCAACAACAATTCTGAGGCCTCACTGTTACTTGTCTTACAACTTGCTGCTCTGCTGTGTCAGTTGCTGTTGCTGCAGCTTTCACTAGTCTTTTTTTGACCATCTGACTTTTTGTAGAATGCCTTCCTTTATTTGAGCTGTTGTCCTGAATGGTGGCTAGTGAAGTCTGCAACTAGTGCCTGAAGGTGGTAATGTAGTCTCTGAATAAAAAAAGTCCTGAATAAAAAAATGTTTGCCAAAATAGGCTGAACAACTTTTCCGTGTGTCCCATTGCTATTTTTTTCCCCATTTTGTTTCTGCTCTGGTACCAAATTTTCTGTGAAAGACATAATGCTCAGAAACACATCTGCTTTGTTAACTGAGGTATATCTATTATAGTAGTAGTAGTACTAGTAGTAATCTACTATTTATATGGTAAGCAGGGAATGGGGCATAGATCAGTGGTGGCTCAATTGCACATAGAACATTACAGCTTCATTTCCCAACATATCTAGGTGGGTCAAAGAGAAAATCCTGCCTGAAATGCTGAAGTGTACCTGCCACTTAGACCTGTCAGAATTGAGATAGCTAAGTCTATGGACTGACTTAATATAAGCCAGTTTTTTGCATTCCTAAATACAGTTCTGTACATGACTGTGTGGCGTGCAAATCTAATTAATTTCTATGGAGATTAAATATACATGTGCATGTACGTGTGATCTTTGTTGAGCTGTTGTCTTATGTATGCAAGTTACACAATATGATCTTATATATATGGTTCTTTCTCTTTCTATCCATTTGTGTGTTTGGGGAGAGAGAGAGAGAGAAAGGCTGTATATGTAGGCTGTTGGTGATTTGATGTGAATCCTTAGAAGCCAGCTTAGACTGGACTGACCCCAATCTCTAATTAGCAAGATAGTACACTGTCTTCTTGTTTGGTATTACTGGAAGAATATTGAAACTGGTAATGACAATTCAATAAGAGAGATTGCCTTAAATCTCTACTCGGTTGTAACCAATTCTTTGGGAAAAAGGATATGGTCAACAAATAAGGAAGACTGTGATTGTTTTGGTTATCTCCTACAATAGAATCTAGGATTTCAAATTATTTGTACTCAGAGGCACCCATATGGTCTGCATTTCAAAGTGTAGTGGTGTATATACCTTTACAGAGAGCTTTGGAAGTTGACCATAACATGCTGAGTGCTATGGGAGAGCAGTTCACATAACTGCTGTGTCTCATTCTTCATTCATTGCAATATGGCTTGTGTGGCAATTATATTAAACCATCCAGTAATGCTACAAGAAAGTCAAATCTATATTCTGCCCTGTGCTTAAGCAAAGCATATTTCATAAGAATTTCATTTTCAATTTCATAAGAAAAAGAAGAGGGACTTTGTTTGCAATGTATTTTGAGCACTATCCAGCTCAGATTTTAAGAAAGAGATAAGAGCCCAAGCCTAAATAGGGAGAATGGGAAGTCTCCTACAAACATGGATTTGGATATTTTTATCAGTGATGGAATATATTTCAGCTGAGATTTTTAGGAAGTTGTCTTCTGTTGAATCAGAACACAGGTCCATCTAGCTAAGTCAGCATTGCCAACAGAAACTGGCAGTAGTTCTCCAGTGTTTTAAGTAGGACTCTTTTAGCCCTATTTTGAGATGTCAGGGATTGAACCTGGAATCTTCAGCAAGCAAAATATATGATCTGCCACTGAAGTTCAGCCCTTCCCCTTGAGGTATACCTGCCCTTTCAGCTTGGCTGGGGACATTATCTGTGTGGAAGGTGCTTTCATATCATTTGTAGACAGAACTGGATTAAGGTCTGCCAAGACCTAAGCTATGTGATGTTGAAAAATACCATGGCATTAAATAAATGTTTTGTTATTCTAAAAAGTATGTAAAACATGAAATCTAGTTCTGAAATTTTGAAACCTAAGTCACAACTTGATCAACTTGGAAGCCTATCCAGCACACTTTGTGGATGCCCCCCTTTCGTACTCCACAGCCTACCTCCTTCAGTAGAGTAAGCTGCCTCTGTAACATTTTTGAGGTGTTGAAGGGCCAGTGGGGAAGTCCACATCTATCAGATCTGTTGCACAGGCCTAAATCTGAATCCAGGCGTTTGATAATACTGTATTTGGTAAATTAGAGTTTAGCAACCTGTTTCTGTTTTAAAAATTACAAATAATTATTCCTCGATACATTCATTTGAGAAATGAGCATATTCTAATAAAACGGTAGTGTCACATAGGGTTATCGGGTCTGCACTATCCCAGAACTTCAGAGTTCAAGGTCAAAAACTGAGATCCTTTATGATGTCACAGTGGGCAGGCTCTGGTTATCCCATTAAGCACATTACCTGAACCATCAACAATAGCTGTCCAGAAGATGCTATTCAGATCAAAAACACCAAGTCTAACAAATGAGGAAAAATACATATACATATACATATACATACACATTTTTAAGGCAGTATTTTCCCTCTAAGTTACATCACCCTGAGGATCAGAGAAGAGTGTATAGATCTTAAGATTCGAGGCCAAACGATAACATGTGGGAAATCTAGAGTTGGAACAGACAAACAAAGCATATATATATATATATATATATATATATATATTTCCATTATTCTTGTTCATAAATTCAGTGAGTTGAAGAAATGTATTAATCAGCATATATCATACTTCTCTCTGACAAAGCTAGAAGCAAAATAAGTATTGCAGCAGCTGGTAAATTGTTTCACAAGATATTAAGGATTTTATTATGTATCATTCATCTTACACTTGGTTTTGTTGCCTGAATAAACATTTTTCAGAATTAAAAAAAAAAGAATACTATTTCACATAATGCTTTAGTTTAGTTACCATGTAATTCTTTTTCTTTTCTTTTAATAGTGTTATTATTACAACAGTGCTATACCTTTCGGATGCCCTTCGTAAAAACTTTTTAAATGAAAGCTTTGATTACAAGGTAAGCTCTTATAGTTGGCTTGCATTATGGAGATCTCTATCTCTGAAGTGTCTCTTATCTTCCATTCCACCATGTGGTCACTGTGCTTCCAGAACACTGAGCCTTCTTACCATTTTATCACTTTGCTGTAGCCTTTATTTCAGCAATGGCACAGCCACAGTATTAGAGCAGTAAGAACAAGAGGATCACCCTTTGTTCTGAAGCAGCAGATGTTAAATTCCATTGCCATACGGATGGAACTGTGTACCTCCATCCAAACGATCTGATTCAAATGGGGCCTGTATTGATTGTCTCCTAATTGAGCAGCATTGCAGTGGAACTCATTTAGCTCCAGAAACGCATCCTAAATCAGCAGTGCTTAAATAGTTGAGTGATGGCAGTGATGCTGTTGCAAAAAATGAAAATAAATTCAGGATGTTGTGTCATAGCTAATCACAGCTCCACTGGAGCTTGCTAAAGATGATTATATCTATTATAATTTCCAGTGGAATGCATGTTGCCAGCAGAAACATTAATTTTTATACTTTCTCTGAGGTTTGCGTTGCCACTGATAGAGTGGGCTTGAGTCCACAATAGCTCATCTTATAATTAATTTGTTAATTTTTAAACCACCCATGTAGAGATTAGTAAATTAGCATTAGCTGTTTAATTCTGTGTTGTTTTTTTCCACTGAGAATTAAATACAGTTGTGTTTGGTTGGAGGAGATTGTTACTTCTTAATAACTGAGTTTAAGATTGCTGTCTCAGATGTGTTTTCGCATATAATAAGGATAAAAGTGAATGCTATTTCTCAGTTACTGTAACTAGTGCATGAAGAGGAGAATTACATTAATGGTGAAGAAGTGTTCCAGAAATCTGACCCTCATTCTTACTATCATAAGCCATAGCATCAAGAATCAGCCTCTGTTGCATTGAACCACCATAGTGGTTGATGCATAACTAACAGGGATTTGAATTCTTGCCCCCTGCACTGATATCTTAAAAAGTTTCATGTAGAAACAGTTGTGTGTGCTTCATTACCATCCAGAAGTCAAATGAAGAGCTCCGTTGACTTAAAGAAATAATTACCTTTCTACAGTGTCAGCTGGCAGTAACATACATGTAAAATATAGCAACTGTAGTGTTGGTTAATAAAAATTGCTTTGCACTCTGGAAATCAATAAGTATACTGTCTGTTTATGAACAGTGTCTCTGTAAAGAAGGAAAATTACCCAATTTCATTTACTTTTAGATTTGGGATTCCTACTTTTACCTTGCTGTCATTTTTATAAATCAGTTATGTCTACAATTAGAGATGTTCACACCTTCCAAGAAGAAAAAGGTATTGGAAAAGTAAGTATAATCTTTGACTCCCATGAAACTAGAGAGCATCCAACAACTGAAGCATATGTGATTTCTGTACAAACTGTTACTGTGAGAATGAACTCTGGAGCATTCTGTGATATTTCAGCTTCTTTTTTGCTGGGTACAAAAGAAAATTTATGTAAATATTGATGGAGAATTAGTCACAAAAAGTGAGGTATTAATAACTGATGTATTCATGCTTTAACTAGTAGTTCTTTCAGATGGTTAAGTGACTTGTGTCAGCTAACAACTTGGGTTATTTTGGTAATTCTGTAAACATCCTGTTAGTCTTTCTAATGAATTATCTCTCGTCTAGTTTAGTTCTAAATCATCTTGATTCCAGCTTATTTAATTTAACGGAGACCATGTGTGGAGAAGAATTAGTCAGCATTCAAAGAATGAATTTGTGGGTGCCACTGGTGAAGAGCCATGTGTGTAGTTTGTATTTTCTTTGTGGTTTTGGTTTAGTGTTTCTTACTGCTAAAGACACAAGCTGCTTTTCAGATCGAATACTGTATTTCTTCTTTAGCAATAGCAAGCTACAAGGGAAGACATGAAGGACAGCTTCAAATACTTCTAACATTCTCTCCCACATAATTGTGCTTCTTTCTTGAATTCCAGCCATAATACTGGACTAGTCCCACTGCTCTATAGCATGTGTATACAAATTGAATTAGGAAGTTGGTATTAGCAAAATATGATAAATTAGTAGTTTTATTATTGAAAGTATGAAGGCAATTTTATTTCTCCTTTACAAAAAGTATTCATGTAAATTATTGATCTTAATGAGGTATCACAAGTGTCAAGATTTTTTTAAAAAATCTCTGAAAATATTCTTACCATTCATTGAATCATATATCCAGACCATTGCTTCTCTACTTCTTTAATACCTTCTCTGAATATGACTTGTTCTTTCCCCACTTCCCTGCTACAGCAGCTCTAGGATCTACTTTTCCTTTTCCTCATTGCTACCAAAAATGGTTCTATTTGCAGTTTCTTGGGTTAGAATTATTTTTCACCTTCATTACAAATTGTCATATTCTAAACGCAAGTAGAAATTGCCCTCATTGCCAACATATACAGAGTAATGTTATCAACTAGCTAATAATTGATTTTTCAAAAATATATTACAGATACGGTGATATGCGGGTGACAATGGGATGTGAGATCTTCAGCATGTGGCAAAATTTAGGTAAGACTACTTGTAATAGTTTTTTTTAAAAGAGTTCTGCAACGAGTATAAATTATGGTAACCTGACTTAGCAAATTAAAAATCCAGATTAATAACAAAGCATACACCTGTATCTTGAATGTTTGCACTGGCCTCAAATAACTTCCTTAGTTTTAAAGGTAACCTTTCATCATTAAGTTGCCTGTTTATTTATGCCAACTCCATGAATTCCATAGGATTTTCTTAGGCAAGGAATATTCAGAGGTGGTTTGCCATTGCCTTCCTCTGAATAGAGCCTACAGCAACTAGTATTCTTGGAAGCCTCTGTTCCAGCTATTAACCAGGCCTGACCTTTGTTAACTTTTAAGATCAGATAGGATCTGGTGCCTTCAGAGTGTTTAAACAAATAATATACTTTTAATGTACGTTTAATATATATTAATATCCATGCTTAGAAGGACTGCTGAGTTACTTCAAAGGGTTGCATACAATCATTAGCATATTGTGAATTCACTTCTAAGGCATGTCTGGATAGGGCTCTTTTTGAGGTTGTCCCTGCCACCTTCTAGCCCGCTGGTTCACAGACCTTTGAGCCTCCAGAGATTTTGGCAAGCAAGCATGACCCATCCTGAGGGATGAAGTCAAGCATCCTACAAGCTGAAGTCCAAAACATCTGGGAGCCAACACATAAGGAACTCTACTCTAGTCCAGGGGCAGTTGGTGGCTCTCATGACAGCGTCACTGTGAACCTACTCTGACTTTTAGTCTGATCTTTAAAGGACCTAGCCAAGATGGAAAACCTCTCCCAGATAGATGCTAGCTGTTCCTAGCTAAAACTCAGAGCAGGACATGGCAGCCACTAGCCACCATTGCTTTAGTCAGTACACTGATTATTCTTATTGATCCCCTCATCACCAGTGCAGATCCAGAAATAGCACTAATTATGTACACTCAAATCAACTCCCATCTATAATGTTTAAAACTAATGCACACCCATATTGTACACATGCCAACCTATACCACCTTTTCCTAGCCTGATGCCTTTCAGATATGTGAGATTCCCACTCCAATAGCTGGCTGTTCGATTACGCAGGTAATGACGATGATGATGATGATGATGATGATGATGATGATGATGATGATGATGATGATAATTTGTATCCCACCTCTCCACACGGATCGAGGCGGCGAACAACATAAAATACATTATACATTAAAAGACATTAAAAACATACCCAATCCTCCCCACCCACCAACCCACCTAAACCAACCCCTTAAAATACACAGCAATTAACAATCCATCAATTACTGTTAGCAAAACAGCAAGGCAATAGTTGAGAGGCGAGGGAAGTGCTAGTCTGGGAAGGCCTGTTGGAAGAGATCAGTCTTGACTGCTCTTTTAAAGCTGTCAAGACTGGTAATATGCCGGGTCTCCTCCGGCAGGCCATTCCATAACTTGGGAGCGATAGAAGAAAAGGTCCTCTGGGTAACCGCAGCCAACCTAGTTCTGACTGGCTGCAGTAAGTTCTTCTCAGAGGACCTTAATGTGCGGGGCAGATTATATGGGAGAAGGCGATCCCACAGGTAGGCTGGCCCCAAGCCATAAAGGGCTTTAAAGGTAATAACCAACACCTTGTACTGCGCCCAGAAACTAATAGGCAGCCAATGTAATGACTTCAGAATTGGTGTTATGTGGTCAGTTTTAGGTCTACCAATGACCAACCTGGCTGCCATATTCTGAACTAATTGAAGTTTCCGGACTAAGCACATGGGTAGCCCTATTAGAGCGCATTGCAAAAGTCAAGCTGTGAAGTTACCAGCGCATGCACCACTGTTTTTAGGTGTTCCAGCTCCAGGAAGGTACGCAGCTGTGTAGTGTGTAGAATTCAGCTACACACTGCTGAGAATGTTATTTTTTTCCTCTTTTTTAAAGGATTGTCCATTATTCACAAATGTCTTCATACTGGAGGTGGAAAGGACATAGAGTTAGTCTGAAAAGGGGAGAAACTATAACTGACAAAGGGCTTTGAGTGCTTAGTTTAGGTTTAACTGGCTGTGTGCTCAACCATATTCGTACGGAATTGGAGCTGCTATGAGAGACTTCTCAATTTTAGCACCTACATTTGAGGCAGCTATAACATTTTTTCTGCACTAGGAATAGCTAGTACCTATTGAATCTGACTGGTTCAAATGGTGGACAATTTTTGTCAGTTTTTTTAAAAAAATAATTTACCAAAATTCACAAGTCTCTTCATATTTGGGATGGAGGGCACTATTGGTTATCAAAAAATGGAATGTGGAAGAGAGCGAAACTGACAGTGAGTTTAACTTACCTGGAAGATTGGGAAAGCTGTTCTATTCAGAAATTGTAAAAGTTACCTTTTCCAACCACAGCTCCCAGAACCCTACACCAGCATGTCCAGTAGTCCTTCTGCCTGGGGATTCTGGGAGTTATAGCCTAAAACAGAAACTTATCCAAATGCTGATTCTACTCTATTGGATGTTAAACCTAAGGATCGGTACACATTAAGGTACCTTGACATGAAAGCAGTTTGCCCTTAAATGTCTGTGTCCAGTGACTCTTCCTTTGCTTACAATGACATACATTGCATACGGGATAATTTTATTAAGCTTACTGCAAACCCTTGCAAAAGGGTCATTTTTGGATGTTTGCAGGTGGCATGGGAAAAGTGACCCACTTTTCAGTTGGGAACAGCCACTATGAAGGTGTTTTTGTAATGACTTGCATGTTGTATTAATGAGGAGGGCATAGAGGGTGACTAAATGAGAAGTTCAAACTGTGGCCATCTCATGTACACCAACTCATGGTTTGAGATCCTTTCCAATGCTTAAGAAAATCAGTGATCAGGCTAGAATGGTAAAGGCATTCTTATTTGTTTGTGTTTCTTCTAGATGTGTTTGTTCATGCATGGTTATACATGCATGGTTGTAATATATTGTATCAGTGGTTCTCAAACATTTTACCACTGTAATCCCCTTTAAAATCTACATGCAGACATTATGCCCAGCTGCTCAATGTCCTGTCCTTTGTCTCTTATCCTATACTTCTCTCCCCTCCACTCTTGTGCTGCACATGCCTTCCATCTTAACACTGAACTCTTGTGTTCCCTGACTCCTCTCTTCACTTTCCTCTCCCCTACCCAAGAAATTGTCTCATGGTTGCTAAGGGACATTCACTTGCTGTGCCAATAACAAAATGTTTGGAGCAGATGAGTGGGAAAAACATAAAAAAGGAGAAGCCAATTTTTGCTGTGTCTGTGGTTGGAGGAAGGCATAATGGGGGAAGATGCTTTGCGTCACTCTTTTGCAGGGACTAGTCAGTCCTCAATGGTGCACACAAAGAGGCTTGCCTTTCTTTTCCACATTTGCTGAACTTGCAGGTTGACTTTACTTGAACCCTCCTGAGCAACTGTTGCACCTTCCCCTTAGGGTCTTGCCCCACAGTTTGAGAACTACTGTATTGTATATTATTAGCACCACTAACTCTGCTTCTCAGTGCTGGAAGGTCTGTAAAACTTCCTGTAACTTATTTCCTAAAACAATTCATACTGATGTAGAAAATAGTTAAGTCATAGATAACAGGAAAATACATAAACAAGTAGACATGCTGTCAAGTTTTATGATAGTAAATAGTCAAACCAGATGATGTGTGTCAAGCAAGTTGATGTCGAATGCAATGAGTTATATTAAAGCAACATAATACATGCTATGCACTGCCGCCCAAGATGTGTAGCCTGAGATTAATGTGCCTGTTTGTGCTATATTTAGGCATCCAAGACAGATTATGATACATTCCTCATCTAGTGGCACAACAGTAGTTTCCTCTCAGAGGGATGTGTTCTATATCCACTTTTGCAATACTTCTGTGTAGGGATGGAGCATTGAGACTTCAGGGAAAGACTCTGAATGACAATATTTTCTTTTTTCTTTTCCTTCCTTCCTTCCTTCCTTCCTTCCTTCCTTCCTTCCTTCCTTCCTTTTTTTTTTTTTTTGCTAGCCCCTGCTATTTCTAGCTGACCTTTATTCTTTGTGTACTAGAAAATTGAATGGTTTGACCTTCTTGTATCTTTACTATTGTCATATTCCTGCTGTTGAATAAAAGATACTCTAAACATTTTTTAACATACTTTTTGTTATCAGTAATAGTTATGACTGCAGTTTATGCCTGAACATTCATTAGAAGCTTGCAGTGGGCAGAGCTGCCATCAGGAGTGTAGTGATGGGGAGTAGGGGATAAAGGCATTGCCACCAGGTGAGAATTATACTCATCCAACAGAAATTTTCCTTCAGTTCCCCATTTTTTTGGCATTGTAGAGAGTGACATGTTGAAAATCATTCATACCTAGAACTCTGATATTTACCATGTTTGCATTCCCTTAGTAACTTTGCCTTACTCTTTTCTTTGGATTTCTGGGCTGTACTTTTAAATGCTCAATTGAGGTTTTAAGGTACTGTCATGCTAGCAATTTGGGGACTGAAGACAAATTTCACAGGGAGGGAAAATTCTTATGGGGGGACAATTCTCTCATTTTGCCCGCTGACTGCAGCTACACACTGGGTGCCACTAACCTCATGTCTGGGATGCATGAATGAGTGACTCCAATTGAATGAATGGAGGGGTGCCTATGTTGTTTTTATGATTCATGTAACAATAGCAGCCATATAGATCACAGAGAGGGACTGTTTCATGCAAACAGCACTCCCTGATGCGAAACACTTACAACACCATTGACAAATAGAATGGTAAGATTTGCCTTTGGTAAAAGATATTAAAAACAATGTTGTGTATGTTCAATATTCAGTAACTTACAACTATCGTAAGAGTTTCTAAAAACTTTTGTTTACTTTAACTGACATACCATAAGTGGGCTAAAAGTTGTTAATGCTCTACCATGTGTTTTGAAGTGAGCACATAGTAACATAGTTTTTAAATAATGCAATGTTCAGTAAAACCAACTCTTAATGGCCCATATTCACCCTAGGCTTTTCTTTTTGTGAAAGTGTTTCCTCCCCCTGCCCTCAGAAAACTAAGTTCCAGCTTCCCTTTTTACAGGAGAAGTTTGCACTCCTTCTGTTGTGTCCACTAAATTAAGGGTGGGTATGTGTCTACCCAATGTGCATATGCAGTCAGATGGGGTAGTTGCTTGTACCTGTGACACTGACATTATCATTTGTAGTCCAAACGCTCCATGTTGCCTTTCAGTTAAAATGTTGTACTTTGTATATTGGTGGGAATCCTTCTCAAGGAAACTTTGAAAAAATCCAGATATTCTTTCCAACAGTCTTGTTCTCCCAAAACCTTCAATATATGGCAGTCTAATCTGACGTTTTCATGGGAACAGATGTAGGATTAGACTCAGTGGAGTACATTATGTGAATAAACTGTGCACACAACTCGGAATCCCCTTTCTCATCCTCTGAAGCACTTAAGGGACATCAAAGGGAGGATAGCAGGAGAGGGGCAGACTCAGTTCCACCTGTTGGTTCTGATTCCTCCAGTGGATTAACACCATTGGATTTAACTAAGCTTCTGCTGCTGCTTTTCCTCGTTTCTTCCTTCTGTTTGTTTCTGAAATCAGCCATGCTAGTCCAGAACAGGCTGTAGATCTATAGAACACTTGGCTAAATTTTTCATACATCTGTAGTCTCTGTTTCTAGCACTTTGATCCGTGAAGATAGTTTCATTCACTTTGGTTTCATCTTCCTTTTAGGGGAACACAAAGTCCACTTCATCCCAGCACTGATTGGGCCTTTTTTAGAAGTGACACTGATACCTCAGCCTGACCTACGGAATGTAATGATTCCTATTTTCCATGATATGATGGACTGGGAACAAAGGCGGAGTGGCAACTTTAAACAGGTATTTATGTTAATCAGAAGACTTTTCCATAGGATAGCAATCATACTGTGCCATGTACAGCTTATTCCTGGCGTGTTTTAACAACTGTAGCTAAAACTATTTATTTATCTAATTTGTATCCTCCATTTGTCCCATGATGGCTCACATGAATCAAAATTACATGGATTACAATGCAGTAATAAAATAGTTTTTTAAAAAACAATGAAAGAAGCTCCCATATTAAAATATTAATACTTTAAACTAATATAAAATCATTTAAAACTATGAGGTAGAGGAACCTCATTAATTTTTTTCCACAAATAAAAAGATGTTTACGTGCCAGTGGAAGGTGAGAGCAGCAGGAAGGCAGCCTAGTCTCCCATGGCAGAGAGTTCCATAGCCTGGGAGCAGCAACTCCTCACCATCCAGGCCCATGAAAGTGGAGTGACCAAGAGAAAGCGCTCCCTGCGGTCTTAAAACTTGGGCAGGCCATTATGGGAAGATTTTTTTTCCAGGTAATCTGGACATAAGCTGTATAGGGCTTCATACATCATGACTAGCACTTTGAATTGTGCCCAGGAATTAACTGGTAGCTAGTGATGTTGTTTCAATGAGGAAGTTGTATGTTCCATGTAATCATCCATCTTATGTTCCCTATAACAAACCACCTGCCTGAGTTTGTGCATATGGCAGTGGTTCTCAACCTTCCTAATGCCGCGACCCTTTAATACAGTTCCTCATGTTGTGGTGACCCCCAACCATAAAATTATTTATTTATTATTTACAATGCCCCCCCCCGCAAAGGCTGCCTCGCCTGCCAGGAACGGAGGGGCGGGCAGGGAGGGAAAGAGGAGCCACGTGTCTCCCCCGGGGAAAAACTCCGAGAACCCCCCGGCTCTGCTTCTGCTTTGCTCTCATTTCCGCTGGGGGAGGGCAGTGTGGGAAAAGTTTCCAGAGTGTCGACTCTGGCCGGGGGGGGGAGGAATCCCAGCGCCTTTGTCTTTTGCGCCGGGCGCAGCTCACCCCCCCCCAGAAAAGCGCCACCTTGCGGCCCGCCCGGCCCTTCTGCAGTGCCCCCCTCCGTGGTGAGTGGGGCAGGGGCCGTGGCTAGGAGGGGGCCTGCCCCCGTGCTGCTGCCGCCCCCCCCCAAGGTGGCCCATCAGATGGGAGGTTCTCCTGGTAGTGGAGAAGGGGAGCGATTTCAGTCCCTTCTGAACAGGGGGCAGGAGGACACGAGCACGTGGCTCGCGCTTGCAGACCACCACTCCTGCTGTGGCAACGCTGTGGCCCCACGTGCTCTGGCCAAAGGGGGCAAGAGGACGCGAGCACGTGGCTCGCACTTGTGCACCACCACCAAGGAGGGAATGGAGCCTAAGACCATCGGAAATACGTATTTTCCGATGGTCTTAGGCGACCCCTGTGAAAGGATCGTTCGACCCCCAAAGAGGTCGCGACTCACAGGTTGAGAACCACTGGCGTATGGGAACAGAGCATCCACAGGGAAAAGGTTTTTTTAAAAAAAATTTATTAAGTTTTCAAAGCATTAAAACATATAACATACATACATCAAACATAACAACATAAAACAAAAAACTTCCCATCTGATTAGTCTTGTTGATACATCATCTGCTTATATATAGAAATCAATCTTTATAGGATCTGAATTGTACCTATTTGATCTGCCAATTAATATCATCTTAAATCCTTCAAAATTCAACAGATACAAATCTTATCTACTGAGAATAGGCTGAACTGTATTTTCTAAATTTGCTAACAAACTTATAACTACATTCTGAAATCCTTCTGCAAGCATTTTATCTTTCCACTTTTCTTTAAAAGAGCATATAAGCGGCTTCCAGTCTTTATTAAAATCTGCTGGATCCTTATTATTGAGAAACAGGGAAAAGTTTTTTTTCCTCTCTTTGTCCTTGTCTTATGTGAAGAAGTGTATGCAGGCTGAATTACCCTGGAAGGAAATGCACAGGCCAAGCTGCTCAACCCTGCTTTAGATGATCATGGATATGATCATCTAAAGCAGGGCTGAGCAGCTTGGCCTGTGCATTTCCTTCCAGGGTAATTCAGTTTGAATTGTGTAATTCATGAGCCCAATGAATTTTTGCTCATCCCTGACTAGAGATTCCAAGCCTTGAACTCAGGCCCTTAAATAGAATGTATATGATTTGTCACTAACCCATAATCCCTTTCCCTTGGGTGAAGCAGACAGGAAGCCAAACCACAATAAACTCTCTTTCTTGCTTAAAACAGAGCAAACAAACAAAACCTTTAGAAAGCTGGATGCCAGCCATTTGTTTCAGTCGGTGTTCAGCAGGTGCCTGTGGCAAACTGTTGAAAAATTGGATCCTTGTTACTACTATTTTATTGTAGTGATCTTATGGCCAAACCCACCCGAGAAATGATGATGATGATGATGATGATGATGATGATGATGATACAATAATAATAATAATAACAGCAGCAGCAGCAACAATAACTTCTATTAGACTCTGAAATATTGAAATAACAGAAGAGTAGTGAAAGGTTATGTATATACATTGTATTAGAATAACAGTAGTAGTTTTGATCAGAACATAACAAATAAAGCAGTTACAGTGTGACTAATATAAAAGGTAGTGATGACAAATTAAACTGCACAACTAATTAAAGCATAATAGATGATAAATAGTATGCAAAAAAAATTTGAAATATTTAAAACAAAATGAACA